>CM046818.1:17398183-18062245 GCA_025617385.1 Murraya koenigii
CTGGTCATCCTCTGCCTGTTGCCACTCTACCACCTGGTGTCCTCCATCAATGAATTCATCCAAGTACCAGTTTCTTACCAGTCCTCTACTAGGTTCTTTAAATCGTGACAGTGAGATGTTGAGTGGCTATGTTCATTATGGAATCTGCAAAACCTGCTCCTGTCCCTCCTATTCGCTAGTTTGGACATTGGTTTTGGGAACACAATAGACCTCGTTCCTCCACGACATCGAACATCTCCTCTAGTGACATCTTCAGAGGAGTGTACTGCCTATAGGTAGGACTTTGGTCAATCATCTGCATGGTCTTATCCCTGGGAAAGTTTCCCACGTGTAGAGGTAATGGACGATCGATTCTGTTGTGGCTCTACATAGGCCGATTCATGGGGGGATTACAGGGCAGGTTACTACTGAACTAACGGTAATCCCTCTGGTCCTTGCTCGAAGACCTGCAAGGTGGGACGTGACCCACTCGTGGTTGAGGGGTCCTCTGGTAAGGGTTGTAAGGAGGAACCTGGTTCCTTGTCCCTCTGCAAGTCTATAAACCTTGAGTAGGCCATCCTTTGTCCCTACGCTTCGCTCCCCCACTTTGCTCCCTCCTCAACTTTGCAACTTTTTCCTCCTCAATCACGATATCCATCTTCATCTGCTCATATGCATCAGAATATGAATGGATTGAGAGACTCCGCAAGTTGTACCAAGGCCTTCCCATTCTCACCCCTTCTTCAACCCTCTCAATGTCTTGGGGTAATTGAATGCTCCGAGCTCTATGACTACCCGGTAGTACCTCTTGACGAACACTCGGAGGGACTCCCCCTCCTTCTACTTGATCGGTTCGGATGAGTGACACAACCCAATCGGATTAAATTTGTGAAACCCGATCGGGTTGTGTTCGGATCAGGTTTGATCCGAAAACTCAATCGGGTTAACCTAAAAAAAATATATATAAAAGGAAAGTTTGAGCGGCGACCTTAATCTCATCTCACACACTCACACAACACTGCAGCAGAACTAGAAACCCAAGTCAGAAGCAGTCTTCTTCTTCCGTTCCGGTTCCGGCTCCAGCTCTCGCAGCTGACCCACTCCGCACGAGTCACAGCGGCAACCCGTCAGCTGTCGGCTCCTCAGTTGTTAGCCCCTACAAATTTGTTGCTTCAAGTCACGGCGGCGGCATCGAACACAGCTACTGGATCGATCGCAGCAACGGCGGCAAGCCGACCCTAGCTGGCTCCAGCGGCCTAGCACTGCATCGTAACTTCAGCAACAACATCGGCGACCCTCACCCTCGGCCCGGTAGCTGCAACCCCTCGCCCCTCGGCCCTTGACCCTCGGCCCGTCGGTTCAATTCGATAGTAGCGGTGACGGCCACGGCCACGGTTTAGTCATAGCGGCGGCGGCAAGCCGGCTCAGCGGCCCAACACTGCAACTCGGCAGCGACGTCAGCGACTGCGGCCCTCGACCCATTAGCCCTCGGCCCCTACACATCCGTTGCTTCAAGTAGCAGCGGCGGCGAATAGCCACGGCCCGCAGTTCGATCCGCTGCGGTAGCAACAAGCCGACCACTAGCCAACTCCTAGCGATCCGGCCGACAACTCGGCAGCGATGTCAGCGACCCCTCGGCCCGCTACAGACTTCGGCGTTGAGCATTGAGCAGCGACCACTCCTACGATCCACGGCAACAACTTCGGCCAAGTCGATCCAGCAACAACTTCGGCCGCGACCACGAGTCGCGGCTGACCACGGCAACCCGAATCCGAAATTTCTTTGTGAAATCTTAATCTTCCAGTACTTAGATTCATGGTATATAACTATATTCTATATATAATTATATATATTTGATTACTTATTAGTTAATTTAATAGTTGTAAATTTGTAATGGATAATTGGATATTGTTTAATACTTTAGTATATTATATGTTAGATTTTAAATTGATAATTACTTAATTAGTTTAATAATATGTAATATATAATTATATGTATAATATTAAATAAGAAATTTTAATAATAAATCTTTATTCTTGTATTGATTTTTTTGTTAAAACTTTGACTTTGTGTTTTAATTTTTAAGGACTAATATTTGGACAATGGACATTGTGCGAAAAAGACTATTAAGTTTGAATTTTATGTTAGTTTTAATTTTTATTAGGTAAACTTTGTGTTAATTTTAAATTTTATTAATTTTAGATTTTTTTTGCTTGCTTCAAAATTAAAAACAATAGCTCAAAAGCAATTTTAACAGTTCAAAATAAGAAAAAAATTAAAAAGTAAAAAAAATTCAAAATCTATAAACCGGATTTTACCCGACCCGAACCCAGTAAATTTTACCCGAACCGACCCGAATTAATCCGATCCTACCCGAACCCAACTAAATTTTACCCGAAACGACCCGAATTAATCCGACCCTAACCCGACCCTAAGTCAATTTTACCTGAATTGACACGAATTTAACCCGACCCTAACTCGATCCTAACAAAATTTTTAAATCCGATCCGATCCAAATTTTTTCATTTCGGGTTAAGATCGGGTCTAATTTTCAACTACCCAATTTACCCGAAATCCGATCAGGTTGACCCGAACCCGACCCTAACCCGAAATTGCCCAGCCCTACTCGAAACTCTGAATGCTCCCCACGGTAACTTACGGTACCATTCCCTCGCTCGCCTTTCCAAAGTAACTAGAAAGGCTCTACATCTTTGGGCTGCTGTCAAGCCTTGTACTTCAGTCATGTCATTGAAGAGTTTGATGTGCATTAACGGGTTACTCTTCCCTGAAAACTTCAAGTCGGGAAAATGAAAATCCCTGGGGATTGTCACATTCATGATCTCTGCTGAAAGTGGGGACTCATTGTCTAGCATGATCCTCCAACTCGGAGTTTTTCCATTTCTCTGGAGACCTTCAACGACCTAAGCCAGCCTACGGACCTCCCCCTCCAGCTCTTCCAAGCGGGAAGGATTCTGCGGTGCAACTATCGCTTGTTCTCGTGCTGTCTTGACTCTATCTCTTTCGGGTTTGTCTCCTCCCTTCTGGCTGGGTTCTGTACTTTCTGCCTCTAGGCCTCATCTCCTGTGTTCCCCCTAGTGGGAGCATTCCCACGATTGGGCCTCTTCCCTGAGTTCTTGTAGGATGGACATCAATGTCTCCATCTGTTTCTCTATTCGGTCCATCCTCTCTTGCATCTCTCTATCCCGGGCCTCGTTAGCCGCCTCCATCAGAGTTACGGATTCTTTGGGACTTACTCCTATTCGGCTATTTCCTCTCATTGTCACGTCATTTTCTGAGTGTGCTACAAATTCTGGCTTTTTGAACTGATCCCTACAGACGGCGCCAAAATATTGATGTTGTTTCTTGTTTGCTCCAAAATATGATACTGCTTTCTTCTGGTGGTACCAACCTCGAGCAGAATTCCCAGCTGATTCTTTCGTTTCTTGGTTCGCTGAAATTATTGTTTCCTTTTACCTGTATCCACAAAGAAAATATCAGAGGTCGCCGTGTGTTTTTCCAGCGAAAACCCTCCGATGCTTAAGTCAGTAATTAGGTTTGCTCTTTTTTAATTCTCCCTCTCTCAGAGAAAGAACATGAAAAAAGAGAAAAATCTAAGAAAAAGAAGTTGAAGATCCTCTTACCTTTCCCTTTTGTCAGATATTTATCCTTTTTTTTTCCCGCCACCGTTGTTGGGCGCCATCCCCTGCATTCATTGTGCCTACGTCTTTCTAACAGCTATAGGTCACAGTGACACAACTTGGAGGTGTGGGATGTCAAACAATTATGGGTCACCGTGATGAAACTTGGGGGTGTGGGATGTCAGACGGTTATGGATCACCGTGATGAAATGATGATACCGTGGAGGTATGTGACGGTTATTAGTAACAGTGACAAAAATCTATGGCGTGGGGGTACCTGTCAGTTATCGATCGTTGTGACAAGACTTTAGGGTGTAGGGGCGTCTGGCGGCTACTTTCTTCTTCTCGGAGAGAAGCGTTCACCGTCTTGAACTACAGATGTGGGGCTGCCATGCTTGGGTTTGCTCTACTGGAGCTTTGGTCTCTTCTTATTCTTAGTGCTGCTCATAATGTGACTAAGGCTCGCTCGATAGTTGTGGACATCCCTGCTCTTTCTGACTTTGCTCGAGCAGTACGCGAGCATCTGAGCCCCACCAGCTTTGAACACTTAAACCCGACCAGCTTTGATACCGAGCAAAGGCGTCTTCGTGCTAGTGATCAGGTCTTCTGATCTGGCTAGTTTGCCCTCGAGCAGGCCTGCTCGGCATTTCCCAAACAATATGTGCTGCACAATTTTCTCTTACTTTTTGATTTAACACTATAATTTAATCTGGATCATGTTAAAGATCAATTCATTTTCTTTGTTTCATCCTAATTTTGCTTAAAAAATACTTTATCTGAAGCTTGGAAACTTTTTATTTGAACCAAAATGAGTTTAACTTCAAAGTTTTCCCTATTTTATTTAATCTAGGTTTGTTTGTTTGTTTGTAGTTCCCAGCTTGAGTATGACATACTGCAAAAGACTTTGTGATATTAGTAAGAAGAGAGGTGAATTGATTGTTAAAGTATCTTATGACACTAAAGTTGTGGACAGTGACGAGCCTTATTTTTTGCATCAAGGCTATTGGGAATTTGGCCATTACTTCTAGAGCAATTGAGACAAGAATGACTGCTCCATTGGTTCAGCTTTTGTATTTTGGAGAACAAATTGTCCAGTAATTGGCATTAGTTATTTTAATGCTAAATTGCATAGCATGTAGCAAACAGTGAGGAGGTTGCAGAAGCTGAAGTGCTCACTGTGCTAGAATGGGCAAGAAAGCATGTACAGAAGATTAATAGCTTCCGACCGGTGATTATTCATATTCAATAATTAGTAACAGTTAACATAGGGAAGAGTATAAATAAACATTATATTTATTTCAATGAAACCCAAGAGAATAGCACCTTCTGTAAGCTCTATATGTACTGAAAATCAATCTACACTTAAGCTTTGTCATTGAAAGATAAATTATCAACAATATTCATTTGCATTATTTTAAAAGAGTGAAAATATGCTTCAGCCCTTACTAAAATGTCCCCTTTTTTTCTCTTTTAAAGGAAAATTCATTAACTATAAAAACATAAATTCAAAAAAATATAACATCCTGATATTGTTATTATAAAATCACAATAACCCAACCTGTAAATGTCCATACAATTAAAATCCATAGCTCATCATAAATTTCAGAGCAAAAAACTAAACTCTGAAAGAAATTTGACAATAATCTAACATTATAGTTTGATGACATATTTTTTAAAAATAAATTCTTTAATATATAATTAGTTAAAAAGAAAAAGCTAGACGTCTGTAACTATAAGAAAAAAATATTATGATTATTTTTTTTATGTATTACCCTAAAGATAAAAGGAAAACGTACAACATCAACCTAATGACAGTAAGAAATAACATACTCCTGATAATTATGAAACAAACAAAAAGAATAATTAAACATTACTTACATTAGATTATCGGAAGTGACAATTGCATGAATGGTGTTGTTTCCTAATCCATATCTTTATGGTTCACTACTTATTATTTGGGATCTCTTGAATGAAATAATACGTATGAATTAAAAGAAAAATATAATAAAATATTTGACAAGCATTTTGGATAAAATTTATTAACTTCATACCTTTGGTCATTTTTTAAACTCATTTTCTGAATTATTTGCTAACCCTTAAATTGCTTGTAAGGTAGATGATCTTTAGTTCTAACTGCTAGTTACCGCTACAATCTATAAATACCACAAGTCACCATATTTTGTTGTGTCATGAACTATATTGCTACCACGTTGACTAATTTCACCGCCATCTCCATTTAAGATCAGTTTTGCTTTCAAATTATGTAAAACCTCCAACACCTTATTGCAATTATTCTATTATTAGTTGCTAGTTCGGCTATACTATAAAAAAAAGTTGCATACCTTATCAAATCCAAGTCTTTCAGGTTTTGTGCTCCAATTGTTATTACTTACTTTCACCTTGGTGTGTGACATCTTTTTATATCTTTTTACATCTTTTCTCCATCCCCTTAAAATATACTAATCAAGAACAAAAAAATTTTCTACATAAAATATTTCTTTATGAATAAGTGTTGCAATGATGTGTTGACAAAATATTCCCTTAAATAGTCGACAATTGCAATTAATCTCCCAATTAACCGCATTAAAAAAAAAATCAAAAGGATCATGGTGGTGATTCTCTCCAACTTTAACATCTTTAACCACCACATTGGAACTTAAAATATTTGTCTAACACAAAAATATCTCACAAAAGATTTTGCCTTTTAGCACTTGTTAAAATTCTTTGGCTAAAATTCTTTGAATTTTTCCCTTGTATAAGCATATTAGGATTGCTGCTTCATGGCATAATGAGTAGCACTAGGGATATTGGAATTAAGATTAAGAAAATCAGCACGATTTTCTTTCCCCACATTGTCTCAAAGTGCATTCCCATTCAACAAATTGTTTTAGAGTAGTTTTTGAATTTACATACCCATTAGAGTAGCTTTTGAATTTACATGCCCATCAAAGAATGCATGAATACTTTGTTATAATTATTCCTACCCAAAACGTATCCTTCACATATGCTGGCATCCAATGTCGCCTCTCATCATACAAGCCTTGCAACCATTCATTGTTATGAAGATTATGTTTTTCAATGAACACCATCAAACATTCATCAAAATCAGAAGATGTTAAAGAATCATAAACAAAATTATGCATAGTCAACTTGATCAATTCATATGTCTTGTAACGTTTCAATGTTTTTGGAAGCTTTTTCATTATATGTCAAAACACCACCTATTTGCGCACAAGGAAAGACAATTTCAATCTCATTTTTCATGGCCTTATCATGTCAATGATTATGGTATTTGGAGCACAACCAGACATGCATATAAGCCAAAATAAAAAAAAGCCATACACATGTGTCAATGTCCTCGTTGGAAATCAAACCACATCCTAATAATGTTGACTATCCATGATGATTAACTGCAACAAAAGTAAAAAATGGCATATCATATTTATTTGTTAAATATGTTAAATCAAATGCAATAGCATCACTAAATTCTTTATTCGCAGCTCTACTCCTAACATCAGCCCAAAACAATTTTTTTAGCTAGGCATCTTTATGTAAATCCATTATATATATGTATATATAAATTGTCATCTTGCATTTTTAAGAAATAATCATGAACTATAGAACCATATATATCCCTAAGCCGTAAGTGCCTTACTTTGTCTGAATGATTCCTATAATCTTTTTCTAGGAAACCTAAATTCTCATGTCCTCCTACTTCAACCACCAAAGAATTAAAGCTTTTATTCAGTCTTATTCCATCTTGATCGTTCAATTGCAACTTTCTTTGAATGAACAACTTCATTACCCTATTGGTTTTGAGAAAACGAGCCTAGTTGGCGTGTTTATGACACGGGAGTGTGTTCAGATATAGTCCAAGATACAAGCACAATCCAATATTATGATTCCATTTATTCAAACTGATTGTATTTTTCTAGAGGTAACTAAATTATATATTTTATATCATTACAAAGATAAATAATCTAACATTATAGTTTGATGACATAATGTTTTTAATTAAGTTCTTCAATAAACAAATAGTTAAAAAGAAAAAGTTAAAGGTTTGTAATTATGAGAAAAAATATTATGGTTTTATCTATGTATTACCTTAAAGATAAAAGGAAAATGGCATCAACCTAATGATTCTAAGAATAATATACTACTGATAATTATAAAACAAGCAGAAAGAATAGTAACACATTACCTGCATTAATTGGATTATTAAAAGTAACCATTGCATAAATTATTTGATAGCCCTTGAACGAAATAATATGTAGGAACTAGAAGAAAAATATAATAAAATATTTGACTAGCATTTTGGATAAAATTTATTAATTTTATATCTTGGTCATTTTTTTTTTGAATAATTTGCTCCCCTTTAGGTTGCTTTCGCTTGTAAGATGGACGATCTTTACTTCTAACTGCTAGTGGAGAATGAATTTTACCATTATAAATACCACAAAGCTCCCCACTTTTTTTTGTGCCATAAATTATGTTTCTATTCTATACTTCTAAAAATTATTGTTTCGCTATAAAATTGTAGTGAGTTTGGCTATAAAATTGTAGTGAGTTTTCAAAATGTCCTTAGACAAAACTTCTCATGATAATCAAACTTAGACCTACATCTTGAACTATTTTGTACTCAATTTAGACCAAAAAATCTGAATATTGACTTTTAACTCTCTCTCTTATTTAAATTTCAGTAATTTAATTTTCGCATTTTTATTATTTTCTTTTGCTTTTTTTCATTAATTTTATTTTATATTATTATGTTCTTAATTTTCATGATTGGTTTAAACTGCCTATCAAGATATTTAATTTTCTTTTTTTTTTTAATTCTGATTAATATTATTTCATAATTTATTTTATGATTTATTTTATATTGTTAATTTGTATGGTCGGTTCAACTGCCTGAATTATTATTTAATTATTGTTAATTTATTATTATTATGTTTATTTTAATTAATTAGTTTATATGGCCGATTTAATCATCTATTATATTATATAATTTTAAATTTTAGTTTAATTATTTTTATTTTATATTTAATTATTTTTATTATTCTTGTGCATTTACATTATTTGCATTTTAATTTTCAATTTTTTTTATTCATCATTTTTAATTTTTACAATTTTCATTTAGTTATTTACAACATAATTTCACACATACACATCATCATCATCATTGCATAAGACATTGATCTCGAACTTCGAGTGGTAGATTAATTTGTAGATCTCAGTCACCATCACCAATCATAGAAGAGATTCATGGAGAACATATTTTGAACCAATTAATACTCAAATTGATCAAGGAGATAAACATTATTAGCAAGATGCATATGATCAAAATCAAATAAGAACTTTTAGAGACTACATGAATAGAACTAGAGCACCCTCACGTATAGTATTTCGTTTAGAGGGATCTCGATTTAACTTCAAAACCATGTATTATCTAATTTTTACCAACATTTTATGGTTTATAATTCAAGAATCCATACTTGCATTTAAGAGATTTTGAGAAAGTTTGTATCACATACATAGACCAAAATTGTAGCATAAATATCTTAATCCTTTTTATTTAAAAGATAAAGCTAAAATTGACTACAAAACATAAGAATTGGATCAATAAGAACTTGGAATAACATACAAGAATAATTTTTAAAAAAATTCTTTCTACTTCATAAAACCAATTCATTTAAAAGACAAATCACTTCTTGCACTAAAAAAATAGAGAAACATTGTAACAATATTGGGATAGGTTTAATGAGTTGCTTAATATATGTCTACATGGTTTTGAAACTCGACGATTGGTCACTTATTTTTATGAGGGCTTAAAACCCTAAAGTAGGCAAGTTTTTAAAATGATGTGTGATGGTGAATTTAAAGATAAAAATCTTGAAGATGCACTAGATTCCCTTGACCAATTAGTTGAAATGCACTAAATGGAACTTTTGAATTGTCAAATAAACCATAACCATCTTTGTCGAATGGAGGAATTCATAACCTCAGGGAAGATTATGATTTACAAGAAAAATTTGCATCTCTAGTTTGAAAGGTTGAAGTCTTAGTACAAAAAAGAGTGATCAAGTAAAATCTGTTAAAGAAATTACATGTAATGTTTGTAGCTCTGATGATCATTTCACTCATCCCAGTCTGCTAGCACTTAAAGATTGTCTCCATGATCAAGCTAATACCATTAACACTTTTAATAAGTCAAACCTATATTTACAGTCTTATAATCCTGGTTAGAGAAATCATCCAAATTTTAGTTGGAGGAATAATAATAATGCACAATCTTCACAAGAACCATCTTAAAAAATTTTTAAAATTCTTAGCCTTATAAACTATATGTTCCACCACCATGAAAAAAAATTATAAGATAAAATGCATCCATTTATTAGAAAGCAAAATATTATTAACAATCAAAATACACAATTTTTTTTTATTTAAAAGAAAACTCTTGATAAAATTGCTTCTGCATTCACAATTTAAGAAAAAGGTAAATTCTCAACCAGCCACAGCCAAATCCTAAAATTCAACAAAATCCATCAATGGGCTAAGTCAAGTTAATTATAATATTTTCAAAGTGGTAAGACTGTTAATAGACCTATTCTTGAAACTTGTGAATTTAAAGACAATGAAAATTCAAAGGATAAGAACCGGAAGAAATCAAACCACTCTTCTGAAATTTATAAAACCTTTAAGTAAGTGAAAGTTAATATTCCTCTGTTAGATGCAATAAAGCAAGTGCGTTTATATGCCAAGTTTTTAAAAGACTTATGCACTTTTGAAAGAAAATTAAATATAAAAAAGAGAGCTTTCATGACTAAATAGGTAATTATCATTATATCTACTAATAATAATTGAAATATAAAGCACCTGGTTGTCTTGCTATTTTTTGTATTATCGGTGATCACAGAATTGAGCATGCTTTACTAGACCTTGGTGTTGAGTCCTAGAGTGTATATATTTATAAAGCATAAAATCATTATTTTACACTCCAAACTCACTAACATCTCCACTTTTACGTATTTTAAGTCCATTGATCTTTGATTGTATATGTTTGTGTGTATTTTTAATACTTTATATATTTCAGGGGTATTTTGGTTATTTCCTAATAAACGAGAAGTCGGACAGCAAAACGAGTAATATTTTTTAACTCAGAACAGCTGAAAATCTTAGGAAGGATATAAAGGACAAAATTATAATTTTAAAATTTTGTCGAACCCTTCTGACGTGCTGTTGAACACTGACCTAGCATTGACCGATGATGTGGCATTAACGGATGATGAGGCAGAAGTCTATTGGACTAAAAAATGAGCTTACAATACATACAATGCATTGAATCATACTTGTTGACTTTTGATTGACCAATGACATGGTAGCATATTAGTGGACTGAAAAACGTGCATACTGTACATGCATATACATGGAATCACAGCCCTGGTGATGTTTCCAACCAATTAGAGAGTGCCACGTGGTGCAGTCCTAGGCATCCAAATTGTTTTCATCAAATGGCCATGATTTACTCATTGTATCTATAAATAGAGGAGCTCTCCCCCTTAATTTGACACCTCTGAATCCTTTTTTAGGCTTCATTTTTTGCAATTCATTCTTCATCTTGTATTTTTTATGTATTTTAATAAAATTTCCATTTTATCCCTAGTTATAAAATGAGTAGCTAATTTATTTCCAAACTTGGGTTAAAGGTGAAGCCGCCTCAACATGATTTATGGGCTTAATTTGGTAAGTTTATTTTCACATTCTCTAATTTATTTAAATTATTTTGACTTATCACTAACAGATATTAATAATCTTGTCCAGATATTGTGCTGGTATATCGACTCCCTAGTGCAAATTATTACTATTTGGCACGGTGAGTACTTTACACTAAATTTATTAAAGAAAATCCTCCCTCTAATTTATGTGGTAAATCTTGACTTATTGTTGACATAAAATTTATCTAGGTTAATTAGTGGATAGTTTTGCCACCTTATCGATAGTTATATTATTATTACCTGGTATAAGGTATTCTTGATACCACATTTAATATAAGATTATTCTTCTTGACACAATAAGCATTTGATGTCATATTTATTAGAGTTAGGTTATTGAGGAGTAGCAATACCCCCCTCATAAATTAATTGGAACTAAAAAATGAATTTAAGCCCATGGTGAAATGTTGAGTGTGAATCCTAAGATCCAAGTACTTTATTGCATTAATCAATTTCCAATTTATTCTCACCATTTTAATTTCAATCTTAGGATAAAATAAACTAGGATAGGAAATTTTACAATAAGCAAATCAAATAATAAAGAATAATAATAACTCTACATAATTAAAAACTACTTTCTTGTGTAATTGACATTCGTCACCATTAATCTATACTTCAATAGATTTGTGCGCTTATGAGTTCAATAAAATTTCACAAGAAGTTTTTGGCGCTGTTGCCAGGGAGGTAAGTCATTTCAATTCGTAAAGGTAATTTTCTTGTGTAAATATATTTTTGTATTTTTATTTTCTTGTAATTTTCTTTTTGATGATCGGTTTAACCGCTTATAAATTATCTTAATTTTAGTTGATTTATTTTAAGCTAATTTATTTTCATTTTATTTTTCTTTGTAATTTTACATTAATCTTGTTAATTTATATGGCTGGTTTAATCGCCTATTAATTTATTTTAATTTCAGTTAATTTATTTTATTTCACATTTTTTCCTCTTATTATACATCTATAGCACTTAAGTGTATTTTCATAACAATGTTATAACAAGCGTGATAAGGTTAGTATCATAATTTCTCTTCTCTTTATTTTCAATTTTGATTTTGTACGTGTTCTTTGCATGCATGGTCGAATGTCACTATCACATAATTTAGAACCCATAAACCTCGAGCTAGAGAAAACACGTCGCACACGTAAACAAATTGCATCACAAGTAGAAATTGTGGATAAAATTGAAATAAATTTGTAACAACAACCATAAGCACTACAGGAGAGGCAATTTAAGAATTACTTTAGTCCCTTAGCTAATTTGAACACATCATGCATAAAATACCCAAATGTAGCTGTTAGGAGTTTTGAGTTAAAACCTAGTATGTTAAATTATCTCCCATCATTCTATGGCTTAGAAAATGAGGATCCATACAATCATTTAAATGATTTTCACGCTGTTTGTCAAAATTTTAAATATGAGAATTTTTCAGATGATGATGTTAAGCTTAGGTTGCTTTCATTTTCTTTAAAAGATAGAGCTCGTACTTGGTAATAATATTACATCATCGGAACAAATGGTTACTAAATTTTTAAATAGTTACTTTTCGGTGCATAAAACCAATGTTATTCATAAGGAAATCTTAGTGTTTACCCAAAAAAGACGAGCAATTTTTTGAAGTATGGGAGCGATTCAATGGGCTACTCTTAAAGTGTCCACATCATGGGTACGAGAAATGGCACTAATGCCAATACTTTTTAGAGGTACTATTGCCACATGTGCAAGAATGGCTAATGGCAACAAGTGGAGGAGAATTGATGTCGAAAAGTGTATGAAAGATTTGGGATTTCTTTCAGCGACAAGCAGATAATTCCCAACAGCGAAGCCGATCATTCAGGAATGTGAGAAAAATCAATGGAGTAAATGAAGTTCATGTTGGTGAGTCAAGATCAGAAATCAAGGAAGTTAAATAGATAGTGGAAGGACTTTCTCGCCAAATAGCATCTTTGATGGCTGAAAAATCAATAGAGCCACGTGTTTATAATCAATTTGATCATGACTCATACCCAAATCAAGCCAATGCAATTGGTGTGATGGGAAATCAGCCAAACTACAATCCTTACTCTAATACTTATAATCCTAGGTGGAGAGACTATCCCGAATTTTCATGGTCTCAAGGATTCCAACAAAACAAAGTAGCAGCTCCAGCTCCATCAATACAACCAATTCCTCAGGCTCCTTAAGTCTCTCAACAATTATTCAGGCCATATAATCAGAACTAAAACTACTTTCAACCCAGGCAATGGGAGGAAATATTCCAAAATTTCAAGAATCTTACTTACTCCAAAATAGATCAACAAAATCGCACCATGGATAAACTGCGGAATGAGATGAGAGTAGGCTTCAATTCATAATTCCAGTTGATTTTGAATTTAGAAAGGATAGTAGGTCAGCTAGCTTCTTCAGTTCAAAACTTAACAATAACTCTTGAGAAAGGCAAGTTCCCATGTCAGCCAGTGCCTAATCCTAAAGGCGTGCACAAAGTAAGTACCAATTTACCTCACTATTATGAAGAGGTTAAAGCTATCATGACCTTGAGAAAAGATAAAGCTAGAGACAACTCAAGTTTTTCTTTTAGACTCTGAGGATTCATCATCAAAAGAGAAAGAAGAAAGCAGCTCATGAGAATATATCCCCAAAGCTCCATTCCCTCAAAGGTTAGTTAAAGCAAAGAAGGGAAATTCCACAAGTGAGATTATTGAGATCTTTAAACAGGTAAGTGTTAATATTCCTTTACTTAATGCTATAAAGCAAGTACCCTCTTATGACAAGTTTCTTGAAGACCTCTACACTAAAAAGAAAAGCATTCATGTTCAAAAGAAGGCATTTTTAACCGAAAAATTAGTTCCATACTTCAACAAAAAATTCTTCTAAAATTTAAAGACCCAAGATCTCCTACCATCTCATGTAGCATTTGAAACCATATATTTGAGAATTATTTGTTGGATTTAGAAGCTAGTATAAATATTTTGCCGTACTAAATATTTTTAAAACTTAAATTGGAAAAATTACACCCAACTCTAATTGTGTTGCAACTTATAGATCGGTCTATGAAAATACCTCGTGGTATTGTGGAGGCCGTGCTTATCAAGGTAGACAAGTTTTATTTTCCTATTGATTTCATAGTGATTGACACTCAACCAATGCAAAATTTAAAGAAGCATATCCCTATTGTCCTATGAAGACCTTTCTTAGCAACTGCTGATGCTCACATTCATTGTAGGACTGGAAATATGAAGTTGTCCTTTAGCAACATGACTATGGAGTTGAATATCTTTAACATTTCCAAACAACCTCAAAATACAGATGATGGAATTGTTTATGTGGATTTAATAGAAGAATTAGTTGATTATATTTTTTCTTTTAACCTTAGTGATGACCCTTTAGAAACATGTTTAACTCACTTTGGTTTGAATTTTGATATTGGCAGATTAGTCGATGAGGTCAATGCCTTACTTAATTTAGTATCATCCATAGACGCCAACAAATGAAAGTCAAGAATTGAACAAATAACACCATCGGAGAAGAAACTTAGCCCATCATCAGAATCACCACTAAAACTCGAGCTCAAACTGTTACCCAATACTTTGGAATATGCATTCTTATGAGAAGAAAGCACTCTGCCAGTAATGATTCCGTCCTCCCTAAATAACAAATAAAAAAGTAAGTTATTGGAAGTTTTAAGAAAGCGCAGTGAAGCATTAGGATAGACCATAACTGATATAAAAGGTATAAACTCAATGGACTACATGCATTACATTCATCTTGATGAAAATGCTAAACCTACTAGGGAAATGCAACATCGGTTGAACCCTAAACTGAAAGAAGTTATTAGAACATATGTCTTCAAACTTTTAGATGCAGGTATTATTTAACATATTTCTGATAGTTCATGGGTCAGTCTTGTGCAAGTTGTTCCAAAAAAGTCAGGAGTCACAGTAGCTACTAGTGCTAATAATGAATTGATACCCACTAAAGTAACTACATGGTGGTGTGTATGCATTGATTATAGGAAATTGAATTCTCTCACAGGTAAAGACCCTTTTTCTTTACCATTTATTAATCAAATGCTTGATAGATTAATAGATCATAAATTTTATTGCCTTTTAGATGGCTACTCCGGATATAACCAAATTCGCACAGCACCAAAAGATCAAGAGAAGACTACTTTTACTTCCCTTTTTGGTACTTTAGCATATATGAGAATGTCATTTGGATTATATAAAGCACTTGCCACATTTCAACGATACATGTTAAGCATTTTTTCTAATATAATTGAATGTTTCTTTGAAGTCTTTATAGATGACTTTTATATTTTTGGTAATTCATTTGATCAATGTTTACATAATCTAACACTAGTTTTACAGATATGTATAGAAAAAAATTTGGTCTTGAATTAGGAGAAGTGTCATTTTATGGTAAAACAGGGTATTGTTCTCAGTCACATCATTTCAAGCAAAGGTACTGAGGTTGACAAAGCCAAGGTAGATCTCATTTCCAATCTTCCTCCTAAAAGAAGTAAGATTTTTCCTTAGGCATGCTGGCTTTTATAGATATTTCATTGAAGATTTTAGCAAAGTCTCAAAACCCTTATGCAATCTACTTGCTAAGGATGTACCTTTTGTGTTGATGATTTATGTCTTGAGGCATTTGAAAACCTAAAGAAACTCTTAACATCATCACCCATCATACAGCTCCTAAACTAGAACTTACCT
This sequence comes from Murraya koenigii, assembly GCA_025617385.1. NCBI lineage: Eukaryota > Viridiplantae > Streptophyta > Magnoliopsida > Sapindales > Rutaceae > Murraya > Murraya koenigii. The sequence goes on from CM046818.1 coordinate 17,414,282, forward strand.
TCTGAGCTTATGAGTGATCATCTGATTATACATTAGAAACAGTATTAAGGCAAAGAGTTGACCGAATTCCCTATGTCATTTACTATACTAGTATAACATTGAATGATGCAAAATTGAACTACTCAACCACTAAAAAAGAAATGCTAGCAGTAGTGTTTGCCTTAGGAAAATTTTGGTCTTATCTCATTGGGTATAAAATAATTGTGTTCACAGATCACGTTGCTTTTAAATATCTTCTTTCAAAGAAAGATGCAAAAGCTAGACTAATTCGTTAGGTGTTACTTTTGTGGAAATTTGACCTTGAGTTCAAAGATAAGAAAAGCACTAAAAATATAGTGGCAGATCATCTTTCTCGCCTCAATTTTAATACAATTATAGATCCATTACCATTAAATGAATCATTTCTAGATGAACAATTGATGAGTGTGGAGTATTACTATGGCATGCTAATACATTTAACTATCTTGTTACAGGCCAACTTCCAAAGCATTAGACCAAGCAGGACAAAGCCAAATTTTTTGTTGAAATATAGAATTTTTTTTAAAATGATCCTTATTTGTTCAAGTATTATACTGATCAAATTGTCAAAAGATGTGTCCTAGAAAATAAATTTCAAAACGTCCTTTCATTCTGCCATAAACAAGCGTGTAGAGGCCATTTTGGTGCTACGAAAACAGTTACTAAATTTTTAAAATTTGGTTTCTATTGGCCAACTTTATTTTGAGATGCTTATACTTTTTGTTCTTCATGTGACAGATGCCAGCGTATGGGAAGCATTACACAATGGAATATGGTGCCCTTAAATCCTATTCTAGTAGTTGAAATTTTTTATGTGTGAGGCATAGATTTTATGGGACCATTCCCTCATTCTTTTTGTCATCATTATATATTAGTTGCTATCGATTACGTATCTAAGTGGGCAGAAGCCATTTCGTGCAAAACCAATGACCATAATGTAGTGATTGGGTTTTTTAAAAGCAACATTGTTTCACGCTTTGGATTCCCTCGAGCAATAATTAGTAATGGTGGTGACCAATTTTGTAACAAGTCATTCAAAACTCTTTTGGCAAGGTATTCCATCACTCACAAAGTGGCTACCTCTTATTATCTACAAACCAGTGGCCAAGTCGAGATTTTAATAGGGAAATAAAGCACATATTAGAAAAGACAGTGAGGTCAGACTGAAAAGATTAGTCATTGAAACTCGATGATGCATACCGAACAGCTTTTAAAACCCCGATTGGGATGTTACCCTATAGGCTAGTGTATCAAAAAGCTTGTTAGCTACCTTTCAAACTCGATCATCGTGCATATTAGGCCATTAAGAAATTTAACTTTGACATGCAACAAGCTAGCTTAGAAAGAAGATTACAGCTGGCAAAACTTGAGGAAATTCACAATGAAACATATGACAATGCTAAGATTTACAAGCAGGGAATGAAAGTTTTTTATGACAATCAAATCATGAGAAAATCTTTTACCCCAGGTCAAAAAGTGCTTTTATTTAATTCTCAATTATATTTATTCCCAGGCAAGTTACGCTCTTGATTGTCTGGCCCCTTTATTGCTCATACTGTTTTTCTATATGAAGCAATTAAAATTAAGGATACAAAGAACGATGTCATTTTCAAAATTAATAGTCAAATATTAAAGCCATATCTGGAGCATCAACCACATGACGAAGACACCAAAATCATTTGACTGACACACCAAATTTGAATTGAGACATTTCCATTTCTTTTCGATAGATCCTCTTCGTCCAATTTAAGCAACTTCTACGTGTGAAGTGTCATCTAAACGGCTTGTTCTAAGTTTTTTAATCATATCTAGTTTGAGATCTTCGACCATCAGTATTATGATCCCACTTTGAAGACTTAGCTTCAAGGAAATCGGAGGTGGTATCTATGAAATCTAATTGGAACTTGAGGTAAATTCAATAAGAGGACATTTGTAAGTAGTTGTTTGATCATACGAATTTTTTTTACATTGCGTTTTTATTTTCTTTTGTTTGCTTTCACGTGTTACTTAATTTCGAACACTTTATTATGTTTAAGAGTACTTTAATTTGCTACCCCGGTTAAGTGGCAGATAACAGTACTCCGTGACAATCAAAGTCGGTTACTTTAGTTTCCCATAATAACTAATATTATGAGGAGAAGAAATGCATAAAACGCAATTTTGGCAAAGCTTCACAAGCGATTCCCTTCACTTCCTCAGAATGCTCTCCTTACAATTTATAAAGCTCAGCCTAAGCGTATGTGATTATTGATAAGAAATAACATCCCTTCTGACATCTGTTGGTTAATTAAAGCCAAAGTACTATTAGCATTACCTCCTAAATTTATTGCATATATGCCTGGTTACGGTAAGAAAACTACTCAAGAAAATGAAGAGCTCAACGACTTCCAGTTGCTTGTCATAAGTGAGCTAAAATGGAATGTAAAAAAAAGCCATGTACTTTAGGAATGATATCTGATAACAGGGAAGATAAGATTCAATTCATTAGGGATAGCTTGAATAAAGATTCATTGGATAATATCCTTTTGTCTGTTGAAACGCATCCCAGTGGTTACGTACAGAGAGCAATTCTCTAGTTATGGTGTCATTGTTCCAGAAAGAACATGCAAAATATAGTCTCGAGAATCTGACTATAAATGACCTGTTTGTCATTTTATAAGAAAAATGGATGGGAAGCCTATAATCGACCCATAGACGGTGTTCAAGTAGTTTCTAGACGTAAAACTAGAGGAAGATGTGAGCCACAATCACAACTACTAGTACATATCCTTTTTATTTACTGCTTTTATATCATTTGCATTATTGTTTTATCTTTTCCTGTTGTTCTCTGTTTTCTTTTAATTTTTAAGTTACAAACATCACGCGTCATTTGAAAAACACACCACTTCCTTTATAGCTATGTATCACTATGGTTGTTATCAAGAACTTTAAATATAAGCTTATTTTTTTAAACATTCACAAGTTATTTTTTTTTATGACTGTCTCAATTGCAACAACTTCAAATAGATAATTTTCAAACATTTGTGTAGTTTTTGGGTTTCACTATAGAAAGTATAAAGAGTTTTTTTAGACAATTATAGATCTTAGTTGAGTCCTAGTAAAAAGAAAAATAAACTTGGTATATGGGGGAGTTGATCGAGGGTTATCAAATTTTATTGCAGAGCTACTTACAATAAAGGAAGCCAAGTGCTATGCATCATTCTGAAAGCCTTAAAACCTCTTATAAGCATGCCCGACCCACCAATTGGAGAGGAGTTAGCTGTCTCCACCATATAAGAAAGACTATCTAAAATGCTACGACATGATGAAGCTTTCATTTTCTTACCAGGAGATCTTGTAACTTTAGAGGCACTGTTTACATTTGGATCTTAGGCCAATCTAAACATTCATAAAAAAAAATCCATCAGTCTGCAAGAGAAGAGTCTGATCTCTTTTTTACTGATATTTATATTGTGTGTTAAATTCCGAATGCATGGATTTATATAAAATTTTAAAGATTAATGCAACTGAAATTGATCCTTCAACCATATAATAATTATGGATTTTAATTTGAAGAATCATGCTCTTTAATGTGTTTTTGTCTTTAAGGGAAACTATTATATTTAGATAACAGCTGAATGAAATGGGTCCTTTACGGAGACTTGATTCAATGCTACTGAGCAGAGAATCATCAAATGAGAGAAATCTCCCATCTCTGAGGACTGCAAGGATTGAAGTATCCAATCCTTCTTTAGTTAAAGGCTTAATTCCAACTTGGATTAAACCAATATGGACATAATTACAATTCTTTTCTTTTAATTTCTTTAAAGATTATTCTGAGAACAATTGAATTTTCTCAAATGGCTTCGAAAGGGTTATGTCATGTTCTTCTGTTTTAATGACATAATCATTGTTTAAAAAGTCAAGTTTTTTAGTTTTATATATCATTTCTTTAAGAATCTTTGGTAATTCCCAACAATCAATAGCTTTATTAAAATCTTCAATTATGAATTCTTTTGGATTCACTACATGTTTTGAATCACTAGTCCTCCCGAAGGGAGAGCTAGAAAAAGATGATGCTCTACAAAGTAGAGAATCTATTTTAGAAACCTATGATCTAGTTTTAGTCTTACAGGATTGGCTATAATCCACAGCTAAGAATTGGTTTTACTGCCCTTCAACCAATCGGGACTTACGACCAAAAGGTACTGCGGCACACAAGGTAACACTCACCACTACTGCAGTGATCAACCTTTACACAGACTTCTAACCTAGACACTCTAAACTATACAACACTATCCTCCCCTTGTAGGGAAATAGTGTTGTATAGTTTGGTAATAGCTTTATATATATATATATATATATATATATATATATATATATATACATATACATACATACATACATTCTTAGTTGTGCTTGCATAATGTTTTACACATTTCATCATTTATTGTTACTTTCTTTACAGCTTCTAAATACAAAGCCATTCTTGTATTCTATATGTTATGTTAAGAGAATTAAGAGAATTAACTGAATAATATATTGCCTCCAAAAAGTCTTATCTAATAACTTACTATGTAATTGTGATACAGCCATACAATCTAGTCAAAGGATTATCAAGTGGATATTTACTCAATTAAGATAAAATCACAATGACCATACAGCTTGAAAGAATCATTATTAATTTTTGAATTAAGGATTTATGTTTTAAATTTTAATTTATCATTCTAATTTATAAATTAATTTTTAAAAAAATTAGTGGGCTTGGGCTTGGGCTTGGGCCTGACCTGGGTCTTAAACCTTTGTCTAGGTCCTTATGTGGAGGGCCAGTTCAGGCTTTTTCCCCACCTTAGAACCAGGCCATCAATCGAGAGTCTGCCATCTTAAAATTTTGAATTTGTTAGAGGCAAAATTTTGTGAGACAATTATGAATGGTGTTGAGGATGGGGATGATGAAAAAGCTTTGGAATTAGAGGCAGGAAAAGGAAAGATACTGAATTGCATTGTGCAAAAGATTTTATTGGAGCTGAAATTTGAAGAGAATAACCAGTGCAACAAGATTTTCAGAACACATGGCACTATCAATGATAAGGTGTGCAACGCATTAAATGGTGGTGGTAATAAAGAGAAGATTGTTTCAAAGGCGCTAGTTGATAGAAACTTAAGTAACAAAGGTGTGTCATGTTCTTTTCTCTATTAGAAAGATTTATAAGAGTGATATAGTGTGCAACATAATAAATATGGATGTATGCCATCTATTATTGGGCAGACCTTGGTAGTTCGATATTAATGCAGTTCATAAATAAAGGGATAATTTATATGAATTTTAATGTAATAACAAAAAAAAAGAATCTTAAGGCTAAAAGAAATAACTTTCTAGCTATTTTCAAGAGTTATCTACAAGATAATAGCGATGGTTACAAGAAAAATACTAAATAGGCTACCACCTTTATGAGATATACAACATCATATAGACCTGGTTCTTAGTGCGAATCTACCTAACTAGCCCCATTATCGTATAAGCCCCCATGAGTATGCGATTGTACAATGATAGGTTGATGAGTTGCAGCGAAAGGGGTTCATTTATGAAAACATAAGTCCATGTGTTTTACCAGCTTTTTGGGTGACAAAGAAGGATAGGAATTATTGTATGTGTAGACAGTTGATGGATTAACTAGATTATAGTGAAGTATCGATTCTCTATTCATACCTTTTGAGATTTATTAAATCAATTAGTTGGAGGAGTATTTTAATGATATTTTGATTTATTTTATTGATGTTGTTATACACTTAGAGCATTTGAGACTAGTTATGAAAGTGTTGCAGAAGAACAAAATTTACATCGATCTGAAGAAGTGTAGCTTTCTATAAAGTAATGTGGAGTTTTTAGGTTTCATAGTTGGAGTATATGAGGTTCAAGCTATTAAGTCAAAAATAAAAACCATTAGTGAATCTTGCCTATGCCCAAGACTATGGGCGAAGTTAGGAGTGCTTGAAGAAGGGAAAGTTCAAATGCAGAGAAGTGTATGAGATGAGTTCTGCTTTACTAAAGGAGAATTTTTCTATTGCTCCTGTGTTAGCCTTGCCAAACTTCGACAAGTTGTTTGAAGTCAAGAGTGATACTTTTGGTAAGGGTTTGGAGCTATTCTTTCTCAAGAAGGACGATCAATTGAGTATATGAGTAAGAAGTTGAATGAAGCATAGCAGAAGTGGTCAACTTACGACTAAGAGTTTGATGCGATTCTTAGGGCGTTGAAGTCATAAAAGCATTACTTGATTCATAAGAAATTTATGCTTTATAGTGACCATCAAGCATTGAAGTACTTTAACATCCAGTAAAATCTAATCAAGATGCATACAAGATAGGTGAATTACATATAGAAATTCACTTTTATTATAAAGCATAAATCTGGTCAGTCAAATAAAATGGCGAATTCACTTTGTAGGTGAGTGACTTTACTAGTAACCCCAATTAATATAATTACTGGTTTTGAATGCTTGAAGGAGATGTAACTCATGATGAAGACTTTGCACATATTTGGGATCAGTGTGTTAATCATTAGAATGCAACAGATTTCCTCATTCAAGATGGGTATGATTAATGTTAAAAATTGTATGTTCACTAAAGGATAAAATTTTTATTTTATGCTTATATTATGATTTATATTTGTAATTATGTAATATATTATGAATTTCTAATTATGATTTTAAATATTTGATATTGTGTTTTTTGGGTGCTTATGAGGTAAAAATAATAATTTCACACAATTCGAGACTCCAAACAAATAAATTGATGTCAAATTAGAATTCTAGATGTCCGAAAAGTTAGGTCATTGTCGAAGAGAATCCACAAATTTTGTTAGGTCATTGTCGAAGAGAATCCACAAATTTTATTGTAAAATTATAATTTTTTTACCATGTTAAGTTTGGTAGTTATGAGTTTTTACCATATTAGGTGTGTTAATTGTTAATAGAATAATAAGGTGTGCTTAAGTAGATTGGGTTAGGTTTATATTAAATTAATGGGACAAATATATGACCATAAAATAATTAGGCTTTAATTAAGTGTGTGGTGTGAATTAATTATAAATTTGTATAAATAGAGTTGTGAGAACACACCTCTACATACTTTTCTTCACTTCTTTCTCCTTAATTTCTTCTTTAATATCTCTCTAAAATATTTAGTAAATTAATTTCATAAATAAATTTAGTTTTATTTCCAATTTTACTTGTTTTTATTTCTTTAATTATATATAATTTAATATTAATAATTATTTTTATTTCATTTATGCTTGGCTAAATAATAATAGTTAGGATAAGTTGAAACTCTTAATAGGAAAATATGATTTAATTAAATTCTATTTTTATTCATATAAATTAAATTATTTTCTATCCAATTTTATTCATATTTTCTATTTTAACATTTTTATTTATTGTAGACAAATAAGAGAGTTTGCCACAATAAATTCTTAATATCTTAGTATAAAGTATGGTAAAATGATACTTTGATTAATTATAGGCAAATTAAATTTTAGCACACTAAGTACTTAATCCATAATAAAATTAATGGGGAAATAATGATAATTTATACAATTAATATTTTGGAAAATAAAGAAATATGATAAAAAGAATTTATTAAATTATATTTACTACTGAAAGTGGATCCATAGTCCTAAATAATTTAATTTTATAATTTCACTATATATATATATATATATTAAAATAAACAAATTAAATCTTTTCTCTGTCAATCGATCCCAGACTTATCGAGTTATTTATAACTAAACACTCTTATACTTGGAAGTAAATCAAACACTTTTAAGTCATGTCAGAATACTTGTTCAAGGCTAATCAGTTATATGTGCCTCAAAGTTCTTAATGGAACAAGTTATATGCAAGTTGCGTGGAGGAGGATTGAGCAATCGTATTGGTCGAGATAACACCAAATCGCTTGTAAATGAGCAATATTATTGGCCACAGTTGAATAGAGATGTGCACAAGATTGTGCAAATGTGTTGGATTTGTCAAGAAGGCAAGGGACATGCACAGAACACAAGATTATACACGCTATTACCTGTTCCTAAGAATGTTTGGTTGGATCTGTCCATTGATTTTGTGTTAAGATTGCGCAAGGATTGGTCGAGATTCTATATTGGTCATGGTCGATAGGTTTTCAAAGATAGTACATTGTATTACTTGTAAAAAAGTAGAAGATACTGCTTTAATTACGCATTTGTTCTTTTTGAGAGGTGATTCATTTGCATGGTATTCCAAAGAATATAACTTCTAAAAGACATGTGAAATTCATTAGTAAGTTTTGGTATCATCTCTGGGACAAGTTTGGTACACATTTGTAGTTTAGTAGTGTTTTTCATTGTACTTTGAGCAACATGTTGCGCTGTGTTTGTGGTGAGAAAAAACAGACCTGGGAACCTGCATTGCCTTAGATTGATTTTGGTTACAGCAGCATGGTGAATTGATCTACTGACAATATCTCTTTTAAAATTGTCTACATGTGTTCTCCATGCCATGTTTGTAACTTGGCGGCTATGCTAACAATAGTTGGAGCTGGAGCTGGAGGAAGTAAAGCAGCTGATAATGTAGTTGCAAAGGCTTTGTAGATTCATACTAATGTTCACTTGGAGGTTGTCGATGATAAGTACAAGGCTGAATCAGACAAGCACCGATGCAAGAAGGTGTTTCAGGAGGGTGATTGCTGTTGGCACATCTTTGATATGGTCGTTTCCTTGGTATTCGCACTAAGTTGGAGAAGTGAATATACTGTCCATTTCAAGTCACACGAAATATTAATGATAATACTTATGCTCCAACTATTGGATGATTTGAATATCTTTCACATGTCTAATGCGGCTAATTTGTTCGAATATCATCCCATTGATGAGGAATTGCACGAACCAAACTCGAGGATGAGTTCTTTTCCAAGTGAAAGGAACTGATGTAGGATAGTTGTATGGGATAAGTAGGGTAAATTTTAGAGGTCATAACATGGGCTATAGGTAGCTATTTTAGGCTATAGATAGCCATTTTGGGCGTATAATATACTTTTGAAGCTTGTGACAAGACAAACTAACCTATAGTATGCACTGCACTAACCTATGATCGAGCTGAAAATTCAGCTTCCATCCTTTTTTTTTTAATTTTAATATTTTTCTTATTTCTTTAATAATTTGTATCTTTTTTTTTGTAGCTATTTTAAAGATTTCTGTTTCGTCACTTTCATGATGCTAATGTGTTGGCTTTTATTAGGCTTTAAGAGAATTTTTTGTAGCTTTTAATCTCGTGGCATATACTTCGAAAGAAACCATAATTATGTGTCTAATACGTTAGATTTTCATGGGACAGGCTCAAGAGGATGAGGCAATTAACAACTGTTGGAATGACTAGTCACTGATAAAGATAATTCAGTAGACACAGCTGGAGCTACCCTTTGAAGTTCCTTGCATTTGCAATTGTACTTTATAAAGTTTGAATGTGAGATAAAATTGTTTGTATTTGCTTTATCGATCAGTAATTAGGAGAGAAATGAGTTTTCAATCAAATTGAAATGAGTTGTTCGTATTTGATTTAAGGAAAATTATATATATAATTTTCCTTAAATCAAATACAATATATATATATATATACACTATAAAATTTTGATATATTATTTGTACCACTTTTATATTTAAATTTATATCAATCAACTATTTTGACACTAAAATTTAAAAAAAAAAAACATATTACTCCTAAGTGAATTAAAAGACAATTTTATCTCACAAAATTTTTAAAAATAAAAAATTATAATTAAAAGAATACCTTTGGATTTAATAAAATAAATAAACCTCAAAACCAAATATAGTAATTGTTATAATTATAATTTTTCAATGATAATGTCTAGAATTATAATTTTTATATTATACAAAGTTGGTTTAGGCTATTATTATTTTGGTGATAATTTAAAAAATTAAAATCGTTTGATAATTGTGATTGTATAATTGATAAATTTTTATTATTTGAAGATATTTCTTATATATATATATATATATAAACCCTAAACCCTAAAACCTAAACAGAAAAATAAATAAAATTCAATTTTAATAAAACTTTACGATTATTAGATACGTGGCGTTATTAAACCAGTTGACAGTAGATTTAACTATGCCATGAGATTAGATCTGACTTAGGACAGATCTGGATCCTGTACAATAGGTGTCCAGTCGATATACCGTTTTAGCTTTAAAATAAAATCTTTAAAATTAAAATAAAACTTTAAATCAAAATCCTATGTAACCCTAGGCAACACAGGCTCATACACAGTACCAAGATCTAGATCCTAGATCTGGTGCTCTGAGTTGAAGGAGAGAAAAGAGAAATACAACCGAGGGGAGAGATCCGGTCTCTATGCCTCGAAGGCTAAGTACAGTTTATATGGCAGATCTGATATGGAAGATCAGTTTGCAGATCATGCATAAACTTTAAAATTTAAAACATATACCCTTAGATCTATGCTTTAAAAGTAAATAAATTATTACAGAACTTTAAATGCTTTAAACATACACCCTTCCGTCTTCTTTCCCTACTATATATATATATATATAAAGAATTGAAAGCTAATTACAAAATGAATTTATAAAGAGAAAAATTTCTGATTTTAAAGCCTTAATTAAGAAAGAAATATGTACTGATTTACCATCCCCTAATAGTGCCCAATCTAGAACAATTGGTGTACTTGATCAAGAGGACCAAATTTCTGTAGCCTCTTCTAATAGAGAAGCCTTTAAAGAAGATACTATTCCTAAAGCGAATAAAATTCATTGGTAATTACCACTATCAATTCTCCACCTGACTTAGCCATAAATAACAGGCCAAGCGCATTAAACCAATCTCGATTTAATGCCTCCCCTATCTATGAGTGGAACATTGATGGTATGTCTGAGTATAACATCCTAGGATTGTTACAACAGATGACCATGGTAGCTAATGCTTATAAAACTCAATCAGGAACCTCTGACAAAGCTATTGCAGAGATCCTTATTGTTGGTTTTACAAGTCAGCTTAAAAGTTGGTGGGATCATCTTCTCACTAAACAACAACAATTAGACATCATTAACGTCCTTCATACAGATGAAAGTGGAGCATCCATCTGTGCTGAATACAATAACCCCATTTAGGATGCCGTTGCTACCCTGATTCTTAACATTTTCCTTCACTTCATAGGTGACCCTTCACACCTTAAGGATAAGAATGCTAAGTTACTATATAACTTAAGATGTAGGAATCTTAGTGAATACCAAAGTTATAAAACCACTTTCTTCACTAGACTTTCCCTTAGAGATTATGCAAATCATGTTACTTGGAAAGAAAAATTTCTTGCAGATTTACCAACCCTCTTAGGAGAAAAAGTCAGAAACTTCATTAAAGCCTTTTATGACAATCGTATTGCTTATGACGATCTCACCTATGGTGAACTTGTCAATTTCATTAATAAGGAAGGTTTAAAGATTTCTCAAGACTTAAAACTTCAAAAAGGCCTAAAATGGGAACTAAGAAAATCTAAGCAAGAATTGGGTAGTTTTTTTAAGTAGTTTAATTATAATCCTTTTAAAGCCTCCATCTCTAAAGATTGTAATAGTAAGTGTTCTTCAAAACATTACAAGAAGCATTACAAATCAAAAGGCTATAGAAGACCCATTTCAGATTTTAGAGAATCTTCCCATAAAAAACCTTCGAAATCTTATATGAAGTCCAACTTCTCTAAGAGAAAGGAGTCTAGAGCCCCTCTAAAAACCCCTTTTAACTATAAAGAAGCCATATGCTATAAATATGGAAGAAAATGCCATACTAGTAAATTTTTTATAATGAACAAAAAGCTCTATAAGCTTGGCCTTAATGAACAAACACTTTTTAAAGTTGCTCTTTTACTTATAGAGTCTTCTGACTCTGAGTCTTACATGATAAGAGACAGTGAGCCTTTACAGATTGATGAGTTGATTGACTCTGATTCTGTATCTAATAGTAGTGACTCTGACATAAGCAAAACAGAATCCTACATAAAGAAAATCAATGTGTTGACTAAAGATTAAGAAATTTTTCTTGAATTAGTTAAACACATTTTTGACCCTGTCCTCCAAAAGGAATACATAGATAAACTTTTAAAAACCTTAGAATTAGAAGATAATAAAGAAACTTCTAAAGCCCCATTATTAAAAAGCATACATACGACCTTACTGAAATCCTTGATAAGAAAAAAACAAAGAAAACAAATCTTAATATTCAAGATCTCCAAAAGGAAATAAAAGAAATCAAACTTGAGATAAAAGACTCGGAAGAGAGACAAAAGAATAATTCTGAAACCATCCAACTCCTGTTACAAAAACAGTTCGAAGACAATTTAATAAAGAATTAGAATCTGATGGTGATATTGAAAAACAAAAACTTGAAAACATAAAATTCATACCAAATGATTTTTTGTTTGTTTTAAAACAAAACACCACCAGAAAATATTTGATTAAAATTACCTTAATCATTCCTAAAGATTTTCAAATTGACATCATTGCTCTTTTTGATATTGGTGCTGATATAAACTGTATTAAAGAGGACATTGTCCTAAAATGATTTCATGAAAACACAACTGAAAGATTTTCTGCCGCCAACAATTCAAAATTAAAAGTCAAATCTAAAGCTGACGCCTCTATTCATAAGAACGATTTTGAATTCAGGACTTCGTTTATTTTGACAAATGATATTTATCACACTGTCATTTTGGGAACTTCTTTCATCAACCTCATAACTCCATATACTGTCAATTACGATAGTATATCTTTTAAAGCTAAAAATAAAAAATTAATTTTTCCTTTCATTAAAATGCCTAAAACTCGAAATCTTAATATTTTAAAAGCTTGTTCTGTTTACCAAAATCATATCAATGTTTTAATTAAGTCTAAACAAAATGGCTTAGTTTGTTTACAAAAAAGATTTGGGTTTACAAAGAATTGTAAGCTAATTACAAAATGAATTTATAATGAGAAAATTTTTTGATTTTAAAGCCTTAATTGAAAATTAAATATGTGCTGATCTACCATCTACTTTTTGGAACCAAAAACAACATTTGGTTTATCTGCATTATGAAAATTCTTTTTAATGAAAGAAAAATTCCCACTAAAGCTCGTACTATCCAGATGAACACGGAATTGGAACAACATTGTAAAAATAAAATCAAAAATTTAGAATCAAAAGGCCTCATTGTCAAATTTGGGTCTCCATTATCTTGTGCTGCTTTCTATGTCAACTCTGAAATAGAAAGAGCAATACCTAGACTTGTTATTAATTATGAACCTCTTAATAAAAAGTTAAAATGGATAAGATACCCTATACCTAATAAAAACTACACTCTACTTTTATTTTTTTTAAAATTTGACATGAAATCAGGTTTTTGGCATATTCAAATTCACCCTAAAGACATATATAAGACTGCATTCATTGTTTCTTTTGGCCTATATGAATGGACTATAATGCATTTTGGCTTAAAAATGTGCCTTCTGAATTCTAAAGAATCATAAATGATATTTATAATCCCTTTTCCAAATTCTGTATTGTTTATATTGATGATGTGCTGATTTTTTCTCAATGTACAGACCAACATTTCAAACATTTAAAGAATTTCTATCTAGCAACTAGGAAAGCTAGCTTAGCTATTTCTAGTTCTAAAGTCTCCTTATTCCAAACTAGAATCAGGTTTCTAGGACATTATATTTCCAAAGGAACCATAACACCCATAGAAAGATCTTTTGCATTTGCTGATAAATTCCTTGATAAAATCTTAGATAAAACCCAATTGCAGAGATTTCTAGGTAATTTAAATTATGTTCTTGATTTCTGTCCTAATATTAATAGGATTTCAAAACGTTTGCATGGTAGATTAAAGAAAAATCCTATTGCCTGGACTAATGAACATACTAAAGTTGTTAAACTAATAAAAACTTCTGTTAAAGAAATTCCTTACTTGTTTCTAGCTAGTCCTGTATTGCCTAAAATTGTTGAAATTGATGCTTCAGATTTAAGTTATAGAGGAATATTGAAACAAAAAGATAATAATAAAGACCAAATAGTACAGTATGTTTCTGCTCACTAGAATGACTGCTAGAAAGACTACTCTACTATTAAAAAAAGAAATTCAATCTATTGTATTATGCATCTCTAAATTCCAAAGAGATTTATTAAATCAAAAATTTCTACTTAGAATTGATTATAAAGTTACAAAACATGTTTTAGAAAAAAGATGTTCAAAATATTGTATCAAAACAGATTTTTGCATGATGACAAGCTATTTGAAGTGTTTTTAATTTTGATATTAAATTCATTAAATGAGATACAAATTCTGTCTCTGATTTCCTAACTATAGAGTTTCTCCAAAACAGATAATGCCACAAAAACGGAGAACAAAAGGAAAAGATAAACTACTATCTTCAGTCATGCCAGTCAAATCCTAGATTGATATAATTGATGAGCAAAAAGTTTAGTCTAAAGCCATTGCCTCCAAAGAACAAGTAAAAGAATGGATGAACTCCATTTCAAAGTCCCCTGAGCTCATGTTAGCTCTACAAAGTTTTTCTCAAAATAAAACCCTTTCTAAAGTACTTGAAAAAGAAAAAATTATTTCTAAAGAAATTTCAAAGTCTTCTTCTTCTAATATTTTTCTCTCTGGTGAAAGCTTCAATTCTCAAATTATTATTTCACAATCAAAGTTTACCCAAAAATCTTTAGATTGGATTCATAAAACTCAACATCAAAATATTTTATATATGGAAGATGAGTTTTATAATTCTGATCCATTTCAAGTTATTTCAAAGATTTTCCCATTTTTTAAACCATAGGATTTGTTAAAACCCCAGTTTTTCTATCAAAACATATTGGAGTTCACTGAGCCTGTTAAATTCAAACACTTCCTCCTCAGTGAATCTCATACTGAGCCAACCTATTCCACAGCTATCATTTTAAAGGTTTTGAGTCCAAAACAGTGGGGTGACCAACTTCACAAAGCAAAGACTTTTCTCATTAATTTCCAAATGCGTCTAAACCACTATTTTTCCTTTTTCTATTGGGACTACCAACAGGCTTAGTTTAAAACATATTCTTTATTCAAAACCCAAAAAAGACTCATTCTTAGTTATTCTTCTTCAATTCAAAAATAACCATCTAAAGTCTCTCAAATTAATTCCAACAGTAGTAGAACTATTTCGGCCCAAGTCTCTAAATCCTAACCCCACATGCCATTCATTGTCTAAATCTGTTTAAAGCCCATTATATTCTTTCTGAATATGAGAAGAGGTTTTTCTCCCTTTTTTCTATTTTTATACAAATTTTTTTCTTCTCTGAATTTAGATATAGAATTTTCAATACCACACATATGAAGCTGAATTAATACTACAAATAAGTTTTAAAGTCAAAATGCAGAAGATGCCATCCCCATCAACTCCACTTTTGACCCCACTCTCCACCAACGCATGTGAAGCTACAGTAAAACCTTATCAGAGACAAATCAAAATGTGAATTATAAAAGTAGAAAGCTCGGAGAAGAGGGACACATCTCTTCAGAATCCCTAGATTCCAGAATTCTTCTCCTTCTCTTTTAAAGCATTTCTCCTTCTCTCATTGGAAGAACCATTGTCATTTCTCTCGGGAAATAAGAATTATAGGAAATTTTACTGTCTTATAATCTTCCCATCTGTAAAACATTCTTGGATTCAAACACAATTTCATGTAAGATTCTGATGTATATTTAAATTTCTTATAATATTAAAGCATGTAATTCATTTAAAGCTTTATTTAATTTTGTATTTAAATTTAGTCATTTTAATTTCATAAGTATGCTCTATAGTTGCAGCTTATGCTTGTCTTCTACATAAGAAATTTGTGTTATAAATTGCTACATTCCTTTAAAGCATAGAGACTAAATCTCTGTCTTTAGTTGTATTTTCTCTCTCTCCCTCTATTCAATCAGAGTATTATTCTTAAAATCCAGTTCTAGTACTATCTCTAGGCCTTTGAGTTGCTTAGGTTTGCTTTTATTTTAAATTCATTTAAACTTGCCTTTATTTTGCTTAGTTGATCCTGGTTGTGTAGATTTAAACTTACCAGTATATACCAATTTCTATATATATATATATATATATATTTGAGATGAGTATTGCACATTTTTTAAGTTAAAAGGATTAAAAAATTAGTAATATTTGATCAATTAATTAAATGGTACTCCCATAGTCAATTTTCAATAATATTTTATCACTTAATTAAATGATAATTATAATTTTTTTAATTTTTAAAATTTTGAAAGATAAAATGCTCTTTTAATTTATTCAGGAGTGAAATAGTTATTTTACTTAAATTCTTGATGTTAAAATGGATGATTAATATAAGTTAACAAAAATAGTACAAAGAATATATTAAAATTTTATAATAATTAAATGTACATATAATAAAATAAAAGTGGTACAAAAATAATTTTCTATTTAATTATGCATGAGTCATAGGTACGACGACAAAAATAATCCATCAATCATCTAAATTTAACTCCCACAAGTCAGACAATATAATCTAGTGGAAATCCATTATCAATTGACACGAGTGCTTCGTCAAGAAGCTGCAAATGCAATTCTATGCATCATCCTTAAATTCTAATTATTTAAATGAAGTGCTTAAGTTCTAATCCCACTACATACATGTCTCAAGATTCAATGCGAGGTAGATTCTATAGTATTCTTAGAAAACATTTATTTAGTTTTTATATTTAAAAAAATATTTTAAGATACCTTATTGTTAAATATGTTATACTCTTATTATTTTTTTTTTACAATAAGACCCTTGAAACATTATTCTTGAAATATTAATGAAAAATAATTTATTAAATTAACTTTAAAGTAACATAAAAATTTATACAAATTTTTAAATTATTATTTTATTTTTAAGATAAATTTAGTTTTTTGACACTATTATTTATTAATTAATTTATTAATATATAATTATTAGTTAATTTTTAATTAATTTCTTTATAAATAAACTAATTAATGTCAAAAATATTGTTAGAATGATGTTATAAAAAAAAAGAGTAAGAATGTAATATTTTTAATTATTTTTAAAAATATAAAAACTAAACAAATTCATAAATAAAAATATAAGAAATTAAAGGAATATTTATCTAGAAAAATAGAAAGTGGATGTAAGCAAGTCTGAACCTGCTCTCTCAGCAAGTTTCAAGTGAAACCACCACAAGATTATAGAGTCATCTTTGAGTCAATTACTTAGTTACCCTCATTTCGTGAAGATATTTCCATATTTGTCAAGCAAATTTTTTGAGAACTGGGGCTAACCCTTATAATCTCCCACCACGTCAAGAAGCTCCTCATCTATTGATGATAAAAGTTAAAATATAATATCTTTATTATTATTTACAAAATTATTATTTGATGCTATCCTATCATTTATTATCTAATCGCTTTTTAATTTTAATTTATTGGATAATACATTATTTATATTACAAATTATAATCTTTATCATTCACTTTAAGCAATAAAATGTGAAACTTTTTTAACCTTGACTATGATTAAGATTTAAGAGTGGTTAAGGTGAGAGACTTCCAAGACAACCTAAAATATAAAGTACAAGTGTACAACTATTGTTTGAAAAGATAATGAAATGAAAAAAATCCTTCAATTCAAATTAGGGTCTTATTACATTACAACAGTTGTAAGGTACTCAAACTTTGTCCTTTTCTGATTCAGCCAATAGATCTAATGGCTAAACTACTCAATCGTGGACATGTATTCAATTAGTTATTAACACTGCAGTCCCTACTGTTTATTGCAAACTCATAAAAGCTAAAAGTTTTTAAATATTTATATAACTCATTTTGTTCTTAATTTTTAAAATTTGATCTATTTACCTAATTTGATCATAAAAATGAGTGATGTTATAAGAACAAAAATATAATATTACGTAAAATTTTTTAAACATAAAAAATCGATAAATGTAAACAATAATTTTTTTTATATTATTTATATTGAATTAGAATAAATAAATTGAATATATAATAAAAATATAGGTTATTAACCTTATAATACTTCAAAAAAACTAATAAAAAAAGGTTAAACTTCAAAATAAAAAACATGTAAAAAGTATTAGGTTATAACGCTTTATTATTTTATCATTATAAAATAATATTATACAATATTTCGTATTATATTGTACTATATTAATTTTATATTAATATTAAACTAATATTATTTAAATTTATTATTACTTATATTAAATATTATTTTTTATTAATTATTAATATATAAATATAATGTTATAATAAAATAATATTATAATATAATTTTTTTATTTTTTATTTCTTATAATACAAATAAAAATATATTTAATGCCTTAATTAAGGCAAAACAATAGTAATGACAATGATATTATTAAAGTTTAATAATAATGATGATGATGAAGAAATTAAAATAATAAAATTAATAAATTTTAATAATGATATTATTAATAAAAATAATAATTAAAATAATAAAGTTAATATATTTTAATCATAATAATAATGATAATGATAACAACATTATTGACAATAATAATAATTAAAATAATAAAAAATAATAATGACTTAATTACAATAATAATAAAAATTAAAATAATAAATTTCAAAATATCAATCAATATTATTAATAATGATGACATTAATGACAGTCTTAATAATCATAATTAAAATGATTAAAATAATAAATTTTACTAACAATAATATTAATATAATAATAATAACATTAATAAATAATAATAATAATAATAACAAAAGTTAAAATTCTTTTCAAATGTTATTTTATTCAAAAATTCTTTTAAAAGTTTGTAACTTCTAGTACATATTTAATTTTATATAAAATATAAGATAGTGTACTGTAGTTAAATTAAAAAGAATAAAAATAGGTGGTATGTTGCAACTGGTTTGACCCTTCAAATTAAAGTCTCATCCTTCGGGTGTTCAGGTGGGAAAGTTTGAAATTGAACAACGTTAATTTTACTTTTTTGAAAATAAAGAAACATTTATTTGTTAACAAATAACACAATGCAAATAAATTTATAATGAACAATTAAATCAATTTTAGTAGATAATTGGACACATATTTTGATCCATTCATTTTTGTAATCAAAAGTTTTAAGTTCAAGCGGAAATACAATGGTTACAAGTAGAACATTTATAAATTAATACTCAAAAAATTAATAATTTCTATTATATAATAAATTTTTACGGTTCCGATTTGGGCCAGATGGAAGTTATAAGGAATTTAATAAACCTTACCTATCTCCAAAAAATTAAGCAGCCAAATATTTGGGTATTGGATCACATACAAAGGTCGGAAAGAAATCACAGGTGGAAATCCTTCTCTAATCACAGTATAAATGCATTTGATATTGAGTTGTTCAAAGTTCAAGAGAAAAATCAATTTGTCGTTTATCTTTGCATTTTCATTAATTGAAAAACTGATTCCTCAAGCAAAAATTTGTGGAGTAGATCTACAGCAGTTGGGAAGTTGATTTGAATTCCACTTCCCACTCCCAAAGATGTGCATGGCAATTGCTATGCAGTTGCCACTTATGGATTGGATTGAGTCGGCTCATCATGGGCGACCCATCCGTCTAACATCTCCAACTCGCACATGATGAAACGAAGATGAAACAATAGAACAACACACACAAAAATAATGAACAACCACATATCGTCAATCATACAGGAAGATATATTGTGTGACTATGAATATATCCAAAAGATAAAACCCATTTGGGGAGCAAAAAAAAATCTCAATTACAGACTCGGGCAAGAGATATTTCAATTGCAATAGCATGTAAGAGAATCCAATATATGTTCATTGTATCCCATATTTAATTTGCATTAATACTCAAGCATACTAAATCCTCTTGATATGTCAAAATTGTAGAATCTCTTTATGTATTTACAATTATAATATCACAAAGATATTAAACAATTAGTCGACCAGTGAATCACATAAAAGGAAAAAATCAAATCTTCCCATTACACTCATGTCTATCAATCTAGAATAGTCACTTTCCTAGACATATTTCATAGACCGAATCATGTCAAGGTCATAGACAACACGCTAAAGTAGCAAACATTAGTCTAAGATCTCAGAAACATAGCTTATAATTATAGGGATACCAGGATTGACTTATAGAAAGCCAAATGTAACCTACACAATGAAGAAGAAGAGAGATCCTATCATTTTCCACTTTGGTCACCAAGCACGCGTAGTATGACATAAGCGTTATAGTGAATCTTTCATTTTAGAGCATTGTCTCATTACTCAAATTCACTATATAGATCTTAGTCCAATTGCTCTCTATAACACCTAACCTAAATTTTTAAAATGATCACTCTTTTTTAATGTCAAAATAAGATCGCACATCTAGCTTCAATCAGGTTTCTATGATGGTAGGGTACAACATGGTCGGTCTATAAGAAATATTGTTTATGACCTCATCTTAACTCTAGTCAAGGCGACAAAAAATTTTTAGAATATCTATTCATTGTTTGGCTCTTAGACAAACACATTGTCTCATTATTCTACTTATCTCATCTCAGTTTGCTCTCGGTATAACTGAGGTGACTGCTCATTTAAGAAAGCCAGTCATGATCTGACGACATACTCTCTTATATGTGTAATTATGTCTTTCTCTAACTAAATTAAAATAAGAAAACCCTAATATCATTGCATTTCAAAATAATTCATGTAACAAAGATGTTCACAGAATAAAAAAAAAATCTAATAATGCAAAATTACAATCTACGCAGCCCCAATGATCTAGCATGAGAGGTGAATACATCCCTCATTACCGCTTTCGTAAGTGGATCAGCTATCATACTATGCGTAGATATATATTGTATGGCTATTCTTTTTTCGCTAAAATGTCTCTTATAAAACTGTATTTAGTCTCAATCTGTTTTGACTTGCTATGGTATTTGGCTTCCTTAGAAAACGAGATAGCAGCCTAACTGTCACAATAGACAATTATTAGACTAGCAGTACTATCTTAAGCCTTAAAGCTTCTTGCATTGCCGTAGAGCATGTAATATATTCAACTTCCATCGTCGATAAAGCTGTGCATGTTTGCTTCTTGCTACTCCGTGTTATTGCTCTTCTGTTTAGCAAGAATGCATATCCTGAGGTCGATTTGCGCTCATCCAATAAGTCGCAAACCACTTCCTTAATAGTATAAAGAATAATTTGCAATACCTTCGAGATATGCTAAAATCCTTTTGACAGCACTCCAATGCTTCTATTTAGGATTCGACTGGTATTTACTCACTAGTCCCATTGTATAAATGATATCAGACCTTGTACACATCATGGCAGACATGACCCTTCCAATGGCATATTCGTAAGGAGCTTTAGCCATTCTTTCATTTTCTTAAGGAGTCTTAGGGCATATCTTGAGACTAAAAGATTGTCCTTTGACTATTAGAGTATCCATTAGCTTACAATAAGCCATATTGAATCTTTCAAGGATCTTCTTAATATAAGGCTCTTGTGATAGTGCGAAAAGTTTTCTTAAATGATCCCTGAAAATTTTTTACTCTTAAGATATAAGCTGTGTCGCTCATATATTTCATGTCAAAACTTGTACATAGTCAATCTTTAATAATTTTGACAAACTCTTTATTGTTCACAGCCAACAATATGTCGTCCACATACAAAGACAATATTATAAAATTTTCTTTAGACCTCTTAATGTACACACAATAGTCTTCTTCAACCATTCTAAAACCATAAAAACTAACGGCTTAATGGAATTTGAGGTTCCATTGTCTAGAGGACTGTTTAAGGCCATAGATTGATCTTTGGAGCTTACATACCTTACGCTCTTGGCCTTTAACAATAAATCTTTATAGTTGTTCCATGTAAATTTCGTCCTCTAGTCCTTCGTTGAGAAATGCAGTTTTTACATTCATCTAATGTAACTTATAGTCTAGATGTGTAATGATTGTCAAGATTAATCATACAGAAGCAAACTTTACTACATAAGAAAATGTCTTTTCATAGTCTACACCTTCATTTTGGGTATAACCTTTAGCGACTAATCTTGCTTTTTATCTCTCGATTGTCCCATCTACCTTATGTTTTATCCGGAAACCCATTTTTTTTCAACAACTTTACCATGAGGTAGAAGATCAACTAAATCCTAGACTTGATTTAGTTTCACAGACTCCATCTTTTTCTCCATTGCTCCCATCCATCAATCTCTAGCAAACAATGTGAAAGCCTCAATATAATCATTTGGCTCCTCACCATTGCGTGAAGCAATCATAAAAGTTTCACCTTCAATCTCAAATCGACAATGAGGAATTGGCCTACGATTACTCTTCCGAGTTGATTCCACTACTGGAATCAAAGTTGAGAATGATAATCCTTAAAGGATTTATACTAACACCAATACTGACATTAGAAGTAATAATCTCATTTGTATCTTTTAATTCATAAAATTGTAAATCATTATCAACTTCTCCAATGCTAAGACATTCATTTTCAAGAAAATTGACATCTCGTGATTCCAGTTCAGACACAATTCCACCTATATGTGCACCAATGAACACATATCCTTTAGACTATTTTGAGTATATAATAAAAATGCACTTTTTACCCCTAGCTCCAAATTTTCCAAACTTATGAGTAGGTTTGTGAACATAAGCCACATACCCCCATGCTCGTAGATGAAATAAGTCAGGTTTTCTACCCGTTCATAACTCATACGAGGTGGAACTAACTAATTTTAAAGGAAGTTGATTAAATATATAGGTAGTAGTTAACAAAACATTTTCCTAATAGGATATTGGAAGATTTGATTTCCCCATCATTAACCTAACCATTTCCAACAAAGTTCTATTTCTTTTTTCTACTATACTATTTTGTTACAAAGTTCTAAGAATAGTCAGCTATCTTTTTATCCCTTTCTCATTACACAGTTCCTTGAACTATTCTAAAAGTATTCACGTTATCAGTCAGTCCTTAGGACTTTAAGATTATTGTTTATTTAATTCTCTACCATGTTTAAATATATTCTAAAGCAATTTAATGCTTCTAATTTATGAGAAATCAAATAGACATGACCGAAACTTGAATAATCATCAATGAATGTAATAAAAAAATGAGGCTTTATGTTTAGCCCTAACATTTATTGGACCACAGATGTCAGAGTGGATTAACTGCATGGTTTTTCAGCTCCAATTTTTTTACTAAATCGTTAGTTGTTTATCCAACTAGACAGCTTTCACATATCGATAATTCAATCTTAGTGAGTAGGCCCAACATGCCCTCTCTCGCAAGTCTATGCATTCTCTCTTGCCTTATATGACTTAATCTAGTATGCTAAGTAATGACATCTATCTCATTATTACTAGACGAAGTAACATATGAAAAAAAAAAACTGTTATCATAACTTGAACAATCAAGTACTGTATCTAATACAATAAAACCATTAATCAAATGCTCAGTTCCAATATGGACTAAATTTAAGAAAATCTCTAGATAAACACCATAAAAGTTTAAGTGATATCCTAACTCAAGAAGAACAAAAATAGAAATCAAGTTTCGTTGAATCTCCAGTGCATATAGGACATCATATAATAAAAGAATACATCTACCACACAAAGTCAATTTACAGATGCCTATTCCTTTTAACTCAACTTTAGAGTTGTTGCCCACATATATCCATCTAGTACCCTAAATAATTCAATGATATTCCACAAATACATCTCTATCAAGTGCTACGTGGTTTGTTACTCCTCATCCTATAGTCCATACAGAACGAGATTCAGTTAGGAGTACAGAACTCATAACTAAAGCATAATTTAACGAAATGCAGTTGGATCTCACTTTTTTAGGCTCAATGCATTCACAAGCGAAGTGACCCAACTTGCTATAATTGTAGTATCTCACTTTGAATTTGTTCATTTTCTTCCTAGCACACTTACCCCTTGGCGCTTTTTAGTATTTTGCTTCTTCTTATCACGATTATATCTCATACCCTTCTAGTTATGCTTATGGCCCCACCTGTGCTTGAAGCCCGAACTTTGCGCGAGCCTAACTTGACTATAAAAACACTATCATAAAGTTTAGCTGCCTCAAGGCGATCTAGTTCCAGCTATAAATGATGTTCAATATCTTTAAAATTTTAATATTCTTATTGTGATTTATGTTCACCTTCATGTGTTCCCAGGTATCAGGTAGAGATCTTATCACTACCCAGACTTGTTATTCAATAATTAGAACACGTTCAACAGACTTAAGCTCACGAACAATATTCGACATCTCCCTCAGATACTGTCTCATAATATGATTCTAGCATTTTCGGTAAGAGTAAAATTTGATTGTAAGCCTTCTCAGTTTAATAGTCAAGGTACCACCAAACTTGTCTTTTAGAGCGAACCACATCTGTAAGTAGTCTCATACTTTTCAAACTCACACATGAGGTCATATTCCATGCTACTCAACAACGTTATGCGAGAATTGCTATTCTTTTTATTCTAAGCTTGATAAGCCTCAAGATCCCTTCTATGTTGAGCAGTATTGCCTTGCTCAAGTTCAGCTACGGTGTTGTTAAAAGCTTCTAGAGTCTCTTGCTCTTTAAAGATGTAATGATTTTTACGATGCCAAATATCATAATTTTTACCATTCAGCTTCTTACCCTTATTCAAATCAGTCACTATGTTCTTAGATACAGAGGTCATCTCAACTTTTATTTACCACATAGACAATTCAAAAATACAATCAATAAAGACATAATCAATAATTACACAAAAACAATTAATTTTCCCGCAAACGTAAACTAAAATATATGACAAATTAATATCGGGAATGGAATCGTAAGGTCGTCAAAGCTTCCAATCATCATCGAATCCGCTTTATTATATTCACCATTAATTCAATTTTAATGCTCAAAACTATTAGCTCTAATTATGAATTCATTAAATTCAATTTGATTAGAACTCCCACATAATAGAACAATTCATGAGATGCCATAAAAGATTATATAGAGTTGGAGTAACAATTAATGTAGAATTTCATTAATGAAGTTACAGCCATATATATTGCATTTAATAAAATAAAATTGATATTAAAACAATAACAGTCAATAAACAAATGAATAACCTAATATGGTCTAACTAATACATAGAATCTTCTACATATTCTTAAAATATTCTTTATTGTTCGTGACTCTTTCATCCAACTTATACTCAAGTTTATCTCTATATAAAAACAATTGTTCCCTTCTGATGATTTTGTTTATGGTTTTCTCATACCATTACTTCAGCCCTCTACAAAGGTGATTAGCTTGTCTCTCATTCTAAAGTCTCATGTGAACGCTCAATACTGAGGTTCACCTCATATTTGAAACAAGACGGCACTCCTCTATAAGCTCAACTTCACACATCAGCATATAATATCTGTTTGAGGTTTCTCAATCTCCTCTGACATGCGAGCCTTAAAGACAAGCATATTGTCATCATCAGTTAAGAAATTAATCAGGACCCATTGAAAATAATCTCAATTTGTACCCCCAGTAATTAGTTTTGTGTACATTAAGTTATTACAAGCCCTAAATATATATTCTATGTTCATGCATATAGAGTGTTCAGGTTCATCTTATAATCATCCATTTTCTTCATAAGATAAGTATTAATCTCAATTATATCAACAAGTGAAACCCAAGCTCTAATCGTCATTAACCCCTCTTCCTTAGTCCATACCTTCCTAATAAGAAGCATCTAGTACAAATAACATAAAATTCATATTAATGATTGTTAAGAAATGAATAAATGTGAGAATAAATTTCAGCCAACTCTCATGAAAAATTATTTCAAGCTACCACTAGAGTGTAATATTTATTAACGTATAGTGTTCATCTGTGATACTATATATGTTCAATCCAAAATTTTATTTCATAAAATATAAAATAATTATAAATTATGGTTTTATATTAAAAATAAATAGAAAATTCAATTTCGGATCAAACGGTGCCCAAATCGGAGTCCCATATCTTACAATATGCAAAAAATTACAACCTAAACACATTCCCACACGTAGGGCTATACGCGTGCAATTCACGCGCTCTACAGTGAGATACAGTATTCCCTACAGACTCTCTGCAGTGTCCACTCTATGATGTGCATCCCATATGCACGGCCTTATGCAGCTCTGATGATGTCGAATCCGACACCATCTAACTTTATTTTTTGTTCTAAATCCAATGGTGCCCTCGGATTTTCAATCGGAGATCACTAAGCCGAAATCGACAGAAAATCGATTCTAGTACTATTCATCATCTCCTCAAAATTAGGGTTTTTGAAAATTTTGTAACCTTAATCGACCAGATTTGTATTTTGACCATAAATTCCTCGATTTAAGTCCATTTTTAACAAATTATATATCGTTAGAAAGCTCTTGAAAAAATCCTTCCAATGATATATTATTCACTATGTCAGGTTTCATAGATCAAAAGATATGACTAAATCAAATTTTCGGATTTCATAATTTCTTAGGGTTCATGCAATCTAAACCCTAGGCCATTTTCATGACCACCAATTCTAGAATTTATGCTATAATTCAAGCATCCAAAAATGATATCAACAACTACCAGATTACATATATTCCATAAAAAATTATTAACATATGCAATTCATAATTTTATAAAATATATCCTACCAGGTGCACGAATCCAATACAAAACCGACTCTAATACCAATTACGGAAATTATAAGGATTTAATAAACCTTACCTCTTTCCAAGAAATTAAGTAGTGGAATATTCAGGTATTGAATCACGTAAAAAGGTCAGAAAGAAATCACAGGCAAAAATCCTTCTTTTATCACAATATAAATGCCTTTGATATTGGGTTGTTTAAAATTCAAGATAAAAATCAAGTTGTTGTTTTTCTCTACATTTTGATTAATTGAAAAACTGATTCCTCGAGCAACAGTTTTGGGGAGTATGTCTGCAGTGGTTGTGAAGTTTATTTGAATTCAACTCCCACTCCTAAAGACATGCATGACAACTGCATAGCAGTTGCCAGTTACGAATTAGATAGGATCAGCCCATCATGAGCAGCCCATCCGTCCAAGAGGGCCAATAGACTAAATTAATAACTTCGATAAAATAATATAATAATACTTTTCTAAAAATTATCTTATATAACTTTATGGTTTCATTCAAATCATAAATTAATAATTTACTGAAATTACAAAAGTAGTTTACTATAATATTTTAATTACATAAAATATGACTCTATTATTATTTATTTACATAAAATATGACTTTATTGTTATTTTTTTTCTTAAAATTTATATCTAGTTAGATACCATCTTTTTTTTTTTTTTAATTGCATATAGAAACTTTGACTTCTCAAATTGCCATAAGAAATTATAAAGTGTTGATGATGTTTTGAATGTTTCCTTATGCATAACAGACTCCAAAGCTATTATATCATCCCCATCTTCTTCTTCAACGATATTTCCATTGATGTTAGAAACGATTTCTTCAAAACTTAAAAGTTCTTAACTTGCATTATTTTCATTAAGATAATCTAATAAGCAATTTACATCTGTTCTTTCTCGGTAACCTAATTCTTTGATTGTTATCTCAAGTTTGTGAATGTCTTCTTCATCTAAGGATTTATCTAAGTTTTTAGGGCCATTCATATTTAATATTAGTAAAATACATAGAATATTTAGTTATTAAATATAATTAATTGAATTATAAATAACTATGTAAATTAATAATTAATTAATTAATTAATTATTTAATATCACTTTTAATTAATAAATTTTATATGATCTCAAACCTATTAATTTATAGAAGTCTTAGTATATATTGAAATTATAAATTCATACACTTATGAAATTGATTAAAAATCTCTTGCGGCTTGTGACTATTGTACCTTAGGGTACGGCGACCAACGGCCTATATACTATTAGATAACTATATTTTATTAATTTTTTAAAAATTTTCTAACAATTTGAAGGTGTCCAGACTAAGATGAATTATGAGCTTCCTTCCTTCTCTCTCTCTCTCTCTCTCTCTCCGTCTCTCTTTCTCTACAAATCTAGCTGCGTCTTTGACCTTCCTTTCTGGCAAAACTTCATTTCTTTATTTTTTTATTAGTTTTGTTAGATTATTTTCTCCACTCAAATATTTTGATTTGCGGTGGTTTGTTGTTCCACAAAGATCTTCGTATCTTTAGTAGCTCTAGCTTTCACTCAAATCCTCAGATTAGTGGTTTTTTTAAATATTTTCTTTTACATATCATAGTGTGGCTTCCTAACACATTAGAGTTTATTTAGAGGATTTTACGCTATAATATGTGGATTTGTATAAAAAACTTCACCACGATATCATTTGAGAGGACCGAGTCTGTCAGAAACAGAATGCCAATCCCATTAAAGAGTCACGGAGATATCCCGTAATGCTCAAAATCAAAAGTGCATGTCTGCATGACCTTTAATGAATGAAATATTTTGTCAATAGATATCTCTATTAATTTCATCCAAACGTTTAATATGTAAATAATGGTATGATCAATTCATTAATATATTTGTTGTAATACTAATATTCACTTGATGCAATAAATGACAGTAAGTTTTCCTTTAAAAGAGAAAAATAAATTGTGTTCGTGCTATGAAGTATGTATGGTATCCTTACGATAACGTAGTCGGACCAATTTATTGGACACATTTAAAATATCTACACCTAATAAAATAAAATTTATTCTATATATATAAATATTTATGAAAAATGAATGAGTTAAAAAAAAAAAAGATAATTTTTATTTTAACTTATCAACAACATTAAAACAGAAAAGATTGGACATTGATTTTTCTGAATGATAGGACAGTGGAAGAAAGATCGAGGAAAGTAGAAAGACAGGAAAAGTCATGGAGAGCACAGCACGACAGCAACCAACATTAGAGAAAGCACCACCATGTTATGCTAATAAATTATCTCAATTGCCCTTTTCCTAATCGATATTATAATTACAACAATATTATTTATATAGTTGTGAACTTGTGATTTATATAATTTATGGCTTATAGTGATGTGTTACTAATATTTAATTACTAAAATCTTGTGCTAATTCATTTTAGTATTTATGTTTGTGATTAGGATACCATATTCTACAATTTGAGCAATGTTACGTGATAATATTTTATTAATTTTTGTTAATTTTAAATTATATAATTAAATTTAATTACAAATAAAAATCTTTGATATATCGATACTGTCATAAGACCAATTATCTATCATTAATAATTTAATTTTTACTGTATATATTGGTGAATGATACGTCAGATATCATATGATTAGATATAAATTAAAGCATGATTTAAATGAAAATTAATATTTTAATAATTATGCGTCGTGGGATGCATTGCTTACCATGTTCGAATTAAAGAAGAGGAACCGCAGAAAAGCAATGTTCCTTCCCTTAATTCGCGCCGAACCGCCCCTATTTCCTTCGCATCTCTTTTTCTTCTTTCCAACCAAATTTAATTACGACTTCTCCTACCGAATAATTATTATATTAATAACAAGATAAATAAAAGCAAACTCCAAAGTCCGGGTAGGCACCTCCTCGATTTATTCATGAAGTCCAAAATTCTAATTTACGGTAAGATTAACAGAAAAGGAGTAGCTTGAAAATCATTTCATATATATATATATATATACCTCGCATACAATTATTTTTATATTATGTTTATTAATTAGTAATCGGAGTAAATCAGAATCGGAATAATCCAAAATTAAAATGAATTAAAATAAGAATCAAAATAAGTTGTTTATTTTAAGTATAAAAATCAAAATTAGGATAAAATGTATTCCTATTGATATGTTTACTTTATCTAATAATCAAAATATTTAAGTTATTAAAATGCCTTTAGTTAATTATTATTCTTTTTTATTATTTATTATAACAATTGTGATTATTATTATTTAGAAATATTGTTATTAATAATCATAACAATAATGAAAATAATAATAATAATTGTAACAATAATAATAATAAGAATAAGAATAATAATAATAATTAACAAAAATGACAAGAATAAAAATAATAACAATAACAATAATATAATAATATTTTATTGAGAACAAAAGTGCAATTATAAAATTTAGGTGGGATGAAACGGTGAATCTAAAGAATAAGAACTTGATTCCTAGCAACCCATGGAATTAAGTTTCTATTCTTTAATCTAAAAAATACGTAGATCATATATATTTTATTTAGTATTAACAAAAAAGTCTAGGTTACCCACGTCCGGCGTAGCCCAGCCCAGGACCACAAGCTTTAAGCTTGGACCCACGGTAAAATTTTGGACATGAATTCAAAAATTTGAGTCCTACTATGAACGAGCCTTATTAAGGGCTATTGTAAATTTTTAAATTAATATATATATGACACTAAATTGAATTTATTTTTAGGATTAATTCGAATTAGATTATACTTAATTAGATAAAATTATATATAATAATATCTTTTATTTGGTGTAATATTGAATAAGATTACATTGAATTTAATGAATTAAAATAATTCTTTAAATAGTTTAATCATTTTTAAATTATATTACTAATTGTTGAATTTAATAAATAATATACAACAATATTGTAATGAATCAATTGATAATTTTTTATATTTAGTATTATTTAATAGTTTATATAAATTATTGAATAAAATTTATTATTGGATTAGTTTATTTTCAATATTAGCATTTATAGTTTATTATGTTGTATTACTAATATTTTGTGCATTTGACTGTTAGTTATTTTGTATAATCATATTTAATTTAATTTTTTTTTTTTACTTATATCTTTCTTAAAATGTCATTTAAAATTTTAATAAAATGCCCAAGTCCAACCCAAGCCTACATAGACTAGGCCCCGACCTGGGCTGGTTGTGTTTAGATGGGTTTTTAAAGGGTTTTACCTAGTTTCATTCTCAATTTTAACAAGTAAACATTATTAATCATTTTCATTCCGTATTCTAATACCTTGATTCCACAAGTAAACATATGCTTGTAATAAACTTTAATATTCCTTCCATAGTTGAGAATCAATTTTATACTTAATATAATTTTTTATATATCCTCACATATATTATAAAAATTTAAAATTATCTTTATTCAACTAAAAAATAAAATTATTAAATTTAAAGATATTATTTTTATTATCAATTATATTGATATAACAAAATAAAAAATAGAATTAATAAAATAAAAATATGTATTTTAGTTATCATCTATTATATATTAACACATACAAAAAAAGTATATATACATGACTATAAATATATAAATAATTTTTTTATACATGATTTTAAATATATAAATAAAATTTATTCAATATTTATTGTTTCAGTCGTTTGTATTTTTAATAGATTTAACAAGTATATACCATTACTTTTAAAATTATTTTTTATTAAATTTTTAACTAATTCTATGTAAAGTTGATAATTTTTATAGTACAGCTAATAAAAATTATTATAAAAGCTATAACAATACCAAACTCGTAATTAATCATGCTTTTATATATTACCAATTTAACCATTTAGCTAAAAGTAGGTGCAAATTAGTGAATTGATTTTTACTGCTCTTATTAGTTGGTGATGCTGATGATAATGTTATATTTTACAATGTGAGATGGGAGTTACAATGTTATATTTGAAACAAACTATAATAATAATGATGGAATTTCGGATCCATGACGTATACAATAAGCTGTAAAGTAATGATACGAAAATTTAGGTTTGTGTCAGAAGAAAATTAAAACATGCAATGCAAGACATTCTCGTGACTAGGCAGCTTTTACTTTGAAAATTATGCTATTAAATTAAAAAAATATATATTAAATTGTTAAATATATATATATATATATGCTAACGTGAGTAGACGGGAATCTTGAATTGTATGATCACTAAAAGGACTTCGTTGAAAGCGATGCCTTCCAACTGTCGAAGTATTTGAAAGTGACATGCTCCTCTATATATATATATATATTTTTTTTTGTAAAAGTCTTTATCCATTGTTATTATGTGCCAAATGGACAGATTTATTATCAATACTTTATGCATTTTAACTTACGTTGAGTATTTAAATTTCTAATTACCAAATTGTCTGTTCTGGGTTCTGACAAATAAGCGATTAAAAGTCAAAATACCACCACAAATTATTGATACTACTTTTAGAAAGTTTGCTTATACCAATTTCAATGACACAAATTAATGTGTTATTATTAAACTATTATTAACTATTATTAAAAAAATTTATAATGTTGTAATAAAAATTATAATATTAATATAATAATAAATATAAATATTATAAATTATATATACAATTAGTAAATGTAAAGTAAAATTAATAAATTATAGAAGATTATTAATTATTTAAAAAATTAATAAATTTTCTACAAATTTTTAGTGAAAAATGTTTTATTTATTTACAAAAAAATATTTTTTAATTAAATAAAAAAATTACTCATTAATTAAATAAAAAATTATCTTTAAAAAGTGGAATAAATTTTATTGAATTGATTTAACCATAAATTCTATATTTATTCTATAACTTTTGTATACTTTATTTTCCTATTTTTTATATTAACAAGTTAATTAAATGTAATTATTTATCTTAATATGGATCAAGTAAAAATAAAATAAAATAATATTCTTATATTATTATATACATATATAATATATTAATAAAATTAGATCTTATTTTGAGTTTTATACACACTTCATATAGTTTCAAACTTTTCACTTATACTTAAAAATTATTTAAGATTATTGTTGAGAAAGCATAAAAAGATGCAAAATAATTAATAATTATGAAAGATATCAAAATTATTATTTTTAAATCTGATTTTCATAATAAATTCATTAGTAATAAAATATCACATGTATTACATAAATGCAAAACTAGTATTATTCAATTTAAATAAAAGAAATTAATAAATATATTAGATAATAAACATTATAGTGAGTTTTTATTTTATAATTATAAACTTTTTTTAGTAATTCTTTTAATTAATTAATTAATTTTAATTTTTATTCATAAATTTTAGACATAAACTATAAAAATTATATTTTATTTTATACTTAATATTAATTTACTTATTTTGTATTATACTTATAAACAACATATATTCATTGCATATCTTTGATTTTGTAGAAAAAGAACAAAATAAAAACGTTAAACATGGCGGTTAAACGTCGTTATCGAAATGAGAGAAAAGTTAGTATAAATCTAAAAATTATCATTTGATAACGAATATTACTGTTTGAGGAGTACAATTTAACGATCAGAGAGCTGGCAACGAAGTTGCAAAAGTGAAATTTTACTATAATTTCTATGATTTTCATTTGAGAGTGCTAGGATGTGATAAACAAATACGCTGGCTATGATAACGTGGCTCTCCCAAACGGAACCTTAACTGGGTTGTTCTCTCCTTTAAAATTGTCTGGATTAAGGGTACCTTGAAAATTAAGGTTGAATAATTATATTTGAAAAAATTATAATATTAAAATAATTGATAAATATTAATTTTTATAATTTAAAAATTTTATTAACATAATTTTTTACTTAGATAATAAAAAATTTATTATATTTTTAATAATTTTATAAAAATTATTATTTAAAAATTATATTTACTATATACTATTAACTTTTATTTCATACTTACAGTTTTTTTTCTACAATAACCATAACTTAAAAGGTACAATACCTCAATTCTAAACAAACCATAAAATTGGCCATTATAATTTTTTCATAATGTGACATTGATACTAACGTTGGCAGCCAGATAGAACGAGCTGAGATTTGTCGATTATGATCTTATCCCGATTATTAATCGAGATAAAAAATAGTTAGAATAGTAAATTGAGAAAAAAAATGTCTCGATCAGGATCTTGAATTGTCTAAGATGACACTAATTTTTTATCATACGCCATTGATTTTGTCATAAACGACATATCATATACATATAATCGACATGTCATACTCATATAACTAATATATCACAAATATCATTTATCAAAACGACTTATCATACAAATATAACTTGCATTTCATCAAACCGATTTGTCATATACTTCTAAAAACTTGAATTTTAGTATATTCGAGATTCTGATCAAAATTTTAGAATGTCCCAAATTCCATCTTATTAATGAATCATGACAAATTTAAATCTCAAATTTTTTTATCCAAATAATAAATTAAAACAAAACTTTATACATTGTTTATGATAAATTTGAGTCATCCAAATAATAATTAGAACAAAACTTTATACAATCTTGTCTCGAATGAGTGAGCAGTACCAATTTTTCTTTTAAATTACATTTTTGAATATGCGAAGTGAAGTCATGCAAATGTTCTTTATCAACACAATTAGGTTGTATTTATTTACTAGAATTCTTCATACTCTAATGTTACTTATTAATTTTAGGAAGAGACTGAGGGTGGGACTTCGAACCACATTTAATTTTAGAATGGGAAGTAAGATTCCCACTTCCATAAGAAAAGGAGAAGTCACACTCTCACTCTTTTAAATACCAAAAAATACTCTTAAAAAATTTAAAATAATATAATTTTATTAACTATAAAAAGACCTAAAAATTCATAAAATAATTAAAATAAAATAAAATTTTATTTCACATCAAAATGAATAGGTTATTGTAAAATAGTTAAAATAAAATTCATAAAATTTTTATTTTACATCATTAATAATATAATAATTATTACAATTAAAATTAATAATAAAATAAATAAATTATTGAATAAATACATTCTTTATTTATTTTCTAATAAAAAATTACATATTTTTTTACATAAAAATAAAATTATAATTTAAAATAATTTACTATTAAAATAAGATAAATACTCACCATATAAGATAAAATAAATAATTAAAATTTTAATTTCTAATCCACACTTTCATTACGATATAAATAAATATCACTCCCACGCTACACATGTAATCTCAGATTCCCCCGGTCATAATCCCAATTCCCCAATCCTCATATTCTCCCTCTAATCTCTGAAAAATAAACGCCACATTAATGGAGATAGCTGTTGTTGGCTTGTTGCCCCACGATTGTTGATAATTATTTACTTATTCACCAGTCACCAAACTGACTTGCTCACAACCATTGTTAGTGCTCAATCTTATCAAAGGTGGTGGTAACGGCACATCCTCTTATTCGTGCCTAAAATAAGTCCATAAAATCTTAAAACTATCATTATCATGAAATCAAAAATCACCAAATCTGATCACTGATCAATTGTTGTTTTGTGTTTTGTGTTTATTTTTTTTATGAGCACTGACGAATTATTCTTATGTGCAAAAATATAAATAAATAAATAAAAAGAAAAAAAAATTAAAGATAAAACATTAAAAAAATTTATATAATAATAATAAAGTAAAAAAATTAACGACTTTGATTTTATACTATCAAGAGGAGCACACATAATCACATGATCATCATTATCATCACGGTTTAAAAAACATATGAATTATATATATAGATAACAATATAATCATGATCATCTCTGCAACTCCATCATCCTTGAAAAGTCCTCGAAGCGCACGAACCCATCCCCAGTTTTATCCACCAACGCTATCATGCGCCGGCAGTCGTCTAACGTGTACTGCAAGTCCAACAAATTGGAGAAAACACTCCACAACTCCTCGGCCGTGATCTTACCATCGTGATCCGCGTCAAAGAAGTCAAACGTCTCTTTAAGCTCCGGCTCACAAGCCGGCTCGCAGGCCGAGTTCCCGACCCGACTCATCAGCGCCCCCAATGATATACACCCGTCGCCCTCCCGATCCACCTCGCTCAGCATCAACGACACCTCCTCTAGGGTCGGTGGCTCGGCTCCAAGCCGGATCAATAGCGCCTCCAGCTCGCTTCTCAACACCACCCCGTCGTTGTCCCTGTCGAGCAACTTAAACGCCTGGACCAGCTCGTAGTTCAAATCTGGCGAGAAGTCGGCCGACATGTCGGACCAGTCACCCGATATCTCGGGTAAGACGCTCGTGGGGGTCCCGACTCTGTCCGGCGCGGAACCGGATCTGTTGTGTGTGAACGAGTCGGAGGTAGAGGACGAGCTGAACGATGATGGGTCGGAACGCGAAACGCTGGTCCGGTCCCTTTTGGACTTGGACCGGAAGAAACGTTTCGGGCTGAGCTTCTCGATGAGTTTCATTTCCGAAACGCGAAGAAAACGAAAGATGAATTCGAGTTTCTTATCAAGAGAAAATGAGGAAAGAGAAAGAGAAGGGGTATTGAATTGAAGGAGAAGGGGTATGGAATTGAAGGAAAGGCAGAGGAAGTTGAGCGGTTAAATGGAGGGAGTGAGGGGAGCTCCATTGCAGCTTCCAGGAAATTTCCTACAATCAGCTTTTCAATCATCATATTTATATTGGTATTTTTTTTCAAATTTATTTCTGTAGGGGTAAAAACGTAATATTAACAGAAAAGTACACAGTCTTGGTGGCGTTTTAGCTAATTTTTTCTTTCTTTCTTTTTTTTCCAAAAAGGCATTTTCATCGTAAAAGTCATTTGCCTTTTTCGTATTTTTTTGTGCGAGTGCGGATCACCTAACGCCAAAGCAGGGAGTTTTTTGGATATTTCTATATCAGACTAACACGTGGCGCTGTTGGATTGGTTTCTGTTCATTGATTAATATTCTTGTGTGTAGAGATGGTTGTTGGCTTTGTATTGGATTCTCTTTGTTGATTGTTGAGCTTCTACAGCTGTTTATGCGGCAATTTT
This sequence comes from Murraya koenigii, assembly GCA_025617385.1. Taxonomy (NCBI): domain Eukaryota; kingdom Viridiplantae; phylum Streptophyta; class Magnoliopsida; order Sapindales; family Rutaceae; genus Murraya; species Murraya koenigii. The sequence continues at coordinate 17,451,149 of CM046818.1, forward strand.
AGTTACATTCTGCCTTTTCCAGCATTTTCATTTTACTTTTTATCTCTCTATTTGATAATTGTTTATAAATTTATCATTGGATAAAATTTTTTGTTTAAATTGCATTTCAGATAAAGAGAGAGAAATTTTATATATAGTAAACAAAAAAAAGGAAAATGTAAAATAGTTTTAGGATATTATACTATATTAGAATGATTCAAGAGTTAACAAAAAAAATCAATAAAATATGACAATATTTTGTTTATGTTATTTCAGGAAAAAAAGGAGATTATTTTCCAATTTTATTATTTTCTTACCGATAAGTATAATAGCTAGCTATGACTAATCAAATCTTTTAAGATATATCTAATATAAAAAGAAAAAAAAACTGAACTCCTCTTTCTCTGTTTTTGCTTTTTATTTATTTTTAGTAATAATATATCTTGGAATGAAGTAAAATAATAAATTTATCAACTCTTTTATGAATTTTGTTACCTTACATGATGGGGTAACAAACATTATAAAATTAGAAACTATTAGATTTAATGGAACAGCTAAAAAGATATTGGACAGTAGCAAAGAAATTTTTTTTCAAATGTTCGATTAAATCTAACGGTTTTCAAATTTATAATGGTTGTTATCTTATCACGTAAGACAACAAGGTCCCTCTTTTCTTTCATTTTGTTGTCAGTCGAACATCTTGTCAGAACAAGATTTAAATTATTAAAGCAAATAAAACTTTAAAAATAATAATTTAGGATGTAGTTTAAGCTTTAATTGTTGCCACACCATAACTCAACTAGTCAATTTAGAACTTAAAACTTTCAATCGTGTCATTTGTAAACTGCTGGTAAATGACTGTACATTTTCTATGAAGACTTATTTTTCTGGTTCAATGAATATAGAAATGTTGGCTTCAATAATTGGATATTTACATATTTGGTTTAAGATTTGGGAAATCTGACAAGAAAATCATAATAGGAGATGCAATATTTCAATGATGAGCAAGAGATGGTTGGTTGATCAATGATTGGCAGTGGCTTACACTTTTAGGTACAATACAAGATATACCAACAACAATAATAATGTGGATTCTAATCTAGTTTTATTGAGATAAATTGGTAATTTCTTGTACTTATTAGAGATAAGCGTAATTTAAATCTAGGGAATGGATAGTCATGGAAACCTCATTCTTTTAATAAATAGTCATATAACTATTTTTTAAACAAGTATGGTCATATGAGAAACAATTAGGTCATTATAGTAAGAGATATGATTATTTAAATAGGGGTCTAGCTCTTTGGATTTCGATTTAGTACTAAGTTGATATTTTTATTAATTTTTAAAAATACACAATTAGTAGTTATTAGATAATAATATAAAATAAATTAAATCTTAACTATATATATTATTTTATATGTAAGTGTGACAAAAAATTATGAGGAGTTGAGTACATATTAGCTTGATATTAGATCTAAATTCCTAAACTATTACTATAATCAATAGAATCTTTATTATTATTTCCCCCAATCATAGGGCTGTCATTATCATTTTTCCTTCAAACTAATGACAAGATTGTATCTAGTGGATAATTGAAGAGTTTTAGTTTGATTTGAATTAGATCATTTGTGATTACTTTTAAGAGGTTTAAATTTGATTTTAAAAAATTAAAAATTAATTTTAGCACTTGATAATTTTTTTAGAAATCACCTTCGGTTAAATCACCTTATTATATAACAAATTTTAAAAAGCACGAGGAAGTAGTCTTTCAAAATTTCATTTTAAGAATTAATTTTATACTTAATATATTATATATATATTCTCATATATATTATAAAATTTAAAATTATCATTATTAACTTTAAAAATATTATAATTATTATCATTATATTGCAATAATAAAATAAAAAAATTAATAATAATAAATATTTATTTTAGTTATTAATTATTATATATACACAATAAAAAATACTTAATAGTTTTATAGATAAAAGTGTAAATAAATTTTATTTAACATTATATTCAATTCAATCATTTACATTTTTATAACAGTTTAACTGTAAGATTTACTAAATACATGCAACTAATTTTAAAAACTCACAGCAGTTTTAAAAATAATCTTTTTTTAACAAATGTTTAACCGATTATCTTCACAATTGGTTATTTATACAGTACAACTAACAATAATTATTTGAAAAGATGTTGTCTTACCAAACCAATCCTACATGCAATATAAGCAATTCAAAAATAAACTGTTGGATATTTAATATAATATTATTGGATTATTAATCTAATGTTGGGCTTATATGTGAATAATTATATATTGCAGACTGTCATATAAGGTTAAGTCCAATTAAAAGTGATCTAATTAGGTTTTCAATAATTTGGATTTTAATGTATCTAATAAGGTGTAGGCCTTTAATGTGTAGAGTCCTATTGACATTCTAATTCTATGATGGACAGAATTAAGAATATCTAATGACAACAAGAAAAGTTGTCTATATAAGTGGTTATGGTCTCTCACATGTATATCTTTTTATTCTCTTTGACATTCCATCATTAGAAAGAGTGTACAAAGAAAATAAGGTTTATCTAGGATATATATATTGGTCTGGAAGGCCAACTACACATTACTTCATAGAGTAATTCAACGTTATAGATTCAAGTACGGTTCTGCATATTTAATTATTGATTATTGGTGATACAACATGTATGTTCTTGAATTTTAGATGATGGGTTTCACCATAAATAATTTAATTATTCTAACAAGTGATATTAGAGCTTCTTTATGTTGAATCATTTATACTCAGATTTATTTTTATTAATAATTAATTTTTTTAATGTTCTTGAATTTGATAATTCATGTATTATTGAATTTAAGAAAAAAATTATAGATTAAAATTATTAAGATTTTCAGAAATTTTCAATTTAATACAATTGAGAATTAAGGAAAATAAATTAAATTCAAATTAAAGAAAATAATATTTGAAATTTGAAATTTTGGAAAACTGTGTTCTTAGAAATTTTGAAATACGGTTTCTAAGTTTTTTTTTTTTTTTTTAAAGGCTGGTTGCTGTCATTACTGTTATGGTTTTATGGTTGAGGTATTATGGCCATTGTGTGGCTTTTAGGATACTTAGCAACAAAACACGCGACCATGCGCGTTTGTGAGAGCAGGCATCGAGTTACGTAGCGCACGATTAGTACTACCTAGCTCGTGATTCACATTTCTAGTGCGCAATGTGTGCTGCTGGCATGCGTAACTCGTGTGACTCACGTTGCCTGGTCTCGATTTGCTCTGATGCAGTTGCACTGGCCATGCTGAAAGAGTAGAGCCGGGGTTGTGACACTGCAATAGAAAGAAAAAGAGTAGGGCATATAGCTGAAAAGAAGCGGCCATGGCTGCTGCATAAAGAAAAAGAAGCGACAACCATGGTTGCCTTGCATCAATTAAAAAAAAAAGGAAAGGAATTTGGGAAGAGGAGCGGCTGTTTTGGCAGTTTCAGCAGGAAGCCACGACCGTAGTTGACTAGGTGAAGCAGTGGCCATCGCTGCTCAAGGTTGAAGAAGAAGCAGCGGCCATTCTTGGAGATGAAATAATTTAAATAAAAATAAAAAATAAAAAGGGCATTAAAATTAGGGTTGATTCTGGGGCTAGTTCAGTCTAGTCCCGAATTGTTTAATAGTTGATTGGTCAAAGGTCAATGGTCAAATGTTGACCGTTGACCAAAGTTTCACGCTTTAAAATTTTTGGTATATTTTTAAATTCAAATATTGGTATGGTAATATATATTTTAAGATAAATTAAATTGAAGCAACATTCACTAAAATAACCTCTCTTATGAAAATTAATTTATTTTAGAATATAAAAGATTTGTGTATATGTAATTTTTATAAATATTGATCGGCCCAAAGAAATGTCCATATTTAATAGAGTTACACGTGCATCTGCGGTAATAAACACGTGATGATTATTTAGTTTTATATATGAATAATAAATCGGCCTAAAGGAAGGTTTATTGTTTGACATATTCTTTATTATCAGTGTTTGATTTCTGCACGAAGATATCACTTATAAGTTAATATTTTATCCAAAGATGAAATATTAAAGGAGTGCCTAATATCTTGATATGAAGTTTACCTTTATTTGAATTTATTTTAGTTTTAAGACTAATGGTGCTTGTTTTATTTGTATATTATTCTCTAGATTCAGTTATGTCTACTGTTAATATTATTGCCAACATCAATTCTATTCCTATACTATATGACTCAAACTTCAAGTCAGGCAATAGATCTTGCAGTCATGGATCTCGACCTTAGGTTAATGGTTGATTCTTCCATAGCTCTTACGAATGCGAGCACTTTTGATGACAAGAATAGGTGGGAAAAATCAAATCGCCTGTATATGATGATCATGAAGAAGCTATTATGGAAGCATTTAGGGCTCAATATCTGACAAGATAATTACTGCTAAAGAGTTCATTGTAAAAATTGAAAAGAGGTTTGTCAAGAATGAAACAGAAGAAATAGGTATGTTTTTGAAAAATCTAATTTCAATGGGGTATAAGGGCAAAGATAAAGGCAAAAGGAGGAAGAATGATAAGAAAACTGTAAATACAACACCTCAAAGGAAAATACAAAATAAACTGGATGATCCAAAAAGCACTAATTGTTTCTTTTATGGAGCTGAAGAGCATAGTTTGGTTTGTTCTAAGTTTAGTTTAACTTCAGTGCCTAGACACACGTAGTGGATAAATTCTGATGTAGCCACTCACATCAATATGTTTATGCAGGGTTGTCCAAATTGTATGAAGAAAGATACATTTATATGGGTGATGATAAAATAGTAGAAGTTAAAGTAATTTAAAAATTTAGATTATTATTGAAGACTAGGTTTTATTTAGATCTTAATGAAACATTTATTATTCCATCTTTTAAATAGAATTTGATTTCCATTTTAGCTTTGGAAAAATTTGGTTATTCTTGTTCATTTGGAAATAAAAATTCAGTTTGTTTCATTATTCAAAATTGGTTGGCTCCGTTTCTTTATCAGGCAATGATAATCTTTATTTAATTTATACAATTGCTTCATTTAATGAATCCCTACAATTAAGTATGCAAGGTATAAACATAAAAGATTGGGTCATATCTCCAAATGGAGAATAGAGAGACTTGTGTCAGACTAAATTCTCGACTCTTTAGATTTTATAGATTTTGATGTTTGTGTTAATTGTCTTAAAAGGAAATAAACCAATAAAAGGAGATTTAAAGCCAACAGGACTTTGGACGTGTTAAAACTCATACGTACAAACATTTATGTACCATTCCCTATAACTTCTTAGAATGGTCAACAATATTTTTTGACGTTCACTGATGATTTTTCTAGATATGACTACATATATTTCTTTCATGAAAAATCACAGTCCTCGGATATGTTTAAAAGTTTTAAAGTTAAAGTTAAGAATCAACTCAACTAAAGAATCAAAAGCATTAGATTTGACCGTGGTGGTGAGTATGATGGTTTTGGTTAATATGAACCCCACTAAGAACTGGCGAGATCCTAATCAAATTAGGCTCCAAGATCGTTTATAATTTCAGAAATTGAATAGAACCGCGACCCATTACTAAATGAAGCAAGAAGCTTACTATGTGAGGATGGCACGATCAATTATGTATAGTCTGATTGATAAGCTAAAGGTTGAACACCACGGAAAATCCTATAAGTTTAAAGAATTCATTTAAGAACTAAAGAGAATTGTACTTTTAAGTAAATTGCATGTAAAAAATTCTTCCTTTTTCTCTTATTGAATGCGAATATATATATATATATATATAGGTTATAAGAAATCCTAATCGGAAATAAATCCTAATCTAATTGAAATAAGAAAAGAATCCTAAATAAATCAGAATCTAATCTAATAAAAATGAAAGAATCTTTAATAAATCAGGATCTTAATCCAATAAAAAAAAGAAAAGTATCTTAAATGACTAAATAAAATCAAAATAACTGATTTGTTACCACTTTTAAAAATGGAAACACTATCTAAAAAGATAGTGGCATATCTTTCATCCTTAATGCGCTGATTTTATAGATTTGATTGCTCATAAAATTTAAGAACTTGAATCACGTATTTATTGGTCTGAATATCTTGTGATATTCCTTCAATAGGCCTCCACGAATTGGATTGATCCCAAGTTGCTTGAATCAGCCCATTAAGTGCTTCTTTAAATTTCTTTGCACGAGCTCTTGTGACGGGTCCGACGGAAACTTGTATAGGATCTGAATATACATTATTCTATGTGCTTATGCCATCCTTATGCATAATCTCATCATTCCCCTCCTCTTAAACAGGATTTATCCTCAAATATTCACCTATGTCAAAAGGACATAAATTAGAAAAATTAATTGTAGCACTTACATTGTACTCACAAGGCAAATTCAGCTTGTATGCATTGTCATTGATCTGTTCCAAGACTTGGAAAGGTCCATCCCCTTGAGGTAGTAACTTGGATTTCCTTTGTTTTGGAAATCATTCATTGCGCATATGTAACCACACCCAATCGTCGGGTTCAAACACTAGCTTGTGTCGCCCTTTTATTGGCTTGTTTAGCATATTGCTTAGTTTTTCGTTCGATATTGAGCTTCTCCGTTTCATGTATTTGCTTAAAAATTTAGCATTTTTCTTTCCATCTAAGTTAACACGCTCAGAAATAGGTAATGGAGTTAAAGGATTAAAACCATAAATAATTTCAAACAGTGAATACTTAATAGCATAATGAATAGAATGATTATAAGCAAACTCAATATGTGGCATACAATCCTCTCAAGTTTTAATATTCTTTTTAATAATTGCCCGTAATAAAGTAGATAAAGCTCTATTTACAACCTCTGTTTGACCATCAGTTTGAAGATGACACATAGTTGAAAACAATAACTTAGTCCCCAACTTAGCCTACAAAGTCTTTTGAAAGTAACTCAAGAACTTAGCATCCTTATCAGAAACTATTGTTTTAGGCATACCATGTAACCTCACAATCTCTCCAAAGAATAAATTAGCAATGTTAGAAGCATCATCTGTCTTTTGGCATGAAATAAAATGTGCCATCTTAGAAAATCTATCCACGACCATAAAAATTTAGTCTTTTCCTCATTTGGACCTATGTAAACCTAACACAAAATCCATTGGAATATCAGTCCAAGGTGCATTAGGTATTAGTAATGGGGTGTATAATCCATGAGGCTGCACTTTCGATTTGGCTTGCCTATAAGTGACACACCTATCACAAAGTCTCTCAATATCTTGTTTCATATGTGGCTAATAAAAGTGTTCCTAAAATATGACTAAGGTATTTACGACTAAGGTCTTTACAACTCCAAAATGTCCTATCAGTCCTCATCCATGGGATTCTCTCACCAATAACTCTCTTAAAGAATAATTAGGCACACAAAACTTATTCTCTCGAAATAAGTAACCATCATGTCTAAAGTACTTACCAACCCTAAACTTTTCACAATTATGATATTTAGCATTAAAATCATGGTCATTAGTATAAGATTCTTTTATATGTTCAAAACCAAGCAATTTAGCATTAAATGTTGAGATTAAGGCATACCTGTGAGAAAACGCATCTGCAACTATGTTTTCCTTACCTTACTTATAACTAATGACATATGGAAACGTCTATATGAATTCCACCCAACGAACATGCCTTTTATTTATCTTGTATTGGCCACCCAATGAACATGCCTTTTATTTATCTTGTGTTGGCCTTTAAGATATTTTAAAGATTCATGGTCAGTGTGAATTATAAACTTATTAGACTATAGGTAGTGCTACTATATTTGCAATGTTCGAACTAACGCATATACCTCTTTATCGTAAGTAGGATCATTTAAGATTACTCCACTTAATTTCTCATTGAAATAAGCAATTGGTCATTCCTCTTGTATAAGAACAGCTCCTATGTTAATACCTGAAGCATCACATTCTATTTTAAACGTTTTGTTAAATTTAGACAAGGATAATAAAAGAGCTTTGTGTCACAGGATGAGTATTTTGTGCAGCAAACCCGTGCGACACTTAAATAATTTTTGTCGGGATGTTGATAAATAAGCCTTTGAGCTTCTCAATAGCTAAGCCAAGAGGTTTCCCGAAATGCTAAAGAGAAGAGAGTTAGAGAGCAATGTAGTATTACTAAAGAAAAGCTTATAAGAGAGCTTATAAGAGTGCTTTGATGCTTTGTTGCTTGGAATTTTGCGGAACATTCCGGAATCGGGCCAAGCTAGCACATCTTAGCACATTTTCTTGGGCCATTTTGGGCTCTAGTTGCATGGCCCGTCACATCCTCCCCCACCTATGCTTGCAGCGTCCTCGTCGCATTCTCGTGCTTGAACTTTTGGATGTGCCCCGCGAATTACCACAAATCATATTCGCGTTCCCAAGTGACTTCGCTCTCGGGGAGGTTTTTCTACTTCACCAAGTACTCGTAGTACGCTGGCACGCCCCTTCTTCGAATTATTCGATCGGCAATGATGTACTTCACATCTTTGTCGAACGCGGTGACAACGGCTGTTGGGGCACGCCTTGATTCTCCGTGACTTGGGTCTCCCACGTCTTCGTGATAGGACTTGAGAAGACTTACGTGAAAGACCAGATGAATCTTGAGCCTTGGTGGAAGCTCTAGTAGATACGAGATGTTGCTTACACGTCGGATAACTTGGAAGGGTCCCTTGTATCGCTTTACTAACCCCTTGTGGACTTTGCGAAATGTCTTGAATTATTGGGGCAGGAGCTTGATCATGACTCGATCTTCTTCCTTATACTCAACGTATCATCTCCTTGTATCGGCCCATTTCTTCATTTTTCTCGCGGCCTTGTTGAGGTAAGCTAGCGTGATGTTCACTTCTTCATGCTATTCGCAAGCGAGCTTATAAGCCACTTAGACAACTTTTGTTGGGATGTTGCTAAGTAAGCCTTTGAGCTTCTCAATAACTAAGCCAAGAGGTTTCTCGAAATGCTAAAGAGAAGAGAGCTAGAGAGCAATGTAGCCAAAATACGGAAATTGTATAACTAGAGAAAAGATTACAAGAGAGCTTACAAGAGTGCTTTGATGCTTTGTTGCTTGGAATTTTATGGAACATTCCGGAATCGGGCCAAGCTAGCATATCTTGGCACATTTACTTTGGCCATTTTGGGCTCTAGTTGCGCGGCCCGTCACATTTGGTTAGCTTTTCTTTGATCATTTGGAATATCTTTTCTTGTTCTTCTCTTCACTTGAATATAATGTTTTCTTAATTACTTTAGTAAGCAGTATAGCCAATGCACTAAAGTCTTTCACAAACCACCGATAGAAGCTAGCAAGTCCGTGGAAGCTTCTCACGTTACTGACACTTGTAGGACTCAGCTATTCTTGGATTGTATCTACCTTCTTTTCATCAACCGTTATGTTGTTGATGCCGGCAGTCAACGCACATCCTATATGTCTTATCTTTCTTAGGAATTACCAAAATTAAAACTACACATGGACTCATTCTTTCTCTTATGAAATCAATCTGGTGCTCAATCCCTCGGACTGGAGGTAAGCCATGTGTTGTTTCCCCGTGAAAGACATTCTCATAATTCTGTAAAAGAGAAACAATAGAATTAGGCAAGATAAGGTTAAGCTCGTTAGTGTTAAAAAAAGTCTCTTTGTACAGAAGTACAATCATTGGTTGATTTGAAAACAATGCTTTTTTTATTTCAACTGCTCTTCCATAAAAATTCTATTGTTTTATCTCCAATTTTCTCTCAATTGCCTCAATTTTCTTTTCTTTTTTCTCTTTCCTTTTGCTCGGCATCTCTTAAATTTTCACTCTCTTTTTCTTTCTTTTTCTTTCGCTCGCTCTATTTTTCTATTGTTTTATCTCTAATTTACTTCACGGTAAAATCATCATACTTCACACGTCTGTCAAATTGTCAAGAACGCCCAAGTAATAAGTGTCCAGTTTGTATTGATACTACATCATATAGTACTTTATCTTCATCTTTACCGATCTTAAAAAACACTAGTACTTGTTTGTTAACTTTCACCTCGCCACTATCATTCAACCACTGTAGTTTCTATGGTTGTGGATGCTTAAGTGTTGGAAGTTCTAACTTCTCCACCATGATAGTACTAGCAATATTAGTACAACTTCCCCCATCAATAATCATACTACATATTTTTTTCATGAACATAACACCTAGTAAAAAAGATGTTTTCTTTGTACTGCTTCATATTCTTTTACTTGCACGCTCAAAGCTCTCCTAACTACTAAAGTTAATTCATCAGGGACTGCACACTCTTCATCTTCAATATTCTCCAATGGTAGCATCTCATTATCTTCTGCCTCATCATCGGTTACAATATCAAAATTATCTTGTAACACCATAATTCTCTTATTTACACATTCATTGGCTATATGTCCTCTGCCATGACATTTAAAACACTTAATATCATGATTCCTAATAGTGGGTGTCACAATGTTACCTTGTGAATTAGGCTTGGAGGGCTCGGATCTTGGTTTTGGTGCAGTAGATGTTTGTGGCCTCTCGTCTCGCTTTACATAGCTCAGTTTCCATGGAGTAGAACTCAAGCTTAGGGTTGCATGGGTGTTACCCCTTCTTTTAAGTTACTGACCAATCTTGATAGCTTTATGGACCATCTCCTCAATTTCCACATAATGTTGCAACTCAACCATATTTGCAATCTTCTGGTTAAAACCATTCAAGAATCGTGCTATGATAATTTCTCTATCTTCCTCTATATTTGCTCTAATCATGGAAACCTCTATTTCGTTGTAGTAATCCTCCACGCTTCGGTTACCCTGGTTAAGACTTTATAGTTTTTGGTACAAGCCTCGGTAGTAGTGGCTAAGTACAAATCACCTTCTCATCAATGTCTTCATTTCATTCCACGTTTCAATAGAATGTTCTCTATTCCGCCTCCTAGTTATAACAAGCTGATCCCATTAAGTAATAGCATAATCAGAAAACTTAATCACAGCCAATTTTACATTTTTTACATCAGAATAGTTATGGCAATCAAATACAAACTTTGTCTTCTTCTCCCATTCATGGTATGCTTCAGGATCAAATTTTTCTTGAAAAGATAGAAGATTTCATCTTTATGCCACTCACACCATCATCTCAATGCCTAGCTCTTCGATGATTACCTACTGAATCCTCCTCTTTACCATACTCATCCCTACAGTAGTCATCAGCCTCTTCTCTATCTGGAACTCTCTCTCTTCTATGTGCTTGGGGAATGCGTTGTGGTTTCCTGCACGTGCGTTCTCTACTTGATCCAAATGCTCATACATGTGCTCTAATTTAGCCCTCATCAATCCTCTCATCTCCTTCATCAAGGCCTGAATTTGAAATTTTTGAATAGTTGGTTGTTGATCCTCTACATTTGAGCTTCGTTCTTTGTCTTGAGATATAGTTGAAATCTGTAAAAAGAGATTAGAAATAATGTGGAAAGGACCTCACTTCACCCTCTTATGTGTTTTACTCAAGAGAATGATTTACTTAATTCCACTCGTGTTTACTCAAATTTATTGGTTGTTACCCTCTAATATGCTCACACTCTCTTGCCTATTTTTATTTGTAATAATTCTCTCTTAGTTCTTATAAAACTAATCAAACCAACATCAATATTTCAGCAATAATTCACAAAGATTATATCAAAGAGATTCGTGTTTGAAGGGCGAGAACACAATGAACACATATGATTAGTTTTAGAAGCACGAAATAATAATATTTTTGACAAAAATTTTCACATAATGAAAATTAGACTGGATTCTATAAGACATCAATAATGAAAATTGAAAGATTTTTTTTACTATATTTTTTTTGCTTTGTATTTTTTTTCTAAATACTGAATAACTGAAAATTAAAGGAATTTAGAGTAAGGAATTGGTAGAATTTTACGGATTGAAGGAAATAAATTATAAGGATGCAAAATTAAGAAACCCTAAATACTGTTCACGATGCACTGTTCATGCGACACTGTTCACGATTTTTTTTTCTTTTTTGAATGAAAATAAACAAGAGACAAAATCTAAATAAGGATAGGCAAAAACTTGATTAGAACATTTGCTATGATAGCAACTGATACGAACCTCGCCAAGAACTGATGAGACCCTAATCAAGTTAGGCTCCAAAATCGTTTCTAATTTCAAGAATTGAATGGAACCGCGACCCGTTGCTTAATGAAGCAAGAACCTTGGTATGTAAGGTCGTCAAAATCAGCTATGGATGGTCTGATTGATAAGTCAATTGTTGAGCACTACGGAAAATCAGATAAATTTAAGGAGTTCATTTAAGAAATAAAGAGAATTATATTCTCAAGTAAATTGCATGAAAAACTTCTTTCTTTTTCTTTTATTGAATGCGAATATATGTATAGGTTACAAGAAATCATAATTGGAAACAAATCCTAATCTAATTGAAATCAGAAAAGAGTCCTAAATAAATCAGAATCTAATCTAATAAAAATGAAAGAATTCTTAATAAATCAAGAATCTAATAAGAAAAGGAAAGTATCTTAAATGACTAAATAAAATCAAAATAGCTGATTTGTTGCCACTTTTAAAAATAGAAACACTATCTAAAAAGATAGTGGCATATCTTTCATCCTTAATGTGCCGATTTCATGGATTTAATTGCTTATAAAATTCAAGAGCATGAATCACACATTTATTAGTCTGAATATCTTGTGAAATTCCTTCAATAGGCCTCCATGAATGCAATTGATCCCAAATTGCTTGAAACAACCCATTAAGTGCTTCTTTGAATTTCTTTACACGAGCTCTTGTGACGGGTCCGACGGGAACTTGTATAGGATCTGAATATGCGTTAGTCCACGTGTCTGTGCCATTCTTTTGCATAATGTCATCACTGGAGAATAACGTCCAAGTCCATTTATTAAGTTATAAGAAGAATGTAATATCGTTCCATAGGACACTTAAAGACATGGTAAGGAGTATGATTTATCATTTTACTTTACCTAAATCACTCTGAGGAGAAGCACTTAAGACTGCAGCATATATCCTAAACAGGGTTCCAATGAAAACAACTACTGAAATCCCTTGTGAACTTTGATAGGTAAGAAACTTAGTGTAAAATATTTTGCATGTTTGGGGATGTCCAACTGAGGCTTTGTTCAAAACACAGCAGATCAAGACAGTATTAGAGAACTATTTATACCAAATATTATTCTAGAAGAACAAACTCCATATATTGCTCAAAAGAACAAATTCTACTACCTCAAGAAACTATGCCATTAAAGAGATCTACTAGAGAAAGGAAAAGTACAGTGCCAGATGACTATATTGTATTTATTCAAAAACATGAGGTAGACATTGGAGTAATGAAAGATGATCCAATCAATTTCCTTCAAGCTATGGAAAGTTCTAACTCTCAACAGTGAATTGATGCCATGAATGGGGAAATAAATTCTATGAAGGATAATGACGTATAGGATCTTGTCTTATTCCTAGAAGGTGCGAAACCTATTTGTTGCAAATGTATATTTAAGAGTATGAGGGATTCAAAAGGCGATGTGGAGAGGTACAAAACACATCTTGTCGCTAAGGACTTTACATAGAAAAAAGGCATCAACTATGAAGAGACTTTCTCTCCAGATTCTTCGAAACACTCTTTCAGGATTATAATGGCATTAGAGGCACATTTCAATATTGAGTTAAATCATATGGATATAAAGCCAGTGTTTCTCAATGGTGACATTGATGAGACGATCTATATAGTGCAGGTGGAACACTTTGTGTTAGGAGACCCAAAGAATATGGTTTGTAAACTTAAGAAATTTATTTGTGGGCTCGAGCAAGCATTTTGACAATAGTATTTCAAATTTCATCAAGTAATCATCTCATTTAGTTTTGAGATGAATTTGGTTGATAAATGAATATACCATAAATTTTGTACGAGTAAGTATATTTTTCTAGTTTTATATGTTGATGAAATTTTGCTTGCTAGTAACGATATAGACTTATTTTATGACACCAAGAGATTTCTGATTAAGAATTTTGAAATGAAAGATCTTGGTGACGTCTCTTTTGTATTAGGCATATAGATAAACTGGGATCACTCCCAAGATATCCTTGAATTATCACAAAAGTGTTATATCGAAAAGATTCTCAAAAGATATGGCATGCAAGATTGTAACCAAGTGATACCCCTGTGACTAAAGGAGACAAATTTAGTCTCAATTAATGCCGTAAGAATGATTTTGAGGAAAATGAGATGTAGAAGATTTTTTATGCTTTAGCAATAGGAAGTCTAATATATACTAAGGTTTGTACGCGACTAAATCTTGCATACGTTACTGGGATGTTGAGCAGATATTTAAGTAATCTAGGAGTAGACTATTGGAAGGCAGCAAATGAGTCTTGTGGTATTTACAGATAACAAAAGACTACATGCTTACGTATCGGAGGTCAAATCAACTTGAGATCATTGTGTATGCTGACTCTGATTTTACTGGATGTCAAGATAGTATGAAGTCCACGACGAACTACATCTATATGCTAGCTGGAGGTGCTGCTTCATGGAAGAGTGCTAAATAGTCTCTTATATCATCTTCTAAGATGGCAGCAGAGTTCATAGTATATTATGAGCCATCTAATCACAGAATACGGTTGTGGAATTTTATCACAAGGCTGCACATAGTATATAGTATTGATAAGCCACTCAGATTATTTTATGATAATAAGTTAGCAGTAATGTATTCCAATAACAATAGAAGCTCGACAAAGTCGAAGCACATAGACATCAAGTTTTTAATTGTTAAAGAAATAGCTCAGAGTGGACAGTTGACTATAGAGCATGTTAGCACAAACTCCATGATTACGGACCCGCTTATTAAGGGATTACCACCTAAAATGTTTCATGAGTACATTGCTCGTATGGGTGTCATGTCATTTAAGGATATTTAGTTTTAGTGGGAGTTTATAATTTTAGATACTCGTATGATATAAACATTTTTCAGTTATTTTATTTTATGATTATTTAAGGTTATTTCTGTAAAAATAAAGTTTTGGTTTATTCACACTCTAATTTTGGTAATGTTTGATCTCACTAAGGTTCAGGAATGATTAGTTGGAAATTTGCATGTTAAGATCACATTGCATGCAATTCTTATGCTACACATCCATATCATAATTCATGTCATTCAATTGTATTGGCTTAGTGACCATAGATGAGTCGAGTTATGATAGTTGTAATGTAGGTCAGTTTGATTCTATGTTGATATGAATGATGGACCAAATTGGTCATAGATACATTTTGGTAATGACAGTAAGGTTGAGCTCATATGGTTATTTTTACAAAGCATAATTATAAGGTTTTACATATAGTTCAAGTGAGAGATTGTTGTATATTTAATCCAACGTTGAGTTTGTATATGAATAATTATGTATTGCAAGTTGTCATGTAAGGTTAAACCCAATAAAAAGTGATCTAATTAGGTTTTCGGTAATTTGGGCTTTAATGTATCTAATTGGGTGTGGGCCTTTAATGTATGAAGACCTAATGATATTCTAATTCTATGATGGGCAAAATTAGGAATACTTAATGAAAATAAGAAAGGTTGTCTATATAAGTGGTTATGGTCCTCAAGTCACACATATTATATCTTTTCTATTCTCTTTAATATCCCATCATCAGAAACAGTGCCAAAGGGCTTTTTAGGATATATGTGTTGATCTTGAAGGCCAACTACACACTACTCCAGAGGGTAATTCAGCGTTATGGATTCAGTTACGCTTTCGCATATTTAATTATTGATTCTTGGTGATACAACAAAATGTTTTTGGAT
Source organism: Murraya koenigii (assembly GCA_025617385.1). Taxonomy (NCBI): domain Eukaryota; kingdom Viridiplantae; phylum Streptophyta; class Magnoliopsida; order Sapindales; family Rutaceae; genus Murraya; species Murraya koenigii. The sequence continues at coordinate 17,466,986 of CM046818.1, forward strand.
TTTAAGTAATGGATTTCACTATAAAGAATTTAATTATTCTAACATAAACATAAAATCTCCTTCTAATTTTGCATGTAAACTAGCAATACTTTTTCAAAACAATTAGATCTCTATAGCTGAAGATATGATTTGAATTTGATCGCTAATTGATTTTGCATGATCATATTATTGATCCGATAGTGTTAAACAAATTATTACATTAGAGATAATAACACATTTTTTTTTTCTAAAATGTGGTTTGATTTTATCAAAGAGGAATTTTTCAATAACTTCAAGATGATAGTTTTTTTTTTTTGACCTTTTTTTTTTCAAATGATAAGTATACTCTTTCCGTTCTCATTAAGTACCGATTCTCATTAATTTAGGATTCAAAACTCAAAGACAACAGTGTAATCGTAATAAATATAACTCGCTTAGACAATTAATAAAAATACTTTAATTGATGACATAATTATATATTTATATTGAAGCATATTTTATGTATAAATTAAAGTTTCCATGATTATATTGAATAATATTTTATGAACATTCTTGTACAAAACTTTGATAAGATTGTTAAGTAGATTCCGAATTGTTAGTGAGAAATGATCTAGACTAGTTTATAAGTCACAAATTCTTTTACTTCAGTAAATTTATTTTAAAATACAAAGTTAAAAAACAAAACCATAATGAACACACTAAAATATAAAATAATATAGATTTTAATTCATTGAAAACTGTATTTTTTTTCTTGTTAGTGACATCCGCATTAAAGAATTACTATTATTATTATTATTAGATACACATATTCTAAAGTCCAAACACATCTACACCCCGCATAAATATAATTTTTCATTATTTACGATTTCTTGGCATTATTTGTCAATCCCATGTTAGATCAATGAATTGGTTGGTTCCAAAGATCAATGATTTGTTCGAATCTCAAGCATCTAGAAAATTAAAACAAAGAGTTATAGAAGCAACAATATTTGTTTTTTGAAAACCTCATGACTGTCCAATGGCTTAGCATAAATCAATAAGTTGGATGAAAAATTGCATGAATTATCATATCAAAAGCATGGCATAAGATAAGTGGCAGAAATATTGCCGATGTTTATTGTTATGTATTAGAGAGAGAAAACTAAATTTAGAAGAAGGACAGTTTTGAAATTAAAGTGGATGTTAATGATAACAATAAATTTTTTAATATTGTGTATTGGGGTGTACTTATAATAGGGGTATCGATGTAGGGTGTTGTGTATTACGAGTAGAGTACTTCTGGAAGGCATAATTTTGGCTACAAGTGTCTGTTTTTGATGTATAATATACCGTTGCGATGAGACGAACAAAACTCAAAACCACCAAAGCCGTTCTAGTCCATGCTCTACCCGAAAATTATTTTTCTTTCCTAGTAGTTTTTAGGTTTTAAGATTTTTTCCTATTTTTCCTAATTCTTCCAGGGTTTTTATCTTCTTTTTTTTTTACAATTTGAATTTAGTTTTCGTTTTCTTTGTTTTTCATATTTCAGATAGGTGAATTTTATTATAGAGTTATATTTCAGATTTGCCTATTTTGGTAAATTCGATATATTTAGGTTTGTTATAAAAGGGCCTCAAAACCATAGCTTTATTTATTCAGTTTTCTTTCAATAAAATTGATATTATTAAAAAACTTTTATTTCCGTTTCAATAAATATTAACCCTCCGTTTCATCAATTGGTATCAGAGCAAGTTCACTTGTCATTATGGTATGACCACACGAACAAAGGAGTAACTATTCTGATAACACTGATCAAGGAATGCAGGCAATGTCTGTAGAGATTATCAGACAGATAGTTGCATAAGCAGTCTTGCAAAATAGGGACCATGGGGATAACCCGAGGTTGGTAGCAATAAAGCGAGCAGTCGAAGGTCTCACGCTTTCCATAAATAACATAAAAAAAAAGATTGCGAGAAAGAGATAACCTCAAGGAAGTTATTGAAGAAATTGAACCACAAGAATAACCTCAGAATAATCACCGTGCAACCATAGTGCCTCAGGGCATCAATCGCGAAGTAACCCCTCAGAATTTAGAACCCGAGAGGGGTGTGTAGCCCCCGTACAGGAAGAGTGAAAAAGTGATTCAGAGGAAGAAGTTGCTGAGGATTATGAAATGGAGCACAGGAAGAGTTCGGATTACAGGATTAATATTGATATCGTAGATTTCCATGGTGGGATGCATGTTGAAGAATTTTTAGACTAGATAATAGATGTAGAGAATTTCTTCCAGTATGTGAATATTCCCCAAGATAAGCGGGTTAAGCTTGTGTTATTCAAATTAAATGGTGCAGCATCTGCATTGGTGGCAAAACTTACAAAATCAAAGAAGAGTTGCGGGGAAGCCATTAATCAAATCATGGCTTAGAATATAGATGTTGATGAAGGAATATTTCATGTCAGTAGATTACCAACATCAGTTATATGTGAAATATTAGAATTGTAGGTAAGAAAATCATAGTGTGGATGAATATATAAAAGAATTTTATCATCTGCACACAAGAAATAACATGGATGAGCTAGAGTTTCGGACAATTTCGAAATATCTTGGCGGATTAAAGCAATAATTGCAAGATGAGATTGTATATGCAATTTAAGATGTGGGCACAACAGTTGTTAAAGCAAAAAAGTTAGAAGATTGAAAACAGCGTGTTGTTTCTAAAACCTAACTAAGATAATTCACTAAGATGCAGAGCAAACCAAGTAGTGTTGGGTTTGAAAATAAGCAAAAAAACATGAGCCAATAATAGTCAGACACAATAAACAACATAGAAGCAGCTAAAGCAGCAACCATCTAGGCAACAATTCCAACTATAGGTATAAAACAATCCATACGCAAAGCCAATGTTAAATAAGTATTTGAAGTGTGGTGAACCAGGACATCAATCGAATAAATGTCGTAAAAAAAAATTTGAATTTAGTGGATGCTGAAGTTGGCGAGGCAAATGCAAACGATGAAGTGGATGATAAAGAAGCCTTAGATTTAGAGGTAGATGAAGGAGAGTTGTTTAATTGCATTGTGCAGAAAATTTTATTAGCACCAAAGTTTGAAGAGGATAATCAATACAATAAAATTTTTAGAACACGTGGCACTATCAATGACAAGGTGTACTAAAATTTTCAAACTATAGTGTCCAAGGCATTGGTTGATGTGATGAGACTATCGATAGAAAATCATCCAGCTCCTTATAGAATATGGTTGATAAAGAAGGGAATAAAAACGAAAGTGACGGAGGTGTGTTGAGTTCCGTTCTCTATTGGGAAGGTGTATAAAGGTGATGTGCTGTGTGATGTAGTGGATATGGATGCATGCCATGTATTATTTGGCAGACCCTGATAGTTTAATGTAAATGCAGTCCATAAGGGAATATACAATATATATGAGTTTTGGTATAATAGCAAGAAGGCTCGTTTGGTACCTTTGACGAACAAAAAGAAAAATTCTAAGGTCAAAGGAAAGAATTTTATTGCTATTGTCAAGAACTATCTAGAGAAAGATTGCGATGGGTGTAAAAAACTGCAGAAAGTGGATAAACTCGAGGAGAAGGTTATTCCTGAGGAAGTATAGCCACTATTGGTTGAGTTTACTGACATTACACCAATAGACATACTGGATAGGCTGCCACCTTTAGGAGATATTCAGCATAATATAGACCTAGTCCTTGGTGCAAGTTTACCTATTTTGCAAGGACAGGTTGACAAGTTATTGCGCAAGGGATTCATTTGTGAGAGCATGAATTCATGTGTTGTACCAGCATTATTGGTGACTAAAAAGGATAGAAGTTGGTAAATGTGCATGAATAGCAGGCGAATCAACCAGATTACCGTGAAGTATCGATTTTTCATTCTTACCTTGCAAGAATTGTTAGACCAATTGGATGGTGCTCAGTTTTTTTCAAAGATAGATTTACGCAGTGGATATCATTATATTCGAATTATGCCTGAAGATGAATAAAAGATAGCGTTCAAGTCGAAGGAAGGGTTGTACGAGTGGTTCATGATGCCATTCAAATTGCCCAGCGCACTATGTACTTTCATGCATTTAATTAACCGGGTTCTTAAACCATTTTTTTCCAAATTTATTGGGTATATTTTGATAATATTTTGGTATATTCTATTGATGTGGTGATGCATTTGGAGCATTTGAGGATGGTTCTAGAAGTGTTAAGAAGAAACAAGCTTTACATTAATCTAAAGAAGTGTAACTTCTTACAAAATAATGTAAAGTTTTTGGGTTTTATTGTTAGTGCAGATGGGATTTGGGCTATTGAGTCAAAGATACAAACCATTAGAGACTGGCCTACGCCCAAGACATTAGGTGAAGTTAGCAGTTTTCATGCCCTAATAACGTTTTATAGGAGGTTCATTCTTGGCTTTAATACGATAGCCACACTTATTACAGAGTACTTGAAGAAAGGAAAATTCAAATGAAGAGAAGAAGAAGAGGCCAGTTTTGCTTTACTAAAAGAAAATTTATTCACCGCTCCTGTATTGGCCTTGCCAAATTTCAACAAGTTATTTGAAATCGTGTGTGACGCTTCTGGAAAAAGAATTGGGACTGTTTTTTCCCAAGAAAGCTGACCAATTGAGTATATGAGTAAGAAGTTGAATGAGACACGGTAGAAGTGGTCTGTTTATGACCAAGAGTTTTATGCTAATTTTAGAGCGTTGATGATTTAGGAGAATTACTTGATTCAGAAAGAATTTGTGCTCTACATTGATCATCAAGCACTAAAGTACTTTAACAGCCAGTAGAACCTAAGCAAGATGCATGAGAGACGGGTGAATTATATGCAGAAGTTCACTTTTGTCTTGAAGCATAAATCTGGGTAGCAAAATAAAGTGGCAAAAGTGTTAAGTAGGTAAGCAGCTTCACTAATAAATCTAGTCAATAAAGTTATCGATTTTGAGTGCTTAAAGGAGTTGTATGCAGAAAATGATGACTTTACTCACATTTGGAATTACTGCATTAACCACCTAAATACGAAGGATTTCTTAATATAGGACATATATTAATTCAAGTCCAACCAGCTATATGTGCCTCAAAGTTCTTTGTAGGAACAAATTATTCGCAAGTTGTATGGAAGAGGATTAGGCAAGCACATGGATCGAGACGAGACTAAGGCGCTTGTATAGGAGCGTTATTATTAGCCTTAACTAAATAGGGATGTGCGCAAAATTGTGTAGAGCTATCGAATTTGCCAAGAGGGCAAGACACATGCGCAAAATACTGGTTTGTACATGTCTTTATCTGTTCCTGAAAATATTTAGTTAGATCTGTCTATAGATTTTATGTTAGGGTTGCCGCGTACAAGGACGTGTCGAGATTTGATATGATTTATAGTGGATAAGTTTTCAAAGATGGCACATTTCATTGCATGTAAGAAGACTGAAGATAATGCTTCAGTGGCATATTTATTCTTTTGGGAAGTAGTGCGTCTGCATGGGATTTCAAAAACTATCACTTCTGAGAGGGATGTGAAATTTTAACAGCAAGTTTTGGCATCATCTCTAAGATAAGTTTGATACACAGTTGCAGTTTAGTAGTGCTTTTCATCCACAGACAGATGGGCAAACGGAGGTGGTCAATCGCACTTTGGGCAATATATTGCAGTGTGTGTGTGATGACAAGCAACGAAATTGGGAAGCTATATTAACTCAAGTTGAATTGCTTACAACAGTATGGTGGATTGATCTACTGATAAGACACTTTTTGAGATTGTCTATATTAGTTCTCCAAGACAAGTTTGTGACTTGGCTGTCATGCCACCAGTAGTTACAAGCCGAAGTTTGAGCTAACTTGGAGGCTGCCAATGCAAAGTACAAGCCTAAAGCAAACGAGCGTCAATGTAAGAAAGTGTTTGTTGAGGGTGGTTTAGTGATGGTATACCTATAGTAAAGTCGATTTCCTGGCATTTGCACTAAATTAGAGAAGCGCAAGTATGGACCATTTGGTGTGGCTCGGAAAATTAATGATAATGATTATGTACTTCAGTTACCTGACAATTGGAATATCTCTCACACTTTCAATATGGCTGATTTGTTCAACTATCATCCCGATGATGAAGAGTTGTACGATCCTAACTCGAGGACGAGTTCTTTTCCAAGTGAGAGGGACTAATGTAGGGTATTGTGTATTGCGAGCAAGGTACTTTCTAGAAGGCATAACTTTGGCTACAAGTGTCCATTCTCAGTGTATAATATACCATTTTAAAGCTTGCAATGAGATGAACAAAACTTAAAATTGTTAAAGCTGTTTTGGTCTGTATTCAGCTCAGAAATTCTTTTTCTTTCTTGGTTTTTTTAGGTTTGAAGATTTTTTCTATTTTTCTAATTCTTCTAGGATTTTTATCTTTTTGTTTATAACTCAAATTTGTTTATGTTTTCTTTGTTTTTCTTATTTCGGATAGGAGAATTTTATTATAGAGTTATATTTCGAATTTGCCTATTTTAGTAAATATGCAATATTTAGGTTTGTTATAAAAGGGCATCAAAACCCCAACTTTATTCATTTAGTTTTCTTTCATTAAAATTAATATTATTTAGAAACTTGTGTTTCCATTTAAACAAACATTAAGCTTCCGTTTTGTCAGATATTAGAGAGGTGCCTATAGCTCTACACAACCGAAATTGTTATAATGTTTTTTCAAAACAAAAACAAAAGTTTGTCGTTGCATTTGGCAGTTTATATCCATATAAATGGAATATGATATTTAACTTTTGATTAAATAAAATGGAGTATTCTTTGCATAATATGCCGAAATCAAATAGTGTAAATTATTGTGTGCACTTAAGAAATTATTTTACATATAGAATAATCCGCTTTCCATTACATAAATAATTTTTAAAGATTTAGGATAAAAATTAATATATTGTTCTCGTTTTGTATAGTTTGTGATAAGTTTAAACTTTTTGATAAAATAGTAAAGTTAATATAGATTCGTTTTTTGTTTCAAACAAATGAAATTAACATAAAATTTCAAATCCCTTGTAAATTCAATTGCTTACCAAATATTGTACAATTAGTCGATATATCCCTTATATTAAATAATTAATCTTAATGAGTTTTGAAATAAATAATAATGGGGAGGTAGTGACAATAAATAATAATAATGGGCCCTATGCGTTTGGTAATTAGAATGAGCACAATCTAATTCCCTTAATGAGGATCTATTTGAGGGCAAGTCTGGTGCCATGAGTACCTGCGTGGTCTTAGCATCGGCCTGTAAGCTCTTCATTCAGCCCATCTTAAAAGATGGACTAAGAATTCTGACATGTGTGTGAGTCAAAGGGCTAGTGAATACGTAAAGTGCAAGGAATTTGATTGGCGGGATCCCTCAGGGGGTGTGCCACCGACCGACCTTGATCTTCTGAGAATGGTATGTGCATGCTTATCATGACCTAAAATATGATGAACTATGCCTGAACGGGGCGAAGGCAAAGAGAAATCTAGTAGAGGCTCGCAACAATATTGACGTGCAAATTAATCATCTGACTTAGATATAGCTAGATTGCTGGAGCCCAGAAACAAGTTCTATCCGGTAAATCCAATGATTAGAGGCATCGGGGGCGTAACGCCCATGACCTATTCTCAAACTATAAATAGGTAGGATGTCGCGACTGCTTCGTTGGACCGGGTTACGGTGCCTAACTACGAGCCAATCTAGAACCCACAAAGGATGTTGGTCGATTAAGACAAAAAGACGGTGGTCATGGAAGTCGAAATCCACTAAGAAGTGTGTAACAACTCATTTGCTGAATTAACTAACCTTTAAAATAGATGGCACTGAAGCGGTGACTTATACCTGGTCGTCGAGGTAATTGCTACATCCCGATGAGTAGAAGGACGCGGCAATGGCCTGCAAAACCTAGGCCGCGAGTTAGTCAATCCTATGAGACCAGGGACGACGGTGGAGTCTTCGGGAACAATTATCATTTCTGTTTAACGCCCTGCCCACCGTAAAAACAGCTCAAACAAAGGTAGGATCTAGTATTCGTAAGAGCACCGCATGTCACGTAATATTCTATGCACCCTCGGTGGCCCTTGAAAATTCAGATGACCAAGTGCCGTCTGTGCCAAGTCGTACTAATAACTGGATCAGGTCTCCAAGGTGAATAGCCTCTGGTCGATGGAATAATGTAGGCAAGGGAAGTCAGGAAAATATAACCATAACTTCGGGAAAAAGATTGGCTTCGAGGTCTAGGCACTATAGTCCCAGTCTCGAACCCGTTAGCTGTCGGTGGACTGCTCGAGCTGCTATCACAGCGAGAGTGTGTCATCGCATGTTGGCTAGGGGATGGACTTAGAATGGTACGGATAGAACTAGTACGGATAAGAGGAATCCGACTGTTTAATTAAAACAATGCATTGCAATGGTCCCTACAGATGCTCACGCAATGTGATTTCTGCCTAGTTCTCTAAATGTCAAAGTAAAAAAATTCTACCAAATGCAAGTAAATGGCAGGAGTAACTATGACTCTTTTAAGGTAGCCAAATGTCACATTATCTAATTAGTGACGAGCATGAATGGATTATCGAGATTCCCATTATCCCTATCTACTATCCAGTGAAACCACAACCAAGGGAACCAGCTTGGGAGATCAGCGGAGAAAGAAGACCCTGTTGAGCTTGACTTTAGTCCGACTTTGTGAAATGACTTGAGAGATGTAGTATAAGTAGGAGCCAAAAAGGGCAAAAGTGAAATACCACTACTTTTAACGTTATTTTACTTATTCTGAGAATCAAAAGAGGGGCATTGTCTCTCTTTTTGGACAAAAGCCCTTCTAGGGGCAGATCTAGGACATTGTCAGGTAGGGAGTTTGGCTAAAGTGGCACATCCTAAGTTGAGCTCAACGAGAATATAAATCTCGTGTGGAATAAAATAGTAAAAGCTCATTTGACTCTGATTTTCATTACGAATATGAACCATTAAAGCGTAGCCTATCGATCCTTAAGACCTTCGGAATTTGAAAGTAAAGGTGTCAAAAAAGTTACCACAGGGATAACTGGTTTTGGTAGCCAAGCATTTATAGTGACGTTGCTTTTTTATCCTTCGATGTTTACTTTTCTTATCTTTATAAAGTAGAATTCACTAAGTGTTAGATTGTTCATCGACTAATAGGGAATGAGAGCTAGGTTTAGATAGTCGTAAGACAGGTTAGATTTACCCTACTGATGACTGCATTATAATAGTAATTCAACCTAGTACGAGAGGAATCGTTGATTTGCACTATTGGTCATCACGCTTGGTTAAAAAGCCAGTAGCACAAAGCTACCGCGTGCTGAATTATGACTAAACGCCTCTAAGTCAGAATTTGGGATAAAGCGACACTTGGGCCCGTCGCTCATTTTTTGACCCATAATAGGGACCCTCTGGTCCCTAGAGGCATGTGTCTTAGGCTAAGCCTCCGCAGGAGAAATGCCGCAGTGGCCGTCTTGAATCGTAATTCCCATCGAGCGGCAGGTAGAATCCTTTATAGATGACTGAATGGCCTTGTTGCTATAATCCATTGAGATTCAGCCCTATGTCACTTAGATTCATCTCTTCTCTTTCACTTGCATCATCTTCTCTTGTTTGAAACTTCCTAGAGGTTAGCTCTGTGCCACTTAGTGTTTTCCACGACTCAAGCTCGTTGAAGGCACTGCCTTGCATGGTGCAACTTTCTTAGAATGCTTCATTTACTACTATCAATCCATCTTCCCCATGCTCTGTGCCCGCACAAGTAATCATGGCCAAAACAAGTCGAACACTAGATGGCGCATTTCTCGTACAATGGTGCGTAGAGCTAATCTCGGGCACATGAGTCCGCTAGGCTATTTTTTCGTGTGAAGGGATGTTAGATGGCAATTGCCTCGCTGTTGACTACGAGCGAGCACACACTGCCTTCTAGTTACCTGTCCTACGGTGCATACTATTTTCATGAAAGATAGTTGTAAAATGAGATTTCGACCTCGAAATTAACTTTTATTTTTTTTTCTATGATTAGCTCTCACCAATATGCACGTGAATAGTTTAAAATTCAGCGTCGTTTCAAAAATACAAAATCCATGTGCGTGTGCTATAGCACACATATTTTGCCCATTTTGGCCTGAAAAAGAAGATCTACGAATTCTGACTTATTTTCTCCGTTTCTTCACAACGCAACAACACTTGCCCTGTAGAAGCCCCACGGATGAGTTTTACCGTAATTATAGCAATTCTCCCACTTTTTTTGGCCCCCGTTTATATGCATGCATGTTCGATAAAATGGGCATAAAACAAGATTCAAACCTCAAAATTGACTTATATTTCTTTGTGTGATTAACTCTCACCGATATCTACTTGAGTAGCTCAAAATCAAGCATCGCCCAAAAATGAATAAATTGGGAAAAATTCAGGTATTATAGCATATTATTTTGTCACATTTTATCCTAAAATTTAATCAAAATCCGTGTACTATAGGACTTATGGCTTTTTTTTCCCTATTTTAGTCCCATAAGATAAATTTAGTTAAAATACAACACATCCTAAAATTTCAGCTCATTTGGATGTCGTTCACTATTTTTCGGAGGGGGGCTACCTGTACGGGAGGTGGCCTTGGGCATTTTCTGCATGGCGCAGGTCAGTTGCTTCCTCAGGCACATGTAGACTGGGCCATTACTCGAGTGAAGTGGCCATGGGCATTTGCCACACAGTAGAGGTTATTGCGGCCTTGCATAAAGGAGGGGTAGATGTGTGAAAAGTAGCACTCATCTGCTAGGCTACTTATCGTGTGAAGGAAGGTTCGTTGTATAGAAAATTGCACAAGCTGCCCCCCGGATCCTTGCTACGCATGAGGCAGCACGCGCGCGAGGGAATTTTCCAAGGCCAGCGTATGGGCAGGCAAGTGCCAAGGCCGGCTCACACGCACTTACAGTTTAAGGCCAATATAACGTGTATGCAGGCATTATGAGGGAAGCGAATAGAGGCTGACGATGAGCCCTAGTCGGATACGGAATAACAAGAGTCAGTCTGTCAATCGGCTCGAGGCGCAGACCGATGCAAATTGCAGTAGCGGCCCAAGCTCTGGCCTTCGATAAGCCCGTAGAGACATGATCATCGCGATCATGGCTGGTAGCACCTGCTCCTAGCATTGGCCTGCAGGCTCTCCATTCGACTAGTCTTGAAACAGGGACAAAGAAGTTTGACAGGTGTGCAAGTCAACAAGCTCTTAGAGCTTGTTTAAGTCAATATAAAGATTTATAATGCTTACATACATAGTCTGGTTTCTCATCATCAACAAAACCCTCTGGTTGATCTATTAATACTTTCTCTATCAAATTTCCATTGAGGAAAGCATTATTCACATCAATTTTCCTTATTTTCCACTAGTTCATTATAGCTAAACTCAGAATCACTCTAACAGTAGCTGCCTTTATTACAAGACTGAAAGTTTCAAAATAATTTACTCCCATAATTTGTTGGAATCCTTTAGCTACCAAACTACCTTTATATTTAGCTAGACTTTCATCAATATTGAATTTCACCTTGTACACCCATTTATTACCAATTAATCTCTGTTGAGTTGTTCTTGGCACCAAGGAACATATGCCATTTTTAACTAAAGCTGCATACTCTTCTTTTATGGTTGTAAGCCATTCTAGATTTTGCATAGCTTTATAGACAAACTCAGGTTCTTTGTGAATAAATGTGGCAGTATATAGTTTTGTACCAGCTTTACTTCTAGTGGTCATGGGATGAATATTAGCCTGTGAAGCTGGTAATAATGTGTAAGATATAGGTTGAGGGAGTGTTATTTAAGATGCAATAGGTCGTTTAGTAATTGGTATATATAGCTGTAAGGAGGAGTTTTTTATTTTCATTATAAGAAGGATTATCTGTATATTGAGGATTACTACTGTCAAAACTTACAGAGTGAGGGTTGCATAGGCTGCTTTCAATTGAGAAAGAAATAACAGGTAATATTGATAAGTGATATACTTGTTGAGGAGTAAAAGATTGGCTTGAATAAGAAGATGACTCATTAGGATGAAAGATTGAATTTACAGAATAAGGAAAAGAGTATTCATCAAAGATAACATGTCTAGCTATGTATATTTGTCTTAAAGAATGCAAACACTTATATCCTTTACGAGATGGACTGCGCCAATAAAAATGCATTTGCTTGGGTTATAGTTAAATTTAGGCTTGTTATAATCTCTTAAGTAAAGGTAACGTGCACAAACAAAGCACTTAAGCATATTATAATATGGTTTGTATTTGAAGATTTTTCATATGGGGTAAGCAGTTTTAGAACTAATGTTGGTAGTCTATTAATGTGGTAGACAATTGTATGGAAGGTATCCCACCATAACTTAAATGGCAATTTGTCTTCTGCTAATAAAGTAAGTCTGAACTCAATAATATGTCCATTTTTTCTTTCAACTAACCCATTTTGATGATGTGTATAAGGACAAGAGTGTCTAAAATTAATTCCACATTAGTTTAAAAAGTGATTGAATTATCTATATTCTTCCCCTCGCCCCCTAGTCATATTGCATGTGTTTAATTTTGGTGTCAAATTGATTCTCAACATATAATTTGAACAACTTAAAGACATATAATGCTTCTTACTTCAGTTTAAGAGGATAAATCTAAGTGTATCTACTGAAATCATCCAAAAAACTTATGTAATAAGTGTAACCATCCTTAAAGTGTATAGGCAAGGGTCCCCATAAGTTTATATGAATAAGTTCAAAAGCTTAGTGTTTTGGTTTCTGTGATAGGAAAATGAAGTTTATGAGATTTACCTAGCTGACAAGCTTTATATATATGTTCAAGTGCTTGTTTTATAAAGTTACTTGAGGGATTAATGGAAGCAACATTCTTAAGAAAATGTAATAATATTTGATGATTTAAATGACCAAAACGTCTATGGAAAATAAGAGCTTTATTATTTAATGTGTTAAGAAAGAAACAAAACTAGAAGTGTTTTTGATTAATGCAGTACAAAAGGGAATAGAACTAGAACTATTATTCTAATCATTATTTAGAACATGTGAAGTAAAAGAGCATATAGATAGCATTGAAAATGGTTGAGCAATGAGGGAGTTTGCTTTACCTAACTCCCTTTTTGATAACAAACCCGACCCCACTTTCAAATGAAGAATGAAAAGTGCCCAACCAACTAAAAGTCTACACTTCATTCAGGCAGTGCTTCTCAAATATGTCTTGCCAATCGCCAGAGCAGTGCCACTTCAAGGATTTGGAGCGGCCAAGCTCAGGAATCTTCCCAGTAACATTCACCCCCTTGCGGGGCAAGCAATCTAAAAGAACCTCACATCTTCCTTTTGCCCTTCTTCGCCTTCCTGCTTTGATCATTAATCAGACTTCCTGCATCGGAATGCTCTCTCTTTGAAGTGAGTCCTTTCTGAGAATGACATAAGAAAAAATAAGGGGTAGACTGAGATGACTTTAAAAGCAGCTTATACAACTCTTTTTCAATAAGTCCTTTTAGAAGCACTTGCCCCTTCAGAGAATCCTTCACATAACAGAGATTACCAAGAGATTCAACAAAGATATTATTATCAGTTGTTAGTTTTGATATGCTTAATAAATTCTTTGTAATGGTAGGAACTAATAACATGTCCTTAAAAAGAATATGTGTATAAGTATATGCATTTGATCCTTTATAATTAAAGCATGCACCACCAATATGGGTTATAGGCAAACTTTGTCGATTGCCAATAACTAGCTTATTCGAGCCTTTGAATTCCTCCCTGACAGGCATATTTGCCATGTTGTTTATCAAGTGATGTGTGGCACCACTGAGGCACTATCCATCATTAGCAGGTCCTTTATAGTTGATAAGATATACCTTAGGTGCAATAAATTATACTGATGGATAAGAGATAAATAGATTATAAGATTATAGCTTGAATAAGGATCAGCAGAATGTTCTTCAGCTAATGGTGTATAACCAAAGAATGGATCAAAGTTAGCCATATAAGCAAGTTTGGGTCCCATTGATCTGCCTCTACCAAAGTATTTTGGGGAAGCAAGATGATTATCTTCATATCTGTGCCAACATCCATCTGTTGTGTGCCCTTGTTTGTGAAAATTTAAAACACATGAAATGATTCATTTTTCTCATTAGATTGCATATTAACTGAAGAGTTGAAATTATATCTCACAGGTGGCCTGAGAAATTGTTAAATTTGTCTTCTGCCATATCTTCAAAAACTGCCACTACTAGTTGGAAAACCTATAGGATATGCACAAAAAGCATGCCTCTACCACCATTAAATCCTCTATTTCTAGAACGATCATAATGTCCATTACCAAATGCTCCTCTTCTAAAGTTTCATCTCATGTAAGAATGATTGACATTCATTGAACTATAATTAGTATTGAACATAGTTTTGGATTCCTTATTTTGCTCAAGTCTAGCTTTACATGTTAATAGCAAGGCATATGTATCATTATAACATATCTTATTTATAGTAATAATCGAAGCTAGATCTAAATAACTAGGACCTAAACCATTCAAAATCCTCATTAAAAGATCTTTCTCAGTAATGGTATCACTAGTATAAACAAGTTTGTTGGCAAGCAATTTCATTTTTGCACAATATTCTTTAATAGTCATAGAATCTTTTCTTAAAATGTTCATTTTATAACAAAGTTGCATTACCTTAGCCTCAAATTGAACACCAAATTTCTTTTCAATTGATCTCCAAACATCAAATGAGGTATCATAACTAGGAACAAAACTTAAAATACCTTCACTAATGGTTAATAATAGCTACCCAAGAAGTGTTTGATCATTTGCTCGCCAGTTAATATACACTAGATTTTTAATTTTTTCACCAGATCTGTCATTTTTTGAACTAGGAAGATATTGCTTTGGAATAATATAAGGATATGAATTGAATCCTTCAAAGCGATTTCCTCTGATTAACGCCAGCACTTTTTTGGGCCAAAGCAAAAAAATTTAATCGATCGAGTTTCACAGTAGAAGCGAAGGTAAATGATGTTTGTAAAGGTTGATTTTTGTTAAGGATTAGTTTATTTGAAATTACAGTGTTGGAGCTAGCCGTATGTCACGGGATAGTGTTTTGCACAGCAAACCCGTGCAGCACTTAGACAACTCTTGTCGAATGTTGCTAAGTAAACCTTTGAGCTTCTCGATAGCTAAGCCAAGAGGTTTTTTGAAAGAGCTAAAAAGAAGAGAGCTAGAGAGCAATTGAGCCAAATGTGGAAATTGTATTACTTGAGAGAAAGATTACAAGAGAGCTTACAAGATTGCTTAAGATGCTTGCTCAATGCTTGGATGCTCAAATGCCTAATGCCAACCCATATTTATAAGGAGGCTTGCCTAGCTCTAGAGAATTCAATGCCTAGAGTATTCTATACACACGTGCTAATTTCTAGAGAAATCTAGTGTATATACAAGTGTGCTAAAGTTTCTGGAATTTTGTAGAAGTTTCCGAAAGTGGGCCAAGCCAGTACATCTTGGCTCATGGCTTTGGGCTATTTTTGGACTCTATTAGGGCGGCCCATAACATCCTCCCCCACCAAAGCTCGCGTGATCCTCATCGCATTCTCGTGCTTGAACTTCTGGATATGCTCCGCGAATTACCACAAATCTTCTTCACGTTCCTAAGTAACTTCACTCTTGGGGAGGATTTTCCACTTCACCAAGTACTCATGGTATGCTGGCATGCCATTTCTTTGAATTACTTAAACGGCAAGGATACACTCCACATATTTGTCGAACGCGATGACAACGGCTGTTGGGGAACGGCTTGATTCTCTGCGACTTGGGTCTCTCACATCTTCGTGATAAGGCTCGAAAAGACTTACGTAGAAGACCAGATGGATCTTGAGCCATGGTGGAAGCTCTAGTAAATACGAGACGTTGCCCATACGTCGGACAATTCAGAAGGGTCCCTCGTACCATCTCATTAAATCTCTATGGAATTTTCGTAGCGTCTTGAATTGTTTGGGCAGGAGCTTGATCATAACTTGATCACCTTCCCTGTACTCAATATGCCATCTCTTTGTATCTGCCCACTTTTTCATTTTTCTTGGGGCTTTGTCGAAGTAAATTCACGTGATGTCTGCTTCTTTGTGCCATTCGCGAGAGAGCTTATTAGCAGCGGGGCTTTTTCCTCTATAAGTCGAGGCTATGGCGTTGGGGCTCATGGGCTGAAATCCCATGATGATTTTGAATAGGCTCTTGTCGGTAGTCTCGCTCCGTTAGAGATTATAAGAAAATTGGTGAAATAGCAACTTTGCCCAATCTCGCTGATGAGCGCTCACATAGTACCTTAAGTACATCTTGAGGAGGCCATTAATGCTCTCAATCTGGCCATCCATTTGCGGATGAAAACTTATTCAGAAATTGAGATCCGTCCCCAACATTTTGAAGAGTTTCTTCCAAAATCGTCCAGTAAAGTGTGGGTCTCAATTGATGACAATGCTCTTTGGAACTCCCCAAAGCTTCACTATATACTTGATGAAGAGACAAGCTGCTTCATCAGCTTTACAATCTGTGGGTGCGGCAATAAAATTTGCGTACTTGTTGTATCAATCGACCACGACCATAATGCTGCATCCTTCAAATTTAGACAAGGCTGTAATGAAGTCTATCAAGACACTTTCCCACGGCTTTGATGCTAGGGGTAGGGCTCCAACAATCCTGCCAGTACACAAGATAAGTTTGCACATAGGCTTCAATGTCGTCCCGCATATTTGGCCAAAAGTATGAGGCTTGGACTAGCGCGATGGCGCGCTTAATCCCTGGGTGACCAACCCACTTAGATTCATGGCAGTCCTTGATTACATCCTTGCGTAATTTTTCCCACCTTGGCATGAACAACTGGTTTCCTTTAGTGAAGAGGATGCCTTCTTCTTGCTAAAACTACCTTGTCTTACCTTCGAGAACTTTCTCCAGCAAGTACTTAACCAATGGATCTTGTTGGAGGCCTTCCTTCATGCGTGAGACAAGGTCAGACTTCAGTTGGCTCGTGCTAAGTGTTGCCAATTCTGCTAGTCCATACGCAATAAAATTTGCTTTGCCTGGTTTGTATTCGAGCCAATAATCGAATTCCGTAAGAAAGTCTTACCACCTCGCTTGCTTCGGACTCAACTTCTTTTATGCTTGGAAGTAACTTGTCACCACATTGTCCATTATGATTGTAAAGAGTGAGCCAAGTAAGTAATACCGCCACACTCCCAAGCAAAGGATTATTGCGGTCATTTCCTTCTCTTTCACTGGGTAGCGCTTCTCCGTATCATTTAGCTTCCGACTTTCGAAAGCTATAGGGTGGCCTTCTTGCATGAGGACTCCACCAATTGCAAAGTTTGAGACATTATTTACACTTCGAAGAGCTTTGTATTATCCGAAAGAACTAAGACGGGCTCTTTCGAAATTACTTTCTTCAAGCCTTCGAATGCGTGCTGGCATTCTTCAGACCAATGCCATGTCCAATTCTTCTTGAGAAAGTTGGTCAAGGTTGCCTTCTTGGCTGAGTAGCCTTTGATGAATCAGCGATAGTAGTTCACCAACCCTAAAACTGAGCGAAACTCGGGCATTTTCATGGGAGCTCCCAATCGAGGATGGCCTTCACTTTGAATTCTCTATCATTAGCTTCCCAACCGTTATTTTGTGCCCAAGGAACTCTACCTCTTCCTGAGCGAATGAGCACTTCTCCATCTTAAGGTAGAGCTCGTTTACTAGAAGTACTTGGAAGACTTGCTGCAAATGTTCAGCATGCTCCTCGAGCGTGGTGCTATACATCGCTATGTCACCCAAGTACAGGACCACGAAGCGGTCGGGGAATGCTTGCAAAAATTTGTTTATAAATGTGCAAAATGTGGCAGGTGCATTCGTGAGACCGAAAGGCATTACAAGGAACTCAAAAGATCTGTACTGTTACGCATGCTGTTTTCAGCTCGTCTCCCTCGACAATGTGAACTTGGTAGTATCCAGAGCACAAGTCAAGTTTGGTGAAGTATCGCGCCTTGCCAAGCTGGTCAAAGAGATCCTCTATCAAGGGAATCGGATACTTGTTCTTGATAGTGATCGTGTTGAGGTTTCTATAGTCGATGCACCTCCGTAGCGATCCATCCTTTTTCTTTTGAAAAATGAACGATGCACCGAATGGAGCTTTAGACAGGTGGACATAACCTGTGTCTAGTAAATCTGTGAGTTGTTTTCGTAGCTCCTCGAGTTCGGTTGGCACCATGCGGTAGGGTGCCAAGACTAGAGGTTTCGAACCTTACTCCAATTCGATTTGGTGACCAACCTCTCATCTAGGTGGGAGCTTCTTCAAAAGCTTCGGAGGCATCATGTCCTTGAATTCCTCGAGGACGGATTGTATCGTTGGTAGGACTTGGCTTGAAGTGCTTATAGAATTTCCCCCTCAATGAGATCCCGAATGTACACTAGGAAGCTTGGGTCCTTCTTGAAAACCTTTTTAAATTGCATGGCCGAAAGCCTCTTTTCCTCGGACTTGCCACGCTCCGTAAGAACCATAAACGCCTTACTCCTGTTGAGAATGCTTAGAGAGTTTGTGGCTGGAAGTGGGAAGGCATGGACTTGGTCAAATAATTCCATGCCAAGGACTATCTTGAAGTCGTCTAGGGGCACGATGGAGAAATTGAGCTTTCCGCTCCACATGCCAACTGCAACATGCACGCATTGTGTAATGCCTTCAATGGACTTCGTGGGTGAGTTTACCACCTTCATTGTGCCTCATTCCTTAGTAGTTTTAAGGCCTAGGCGCTTGGCCTTATCCTCGGATACAAAGTTGTGCGTTGCTCCCGTATCCAACAATGCACGAACGGAGTGCTCGTTTATCTTCGCGCTTACGTACATAAGCTCTTTCTTGGCGAGTGCCGATTTTGGGCTGTTGAGTGCGCCAAGTCGTTGGAGAGAACCCATGCTGGGTCGGGGTTCTTCCGATATTGGTGTGGAGTTGCCCTTGAGTTGGGCAGCAAGAGCATTAAGTGACTTCTTCTCGGGACGATCAGCGTACCAGATGAGGGTCATTATATATGAAGCATGGACTTCGTGGCTTTAGTGGCTCCTTCTTGCCTTCCGATTTTCCTTGCCCTCTTTTGCCACTCGAAGGCTTTTTCAACCCCCAATCTTTGTGATTGTTGCCTTTGTCCTTACAACTCTCTCCACCACCTTTGCCTTGGCTAGGCCTTTTGTCCTTGGATTGGGTGGAGTACTCGTTCAGTGACTCCGTTGTGGCAATAGCGTCGTCAAGAGTTTGGATCCCTCACCTGTCAGGCTCTGTCTTGGCCCAATCTTTGAAGCCATCTTGGAAGGAGAAGAGTGAGTCCTTTTTAGACATGTCACTGATCTCGAGCATAAGGGTAGTGAATTCGTTGATATAATCACGGACGTTATCCTTTTGCTTGAGGCGACGTAGACGCGCTCTCACTTCTTTTTCTGCATTGCTTGGGGTAAATTACTTTTGGAGTTCTTGCTTGAAATTTGCCCAAGTGTCGATGGTACAGATGCCTTTGCCCATTTCGCCATACGTCCAACACTACTATAGTTGTGCAGCGCCTCGGAGATATGTGGGTGCAGTGCCTACCTTCGATGCCTCGTCTCGTACGCCCACGGCATCGAAATATTGGTCTAGCCCAAATAAAAAGTTGTCTGCGATAGTGGCATTGCGTGTGCCATCGTAGGTGTCGGATTTTGACATGTCAATGCATCACGCATTACTCGTGGTCGTGGAAGCTGGGCTAGCGAAGAGTGTACGCTTGTGTCATGCCCAATCTGAGCGGAATTCTTCCACTTCCGCACAGATAGCGTGCAGTTCATCTTGGACGAAACTGCTGAGTTTCAGCAACTCTTTGTGAATTTCTCAAAATTCTCCTCTGAAGGTATTGGCTTAGTCTTGGATGAGGGCCTTAGTTGCCACTGTGAAGTTGGCATATTCGCTCTCGAGACCGTCCACTTTTTCCTCTAACTTTCGAGGGTGTTCTGAGTGGCGGAAATTGAAGTTTTGAGCGTAGCCATGCGAGGCTCTAAAGCATCGATGGAAGCGGCCTTGGACTTGCTACGAGTCTTGGCCTGGACCGCGAGTCTCATTGGGGCCCTGGCTTAGTTCCGGGAGTATTTCCACACCAATAGCACCCTCTTGTGTTGTGCTTGAAGTTGGAAGATTAGCCATTGCTCCGAAATGGATTGGATTGCGTGCGTGCAAACCGTAGCTCTAATACCACTTGTCACAGGATGAGTGTTTTGCACAGCAAACCCGTGTGGCACTTAGACAACTCTTGCTGAATGTTGCTAAGTAAGCCTTTGAGCTTCTCGATAGCTAAACCAAGAGATTTTCCGAAAGAGTTAAAGAGAAGAGAGATAGAGAGCAATTGAGCCAAATACGGAAATTGTATTACTTGAGAGAAAGATTACAAGAGAGCTTACAAGAATGTTTAAGATGCTTGCTCAATGCTTGGATACCCAAATGCCTAATTCCAACCCATATTTATAGAAAGGCTTGCCTAGCTCTAGAGAATTCTATATACATGTGCCAATTTTTAAAAAAATTAGTATATGTACAACTGAACTAGAGTTGCTAGAATTTTGTAGAAATTTCTAGAATTGAGTCAAGCTAGCACATCTTGGCTCATGACTTTGAGTTATTTTTGTGCTCTAATTGAGCGGCCCATAACACGTAGCTTTGATACCATGAAATAAAAACATAAATATGTTATTTGGCTTAAAAGAAAATTTTCAGAGGAAATGTAACCATATTTGTCCAGAAGCTTCTATTCATCAAAATGATCAATTACATGTACATGGTTTATATACACACGCGAATAGCATTCACAATTAACTAACTTCTTTTCCGCTCATAACTAACTGCAATTTATTACTTTAATTGTATAAGCTAACAATGACTTCTAACGAACTGAGCTGAGCTATCATACTTTACTAACGATCTTTGCTGACGTGGCTGTATGAAACTGTTTGAGCTTATTTCTCTTAGCCTCTGTAACTTCTGAATAATGAACTGCTCCAACACTGTGAGTGAGCTCTACGCCTGCAAGTAGGTCGGGCAATTTCGTTAGGGTCGGTTCGGATCGACCCGACCGGTCTCGTAAATCGGTAGTCAGAATTGACCCGATATTAACCCGAATATAGTTCGATCCGATCCGATCCGAATTAAATTTGGATCGGATCGGATCGGATTTAAAAATTTTGTTAGGATCGAGTTAGTGCTCGGTTAGTGGCTCGGTCAATTCGTAAAATCAGTTAGATCAAGTTAATTCGTAAAATTGAGTTGTGGCTCAGTTAGTTCGGCCTGCTAGTGGATGGCTTGCGTCACTGCTATTAAGCAACTGATGTGTGGGGCCGAGTGGTCGACGGGTCAAGGGTCGCAGTCGCTGAGCCGGCCGGCCGCTGCCGCTGCGATCGAACCGTGGCCGTGGCCGCTCAGCGCCGCCAGAATCGAATCGACGGGGCCGAGGGTCAAGGGCCGAGGGGCGAGGGCCGCAGCCGCCAGGCAGGGCCGCAAGCCGCTGACGCTGCTGCCGAAGGCGTATGCGCTTCGCGGCCGCTGAGCCGAGCAGCTGCCGCTGCGATCGAACCGTGGCCGTGGTCGCTCAGGCCGCCGCAATCGAATCGACTGGGCCGAGGGTCAAGGCGGCTGGGGCGAGGGCCGCAGCCGCTGGGCTAAGGGCCGCAAGCTGACGTCGCTGCCGAAGCTGCGTATGCGCTTCGGCCGCTGAGCCGGCTAGTGGTCGCTTTGCCGCCGCCGCGGATCGACGGTGGTCGTGTTCGACGTCGCCGCTGTGACTAAGCAACCGATCGAGGGCCGCAGCTGCGCGAGAGTGAGATGATTTTTGGCTCGGTTTCGGTTTTCTAGCTCAAGCAACCGCCGATTTTCCGCTTGGCTTCGGTTCTCACTGAGATCGCAGCGTGCTGCGAGTGTGTGAGATGATTTCGCTTTGTGGTTCAAGCAACCGCCTCGTTTTCTCGCTCAGCAACCGCCGATTTTCCGCTTGGCTTCTCGCCTTCGCCTCGGCTCGCAGCAGGCGCGTGAGATGATTTTTGGCTTGGCTTCGCTCGCTCAAGGTTGAAGCAACCACCGAACTCGATTTTCTAGCTTCGCTGGTTCTCGCCGCAGCGGCTTTGTCTCGTGCGAGTGTGAGATAATCGAGATGAGATCGAGGAGGTCACTGCCTACCGCTTCAAACTTTCCTTTTATATTTTTTTTTCTTTTTTTTTTTTTTTAGGTTAATCCGATCGGGTTTTCGGATCGGATCGGCTTGACTCGATCCGAACACAACCCGATCGGGTTTTGAAAACTTAATCCGATCAGGTTGTGTTAATCACCCGAACCGATCCTAACCCGAATTTTTTCGGGTCGGTTCGGGTCGGATCGGGTCGGATCGGATATTTTGCCCATCCCTACCTGCAAGTATATCAAGACAAATCTCGATAGGTTTCTAATTATAAGTTGTAAAATAAAAGTTTTTTCCTTTTTAATTTTTATGAATGAGCTTTGCACCTGCAATCACTCATTTCAAAATGAAATATATCAAAACTAGTCTTGGCATACTTCTTATCGCAATTTCACTTTGAACAAGACTTTAGATAAATATATCAAAGCAAGCTCGAAACTTCTAATTGTAATATTACAACAAATGTTTGGGCTACTGTGAATGAGTTGTCTTTGCGTCTGCTGCGGATAAAATATATCAAAATAAATCTAGATAGACTTTTAATCATAATATCATTGTGGATGACGATGTATTAATGGATGAAATTTCTCATCTCATTCAAGTTTTTTTTTTCTTTTTATTAAAAATAATATAAAAAGAAAATAACTAGGCAACAAAATGAATTATGACATGGTACATAGCCAGCTTTAGGCTTTTTGCGCCGACCGAAGAAAAATCAAACCCAAAGCCAAAATAGAGGACAACTAGACACATGACTTTCACATTCAAGCTCTCATGTTCATTCATTCATTATCATTTAACACAACTTATTTTATATATAGAGTAATCTTTTTTTATTAAAGAAATAATTTTTTCTATGAATAAGTACCAAATATTAATACAACGTTCTTTTAAATAATAATCAAAAACTTAAATTGAGTAAGGTTTCTTTTGGTATTGTGGGTGATAAGGTTAAAATTTTTGACAAAATAGTATAGTTGACATAAGTTTCTTATTCTTTTAAACAAACAATTATTAATTTAAATTAAATTAAATTAAATTTCAAATCACCCTTGGAAACTCAATGGTTTGCCAAATATTGTACAACTAATCAACTATGCAGCCTAATATCCCTTAAATTGTATAATTAATCTTGATGGGTTTTGAAATATAAGGAGAAAAATAATTAATTTAATAAAACAACCGGGGAGTGCCTATCATTTTCTCTAAAATTTTATGGAAAGATCAGCGTAGATGCTTTTGGTGTAGAAGAAAGTATTGAAAAGTTTCCTTGTTACTAATTTTCTATGAACTTGCATGACTTTATGTTATTCTTTTTTATAAAGGGACTGTGTGTGTTTGTGGGTTTCTGCATAATTTTCGAGAAACCGAGAATCAAACTTGATCAGGATATATCACACTCTTAATTTGAATATGATCACCCAAAGAATATTGATTATTGATTGGGTAGGTTATATCTATTATCAGTTGTTTAATTAGTGATTGCAAATTTTAGCAAACTTCAAATTGAAATATTAGGCTGTTGATGTCAAGATGAGCTTCAACAGAATTATGACTAATATCAAAGAAGATAGATATTTGGGCTACTATGAATGAGTTCTGTGCAGATAAGCCAAGTCTCTAGATTGAGTTTCAGGTGGAATATCAGTTTGTTTGTTTTTTTTCTTTTTTTTTTAAGGTTAATGTGAATGAGCTTTGCATCTGTAATCACTCCTTTCAAAATGAAATATATTCAGACAAGTGCTGGCACACTTCTTACTTATCATAATTTCACTCTTAACAGGACTTCAGATGAAATACATAAAGGTAAGCTCGAAGTTTTTAACAGTAATATGATAACAAATGTTCGGTTATGGTGAATGAGCTTTGCATCTTTGCGTAGATGACAGGTATTGATGGATGAAATTTCGCATCTCATCCAAACTTTTTTTTTTCTTTTAAGAAACAATAACATAAAAGAAAATAGCTAGCCAACAAAATGATTTATGACACAGTACACATCCAGCTTATGGCTTTTTAGCGCCGACTGAAAAAAAAAAAAACACATGACTTTCACATTCGAGGTCTCTTGTTCATTCATCCATTATCATTTAACACAACTTGATGCCCATCATTCACTTCACTTTACGCTACAAACAGACTTTTCCCTAGTCATCATCATCATCCCAGGGCACATGGATAAAAGTTAAAAGTTCACGAGCCCACCGTTTTAATTTCTTAAATAATCTCTTCTTGTATTATTTAAAACTAAATTAAATATGCTAAATGTAATTATACATAGAAGCCACTATGTGTGTAGTTGGATAAGATCGGAGAGCAAGTTTGTTTGCTCATTTTCTTACAAGAGTTTGATAGTCATTTCTTGATTTTGTTTGTATTATTATTGAAAATTAAGTAATATTGCTAACACATACAACAAAATTGATTAGGACTTAAAGTTTGTATACCCACTGAGGTAATGATTATTTAATTTGAGAAATTTATAAAAATAACCAAAAAAATTTAGTAAATATCCAAAATAACAAATTAAACTTTTTCTATAATATGTAGCCATATATTTCTTGTATAGACTTAAATACCTTCAGATCTATAAACAAAACCAATAATTCTCATACATTCTCAATCAACAATTTTCAAAAATCCAACACACCCTAATCCCTAAAACTCACCCACTAATCATCAACTCATCAACTAGAGAGCAAAAAGTTGAGGTTAGTATTTATTTTACACAATGTGTAGTTTTTTAGTTTTCAATTAATCAAAATTTATGAGTTATTTTAAGTAAATATGAGCTTGGAGACGAACCCGAAAACGCTGACGATGCGCTCGTCAGACGTGAGACAGCGCTACCGTCAGACGGTGACAGAGTTCAGTAAAACCGTGAGACAGTGCGCACTGCAGACAGATCAGGATGTTCAATCAGCCGTGCGACAGCGCTCGTCGCACGGTTGGACAACTCATGTTCTAATTTTTTTTTAAGTACTAATTGTTTTCTTTCTTAGGCTTAATGGAGTCAATTATTCTTCAAATGTGTTTTGATAGCAGTGCCAATTAATCCGGTTGGCGATGTCTGTTCTTGGGAAGTTTCACACCACATCCAACAGTTGAAGGTAAATCCACCAATAGAAAAACTGCCTCTTGGTCGTTGGAAGAAGCTTAGAATACCATCTGTTGGTAAGGATGTATCACGGAGAACTGTGATGTGTTCTCGGTTCAAGGAACGCGGGCATAACAAAAAAAGATGTAAGAATCTCATTGCGACGAATCGTAATTAGCGGCCTATTATCGTTGTAGCGTATTATGTATTCAAGGAAATATATATGATGTATTTTAAACTCTTATGTTTATTATGTATTCGACATGTTAAACTGTCTTTGTTAAAATGATTACTCATAATAAGTGTTGGAGAATTGTCAAACCCGAAATAAGATTAATCGCACTATAGTTACAACTGTTCAAATATATATTTTACAACCTAATATCCCTATTAAATATGTCAACGACAATCTTCTTCCTAAAGTATTGTCCATGACTACTCATCAAAATTAAATCGTATCTTGAACATTAAATATATCAGTAAACATTAACATAAACACTCTACAATCGCCAGCTCTCGGTCATTGTTGTAGTACACTCTTAATTAGTATAAGTTTCCAAGGCTCCAGCCTCGTAATGCTCGGTCTGAGGTTGTAAAATCCAACATCTTGTAGCCATCGAGGAAATATATTTTGAAGTGGCTTGAATAGTTGAGAATAAACTTTTTTGTCTCGACGTTCCTTTAATGAGTCATAAATAGAGAACCGCTTCTGTACAAAGTCTACTTGGGCTACAACCCAATGATCGCCTTGTAAGTTAATTGGAATAAAAACCTGCATATGGTAGAAATAAAATACATATCCAAAATTTTTATGTTCAAATATTTAAATATTAAAGGACGTTCAATGTAAGTAATACACACTACATCAACATCCGCGAACGGTTTTGATTTTGTGTCATCCCGACCATTAATGTAGTTATTTAGACTCGTGTAGTCTAATGAATCCAGATCACAGTCACCGTTATCCCAAATTTTGAGGTATTTGTAATACGCCCGGGGAAGTGTTTCGTTTTCGGAATCTTCATCGTACCTGGTTTTGTGGCCATTACGACTGCAAAAAAAATCAAATTTTTAATTAGTTAATCTAATAATTAAAAAAATAAAAATATTTCAATATTTAATTTTTTTAAACATTCTGTAATATCATGCAACAGGCACCTGTCGCACGGTATCACAGAATGTGATCACGCGCGACAGGCAGCCATCGCGCGCGACAGTGATTTTTACCTTTTGCGCATGTGATTTCTACTCCTATTGCACCTATTGCACCTATCAGAGCCCTGTGTTTTCCTTCCTAAGCGTGGTATGATAATAGGATAATCGTTAAGAACCTAGTCTAGTATAGAGAAGAGTCTTCATAGTCATGGAACCCTCTTCATTAACTGTAAGTTCTTCATCTCAATCTCTAGCTCCTATTTCTCTATCTTCTACTATAACCCTTCCTAAATCCTGTACCAAGCACTTAACTTCCAAATTCGAAAATCTCATAGAATATTCGTATATTCCAGAGTCTGCTCAAATTGCTGAGTCTAGTTTTCCTCTTGTCAGTCCATATAAGTTATATAAGAAAAAATTCTTTGTCAGTATCAAAACTCTCCTTAGGCGTGATCGTCCTAGTCCCCGTGAATATGTTCAGTCTTCTTCTTTAGATCAACATCATCTCCAGTCCACTTCTGCTGAACAATATGTTACTCTAGAAATTCCTCCTGAGTTTGTAGCCAATTGGAAAAGATAAGGTTTCACCCATATCCAAATAGGCTCAGTTTGCCTTATTCTCACCTTACATGGCCGTAAAGGCTTACCTGTCACAGCCCGACTTGCTTTGCTTGATACCAGATTCAAAGAATACCAACATGCTGTTATTAATACCATTTTAACTACTCTCCAAGCTGGCAGTGTCCTACTCACCTTTTATCCAAATTTCAATCTTTTACTCCATGATCCAAATGTTCCCACAACCTTAAAGGTTCATGTCCAGATTCAGGGTGCTGAACAAATCACCAGTGCCAAAATAGCCACCACACATCATCAGATAGTGCATCAGTTACAAAACCATGCTATGGACTTACCAAACCCCAATTACTCCTCTGATACAGTTATGATTTTGGCTGATTCAGAAACTTCACCAACCATTGACCAGATCCCAAAACAAATCACAAAAGCTGAACTCACAAAGCTTATGCCACTTGAGTGGATAACCAATTATGAGCTTTTTCATCACAACTCCCAGCCAATCCAGAAACGATCTGAAGGCACAGTTAGTATGCGTTTCCAGGAGCCATCCACTGAAGCTCCCAGAGTCTCTTTCTCATATAGTGCAATGATCCAACCTGTTTCCACAATTCAAGAAGATCTGCCGATCCACAGCTTTACATCCGAAGGCACGCCAGTCTATCCTGTAAAAATAGATGGCCATTTCCTTTGGGACGCTCCAGGCAGCGACATGTGTGATCTAGATTGTTCCTGTCGGGATGAATCTAATTTCAATGATGATGAGCACTTACGCAGAAGGCGGTGTAGAAAAGCAAAGTTCACACTTCCTATTTCCAGATGCAAGCCCCAACACATCCTTCCTCCGGATCATTCAGATTCGATGGAACCACTTCCCATTTACAAGAAAGCCTTGCATATGCTACATGAAGAAGATGATCTCCCCAAAAGACCAAAGAAGCCTGCACCTGTTATCAAATCCTCCTTGATGATGTCTTCCCAAGGATCCTATCAAGACCAATTTCCTCCATTGGAAAAATAGACAGACCCACAGACTAAGGTTGTCACCAAACCTTACGTCTCCTCACCAATCACCTCAACCGGCCAACTTGAAGAACCCAAGCCATTTGAAGCTGTTTTAAACTGGCAAACCCAGAATGCCAGAGTCCAGAACCAAGCTTTAGAAAGGATTGATGCCAAAGTAGATCTTGTTGCCAATCAAGTCAGAGTCAACTCAACCAAAGTCGATAATCTGTCTTCCCAGTTAGACAGAATGTATGTAGACTTGAAAGCCAGAATTGCCCAATTAGATGCAGATTTACATCAGATGCTCAGAGATCGAGTTTATGGTCCTGAGTTTAATCACAAAGAAGTTAAGATCAGGAGATTGAAGGCAGAATTAGTCCGGATAGACCAACAACCATCATTGTTTGGTCCATCTTCACGGTTACCATCTCCAGCCTCATACTACAATATAGATCCGTTCTTCACACCTCAACACAAAAGACCGTATGATTATGGTCAATTCTTTGGCCATTCTCCTCATTCCTGGAAACAACCAGAACCTACACCAATACCTCCACCGAGAAAAACAAAAACCAGATCTCCTCCACAGACACAACCACAACCACCTCAGAGAGTCCATACCGGTGTCTCGTTCAGAGAACCAACCTCAGAATCTTCTCCTAAATTCACTCCTGAACAACCTCCTAGGTCCAAAGACAAAGCACCTATGGAGTCAGTAGCACCTCCACAACAAACAGTACCACCACCTATACAACCACTAGTACAGTCACCATCGCAGATGTCTCAGCCATACCATCAGTACTCCTCACAACAAGTACCTGTCCAGAGTTACGATGACTCTGTGTCCATAGATTCTTCAAGCTCATCCTCAGAACCTGAAGAGTGTACCTTACAGTCCTCTACACCGACTGAATCCTCTGGTTCGATTCATGAAACAGAATTCTCTATTTTGGATTCAGAGCAAGAAATGACAGATGTGTCCAAAATCTTTATGGCTCAACCTACTGAAGATCCATCTTCTTCAACTACTTCTATAGTCGAAGAATTTAATTCAAATACAGCTCATTCTCCTCCCAGAGAACCTCCTCCCGCACAGGCCTCGAAACCAAACAACGACCCATGGTTTACATTCGATGACATTCCTAGATCTAAATGGCAAACTAGATTTGAGGAATTGTCTGCATGGCTAGAAGTTCAAATGTTAAAGCCAGGTTCACAATTATCAATGGTCCTCAAGGAATTCAGTTCAAGATTTACTGGTTCTTTACGCCATTGGTATCAAACTTTAAGTGAATACAGACAGTTACAGTTCATCCAAATTCTGGATATTCCTATAACAGTTGCTATAATCTATGAACAATATCTTGGAGAGCCAACAATTACAGTAGAGTTAGCCAGAAAAAATTTTTTCAGATGAAATGTTGTTCTTTAAAACGAAAAGATTTAGATTATCATTATTAATGTATGTCCAAACTATTCTATCAGTTGAATGGTTTCAATTATCCGAATCTGAAGCATATTTTCATGGATTCTCTTCCCAAAAAGCTACATCTAGAAATGCAAAGGCAGCTTACAACCAGTCAACTTGACATAGCCAACCTGTCTCTTGGTAAGCTATATCAGTTAGCCATCAGTTATCCTGAAAAACTCTATGCACAGAAAGAGTTCTTCACGGATCTTCTGAAGAACAAACATCCTTTTCAAAAAGCATGCAAAAAACCTTATCTTGCCATCAAGTGTAAAGAAGACAAGACTTATGTCTGCCCTACCAAAAAGAAGCACCACTATAAATCTTATCCAACCAAAAGATCCAAACACAGAATCCACTCTCGACCTAAAAAACCCTATCGCTTTTTAGAAAAGAAAGATTCCTCTCAGACCCGCAGTCACAAAAGTGCCAGATGCTTTATCTGCAAAAAGAAAGGTCACTATACTCGGAATTGTCCAAATAAGCCAGCTCAAGCTGTCAGGCTTATCCATCACCTGGAATCCACTCAGATGTTGTCCGATACAGATTACGTGGAATCTGTATTTTCTGAACAAGACACATAAGATGATGACACAGCATTTGTCTTAGCCATATCAGATACAGATCCAGATAGCATCTTAGTCATCAACATAGTTCAACAGCTCAGTGCTCAAGTGTCTTCTCTAACCATTCCATATCTAAAAATTCATTTGGTTCCATCCAAGTTTGACATACCAGTTCTAGTCATTGGTTTCATTGATGCGGGATCATAAAGATCTATGCTTAACCCTGCTAACCTTCCCTCCTCAGCATGGGAAAAGCATACGGAGTTATTCAAAGCTGCTAATGGAGAATTATTTCAAACTAGTATGATTACCAAGAAGCCAATAGGGATACAGTTCTTTCAAAATTGTGTCATTTGGACCAAAGTTATTGGTTCAACCCTTTTTGACAAAGATCTACTTATTGGTTTTGATCTCCTTTACTTGGTCAAAAAGCTTCAAATCACAGTTAATGGTATCAGGTATAAGCACATGTTTCTACCCTATACAGATACCCTCAAAATACACTCCCTTGAACAAATTCCTACAGACTATGCACAGTTCAAACAACAGATGCTACCATACTGTCCTGAAACTCATAGCCAGTTCACAGACCACAATCCTCTATGGAAAAATCCTAATTTCTTTGTTAGGCTTCCTTTTAAGCTTAATGAAGACATAAACCCTACCAAAGCCACTCATCCAGGTATGACACCTGCTGATCTTAAGCTAGCCCAAAAAGAATGTAACCAACTCATGGCTCAAGGCCTCATTGAGCCCACAAATTTAGAATGGGCTTGTCAAGCTTTTTATGTAAAAAAAAGGTCAGAAATAGTTTGAGGAAAGAAGCGGCTCATCATTGATTACCAGCCACTCAATGCCTTCCTACGAGATGATAAGTTTTCTCTCCTAAAGATCCAATCTTTATTCGTCCACCTAAAAGATGCCAGGGTCTTCTCTAAGTTTGACCTCAAAGCCGGGTTTTGGCAACTCGGTATCCACCCAGATGATAGATCCAAAACCGTATTTTGCATTCCAAATGCTCACTATCAGTGGACAGTAATGCCTTTCGGACTCAAAGTTACCCCATCCATTTTCCAGAAGGCAATGATAAAGATCTTTGAACCCATTCTCTCACATGCCTTAATTTACATTGATGATATTATACTTTTTAGTAAAGATAAGGCATCACATCAAACTCTGCTTTCCCATTTTCTCAAGATGGTGGCAGATTATGGCATTATGCTTTCAGCAAAGAAAAGTGTTGTCAGCCAGTCATCCATCGACTTTCTTAGCATGATGATCACAAATGGACAATACCAGCCGAGACCACATATTGCTAAAGAGCTCCTCAATTTTCCTGATGACCACCTTTCCAGAAAGTAGATTCAACAGTTTCTTGGCATTATCAATTATTTACGAGACTTTATCCCTAAGGTCTCTATTCACACAAGCTAACTGTCAATAATGCTGAAAAAATCAGCCCCACCATGGGGTCCAAGTCAGATAGCAGCAGTCCAGTAATTAAAGCTTGTGGCCCAGTAGCCACCACCTCTCCAGATACCGATAGACGGTCAAAGAATCCTCCAAGCCGACGCAAGTGATGAATTTTGGGGTGCGATCCTACTCAAAAGACATGGTGACTCAAAAAAATTCTGTGGTCACGCCAATGGTCAATTTAAAGAATCAGAAAAGCACTACCACATGGTATACAAGGAAATCTTTGCAGTAAAATATGATATCCAAAAATTTGAATTCCATCTTATTGGACATCATTTCCTTGTCCGAATAGATAATTCAGCATTTCCTAATATTTTAAATTTTAAAAATAAGTCTCTTCCTAATAGTCAGTTACTTCGTCTTAAACAATAGTTTTCCAAATATAGTTTTTCTGTCCACCATATAAAAGGAGACAAGAACCTTGTCCCTGACCTCCTCACCAGACCTCCTTAAAAAATCTCCTCAGTGTCAGTTGTTCCAATTATCTATCTCATGGCGTCTCTTCCTAATTCAGCTAAGACTAAGTTGTCCTTCCCTCTTCGTCTTCGTTTTCTAAGTGCCTCTCAAATCCAAGATTTTGCTAAGAAATTTCTTTTTCGGTATTTCATAAATATTTACCATCTCCAGAATATTAGAGCTACTAGTTGTCATCCAGACCACCTGTTCCTCACCAGTTTCTCTCTAGACCCTTCCAGACCACTTCTAGAAGACGAATTATGGTATGTTTGGTGTCTTTCTCTCCTCTACGCTACCAAATTAGTCATACCCGTATTCTCTACTCTCCAGTGTCTTCTTGACCCAGACTCCTTGTCCTCCCTCCTGTGGACTCTCTTAAAATGGTTTTCTCCTCTCCCCTGGTGGAGACGAGAACTTAGCAGATGATTGACAATCCTCCTTATCAGTTTCTCCCTGAACACAGCAAACGTGATATCCATGCCATTTATATCATCCACCAACCTTACTTCCAACATCCAGTAACTAACAGTTTTTGGACCCAAGACCAAGCGTACTTATAGCGCTCATTCCCTGATCCACTTCCTCTTCAACATGATCCTACTGTACTTAGAGAACTTAGAAAATTCCTGCTTAAACTCAATAACATTTCAGATGAACCGCATGACATCCAACACACTTCTCTCGGACCAAAACATGACCTTATCCCTTTTCAGTCACATGACGACTCCACCAAAGGAATCCTCCTTAAATATGCTCGACCAGATTACACTCACCTCATGTTTCAGGATTCTCAGGATCCTAATGAAGAATTTGCTTCATTGGAGTCCATACAGCCAGAGCTATTCAACAACTCCACCTGTGTCAAATCCTGCCAACCACCTACAGCACCAGGCTCGTGCTCTTACATTGTTGAGCTTCCTCCAGAGCCTTCTCAGCATATGTGTCATTCTCCACCAGAGACATATCTGACTCTCACTGGTCTCCCTCCAACACCTCCTACCAGCTATCACGCTATGGATGAGATCGACAGCGACGTTGACAACCTCTCGCCATCTCATAGCTTTTAGAAAAGTTGCTTTTCCTAAAACAGTTGTGATTCACCTGCTTTAGTGTGTTTATGCTTTCATAATTATGTTTTGCTTTTGTAAAAGAGGATAAGGGTCTTGTCTGATTCCTATTTAGTTCTATCATATGTTTTTATCTTTTACTTTCTAGAGGTCATGTCCTATCTTTACCTTTAATCATGTTTTTAGCTTTTGTAAAAGAGATCATGATAGGGGTCCTGTTCTATCTTTCTCTTTAATCATGTTGCTTTGCTTTTGTAAAGAATGACAGGGGTCCTGTTCTGTCTTCTTTGTTTGCTAGCTTGTATCCTCTCTTTTAAATTGAGAGCTTCTTCTCAGTTATCAAGGAGAAGAACCAAAGTTTGAAATCTTAATAAAGAAATCTATCCATACTTTCATGGCTTAAGTTTACTCTCTCTCTTCTTTAGAACGATTTAGGTTTCCAAAAAGATTATCATATCGTCTGTTCATACTCTTCCTAGTATGCTCTGCACTTGCCTTTGAAAAAAAAATCATGTGTATCAGAACGATCAACCTACAGTCACTATAGATTCCAACCTACAAAATACTGTTCATCCTATTTGTAAGCCTGAAGGGCTAGTCCTTGGGTGGTATGTGTCTACAGGTCTGAACCATATAGTGATACTAGGTTTCGGTCATAGTGAACCACGTGCCTGCTTCCGTGCACCCAGGGTGGTATGAGAGCCCTGTAATTTCTACTCCACCTTACAATCACACCATCAGCACCTTAATCTTGTAATACACCATTAACTATTTAATCTAGTCTAAGGGGCATTTTATCAAGCACCTCACGTACCACTCTTTAAACCTAAATTTCACTTAACAATCTCCAATATTTATGGGCAATCAATCCTACCCTCATCTCTATGCATCTATACACTGATTTTTTACCAATCAAACTTATCAAAATAGAAAAAAAAATAAAATTTATAAAGTGAAAATTACCAGAAATTAAGGAGAAAAATACCTCTAAAATACCGCCGGAGATGAGCTCACTGTCAAAAACCCGCCCAACCGCCGTTGATTGTTACTAGAAAATGTAAAATAGAGGTAGTGATTGTTACCGGAGGGAGCCAATCGCCGAGTTTGATTTTGAGAAAGATATGGGCATTATGGGAAAAAAAAAAGGGTAAATGGCTAAGGAAAATAGAAAAAATGTAATTGGTTATTTTAGATATTTGTAAAAATTTTTGACTATTTTTGTAAATTTCCCATTTAATTTTGATATCTCTAGTAAAATAAATCATTACTTAATGCGTTGTGTCAGTCATGTTTGCATGTATATATGTTATCGTAACGATGGAATAACATCCACATAACGCATGTAATTATCATAATCATTGCTTCATTTGCCAAAATTAAAGTAGAGGGATATGTGTGAAATGCCAATGCTGCTGAATTAGCTTGCTGCTTTTGTTTCTGGAAGATTATCAATTTTCTACATGAGATTTATATTTCACGTTTGAAAATATTCAAAACTTTTTAAAATTATTAATCCTCCACCTAGGACATTGAGTATTTTCGAATGATAAATACTTATTTAGATAATGTTTATTTTTTTAATCTGAAATTGGAATGAACTTAAATTTAACTATAATTTGAATAAATCTGAATATATATATATAAGTGTTAAGTTATTTATTTAAAAAAAATATGAAATATGACATTTGGACACATATAATCTCATAAATATTAATAATTATTATGTTTATCTGTTAAACACAAGATAAGTTATAAATAAATTATTTGATTAGTTAAAAAAATTTGATAATGCGTCCTTTAACAAAACATGGAAAATAATAATATATCTAATATGTATATTTTTTTATATTAATATATGAACTTATCACATTATTTTTAAGTATATTATATGATTTTTTTTCCTTGTTAAAAGCCAACTAAGAATTGTTTAATCATTTGAATTAAAATTAATGCATTAAATAATACTCAAAATATATTAGAAAAATAGTAATTATAAATAAAATGAGATAGACCTATTAAAATGCACTCACCTAAAGTCCTATTATATTTAAAATTCTCATTCATAGAAAAAAAAAACTAATAGTTGAATACACACAAAACAAAGAAATTGGATAAATAAAAAATATAAATAATAAAAGGATAATTTATATAAGAGGAAATAAATATATTTAATATGGGTATTAGTGAGAGAGAATATTGAAATTTCATTCAGATCTTTTGTCATTCATATAAAAATAAGAATATTTTACTTTTTTTCATTCAGGTATAAACATCTTAAATTCAAATATAAATTACAAAAAATAAAAACTAAACATCTTAAATTCAAATATAAATTACAAAAAATAAAAACTCTAAATATTTGAAAATAATTAAAATTCAGATTTCAGACAAAAAATATACAACTCGTTAGTATCTATATTTTGACTTAAGGGCTTGCTTAATTCCTATATTTTAAAAAATAATTCAAGATACACTTATTGTTGACTATGTTACACTTCTACGCTTATTTTTTTTTATTTTTACAATAATACTCTTGTAACAATATTCTTGAGAATATTAATAAAAAAATAATAATGATCAAATTAGCCTTGAAAAAAAAAAAGTGAACGTAATTTTTTTGTCATTATTTTACCTTTAGGATTGATTTTATAAATCAATTTGTTTATGAACAATAATTAGCAAAGTTGTTGCAAGGGCATTAAAAATGCCAATTCTTTTATAATGATATTTATTGGTTTATTTACTAATGAATAATTATTAGTTAATTTACTAATTAATTTTAAATAGATAGATAAATTAATGTTAAGTATACTACAGTAAGAGTATTATTATTAAAACCAAAAAAAAAAATAATAAGGACAGAGTATAATATGTTTAAGATGGAATGTTTTAAGGTATTTTTAAAAATATAAAAATTAAACATAAACTTATGTCAAAATATAAAAATTAAACATACGTTTAATCTATTTTTAAACATGGACTAAATCGTGAGTAGGTAACTGATAATTTTTCATTATCTTTTTGTAATTTTGTTTAAAAATATTGATTAATAACAGTAGATGTTTTGATAAGATAGATGATTAATCAATGGTTAGCTTTTGCGGTGTGCCAACATAGGCATGGCATGACAGCCCATGTTTTGATGCTGAATTCTTTGAACATTGAGTGGGCATTGTCGGACCACCATCAATTACAATTACAACACATTCAATGGACATCATCGATAGGAAAATGTTACCGTATTGTTTGACTTCATGCCATCCAATCCTTTTCATTTGTTCTTTATTGATCCAATTTTGCTAACCCAACTGTCGAATATAATAAAATATCTTTTCTATAAATTGGTATGATAATGATAACATGTTTCACTCGAATTATTTTTTATAATATTTTAATCATATAATTCCACATCAGTTTAAACAAAATTAAAGTTGAGATCGTTTTGTGAAATCCATCCTAATATTTTAAACTCAACTTATTTTATTTTATTTTATTTTAATTAAAGAAAAAGCTAAACGAGCGTGAATTACTCAATTTCCTTGAATTTATTTCTTGTGAAACCTTCATTTAAGTGCTTGGCTTCAAGAGCGGAAATATCACATTTTTACAAATCGAAAAGCCAATAATTTTATATTAAAAATCCAGACACTAAGTTGGAAGTTTCTTAATAAATCCATGACTGCTTTCTATATAAGTATTTTCTTTTTCATTTAGTCGGCGTTAAAAACTAAGAAAAAAATAATTTTAAAGAAAAATTGAAAAAAAGATAAAATAAAATAAAATAAACAAGCAGTAAAGTTAAAAAAACCATGCAAAAGCACAACTTATTCTAAGAGATGAGCCACAAATTGCCGCATTATTTTTCTCCCGGTAGTCCAAATTCAGCAAGATAGCATAAATCTAATTGAAAAGGAAGGTCTAATCAATGGCAAACAAAAAGGGAATTTTTTATTGAAGTGGGATTATTTTGATCCATTAAAATATCATTATCCAATTTATAATCTTATTATAAAATATCACTAACTTAAATTACTGTTATAACCGAACATTATAACTCTTTAACCCGATTTCTCTCTCTAAAGTTATTTTTCCTTCACAATTGTTTCCTCTTTTCCTCTCTTTGCAATTGTTTTGCAGATTTACATTCATGTTGGATCTTATAGTCTGCTAGCTTCTCTTGGAAAATCCCTCAAATTTTTATTATGTCATATGCTCTCAATAAAATTTTCCATCAAATATTAACTCAATTTAGAAAAGATTTATTGGCAAAGATTAGATAGATCACAAAGTTACTTTTAGTTACTATTGGTGGTAAGATAAATAAAAGATTTATTTATTTTTTTGTCTGAAGTCTTAATTTGGATTAATTTAAGATGTTTTGATATTTTGGTTTGTTTGTTTTTACATCTGAAGTCTTATTGTAAGATATTTTCATCTGAATAAAAAAAATAAAATTTTAGTATTTTTATCTGAATGATAAAATGTCTGAATGAAAAATTATTATTTTTTCTCACAAATAATCTTATTAAATATATTTATTTTCTACGTAGCTATTAGATATTATATTAGAATTTCACTTGATCTTAAATTGTATTTGGTATTAAATACTTAACACATATTGAATTTAAATTTTAAACAAATTCTTTTATTATTAAATAACAATTTTTTATGTATAATATTATGTTAAATTGTAAAAAAATAATGTTATCAAAATTATTTTTCATAAATTATATATCAAATGCTTACCTTATAAACATTTATAACATATAAAAACTATTGTACTATAAAATATTGTAAATATATACTTATTTAAACTTAAAATATATATATAATATTTTTAAGGTCATACGTGTAAAAATATTAAAATTAAGATGTTTTAAGCTTATAAAAATAAATAACTTACCACTTATATTCAGACGTCAAAGAATTAAAAAAAAACAAACATATTTTTTAGAGACAAGCAATCAGACTCATTCAAATTTCAGTAATATTCAGTTCCATTTAAATTTCAGATAAAAAAATAAGCACTATCTTACTATTAGGTCAAAATCATTTCTCTTTAAAGATGTTTAGTATAACTCAAATTTAAGTTAATTACGTGTGAGATATTTTTGTCGTAATCTATTTTATGTTTTTATAGTGTTTCATGATAGAATTTAAGAGTTCATTTTAAGCAAAAAGTAAAAAAAACAAAAACAAAAACAAAAAAAAGCAAGCCATTGCGTAGGATTTTATTACAAAACCATAATAGAGAAAGACTTAATAGAAAGTAATGTAACGACTTAATAAAATTAAAGATGTTAAGGGCATATTTGGTATATAAGTAGGTTTATAAAATAAATAAGGGTGGGATTATTTGAACTTACTAAACTATTCACTCCCATTTTTTAAATAAACCCACCCTCAAATTTTGAAAATTTAAATTTTTCTCAATAAACCTACTTAAATACCAAACATGTCCTTACTAAACCCAATTTTTATAATAATAGTATTTTTACTCATTAAATTCATTTGTAAATCCTTTATAATTTTTTTTCTTTTTTTTCATTAATCTGAGGATTTTTTTTATTAACATGATTTGGAAAAATATAATTACAGCACACATTCATCCTTCTTCTTATAATTTTAAAAAAAAAAAAAATTAATGCAGGACAATTTGAAACTACCAGACCTTTTTATTTCATTTTACACCATTTAACAATGTCTCAACCTTTGATTCAAGATGTAGATTATCCAGATTCTTCATGGAGGAGCTTGATGTTCGCTGCAGCAGCTGCATCTGTTTACTCTGTTCCATATTTTCTTTGCATTAAACATATAAAAGTTACTTCCCAAGGCTGTGGATTATTTTATGTTGGTGATTGCCTCAACATTCAATATTCTAATTTTTTCTCCTTCAACTTCATCATTTGCTCCTTTTGCTGCACTTGCAACAACTACTAGTCTGCGACGAGTGTTGACCCACAATATTCCCATGCTTTGAAGAAGAATCACGCTCTAGTCGATTAAGGTTTAACAAAACTATGTTGAATGTAAGATGGGTTCAAAGAGTAGAAATTATGTCTTTTTTTTTCTATTTTACTATATTTTAATGTCCACAATTGTAATTTAATTTACGGGTATTTAATCATAAAAATTATTTTTAAAAGTAGGTTCAGTGAATAGTTCGGTGATTCAAATAGCTCTATCCAATAAATAATAATACAAAAATTATTTAAATACCCTCCATTTATTAGTTTACATGGATACCCTTAAAAAAAAATACAAGAAAAGGTTTAAAATAACCTTAGAGAAGATATCAAATGCGTACTCTTTCTCATGCTCTTCATACACTCAAATCATCTTTCAAAACCTTATAATCAAATACAACTACTTTATTTATATCTTTAACATCCATATTTTTTTAGTCGAAAGAAGGTATGTTAATATTATTGAGTATTTAAGTTTTACATTTCTCCTAGAAAAAAAAAATGTTTATATAAATATTTTTCCCTACATTTTAATATTCTATTTTTCATTATTTTTCCTACATATTGCCAAATGTATGCAATCTATATTGTTTAATTACCTTTCTTAACAAGATATAAGTTGTGAATATTTGTTGAAGGCGAAAATATTATGAATTACATGCAATGTCATGTATTAATTTCAAAGTCATGTAATTCATGGAATGTGATGGCATAATGATGCTACATGACTACATGACTTACACAATTAGTCTTGTAGGTCGGACAAGTCATATAGCTGTGTAGGTCCTATAATTAATATAGTCATGTAGTCATGTAGTTCATGTAGTCATATAAATCATATAGGTTGTATATTTATTTATATATGAAATTTAATATTATTACTTTTATTGTACTAACTAACATATTTCTAGTACGTGTATTTACCCTCTTCAATGGTCAATATATTAACAAAATAATGAGTATAGGTTCAAAGGTTCTAAAGCTAAAAGAATAATAGTACCACGGTCCATAATATATGTAGAATTGGTGAATAAGGTATCTTAAGTTATTGAAGTTGATTCTTCATAATTTAAAATCACAATGAAGTCTAAGCTTAAGACATATGATCATATACCACCTATTGCAACTAAAACTAATGAAGATGTAGAGTTGAAAACTTTGTTTTTTGTTATGAAATCATGTATTACACGATTGAAAAATATGTGTTACGTGACCAAGTAATAGTTATATAAAAAATGGCCCATTGGTTTCATCCTTTAAAAAAAAGGGAAATTTACATAAATAACCCCAAATATTTTTCATTTTTCACAAATAACCTTTCCATATTTTAGCTATCATAATTAGCCAAAGTCCAAATTTTAGGATAAAACTGCCCCCGTATCGTCACTGGCCAAAATTCTCTCACCGTGAACTCGACG
Organism: Murraya koenigii; assembly: GCA_025617385.1. Classification (NCBI taxonomy): domain Eukaryota; kingdom Viridiplantae; phylum Streptophyta; class Magnoliopsida; order Sapindales; family Rutaceae; genus Murraya; species Murraya koenigii. The sequence continues at coordinate 17,507,429 of CM046818.1, forward strand.
AACTCAAGAACGATATGAGACAACCATCGGAAAGCTTGTAAGTGAGAAATTTTTTTTTGAATTTCGTGCTGCCGAGGCGCGGTGCCGCGTGATGGCACCATGCCATCGTACCAAACCTGGTGCGATGGCATGGTGCCCGTCGCACCACGTTCCAGATTCTGGATGTTGGTGCGACATGCAGCCTGTCGCACAGTTTTATGCGATGGGCTGCATGTCGCACCAAATTCTTGGATTGTTATTTCTGGAATTTGGTGCGACGGTGTTCTTGTCGCATAATTTTGGTGTGACAGGGTACCTGTCGCACCTGTAATATTTTCTTAAAATTTTACGATAGATTTTTTGTAATTTTTAAATTATATAATTATAATTTAATAATGTTATATTTGTAACAGAAATATGGCAGATTCTGAGTATGTACCAGGCATGATGCAGATACCTTACACGGCTCATTTTCCTGGGTGTATTACAAGTATGTATAAGTTAGATACAGTCGTAAAAGCTATTGAGGGAAAGTTAACAAAACGATAGTTGCAATTATTCAAAAAGGATATATTTGGCCATTTCTTAGAGTGTCGAAGCTTTCCATTCAGTGGCGTTATTATGCATAATTTGTTGCTAAGACAAGTGGCCTGTAATGAGATAGATCAGTTGTGGTTTGAAATTGGTGAGCATTTGATACGCTTATCAATTGGAGAGTAGTGTTTAGTTACGGGACTTTGTTGGGGTGAAGATAGTGAATCGAAAATGGTAAAAAAGAATCATAGGCTGCTTAATACGTATTTTGATGGTCTGTTTCGCAATTTAAATCTCGGCGATTTCGACAAAAGTTTTGGTAACTTAGACTTCGACGCTATGGACGACATTGATGCAGTAAAAATTGCACTTTTTTATTTTGCAGACAGAGTTCTAAATGGAAGAAAAGTTCATAGTCAGATAAACTTTTCATTGCTCAACGAGGTGGATGACATTGATCACTTTCGAAAACGTCCATGGGGCCATTTGTAATGGGAAACGATATACGACAGTCTTGACAATGCATTGTATGGTAAAATGGAGAAATTTAAGTGGAGAAATTTAAGAAGACTCGCTCAGAAAAGCCAAATCATAATATTGAAAAGTACAATGTTTACGGCTTTACATCTGGAGTTCAGGTACGTTAAAATCGTGCTATAGTGAAATTATTTTCTTCGATAATTAGTTTGTTAATAGCAAATGTTTAATACTTTTTTAATATTGTCATTTTACTTATTGTAGGCATGGATGTTCGAAGTTATTGGAGGGCTGCCATCACAGTGGGTCGTGAAAACAAAAAAAAAGATTCCACGCATTGTACAATGGAAGCCCATTGCTTCCTCCAAAATCAACTTCACAGTTGTTTATTCATTGTTTAATGATAACTCTCATCTTGTAAGTAATATTACTTTGTGCAGTTGTATATTATTGGTTTTCATATTACTAAATAATACTATGATTATACTAACAAAAAATTTAGGTCGAATTATCGTAGAAAAATGTCCTACAAACCATCGAGTCGAACTCTAAGGAGAAAGCACAAAAATATTGGCAAACTGTAAAGGATTATGTTCCATATATCCCAAGTTGGGTTTGTAATGTGAGTATCTTTTATTACTTCATACTAGATGAATACAAATTGCTCTCTGTTTAGTAATTTATTTATGTATTTTAAATGCTATTTTGTGCAGCATCAACCATCCATCAATGCACCTCCCATTATGGCTGAAACAGAGGAGAATCAAAACACTGCAAGTGCCGCTAGCCCAACACTGGAGCCGCAAGGTCTCGTTGAGGAGGAGCTTCCAACAGAAGACCATCATGAGCAAACACACGAATCCAATGATACATATGATTTAGAGGTTATAAATCATTTATTTTCTGTATATATATATGCCATTCAGAGGTTATATATATTTATTTAAACTTATAATTGTTTTAATTCATAACAGTCAAGGACAAAGTTTAATGACGATTATATCATTCGACGGATGGACAAGATTGATCGTTCTATATATGAATTGAAGTCAGCCTTTGAGGCAAAGTGTAAAGAATACAAAGAATTTAGATAAGCGGTGATGAGATTTATTAGTTCGTATACTGAACGCTCACACGGCCCTTCTCCGACTACACATTCGCATGCGGTCAACAAATTTAATATATCATTAGTGTGTTCTTTTAGCTTTTAATCCGATATTTATTAAATATGTTTATCCTGAGAAACGGATAGGTCCCAGATAATTGTGGAGTGTATACTGACGTAGAGAATCAGATGATTTCCAGTCCTATGTCATTATATACTTTTTATGGGGATGTCAGTGGACAGAGCGGGCAGATTCTTAAGGAGGCGCCGCCGGATATTAGTAAGTTTGGCCGTCCATATAGAAGATCTTATGTCTATAATAGTCCATATTTGATTCTGTCATTCAAACGAGGGAGGAACATCAACCCTCTGCCTACACTCCAACTAATGGATCGCCAGATCGATGAACAAACGAGTGTAGATATAAATCCACTTCGAGGATTACAAGATCCAAGTGTATGCAATGAGTTCAACCAGTGGTTTGCTGGTAACATTACAATTGATCGTTCAGTCCCATACTCACACTCGTTTTTTCAAATACTTTTAGGTCATACTTCACTGGGATGGCTAGGTGACGAGGTAATTTTTTTTTAACATCTAACCACTGGTTGTGTTTGTGTAGTAGGGTTGTTTTCTAAATTGACCAGTGGTTTGCTATTCTTATTTCTTATGTACAGCATATTCATGAGTATCTACGCTTGATCAGCGAGAAGCAACGGCAGTATCCAAATGCACTGTCTCAGCGGTCACGCATACAGACACATATTTTTGGGTACAGTGGTTTACTGAATCTATATTCATTGTTTTTACAATTTATATCTTGTGTATTTCTAATTTCTTGTGTATATGATATTTCAGGTGTTCCTTAAGCAATTATGGAACAACGAAAATTGTACGGTCAAAACATTATAATATAGTGATAATTTTAATAACTATATTCGTGGGCAAGAGTTCATAATGTCAAAGCAGCTGACAGATGTGGATATGGTATGTGAATAACAAATTTTTATTTTTTTACTGTGTTAATTTGGGTGTAAGAAATACTGAAAAAAATAATATTTTTATGTGCAGGTTTTCATTCCTATTAACCTTGGCGGTGATCATTGGGTACTAGCCAGAGTAGACTTTCGTAACAACAAAGTATGGATTTATGACTCACTGCTTACATTCCGCGATAATAAAACGTACAAGGATCAATTTAGGGCATTCGAAGTCATATTCTCTCGATGGCTAGACCATGTTGGATTCTACAGTATTCGACATGACCTACAACGTGCTGAATACTAGAAAGTCGTTGCAGTTAAAGGTGTCCCACAACAAGAGCCTGATAGTGGTGATTGTGGTGTTTTTTTATTGATGTTTACTATGTATTTAATGTTTGGACTTAGGCTCGATTTCAACAGCAGTCATAGGGCATATTTTAGGAAAAATATTGCTATAGAAATATTTAATGGTGAGATTATGTTATAAACTATTGTATTCATTCGAATCCTCAAGTCTTAAATATTTTTTTCATTAATATTAATAATTACGTTCAAAATTAAAAATGGGTATTATACATAGTTGCAATAATAAATAACACTGAATAAATTGTTTAACCAATATATATATTATGCAATATAGAAAAAAAATTACATCGTTGGTACAGTATTACTTGGAACAATGCAACTAATTTTGGTTTGATACAATAGGATTTTTACATCGTTTACGGTTATGACCCGATTCTTTGCACCGCCCACATTTCACAGTTCTTCAATTTACATCCTCACCGACAGAGGGTATTCTTAGCTCTTTACGACGATCGGGTGGTAGTGCTTCTACTGGTGGATAAACTTGCATCTCTTAAATTTCATCTGGCACTTCCCAATCGATTACGTCACCAACTGGCTCCACTGGTTGTGTATACGCCTTTACCAATGATTCTTTGGTGTAAAATTCAGAACAAAGGCTTATGTAATCCACTCGGACGATTAAACAAGCGAAGAATTGCATGCATGCATGACGAGATGATCTAAATCGAATACTCTATATGTGCAAGTTTTATTTTGTATGTCAACTAATCCTTCATTCTCACCACCACCCAAAACATGGAATCGATGTGGAGACACAGGATAGACCATCATCATTTCGGCCCAAGATCTCCTCTCAGCAACTATTTCATCTGCCTAAGTTGTTAGCCGAGTACTCATCGATTCAGCCACAAGTTTTCTATCATAAAACCATTGCTCATTGTTTTCTTAAAATGATCAATAAGATAAGTAATCGAAAATTTTCGCGGTTCCCTCATAAAAGAGTTCACGCTTTCCACGATGTTTGTGGTAAGAATACTATATCTCCTGCCTTTGAACTCAGACCTTGCCCAATTACATATCCCCACATTATTCTCCAAGTATTCGGCTTCACTGGAATGGAGCATTCACAAAGCCTCAAGTTGTTTTCTAAATTCTTCGTGCCCATATGCTTTTACGGCTTTTATAAAGATAGGCTCAAAATCATCCCAAACAGCTCGGGACGTCTTGAATTTTGCTTTGATATTACCTTTCACATGGTAAAACTAAATGCCATGAGCAGCATTACGGAATACTTTAAGAACGGCTCTCATGATAGAAGTGCATCGATAGGAGATAAATACTAAGTCTGGCATATCACCAATCACTCCATGTAACTTCATCATAAACCATTCCCAAGCATCATTATTCTCTGAATATGGCTAACGAATACAATTGATTGTTTCCATCTAAGCAAGTTGCAACAAACATACTTCCCCGATATAGACCCTTTAGATGAGTACCATCTACCGCAATCACCGGTCTAATATACTATTTAAAACTCTTGATGGAAGATCCAAGAGCTACAAAGTAGTATAAAAAATTACCATCTGCATCTCGTTCAAGGTGAGTAACTGTACCCTCATTTGCGGCCTTCAAAACATGAGAATATTTGGGTAGTAAGTTATATGACTCTGTAGGATTCCCTCGAATAATTCCAGACCAACTTCTCTGACCCGATATGCTTGCTGATATGTTAACTGGACACCATATTCCTGCTGCATGTCTACTATGATATCATTTGACGTGTATATCCTTTTTTCCTGAATATATTTTTCAGCAATAATATGACCAACAACCCTGTTCCTTACTTAGTGACGGCCGTCAGATAATACCTCATTATGACATATATGTACGTTATCAATTCTCCGAACTACCCAATAAACATTTTGTTCGTTCGAAGGTCTCGTTGCTCGAATACGCCATTTACATGATTCCGAAGAACAGTGGGCCTCAAAACGTGTAGTTGTGGACCTTGCAATCTTAAAATCAAACTTATTCTGAAGGGCAAATTTGCGCAGCTCCAATATTAACTCATTCTTCTTAGAGAACAACTTACCCACACTAATATCATCCCAATTACAACTTCTAATAAAGTCTGGAGCAAGCAAGTTTGATGGCATAACTGGAGCAAGACTTGTAAGAGGGTCAACAACTGTCCTCATCGAATGGTCCATTGGAGCAGTAGATCGACTATTCCTAATATTAGCAGCAATATCATCCCAACGCTCATTCTCATTATTAGAAGGAATATCAATAAGATCAACACCCCTATCATGAACACGAACATCATCTGCTTCTGTATTGCCCATGTTATTAATAGGTTCATCATTTTCACGAAAATAATTGTTGTGAAATGGAGAGTAATGTTGCTCTAAAGATGTTTCTACTGGTAACATCTCTTCTCTAACATCAGGCAATGCAATGCCATTATCATCAATAGTGTCATTATTGTCGTGGACTGGAGAGTAATATTGCTGCAACGATGTTGTCCTTGGTAATACCTCTTCTTCAACATCTGGGACAGAGACTGATTCAAACAAGTGCCTCAATATCTTCAACATCTTGGGTTGGAACTCTAGGAGATGTGGTAACAAATATAGGAATACATCCAATGTTGGCTACATCAGAGGCCAAATGTAATACAATCTTCACCATTTCGTCATTACATATGTCCATGGGTAGTGAACATGCACGATGGGTTGTATTATTAGACTTCAATGTTGTCTTCAACGTGATATTATATTCATTAGGATTTATCTGTAAAACCTCGTATATTCTTGATAAAAACTGAAGAAACAAACAATCTTTTCCAACCAAAAATGTTGTATTCTTAGCATTCACATAATCCATCCGACCATCTGTCGATGTCTCCCACCAACCATTATAACAGAGTTCAAGTACAACTAAGTCCATTAATCCTGACATGATTGAAGAAAATAAATTTATTATACTGTTGAAAACATAATCACTAAAAAAATAAAATATATTAAAACTAATAAGTGCGACAGGCTGCTGTGCACCAATCTGCTGTCTTAGCAAGGTGCGACAGGCAGCCTGTATTGATGCGATAGGTTGCCTGTCGCACCAAGCTTAGTGAGACAGGCAGCTTGTCTCACCAACTGTCACTCAAATATAAACCCTAGCTCCACAAACGATATACCACAGAAATTCATAACACTTATATAAATATTTAATACAATTATATTACCTTACACGCGGCTGGGTAAACAAACGGTTGGGTATGAATGTATCGTGTGCTGGCTCTGATCTTTAGTTGCAGAGAACGGTGTTTGCAGGGAACGGGAACGTGTTTGCAAGGAACGGGAACCGTGTTTGCAATTTATATCTAAGGGAATAATGATTAAATATGGAGGGTAATTAAGAAAATGTAAGTTTTGATTGGTTATATTTGATAGAATATAAAGTGAAGGGTTAATTTTGAAATTTAGAAATTAAGTGTGGTTATTTATGTAAATTTTTCAAAAAAAAAAACAAAAGAAGTTAAATACTTTGTTTTTCATTATGTCACGTGAGACCCAAAACAAAATTAGTCATCATAGTCACGCCAAAGTAAAATAAGTCATGTTATAAGAATCGTATAATACATGTCTATTTTAGCTAAGGATAACTTAGTAACTTCATATGCATTATCTATGAAAATTTTTTAAAATCCAATTTTTAAAGTATTTGAATAATTTTGAAAATTTTATAGGATATATCTCCCACAATTACCTCCGAACAAAGACTAAAAGAACCGGTGACTAGATCTAGAATTGACAATCAAGACGTCCCAATCGAGATTGACTGACTAATACTGATCCATATGTTTTCAACCAATTAATATGTCATATTATTTAAGATTAAGAAAAAGTTAAAATGTGTATCATTACGCTATATTTAGCCAGGACAAAAATTACACCAAATTTTGTACCGATTGTTTAACTTAAACAAAAAAAAAAAAAAGAGCACAAATCTCAACCGATTAAAATATTGTACCATCCCAAACGTATGTAAATTAACCCAAATATTATTAATACAAAAACTTATTATTGTAACCCGTTTAAAGATTTAATCTATTGGCATGTCACTTAGATTCCTCCAATCAATTTATATTTTATTTTAAGCATATGCGTTGGATCCCCAATTTTAATTAGGAGAAGTCATCAAAAAAATAAATTCAAAGTCACAATCAATTCTTTCTTGAAACCATAATAAATGAAGAAAGAATATTATTATTTTTATTCAATAAAACACCAAAATGGATGATTGACTTGTTCTACATTAAAAATAATTACAAAAAATCTTTTAATAACACATAATCTTATTTCTCAAATGATATTCCACCATCAACACAATTGGCCAACTTTTTCAAAGACCAAAGCCAAGGGCAAAACAATTGGAAAAAAGAATGCAAATCTATAACCATCAATGGTCCACTAAACCACCACCCAAAGTTGCTTATAATTCAACAAGTTTGTGGATGTGGAAACATCTAGAGACCGGCACCACACTCTTCATATTTTGTATCAGAGAGGCAGAGACTACGTGCTCTACATGTCATCTTAAGGAAAAAGTGAAAGACCCTTTTCAATATTGTTTACATACTATTTGGAAGGATATTGGCATCAAACAAAACGGCATGATTCTTGTGAATTATTTCCTGAAAGAGCTTTGATTTTGAAGGTTTAGTTTCATAGGCTTTGTCAATAGTCAAAACAATAGCTGTAAGAAAATTATAAGAATTCAAGAGTACATTAATAAGTTCACAAGATTGATAAATGGACAAATCATGGGTATCTTACTAGTACAAAGAAAAAGCGGTGCACCACGGTACCAGGACATCTTGGAAGGATATATTAACATAAAGTGCACAATCAATTCCAACTCCAGTAGGGATACAATAACATACATGCGAGAAAGATTGATCGGCCTTGTAATTTTTCATATTTCAAACTTCCGTATCTGAAAGGAAAACACATTTGGACAAACAAAACAACAAAAATAACCAACATTTCAATCTAAAATCTATGCCCTATGAAGAAATCTAAGTTTCAGGACATATGGCAATACATTATAAGGCTAATAACAGCTACAACCAAGATGTGATCTCTCAGTTGGTAACCTTAGATAAGAAAATAATAAAAGATTGCCAATAAATAGAGACAAGGAAAATCCTTTTCCTTCATTAAATTATAAGACGATGTAAACTACAAGTATGCTTGTTACTGCAACACTAGTAAATGAAGTAAATCGTGTTTTCCTTCTTGGTTTGGCAAACAAGGATTTGCTTACCCAAGCGGTATCAGAACTATAAACGTCGAATATGAGTCTGATGCCAACATTAAGTTTCTTCTATCTGAGATTTAGGTTGTTACACAAGTTTCAACTCGGTTGTCGAAGTTGTCGTATACTCTCTGCGTGCTACCACTAAGGATCTCCAGAGGTTCAGAATCACATATATACATACGGTGCTCAAATTAACCATCTACAACACTCTGATCACTATGACCATCTATCCCAGAATGATCCATGTGATTAGGATCTACAGAAGCTTCACTTATGCAGCTAGCTGCATTGTTGATATCATCGCCAAATTCAGATTCTGAACTACCATCCATCTCCTTTTCCGGACAATCAATCTGCACTTCAGCTACTTCACTGTCGTAATATTCTGAATCATGACTCCTACTTGATAGTGATAGTTCTTCTTTCTTAACAACATTAAACACAATTCCATTATGAATCCTTTCGGTCTGCAAAAGATCTCCTTCAGTAACCATAATACTAGAACCATTCACAGAGGTTCTACTGCCAAATTCCCTCTGATCAAACTCATTTTCTGAACCTTTATCTGGTGTCGTTCTTGGGCTATGATTATACGAGTCCCTGGCTCCTGTCTGAAAAGCATGCATGCTAGGATGAGCCATCAAACCTCTGGCCAATTCAGTTTCCACATCCAAATTTTGGACAAAGTCAATGAACTTATTTGCAGAAGGAGTCCTCATCAAGGGACCGCCAGATCTTGTCCAAGAATTTAAATCTACATTTTCCGATTCACTATCACTTCCATCATGTGCACTCCGGTGCGTCCGCAAATTCCTACCAGGAGATGGTGCTCCTGAAGTTCCACCGACTCCTTGATGAAGTGAGGCAGCAGCATCTGCAAGGAGGTCATCATCAAGAGAGCCAGTTGAATTCTCACGTGCAATGCAGTTCCAAGAAGGGATTCTTCTTGAGGCACTGAATTTGGTGGGAAGGCCATGACCATGTGACGCTGCAGCAGCTCTCTCAGCACTCCTTTTGAGTCTACGCATGTGGTTTAAAATTGCTACACACTCATCCAGAGCAAGCTCAATACCACAGTTTGCTTTTATAGCCGAAAGCTTCTCCCAGGTGCATCTTCTCCCTTGGTTGGCTGCCTTTTGAAGCTCCACGTGAGTTGGATTTTGTATGATTTTTAAATACTGGCAATATATGGAAAACAAAGGCCAGTTGGTTAAAGTGGGACAAAACTATTTGATCCCTATATACTAGAGTCTATAGAAATACTGCTAATCCATCCACATTACAAGATACAGTCTCAATACAAAGGACTCCAAAACAAAGCTTCCAATGCTATATCGCTTTAACAAAAACATTTTACATTTTCAACATTTATAAACTAATCTCAATGACTTGAGAAACATAGAGACATTTAGATGTTTTAGGATTACTTGCCATTAAATCCAAGATAATAAATTGTTTTACATTGAGCCTATAACCATTAATTTCATTTACCTGAGAAACTGTGGCAGGCATAACAACAGTAACATCACCCTCCCAGTCTTGAGCAAAAAGCTTGGCAAGACCACCAAGTGGAAAACCAAGTTCCAATATTTGATTGCATCTATGTTTAACCTCCATCTCAGTGAGATGAGCAAGCTTCAAAATTAAAAAAATCTTCATCAGAACAACTGAAGTAGAAAGGAATAGCAGACTAAAGAAGCCACAAATATCTCCTCTGTAAAATAGTAAACGATAAAGGCCTAACAAAGATTGCTCTAGTTATAAAATTTCTCTATGCTTTGGACCTATTTCTTCGACTGTCAAAGAGACCATGAAAATCAGTAATGAATATTAACAATACATATGTTTGGATTAATTGGCTTCTATATAAATGGCCTGCAATGTACATTGATTTTGTCAGCTACTTTACAGTCTGAAGTAAACCCAAACTAGCATAATGTCCAGACAAATTCAAACCCGTACCATCGGGATGTTCAAATACAACTAAAAGAATAAATTTAAAAGTTGAAACTATGTTATGTTAATTCTACAGCCATTAGAGCAACTCTATCCAGTGCTCTGAGAAAGAATAAATCGGCAGCTGAAACAATACGAGATGCTAGGTCAATGTCTGCTTCTTCAATATTGTTTGCTTTTACTTTTAAAGAAAGCTTAAAAACAGGATCAACACAAACTAGGAGAAGAATCATAAATTCATAAGGCAAAGCAAACAAATTAAAACCATGGAAAATTAAAAAGTATTGAGTTTCCATATATACCTTTGCGGCAAAGTTACCTCCATAAGCTCTCACAAATTCTTTCAGCCTCAACAATGGTGCAATATGAGGATTTGCTTGACTGACAATAAAATGATTGACATTAAAGAGCTCCTTCAATTGCATCATAGGTAAATCAATCTCCAAGCTACCATCCCTCCATCGACGCACTGCTGCGCCTGAGCCCTTCTCAGGATTCAAATGGAATGGTGGATGATAAGGAACAATTTCTCCACTTCTATCCTTGGCCATCAGTTCCTGGGCCTCAAAAAGACCAGGAAAAGCACAAGAAGCAGTAACTGCACTCCATATAACAACATGAGGTGAAGTCAAGTAGTTAAGGCACCTAGGTGGTTCGTGCTTCCTTGGAGAGCAAACTGTAATTCCAAGAATTCGACCTGTCATGTCATAGGCTTCTTGAAATGTAAGATTACTTGTAAGATGCCTTAGCATCCATTGCAGCTGCCGTATGTCATGAACAGCTCCTTGAGTCATTATCCTCCTCACAATCGAAAAAATCCCACCCAACTGATCAAAAAACTGCAATGAGTGCCAAGAATCCTCAAAAAAACTCTGTAACTCAGGCCATGACCTAGTGGCTACAACAGAACACATGATTGATCCCACGCTAGATCCTGCAATAATACGGGGCATAAGTTTATTCTCAACCAGTGTCTTAACCACACCCACGTGAAAGGCTCCAAGGGAAGCACCCCCACTCAAAAGCAATGCTGTTCTCCCAAAGGCATGTCTTGTTTCATGCATAAAAGCAAGCCTCTCCTCCAATGCAAGCTCCTCTGAATCTGAGTTACAAACCATTCTAAGTTGTGTCGAGACCTCATCTATATATTCCTTTATGAGTTTAGGCACTTGAAGCCTACCCTTGTGAAGCTCAGGATTGCACATATTACCAAGGTTCCTAATAAGATCAGCTCTCATACAAAAGACAATATCTCTCAGAGATCCTTCTTGGCGACGGTGGTGGAGTTCTTGAACCTTGATCCTGACCAGTTCCTCGTCGTAAAGATCTGATTCATTCAACTTATGTGTCTCCTTATCAAGCATCTTTGCGGCATGAGCCCACTCCTCATATGTCAACGCGGTTCTCATCATGTTCCTCCAAAATTTCCTTCTATAGGCCATTTCAGCCCTCAGCTTTACATTAGTACATCGTTTCAATAAAAAGGCAATTATTGTCACCATTGCTAATATCCCTTGTGGATTCCGTGGATGCAGCCATGATATCAAGGGTGCTACAAAGTCTCTAAATCTATATATAAACTTCAACAAATCATGATAAACATGATATTTCAATTGTGACGTTGATTTGCAGAACAAGACTCTAAAAGCAATTGTCCGACCAACAATTGTTGATGGTCCAATTGAGAATCGATCAATGCTAGCCTCATTACTTATATCCATATCTTGGTTACAACAAAAGCAAATGAACAAAATTGAATGATCAGAAGAAAAATATGAAAAATATTTCAGCTTATTTGGCAAAGAATCTATTAAAATCAATCAAAAGCAATACAAATTCACAAGATATGGATAAAAAGTAAATAGACCTATAACTTGAAACCCTAAAAGCTGAAATGGGTAAGCAAATCAAATAAACAAAAATCAAGAATATCTAATAAAGAAACCCAGATGGGTCTCTCCGGTCAACGTCTCTCAAGATTTTCAAAAATCGACCAAAGAAACCCAAGTAAAAATACAGGGACCAAATTGCAAGATATGTAAACCAAACGAGAAGCTAAAAAAGGAAAGCGAATGAAAGTAAACCGAACAGATGGTAAATTTATAAGGATGCATTGGGAATTGGGATGAGATAAGGACACCGATGACGCAGATTTGAAGAGGCGCTGATTCTCGTTGGATAAGGATTTAAATTTTAGTTATTTTTTATTACAGAAGATTCGGTTGTGGACAAAGCTTTGTTAGAAGTTTCTATTTGCGGGAAGTGGAAAATCAAAATGAAATGTAAATAAAAATAATAAAGAGAGCTAACGCGGGAAATGCTGATAAAAGCGAAGTATAAATGGATTTACATTCATTGTTAAGTTGTTGTTTTTTTTAAAGAATTATATTATAAATTTTTATTTAAGTCCCAATTTATGTAACATTTATTTAAGTAGATAATAAAATATTAATCTTATTAATTATAAAATTTATTATTCATTAAATGAATATCTCATAATAATTAGAACACAAGTTATGACTCACCTATTAAGATCTCAATTATCATTATTTTATTAATTTTTAAAAAATATACAATTAATAGTTATTGAATAAGAATATAAAACTTATAAATCTTAACCGAATATTAATGGACTTTGAAGAGTTCAATATAAGTAAGCTCAATTCTAAATTTAAATCTTAAAAATTAAATGCACAAATCTAATTGACATTACATATTATTTTTGTAATTTTTTTTATTACATTTAGTGGTCAAATTTAAAATTACTTACATTTTGGAGTTTTACAAAAGATGGTTTTGTTTGTGTAAAAGTTATTGTTATTGTTGCTTACAAGAATAGAACAACTTTTACATGATTGATGATGATGTTAATTTAGAATCGTTATGGGGGAGGTGACTTCAACGTTTTACTCAATTATTTAATGCCATTAGAAATTTCATAGAGAGCACTAATATTTTAATTGAAAATTTTGACATAAAGGACGAAAAAAGTAACAATACACCAATAAATAAATCCACACGTATTAAAGAATATTTTAATGTAAAATGTTTTCAAATCAATTTGTGTACATCATTTTAGTAACACCCAAAAAAATGTGGGCTCTCATTGTCATCATCAATATCTATCTTTTAAGGTTTCAAGTCGTTGACAACTTTCTTTTGTTAATCTTTTTTGTAATTTAATTTACAATTTATTAATGTGTGGATTTTTTAAGTGGATGGCTGATAATAATAATAATAGTAAAAAAATTAATTAACATTCATATGTTCGATCGACCTAGATCCTCTCTTAACCTCACTTTTTTTTCTTAATCTTTTAAGGTTTTCATACCACATGCCTAATTTAACACTATATAAAGTGGGGATTAATTAATGAAATTCGTATTTTCCTTGAAACCTAGCAAAACCAACCATTTTATTTTTAAAATTTTCTCTAATTGTAATTAAAAATAACATCCGATATGCAGTTTCTTCTTTGCATACCACCAATTAATACACTGAATTCATTTTCATTTTACTTTCCTACGAACTCATCAAAGAACAATTTTCTCTAAACTCTCTCTTCGAATGATCCTTCAATCCTTGATTACAAACACCCACAATAATAACCTGTACGATATTATTTCTTTTTCCTGTATAGGTAATTTTATTTATTTTATTTTTCCTCTTCTTGTGCTCTTAATATCAAGTGCTTACAGCTAAGTAATTTTAGATTTTCTTAAAAATATTTAGAAGTAAATTTGACATATTTTGGATTCTCATAGCACTCAATACATAAATTTAATTAAAAAGAGAAATTTTTATTATTACGTAACACTAGAGAAGATTCCATAAAAGACCATGAGTTGTTTATGACATTAAAAAGTTCGTTGTTGTATGCAAATAATGTGTGCATGTGCGTGTGCATATATAAAAGATTTAGATAAATAGGTATGAGAAACCTCAACCACTAAAAATAATTCTATCAATTTTACTTATATACTCACGCAATGAATCTTTATGTATATCAGGGTAGATGAAGACAAAGTTAATCAGACAGTGTTATAATCTGATCGGGTTAGTCATCCTTTTCGCCTTTCTTTTATGCTTGGCATTGCTAATTTCCTTTGATTATTCAACGTTAAGCCGTGGCAGAAATGGTGCACTTATTCCTTTAGTCAGCAAATTTGCTGATTCCATCAATTCCAGCCAAAACTCTAAACATCATCATAACTTCAGAGAGCTATCAAAGGAAAATCAAAATACTAGTGATTTAGATCAATGTTTTGGTAAATACATTTATGTTCATGATCTTCCAAAGCGATTCAATGATGATGTGGTCAACAATTGCACACAACTCTGTAAGTGGTTTGACATGTGCCCATTCGTAAAAAATTCGGGCCTTGGTCCCCAAGTAAAGAATTCTCAGGGAGTGTTACTATTGAACAACGGTTGGTTCTCAACAAATCAATTCACATTAGAATTGATTTTCCATGAGAGGATGAAGCAATATAGGTGCTTAACCAATGATTCATCCATTGCTTCTGCAATTTATGTACCATATTATCCTGGCCTTGATGTTGGCCGATACCTGTGGGGTGATGACTATTCGATGAAAGACTCATTGAGTATTGATATGTGTAATTGGCTTGTCAATCAACCTGAATGGAAACGAATGTGGGGTAGAGATCACTTCTTTGTAGCTGGCAGAATTGCTTGGGATTTTCATAGGCAATCGGACAACCATTTTGAGTGGGGTAGCAAGCTTAATACATTTCCGGAATTCATGAACATGACAATGCTTACAATAGAATCAAGTTTCAGGAGTAATGAATTTGCTATACCCTACCCTTCAAACTTCCATCCTTCCAGTAAAGGTGAGGTACTTGAATGGCAGAACAAAATGAGAAATCGAACAAGGCAGTACTTGTTCTCTTTTGCTGGTAAACAGCGGCCTAGCATGAAAGATTCTGTTCGGAGTCAGATCATCCGGCAATGTTTAGCTTCCGCGACGTTCTGCAAGTTGATTGAGTGTTTTCCTAATCCTGAAGGAACCACCTGTGACAATCCTGTTGCAGTAGTCGAGGTGTTTCAGGACTCAGTGTTCTGTCTGCAGCCGCCGGGAGATTCATACACTAGGAGATCAACTTTTGATTCCATTATGGCTGGATGTATTCCAGTTTTCTTCCATCCAAGCTCTGCTTATGATCAATATCAATGGCATCTACCCAAGAATACTTCTAAATATTCTGTTTTCATTCCAATGGATGATGTTAGAGATGGGAAAGTCTCAATCAATATGACTTTGGATCAAGTTTCAAAGGATGATATATGGGCAATGAGAGAAGAGGTAATACGACTAATTCCAAACATAGTGTATGCAAATCCGAGGTCAAGAATGGAGTCACTTGAAGATGCATTTTCAATAGCAATTAAGGGAGTTCTTGAGAGAATAGGTAATATTCGGAAGATAACTTGGGAGGGGAAGGATCCAAGCCTTGACATTGAGTAACTTGCATAAGAAGAGAACAGCTACATGGTAAAATTGTATAGGGGCTGATTGAGTGAATGGCACCAATTATTTGGGTAATTTTTGTAAATTTTCAAACAGTTTATTGAATCACAAGAATTTAGTTGTTAATGTCGACTTATATAATTGCTTCAATACGTGCGCAATGATTAGAATGATTGCAGATTTATAGGCTTCCTAATTCCGACTTAAAAGTCAAGATATAGGTATCTCATGACAAACCAAATTTGTTGCGAAACGAAAAGAACGGCTCGAGTTGATGGGCAACAACTCGGCTGCCAAACCCAACTGAAGATGTGTTTGGTTATGGTTTTTCCTTCACGATAGAAACTTAATTTACCAAACATTGTTAATTTCTACTCCAAAACTTGGACTTTTACTCTACAACAAAAACTTAATTTACTAAACATCATCAATTTCTATTCCACAACAATAATTTTTATTTCAGAACAGTCGCAACATAAAAATGACAGCACCTCACTGCCAGAAGCTCCTAAAATTCAGTTACAATTTTATAGATACTGTTAACCGATTTAGAAAAGACTTGACAAATACAATTTCAGTTTTTTTTTCTTTTTCCCTCAAAACAGAATACCATTTTTTAAAATGCAACCAAACAGCTACTTTGAAGAAAGACCGTTTGTTCGTCAACACAAGGCTTGAAAGGATAGTGGAACAAAGAAAAGAAAAGAGTGTATTTGACAGTCGTCTGCTATGTGTTGGAATCCTTGATGTAAGCTGAATGACTGTCCACAAGGAGTTTAACCAGAGGATTTTCTACATCAGAATCGGAGCTCGTCTTGTCTCGGTAAACTGGAATTTTCCCGTTATTTGTGACAACTACAACTTGCTCCTTGCGGGACAAGAGCTCATTCGCGACAACTGCATGCATCCCATACTTTTTGAGAGCCATATCTGCTTTCTCTAGGAGAATCTTTGAATCTGTTTCAAGCTGTGAGTAAAACAAAGGAAAATGAAATCATATAATGGAAAGCACATTAATTGTTATGACATTCCAACCCTTAGCAACTCAAAACTTAAATTTAACTAAAAGCATACATGAATATACAAAACCTAGCATCTGTGACCAGTGATGAGATTATGGATAAAGATGACACAAGCATGTAGAATAAGGCATATCCAGATTCAATGCAAGTTCCCGTCAGACTCGTCACAAAAGCTCGTGCAAAGAAATTCAAATAAATACTTAATAGGCTAATTCAAGTAACTTATGATCGATCCAATTTATAGAGGCCTATTAATAGAATCTCACAAGATATTCAGACCAATAAATGCGTAATTCAAGCTTTTAAATTTTATGAGCAATTAAATCTATAAAATCAGCAATTAAGGATGAAAGAAGATGAAAGTTATGCTACTATCTTTTTAGACAGTGTTTCTATTTTTAAAAGAAGCAACAAATTAGTTATTTTCTTTTTTTTTAGTCATTTAAAATACTTTTTTTTATTAGATTAAGATCATGATTTATTCAAGATTCTTTCCTTTTTATTAGATTAAATTTTAATTTATTTAAGATTCTTTCTTTATTTAATTAGATTGAGATTCTGATTTAATTTTAGATTAAAATTTGTTTTTAATTTTATATCAGGATTTATGGTAGAAAATATCTAGGACAATTATAGTCGTAATTCTTGTAACACATTTAATAAGAGAGAAATAAGAAGTTTTTCATGCAATTTACTTGAGTGTATAATTTTCTTTAATTCTTAAACGAACTTTTCGAACTTATCAAATTTTCTATGGCATTCAACCTTTGACTTATTAATCAAACCAACCATAACTAATCGTGGCTTCCTCACATACCAAGGTTCTTCCTTCATTAAGCAACAGGTCGTAATTTCATTCAATTCTTGAAATTAGAAACGATCTTGGAGCCTAATTTGATTAGAGTCACGTCAGTTCTTGGCAAGGTTCGTATCAGCTAGTTAGCATAAATGGCCAGAACAACCTTCTCAAAATTCTTTCAAGTTATTCATAGATTTTGCTGTTATGGGGCCACAACACATGTTTCCATTTAAATAGTTCTTTTGACAAAAATATATATATACATCGCATCAGCAACAAAAACGTATCAGTGGCATGTTTTCTAACCTTAAATGATATGCAGAAGGCCATGGGAGCCCATTCGTTCTTCAGCACTGAGAGCATTTTTGGCACCTGCAAAAGTTGCATGTCCAATGGGCCAGAAACTGACTGAATCTTGTGCTCAGCCTGCAAAATAATCCAGCTTTTACTAAGCCAAATAAAAGGGTTATAGAGTTTGAAATTTTAAGAGACTTCACCTTCCAAAAATCTGAGAATAGTTTGTGACCCAATTTCATCTTCTCATTACCTACTTGATATAGAAAAGCTCTCCTAAAGTATAGTTTCCAGGCTCCAATAGACTAATTCAAGCACACATGGGCACATCTGGTACCTAGTTAGAAAGTAACATAGAAACACATCCATTGAACTCCAAAAAGAAAATACTAAGATCTCCATCCATTTTGACACAAAAACCCAGTGGATTAGTGGGAAAAGTATAAAAATTGGTGTTAATGACTGCTGCTTAACAGCAGGTTGGCTTCAGGAGTACAACGTGCACACATCACTTGTAATTTTCATGCAATAGGAGATGGGAGCACGTCTGATCAGTCTCTCACTCTTTACATGACCGACTGCAATTTTCCTTGGAGAAACTTAAGGTTCCCTGCTTAAGTTCCACTTATTAGAGATGTAGTTAATTTTCTCTATTATGTGTAATTGTGATGTGTTGACAAAATCAAAGAGATGTTCTATTTTGAGATCACGAAAATGCTTTTGCTATAAAGACAAGCAAAGTTGGACTTTCACCAGGACCTAAAAGATCTACTTCCCCCCATCATAAAATGTAGTCTTAAAAGCACAAATGAAGATCAAGTATGTAATATGCACATTAAACAGTTACCATGCTTTTCCATGGGACATAGAAGTCAGAAACAGCAGCAGCAAGATAGAACATAGAAGACGGCCCAAGACTCCTAGAAGATACAGCAATCATCTGTAGCATCTGATCATAAAAAAGAACCAAAGCAATTTATAGGACAGAATTTATAGAATGGGAATTCACAGAAGTTCAGTTTGCAATCGGATTATCTGAAATAAGCTTTTGAGAAAGAAACTACGCTACTTTCAAAAAACACCAGTCAAGCTGACAACCTGAGAAGATATGCCGGAGAGAATAGAATATGATAATGAAAAAGATTGATCCATCATTTCCTAATGCAACACAGCAAGCCATATGATCTAATAGAAAAAGAAGAATGGACTAACAGAAGTTCTCACTCCAAGCACAACCTATTTGCAGTATACCACAAATAAGCAAAGACAAAATCTCACTGGCAATTCAAATTACTGATCTGTAATAATGTGATCAACATCATTATTCAAATTGAAAAACAAATAACAGATCAATAGCATGTAGTCCCTGCTATAAGATCATGAGAAAACTTTTGAAAAATACACCGTAATCTTACTAGAAAAGTAATACGAAACAAAAATAGAACCAAATTTGTAACTGAATTTCAATTAAATTGACAACGCTTTGTTCGAAAAATTAGGAGAAAGGGGAAGAAGGGAGGGGAGATTTAAAGAGCTTGAATTCTTTAGCCTATGCCAAAGGTTATGCATGCTTAAAAGAACATATCTTCATTTAGTGCAATAATTCTTTCCATAGATTCATACAAAAATTAAAGAAAACTTCGTTGCACTGGACATGGACTTCAAGGAGGAAAAAAGGAAATAATTAAAAGTTGATTGAGGTTAACCTGAAGATACTCGAATATAGTTGTAAAAGGAAGTTTCAACAGAAGGCCTCCTGCTACTGCCTGTAATAACATTTGACAGCAAAAATGACCCACCATTCTTAGGGCATTGCAAATTAAGTTAGTAAACAAAAAAGACTGAGGCAAAGATTAAATCCAAAGCACTTCAAAATAAGTAAAGATAATAATGGTCCTTACAGCATGATGATCCCTAATGGCTCGCTTCACTGCTTCAGAATAAGGTTGGCAAACTGAAATATCAGACACAACCCTATTAACCTGCTTATTCTAGAATTAAAACAGCATCTCAAGCAAAAATTCACAATGCCCCCACCAGGTCAAACACAAATGTTTTCACAAACAACTTGACCACCAAATTCCAATACAAAACACGTGAATACCACCTAAACAACCAACTAAAACTGAACTAACAAAACCAAAGTTGACAACTTGAAAATAATTCAAAGAAGCTACAAACCTTTAACAGCTGACTCCTCAGTGACCTCAAAACATTCAAGAAATGCATCATCAGGAAGCAAACTGCAATATGGCTGGCAACTTCCCCTATGAAAGAAAAGAAACAATTAAGAAAAAAACCCACACATGATCCACAAATCAGAAAACAAACAAAAGTCAACCAACACTGACCTTCGGTACAAGAAAATGACAGCATATCCCATCTTAATAAAATGCCTACAAATTCAATTTTTATTAAATACATTATTAATGCTCCTGAAGGGGAAGGAATTACAATATTAGACATTTAAAGCCTAATTGAAACACAATGCACGTATGTACTCGGTAGACGCAGCTCCTCTATGGCCTGAGCTGAAATTATCAATATAGCGGACGCAGAGCTGCTCCAATGGCACAGTTGTGCCGCCAGATGTCACACATACCACTCTTCTTGTTCCTTCGGAATTACATTTGAAAAACGCAACACAATCAGCAAACAAGTACATATAAGTTATATACACATACAGAGTAATGATCTGGCAACAGTGCTCACCTTATGGGTGAGCGACATTGCTACATGGCGCTATTTGGTTAATCGACAATTTCAATACTATTCCCAGGAGTCACATACTTGTGCACGTTTCCAGGTGCTCACTAGATCATTTTCATATATACAGAGAGAGCCAAATAGATGAAATTGTGAATTAACTAAACAGCACCATAAGATAGTTTCAGTGTGACATCTCCCACTAGCTGTTATATATATAT
Source organism: Murraya koenigii (assembly GCA_025617385.1). Classification (NCBI taxonomy): domain Eukaryota; kingdom Viridiplantae; phylum Streptophyta; class Magnoliopsida; order Sapindales; family Rutaceae; genus Murraya; species Murraya koenigii. The sequence continues at coordinate 17,528,633 of CM046818.1, forward strand.
GCTATAATTAGTAATGGTGATTTGAGGTCTTGCCTGATTCTGCCGAATTCAGTGCAATGAATTCCTTCAATTTCTCGCTGATAACGACGCGGTCATTGAGAGGCGGAGCCGACTCAAAAAATGATTCGATTTCGGAGTTCAGCGGCGAATCCATTTCTCAGCCGCCTGCCTAAAATATTTATTGCAAAATAGGAAGTCAGTTGTAGTGTTGACTACAATAGATTGAAAAAACGACGTCGATTTAAGAGCTTACTTTCCTCGGAAGATTCGACTACGGTTAGCGAATTCTCTTTCTGGTCTTGTGGGGTTACAGATATTTTTTGTTTTTGTTTAATAGCCCGCCACTTTGAAAAATATAAAAAATGGTTCAAGGGCAAAATAGTCACTTGGAAATAAACATAACAACCACACACGTGTTATAAGCAAACGGCCACCGATCGTTTGTTATCGGGGAAGCAATCCAGAGAACAATGGCGGCGGCGGGCGAAATGGAGTGGAGCGATCAGGAAAAGCGACTGATAAGACTTGTTGTCGCACTTGCAGGGCAATGTTTATATGGAAGTGGGTGATAGTTGCAGCGGCGGTTGGGGGCTACTTAGTTTAACGCCGCATTTTATGTATCATTCGTCGGTAATAATAAATAGTTGGTAATACGTCCATTTAAAAATTAACTAATTTTTTTTGAACAATTTAAAGAGTGTTTTTTTCTGATTCATTTACTGCATGCCAAGTGGTAAGGAGTGGATTCACATTGAATCATTTTCTTAAAATACTCGTGATTTTTTTCGTTAAACTGAATCTTAAATAGTTACTAATAATATTATAATTATATAATTTGGATATAAAATTTATGTTCTAATTAACGTATATATCACTTACTAATTACGTTGTGTAATTAATATATTAGATATTAACATCTTACATTCAACCTTAGTTAGATTAGACGAGAGGAGATTGGCCGTTAGTATGGCTTCTTAATTGAATTTGGGGATGGTCACAAATCACAATCACCACCCAACTTAGATTAGATATATCACAGTTTGCGAGTAGACAAGCTGAATCATAGCTTGGGCCACTTCGATTGAATTTGTTCTATCAACTAGGAAAAGACGGTTAGCTAACAGATCGGCTACTTTAGCATTTATGAACCAACTTATTTTAGACAAAATTTCTTACTCACTCAACGAATTCAATTCATATGATACAAATGGTTTTGGGCCAATTTGTATCGGATCCGATTATTAATGAATCAACCCACTAAAATTCATTTCATAAGGAATTGGAATTTGAGTTTAAGCATCAAAATTCATTTCACTCAAGATATTAATAAATTCAATAAATTAAATAATTTAAATTATAATTTTTAAAGAAAAATTATATGTTTTAATATTATAATCAAAAAATAAGTAGACTTTAAATTAATTAAATATATAAAATTATCATAAACTATAAAATCTGTATATATTTATTGTAAAACTTACTCCACCATTGACTCATTATCTATTTTTTCAGGTAATACAATTTTCTTTCTATAATTTATTTCTCTTCAAAATTTAATCACTGATATTAGTACTTAGAACTAAGTTATTGATTATTTGTGGACTATATTATTAGATCATGTTAAACATAAAGAATTTTAAGATTTTCTTTTGTTTGGTATTATATTTTTTAAAAACTTGTTTTCTAAATTGTTATGTGTTTTAAACTAAAAATGTATAACAATTATTTTAAATTAAAAAAAAAAAGAAAGGGCTAAATGTGTCTATTCATGTCAACAATGATATTGAATATTTTTTTTATCCAAAAATTAATGGATGAGTTCGGATATATATAATTTAACACAACACGATACCACCCAAACACAACCTATTGCCTGGCTGTAGCGGCTCAACCCTTGGCCAAGTGAGGCAATTGAGTGGGGCCAACCTAAAATTAAGACCCCAATTTAGGATAAGCAAAATTTTTTACATATTAATTTCTACTTTGAAAGTAACATTTTTAAGTGAATAAGTTTTATTTTCTTTTTCAATATATCATAAAGGCCAATCACAAGTCTTTTTAAAAATATTTTAAAGGCCCATCAAATTCAAGAAGCAATTTATATCTATTTCAATATATTAAAATTCAAAAGGCTGTCTAAAAATTTCAATATTGAACCTTTGTTCAATTTCATTACCCATTTATTTTATTTTTTAAATTATAGAATAATATGTATATAATTTTTTTTAAGTCGTTACAATTTTATAAATTTAATATAATATGAAATCTACTAAGATTTTAGATACACAAACTTGTAATACAATCCAAAGATCATTTGAGCAATGCTCAAAAATTTACTCTCCCAAATCATTGAGAAAAAAAATTCTTCCTAATTTAAAATTTTCAAAGTTGTACATATAAAATTGAACATATACTTTTTTTTTTTGCCTAATCTTTAAACACTAATTTTAGTTGTTTTACACCTAAAACAAAATAAATTTTAATTACAATATTTACTTGAAATTTCTGTCTAAGGCCCAACATTATCTTGAGCGGGCCCTGATGCAGGGCTATTTGTTTTTTTTTTCAGTGATTTTAATAGTTTTACAAATTTGACTAATCCACAAACACCCAAATAAATCCAAATTGTACTGTAATTTTGGTTATGGATCCGTTCAATATCTTTTCAAGAAACTGACTCTTTATATAAAACTGGAAAAAAAAAACTATTGTCCAGAAAATAATTAAAGCTCAAAACGGATTTAATGATGTTCTTTCTATCTATTCTTAAGGAACAAAATGTTTCAAAAATAATATTCGACAGTCATTTACTCAGTAGTTATTTTTTTTTTTTATAGAAAAGTATAACCCATAAAAAAAGTATAACTTTTATTCATTTAATAAAATAAATACATTCATGATTTTTAATATAAATGATCTCAACCAAACAACAGTTTCAAAATGATTTAAAACTAACTTAATTAAAGAGTGGGCAATTGCATTACGAGATCCTAGGGTATGTTGATTTGGAGTAGCCAGGCTTGAATTTATGATATGCCCAAAAATTCTCATTCTTGTTGCCCTTGTTGTTAATAAAATCATGGACCATTTAAGAATAAGTTTTAATAACTAATGAAATTAGACATGCACTTTTGGCCACCTGTAAAACCTAACTTGCTTGTGCATATGCTACATCCCCATAAAACTTAGAAATCTTGATAGTAGCAGTATAAAGTATTCAGTTAAATCCTTAATCACAACTCTTATATATAACAGAGTAATCACTCCAATTTTGAGAAAGTGAGTTCAAATTCTTCTGATTTTATGTAAATACAATTTTTCAATAGAAAATATTAGCATATGATAGCTGTAAAAGTACAAGTTATCAATATAAGTGTTTCACCCTTAAAATTAGTTTATTCGAAATTGAAGATTAAAAGTTTTGAAGCTTACATATTCAAATTTTCATTTTTATTGGAAGAAAGACAGAAACCGATACATGCAGAAGAAAAATTTTAAAAAATGGTAAATCGATTGGGAATTGAACCCGACGTGAATCGAACACGCAACCTTCTGATCTGGAGTCAGACGCGCTACCATTGCGCCACGGATCCACAGTTATGAAATTTAGATATCACAACAATATAGAGATTTCTCGTTATATTTCAACCAACTCTCTCTTGACAAATTCTATAAAATCAAGTGCGGGTGCTTGCTAAGTTTGACCGACAGTTTTCGGTGGCTGTTAACCCCTCTCTCTCTCTCTCTCTCTCTCTCTCTCTCTCTCTCTCTCTCTCTCTCTCTCTCTCTATCCATAAGATCCCAAGTTCGAATATTATGAGTGCATAATTTTAATTTTGATCCAAGATTAGTGGTTTTCAAATAAATTTATTTTATTGACCATCCAAATTTGAATTTTAAAAAAATTACGTGTTAAAAATTTGATTTTAATTTTGATTATTGTTGATCTTTGTTTTTGTTGGATTCTCAGTCGACGTCGTGAACTTCTGCTCGCCAGTTGCTTGAGAAGGATTCCTCACTGACTCATGCCTCTCTTATTTATTGGAATGATGATTTCCTTCGGCCTGCATTCACAAAGAAAAGTATCAGTATTTTTCCAGTAAAAATTCTTCGACGCTCAAGTCAGTAATCGGGTTGATTCTTTTGATATCTCTTTTAGTTTGAAAGACCGGAAAAGATAGGGCGTTTGAAAGGGAAGAGTGATAAAGAAAGTTTAAGTTCTTGGTGGTTTGGTTGGAGTTGAAAATGTTTTAGATTTAAAAAGGAAAATATGGTAAGGAAGAAGAAAGTCCCAAAAGAAAAGTCCCTTTACCTTTCTTCCGCTGGTATTTATCCTCCTGTTCTCCCGCCCTTATTTTCCTGAATAGTCATCCTCCGCATTAATTGCTCCTGTGCCCTCTTGACAACTAGAGGTTGCTGTGGCACAACTTGGGGGTGTGGGATGTCAGACGGGTATGGGTTCCTGTGACCCAATGATGGTGCCATGTAGGTCTGTGTTTGTGTTTAATGATGACACTGTGAGAGCGTGTGTCAGTCATCGGTTACAGTGACGAAATCCTACTGCGTGAGGTGCCTGTCAGGTATTGATCGTCATGACAAGCCATCGGGAGGAGGCACTGTCATGCTTAGATATGCTCAGTACTTCCAGCAACATGACCGGGTTCTACTCGATGGTTGGAGGATCTCTTATAGCTGAGCTAGATGGGGAGATCAGAGCTTGACCAGTCTTGGAGTACTTGACCTCGACCAGCTCTGACACTTAGTAAAAGTATCTTCGTGCTAGCGATTAGGTCTTCTACTCATAACTGGATTAACCTCGAGAGTGTCTGCTTCGGTGTCACCCAAACAACTACAACTCTATATTTTTTTTCTTGTCGTAATATCATTTTATGAAGAAATGCTCCTTTGCCATAATATATTGGTTTTGGGAAATCTTTTCTTTTTCTTTTCTTATCAAGTTACCATACAAGTTATTTTCTAGGGGAATTTTATGGTCAAATTATCAATCCATGATTATGAATTGCTTTTAATCAGGGACTGACCCTTTTGTTCTCTGATTCTGTTGGACAGTGAGAATTGGTACAATTAAATATATTCTCTGCTTTTATTTTGTGTGAAAATAAGTTAAAGAAGAAGGCGTTGGATGAAAACGCAGAAGTGTTTGTTGAAATGTCACAGAGAGAGAGAGAAGAATTGGAAAATCCATCAGCAGAGTTCATCACAACCGTTTGATAGAATCATCTTGAGGAGCAGCTGGATGAGGATAAATGATGATGAGTGATGAGTCATCATGATAATAATCTCTATCCTCTACTTTTGTGTTGGAAGCTTGCTTGCAGCACTCTTTGTCCGAAATAGCCCAGCAGTCGATACCTCTGCCGCATCCGGAACTTTTACAATTTACACTGATAAGGTCCTGCATTTCCTCTGCTTCCTCCGTTTCCCCAACCCTTTTTTATGTTTCTTATCATTAATTTTAACCCTTTGCTTGATTGCGATTTGCGTCCGTAGTCTTCCTCTTCTTGCCTCCACAGTCAACTTGCTGTTGGTTTGCTACCTTTGTAGATAATTTTTCAGACTATGATAATGGCTTACAGCAAATCAGGCATCTTTGGTTGTAATGTCAAACGCTCCATCAACATTTTAGGTTGAAGCTAATTGAGAGGTAATTCATTTTTTCATTGTCCTCTTAGCACATCAACATATATGATGTTCGAAGAGGAAACTAGACCATTTCTTTTATAATGACTGGATTTTGTTTCATTTGAACTTACCTGCATTACTGGACTGTCTTCACACGGTTGTCCGTAAATTTCGAGTTCAAAGTGCCCCGTTGAAATTTAACCTCCGTCTGCATCATATGTAGCTTCTACACATACACTAAGGTCTAATGCATTAGAAAAGTGAAATGATTCAATGTCACGAGTATAACTTGAGCAACAATCACATTAGGCGTTGAGAACAATTACTCTTCCTCAAAGTAAGTCACTATAACTGCATTCTGATTTCTTTTCATGTGATTAATAAACTGCTAATGCACGAAACTCGTTGCTAATGCTATTCATTTGGCAATTGCAGACTATAAACTGAAGACACTTGAATTTGAACACTCATTGATGGCCATTCAATACAGATGAAGCCTGAGTGATCTGTGCAACTCTTATTTTGTTGCGACTTCCGAAAAAACCCTGTAGCAAAGTGAACTAATCTGGCCCTTTTGTCTAATCATTCAATCAAATTAGAATAATAGAATGCGTTTCAGGTAACAAAAAGTTTGGTAATATTCTTGTGCATGTTCCATGAACTCATGTCCTAACTGCGAAGATACTTTTGATCCTGATTCAAGATAAATTTATAAGAAAGTAGGATCTCTTTCGGATCTACTCTAGCATTTGGAAATTAGTTAGTCGGTAAAGATGCATGTATTTGATGCTTGATCCAAGAAAGAGACCCAAGCTATAAAATGATTAACATAGCCTAAATTCTATTTCGATATATTAAAAAATTAATAAAACTACTTACATAAGTTAAGTGCAACTAAATTTACATCTAACGCCAAAAGATTAATTTTATTGCACGTGGACCAAAATTTTTCCTTTTTTTTTTTTGTAAAACAGTCATAATTTCATCTGCTATATTTATTTACAAATTTTGCTATTAAAAACATTAATAAACTAATAATATACTACTTAAATAGTGACAGTGTTGCATTTTATGTAAAGCATAACACTATAACTTTAGTCTTTTATACTGTCATCAGGTTGGTTATTTAAATTTATTTATTTTAATTTATCATAAAATTTATGACAATTGCTTTTTAGATCTTAAATCTATAACAAATGAGTTTAGTAACCTTCGTTTGGTATACGACAGCTGTTGGTTTGTTACGATCACAATTCACAAAGATGGCGTACCTATTTGGTCCCACGATGGACAACAACTCATAAAAATCAACAATAGAGTGTCATGATGGCCGACAGAGGACCATATGATCACCGACAGTTGCGCCTTCGACTAGTTTGGCCCCACGTGGAGCGAACGTTTATTGGCCTCCACGTGCATTGCGGTTTCATGTTTCCCACATAAACTTCCTTCCAATTAGTTGTTGTCTGGCTGGTAGTCCTCACAAATTTGAAAAATTAGAAAAACGACCAAAAAATTCACATGTTTCACATGTAGCGACACTCCAAGTTTCATTACTTTTACAACTATTAGCTATAATTTTACAACTATTAGCTATATATATACCACTTATCATGGAATGAACGTTTTACACAGTAAATTTATGCGACACTTAAATAACACTTGTCGAAAATTATTAAGTAAATTTTTGAGCTTCTCAATAGCTAAGATAAAAGGTTTTTCGAAAATACTAAAGAGAAGAGAGATAGAGAGCAATCGAGTCAAATGTAGAAATTGCATTTCTTGAAAGAAAGATTATAAGAAAGTTTATAAAAATGCTTGAAATGCTTGCTCAATATTTAGATCCTCAAATAATTAATGTTAACCCATATTTATAACAAGGTTTGTCTAACTCTATAGAATTATAAGATTATATAATTCTATACACATGCTAGACAGTCAAAATTTTGGACCAAAGTAGTATTGTATATATATGTTGACTATTAATATACTTAAATATTTGACTCTTAATTTTTTTTAATAATTGATAAAATATTATCTAATGTAATTGATAGTAATGGATGATTTTGAGTATCTCTTAATTGTCGAAGATGAGTTAAGTGTAACATAAAATTTTAAGGTATATAATTTGATTGGAAATCATTTGTTTGATCATTAAAATTTAAAGTAAGAAAAATTTTAGTGTGGTCATTTTTTAAATTAAAAAAAGTTTGTGGGTCATTTTCATAATTTTTCTTCACAAATTTTGAAGATCACTAAAATGTAAAACTTCTCTAAAATTCTCAAGACAACCCTCTTAAAATTACACGAGATTTATGAAAACCTTCGTTACTTTCAAACCAAAGAGGTTGGATTGTAGTTGGCTGAATAATTAGAAATTTCAGTGAAATTTACTCTTCAAATTTGCTTGGTTTATTGTTTACAAGGAAACCCAACGTAAAATGGTCACTTACATCACAAGTAAGTTGTGGTTGCTATTTTCTACTTAATTGTAATAATTAAGTAGATAAAATAGCCAATCTTTCCTAGCAAATAACAATAATAATGAAATCTAGTTCTCATGATGCAAACATGTTTATGTGGGACCCACCAGATCTAATTAAAACCTTCTCCACACAATCAATTTCCACCCAATGAATTTATCACACAACTCATATTTTACTTTAAAAACTTTTCTGTTTATTTTAATTTCCAGTTGCCATGCAATATGCATACAAGTAAAAGTATAAAAATTTTTTCCAAACTTTGAAGTCGATTCAACAAGAACAAGTCAAGGCATCTCACCTCTTCGTACAAAAAAGTCAAGGCATCTAAATTCTAACGTCTCGAAGTCTCAACTATTGCCCAGTGCAAATTAACAGCTCAAATTTTAATATGAAGTAGACAAACACAAACTTTTGAATCTCGTGTCTGTGCCATCTTTTGAAACTGTCCAAGCTTTTAACTTTCCCAAAAAACACAAGAATTGCCATCTCAAATTGATTCTGCAATTCACAAAAGGCAAAATCTTTTCTGCTGGATGAGTTAAGAATGGATTCAAGCAAGATTGAAAGAGAGGCAGATTCTGATAATTGTACTGAATCCAATATGCTGTCTATAAGTGACAAATCTTCTGAGGATAATGATAGAGAAAACAGAGGAGGAGGAGGAAGAGAGCCAAAGAACAAAATGAAGTTGAGATCATTCAAGCTGTCTAGATTGCCAAGCTTAAGATCATGTGTGAGACCAATGAAATCACCATCCAGTGAATGTCCTACCTTGTTCTCTGGTTATACAGCTGCCGGCTCTGAACAATCAAATTCCGATGCAAGGAAGGAGAGTTTCCAGGCAAGGCATCGAAATTTAATTCTTATTCTTTTCTTGCCCCCTTTTTCTTTTTTGCAATGCCTTTAAGAAATTAGAATTCAAGTTGTTTGAAACCAAACAGTGCTTGCATTTTCTGGGCAGAAATCAGCGGGATCAAGTTTCAAGCCAATGAAAAGTCTAGCGAAAATGTCTAGTATGAAATTCAGAAGGCCTTTGATGAAGAAATCATCTGGAGAAACTGACCTGAAAAAGAAAACAAAGAAGACAAGATCAATCAAGCCTGCAAGTTCTGGAAGATCGAGACCGCCTGCAGCAGAGGAGCATGCTCAATGTGATCAGCCTTCTGAATCCTGTTATAGTGGCAATGATCAGAAAAAAAATGCTTCAGATGCTTCTATGAGAGCTTTTAAAAGAACTGCTACCCTGAGACCTCAGAGGATTTTAACAAAAACAGTTAGTTTGAAATCCAAGAGGTCTTCTATGAAGAAAAGCTCGGAAGTTTCTGATATTTCAGATCCAAGCATTAACAGAGCAACATGTTCTTCAGCTCTCAAAGATGCCAAATTTCCTCATTGCTTGGAGCTTCAACCAGGAGGAAGTGAATCTGAAGGAATTTCAGCAATGAAAGTTTGTACATATTCTTATTGTTCTCTTCATGGGCATCGCCATGGTGGTCATGGGGGTGCTTTACCTCCGCTGAAGCGATTTGTCTCATTGAGGAGGCGATCCTTGAAGTCCCAGAAGAGCATGAAACAAGAAAGTTGCTCTGTTCCAAAGGGGAAACGTACGAGGAGCAGTAGAAAAGGAGCTCAAACAAGTCAGATGGTCTTTAATGGGGATTCCACTAATCAAGAAACAGCCCAAGCCGGAAGAGAAATATCCTCTGTTACTAAAAAGGTGTTCAAGGACGAGTTTAATGGAGCAGATGGTCATGGCAGAGAAAATGTGAATGGTACAACAAAACCTGTTAAATCGAATCCAGAAGCCAATGATGCAAATAAGAAAGAGAAAATTTCTGCATCCAGATATCTGGATGGAGATGATAAGCCCATTCTCATTGTTGACAATCACCAAATCATGGATTATGGTTTACCAGAGCTCAAAGATTCCATTCAATCTGATGATCCGTCCTTAATGCATGATGATGTCATAAGCACTCCAGTGGACGCAAAAGTTCACAATGAACTCAATGGAGATACAGTTGCACATTTGAACTTGGAAAGGTTCAAAGGTAGCTGTGAATTGAACATAGAAGTTTCAGAAGCCAGTACAGTAACCTGGGTAATCAATGAAGAAAAGCTGGAAGATTCTGAGCCAAGCAATGATTTCCAGGAAGGATTTTCACAATCTGGAGACTCTTTGCAGAATTATGCTGCTGACCAATCACAGAAATCCCATATGGGAAAGCCGAAATACATTGGATTATGGGGCATCATATATCGGCATATGGCATCAGGAATCGCTACTCAAGATGAAAATGAGCTGCCTCATGATGGCAAGGATAAAACAGAACTAGTTAAAGATGGATGCACAATGACTGATAGGAATGACTCTGTTTCTGATCAGAGTGCTTCTAGAACTGATGAGGACAAGGGCATGGGGGATCATAATGCAGGTGACCAGAAGTTCGAGCTCTGGCAGAGTGATGCCATTAAGCTGGTACAAGAAGCGTTTGATAAAATCCTCTCAGAAATTCCAGATCAGTCATCTGATGATCAATCAGTCACTAGTGAAGTAACTTCAGAACAAGAACTCTTAGAAAATAATCAATGTGAAGGTGGACAACAAAGCATCTCAAGTTACTGCAACTGCACCAAAGAGAGTTCAGTACAAGAACCAGAAGAACCACAAATAGAAGCCGATAATATTAATACCTCTGGAAAAAAGAAAGCAGAAACAAATGTGGGAAACAAATCTAGACAACCAATTTCCAAGAACTGGAGCAATCTGAAGAAAGTAATTATCCTTAAGAGATTTGTAAAGGTGCTGGAAAAGGTGAATAAGCTCAATCCCCGCAAGCCACGAATTCTACCCATTGAGGCTGATCCAGAAACAGAAAAAGTTCATCTGAGACATCAAGCAGTGGAAGAGAGAAGAAATGCTGATGAATGGATGCTTGATTATGCACTCCGACAAGTTATTTCTACACTAGCTCCGGCTCAGAAAAGAAAAGTAGCTCTGCTTGTACAAGCTTTTGAAACAGTCACCCCACTACCAGAAATTAGTACTAATCTGAGGTCAAAGGCAACAGCTTCCTCTCATTCAACTCCACGTCAAGTGTCTACTGATTTCTCCATTCAAAGAGGTGACCAAAAGGACTCTGGATTGCTTCATGGACCATCATATCCTGAAATGAGTATCGAAGATGCTATAGACCAGGTCAGCAACCTCCCTTCTGCAGAAAAGCAAATTCTAGGGACATGTTCTGAGCTCCAAAAAAGAAGCTTAGGATTTAGTTTTATTAACACAGCGGTGGGTCCATTGGCTTCAGAAACAACCCCATCAAACTTGAAGGAAGATGAAGAGGAGACTGCTACTTTCAAAATTATTAAAGGAGAAAACAATTCTATTCTCGCAGATGATCAACCAGGTCTAAGTGACGTATCTGTGACAAATCCTGAAGAGCCCAGATTTTCTGGTGACTCCTCAAAGCCAGATAACAGCAAGAGCACCTCTTATGACAGAAAAACCCTTCTGGAAGTCTCAGAAGAAGTACCTTTGGCTTCTGTCTCAGAATTCCATGATCGTGATATCAAAATCAACAGCAAGAGGCTGGAGACTGGTAACTTACTTAAAGCAGCTGGTAATCAATCATGCCTGCCCAAAAGCTTAAGCCCAGAAAATTTCGTGGAATCAACTGCAGTTAGCAGTGTGCTCTCTCCTGCTGCCTTTTCTGAACCGTTGGAGGAACCAAGGGCTGTTTGCGAAGAAGAAGCTAATACCAAATACAAAGTCCTCCAAAAGTCTTCTGCACTAGAGGAATCAGAGCCTAGTGACTCCATCGACATGGAGCAACAATCCAAGTTAGAAAAACAGAAATACATGAGGCTCTGGTATTTATTATATAAACACATGGTATCAGATAGTACTGAAGCTGGAAGACAACCAATTTCTGAGGGTTCAAACACGGAAGAACAAGGAAGCAACAACAATGCATTGCTTGGAATGAAAGATGCTGCTTCATGTAAGGATTTTTCGCAGATGAATCAGAAACTAATGGACAATCAAAATCCAAACTGCCAAAAGATCGAATGTGACCAGATTGAAGCCATAAAAATCATTGAAGAAGCAATAGATGAAATTCCTCTTCCGGATATTCAAGATGATTCAATGGATGATCCATCAGTAACAGGCAACATGATTCCAGAGCAGGAGCTCCAAGAGAAACACAGTGAAGATGGGGAAATTTTCTTCTCTACTTCCACTGATTCTTCTAAACATAGCTTTAGAGAATCTAACACCACTGAAGTGGAGAATGATAAAACAGTGGATTCAAGAAAAACAAAGCTCAATTCGAAGAATATCCCTGCCCCAGACGAATCAGAAGCATTTTCAAAGTCGTCAAACAAATCTAAGCCACAAGTGCAGAAGAACTGGAGCAATCTGAAAAAGGTGATTCTCCTTAAGAGATTCATCAAGTCATTGGAAAAGGTGAGGAAATTCAACCCAAGGGAGCCAGGATATCTGCCATTGGAGCCTGAAAAAGGAGCAGAGAAAGTTCATCTCAGACATCAAAACATGGAAGACAGAAAAAATGCTGAGGAATGGATGCTTGATCATACACTTCAGCAGGTGGTTGCGAAACTAACTCCGGCTAGGAAAAGAAAAGTAGAACTGCTTGTGGAAGCTTTTGAAACAGTCACTCCTATGTTGGAAGTTAAAGCTGGTCAAAGACACAGTCCTGCAGTATCTCCTCAGCCAAGGCTTATAAATGCCTGAGATAGTCCTTAAGGTAATAATAGCACACTTTTCTCAGTTTTTCTCTTCCATTCACCTATTTGTATGAGGCAAGAATTCCTTTAGTTGCAAGATAAGCTCCAAACCAAGAAGGAATCCAAAAAGCTATAGAATAATAAGTTAACGCCCTTGGATAGGAAAAACATATATCAATGTGAAGATCAAAGTTTCATTGATAAAATAGTCATTTACTTAATGCCATCAATCGGAATTAATTATCCTAGAACAGTTGAGAGAAGCTTGATTTCAAAGTTTTTCCTGAAGCTCAAAGTATTTTAGCTTCCAAATGTAAGATTAGTATCAAATAAAAACCTATTAATCTTTTATGTTGAAGATTCTCATGGTTGATTTATGTACAATGACGGGCCTTTTCTTCTATGTAAAATGAATGTGCAGGAATAGCCGAAGCAGCAACTTGTTGATGATCATTTAAGATGGCTCCATAGCAATGGGGTGAAGGGGACGTGAACCTCAGTGGAAAAACTAAGTTTTTTGTCCATCAATTTAAAATGAAAGCAGTATAGCAGATAGATATGAATCATTATTCAAACAAGAATACCGAGTTATGATGTTTTGTAAAGTACATAGCTTATATCAGAGTATTTAGGATAACAATTAGAAATGCTCCAATATAGTTTTGAATTTTGGAAAGCAATAAATGAAGTTTTACCCTCCTCCTCTCTGTATAAATAATATAGTTTCTGGCAGCTTAAATACTTTTTTTAAGTTAAAATGGATTGGGTGGTACTGCATAATGAGAACAATAAAGTCTTATCAGACTAAATTAATGAGACTAATTAGTAAAGATAAAAGCCGTACTGGTAAAAAAACTGATGCTTGAGCTCCTTAAAATGATTTTTAGTAAATAAAGTTTCACAATCATGCTTACAGAAGTGCAACGCTGCAAGTATAATATTATAGTTGGGCCATCAACACAACAAAAATGAAACGTAAGCACAATCAAAGCAACTTCAGTAAGTAAATGAAGAAAATACTCAAGCAAGATGACACTTTCTATGAATAGAACTGCAACTGCCTAGAAATTAACATGAACATCAATTCATCTATGAACAGAAACTTGCATCTTATGACATCACAATACAGATAATTCATTTTGAAGCATGAGATCGCTGCTTTTGCGTGGAATGTAATAGCCATTTAATCACATTGCAATAGGTGTTCACAGTATATAACCCACCAACCATAATAGAAATAAATGTCACAGTAAGTTTGTTTCTGATCAGTAGGGGCTTCATTCATCACTGTGTTTGCAATAAGCTGAACAAAATGATATATAAGATATCTAAATTAAATTTTGGCAACCAGGCTGCCATTCACTACGAGCTCACTACACAAAATGTGTGCATTGTGATTTGAACCTTCCAAAAGTAATAATAATTGGAAACGTGGATAGAAATTAAAAATATATAAGTTAGACCTTATTTAGTATTGAAATTAGATAATTATAACTTAAAAAATACAACATTAGTATTTAATAACTTCTTGATGTTATAGTTTAAAAATTAAGCGGATTCTAACCTATACTTTTATGATGAAAAAGTTATAATATATTTACTATTTTGATCAAAATTATTATTTAAAAATCATGTTTATCACATACTATCAACTTTTATTTCATAATTACAATATTTTTAAAAGCTATTATAGCATAGAAGCCATAACACTAAACTACCAAATAAGGCCTTAATCAAGTTCACATATGGTAGGGAAACGAGATAAAGTCTAACAGAAAATTAAGGAACTCATCCATAGAAAACCGGAAAACCAATGTATTTTCTATTTTGTTAGCTTTCCTGACATTTAAAGTGATCATATCCCATCTGCTCTTCAGTGTGTCTAGACTTAGCTCAATGACAGCACCTTTTTCTTCGTTGAAATTGTGTCAGCTTCAAAATCAGTTTCTTTGGTTACATATAACCTGACATTTAAACTGGAAGATTGTAATCATGATATTATCCTTAAGGTGACATCACGACTCATCACAAACTGAAACCAAAACAAAAATTATCAGCAATCATAGTTTTTTAAATCCACACAAGGTGCTTAATCGGGTTTCTTTATTTTGGAAAAAACAGATGATAATACTAATTACTTAGACATGTTAATTGGATTCCCCATCTCATTGTGAAAGTTCCTCTCATTATATAGAAACTGTAGAGATTTACAAGGCTGATTTCCAGCTATTACATCAACCGAATCTAGGCTAATTTCTAGTAATTAGATATTATTTAAACAAGAAAATTACATATACATCTAATTACAATATATATACAGCTATGATACATAATTTATGTCTTGATATATGCTATCATCCCCCCTTAAATTGATGCTGGTCGATAAAAAAACATCAATTTGCTCACAAGAAACTGATGACGCTTTCATGTCATAGCCTTGGTAAATACATCAGCCCTCTGGAGAGTAGTGGAAATATGAGGAAGAGAAATAATATGAGTGTCTAAAGCTTCGCGAATATAATGACAATCCACCTCAATATGCTTAGTGCGCTCATGGAAAACCGGGTTTGTAGCAATCTGAATAGCACTAGTATTATCAGCATAGAGTGGAGTAGGATTAGATTGAGAGAAACCAAGCTCGGCTAGAAGTCCATGAAGCCAAACAATCTCTGAACAAGCAGCAGACATAGCACGATATTTCGATTCAGTGGAAGATTTAGAAACACGATCTCGCTTTTTACTCTTCCAAGAAAACAAGGAATTCCCAAGAAACATGCACCATCCCATGACAGATCGTCGAGTGTCTGGACAACCAGCCCAATCAGCGTCACTATAGGCAACAAGATGAGGAGGAGAACCAGCGAGAAAGAACAATCCACGACTAGGACTCCCGCGAAGATATCGAAGGATATGATGAACAGCAGCTAAATGTAAATGACGGGGATGTTGCATGAATTGACTTACTTGCTGGACAGCAAAGGAAATATCTAGCCTCGTAATAGTCAAATAATTCAAGCTTCCCACCAATTGTCGATAGATAGTAGGATTAGAAATGGTTTGATCGTCCTCACTACGATACTTTATGTTGACTTCTAAGGGAGTGTCCACGGGAGAGGCATCATGAAGACCAACTAATGTAAGCAAATCCTGTGTGTATTTATGTTGATTCAAAGAAATCCCTAAAGAATCATAATGAACTTCTAAACCCAATAAATAAGTAAGAGGACCAAGATCCTTTATATGAAATGAGGCTTGAAGGTGTTGTTGCAGCCGAGCAATTAAGGCAGAATCTGTCCCAGTAATAACAATATCATCAACATAAATTAGGAGAAGAACAATACTAATAGTTGTCTTGCAAAGAAGCAATGATGAGTCATATTGGCTTTGCTTAAACGAGAATTGAAGTAAGGTGGATCAGAATTTATCAAACCAAGCCCGGGGAGCTTGCTTCAACCCATAGAGTGATCGCTTCAACTTACAAACATCTAAAGAAGAGGAGGAAGGCAAGCCATATGGTAGAACCATGTAAATCTCCTCTTTGAGATCACCGTGAAGAAAAGTGTTTTTAACATCCATTTGATGAAGTGGCCAGCCTTATGAGGCAGCAATTGAAATAACCGTACGGATAGTAGTCATTTTGGCAACCGGAGCAAAAGTCTCTTCATAATTAATCCCATACTCTTGTTTGTTTCCAAGGGCAACTAGCCGGGCTTTATAGCGATCTAGAGAACCATCTGAACGAAGCTTGATTGAGTAGACCCATTTACAACCAATGGGTTTAACATTAGTTGGACAATGAACAATATCTCATGTATGATTGTCCTTAAGAGCTTGAAGTTCTTCTTCCATAGCCTTACGCCAACAATCATATTTAGCAGCTTCTGAATAACATGAAGGAATAGAAACACTAGTCAAAGTAGTATGAAGAGATGTGTGGAATCCATACCGATTAGGTGGTGGGATGATTCTGGAAGAGCGGCGAACAGTAGTGTTTGAGGGTTGATTGTCCGTGGATGAAACAGTTTGAACAGGCTCAGATGTCAGTTCAAGCTCAGGAGGTTGCAAAGTTGGACGTTGTCGTGTATAAACAAATCCAGGCTTGAATTACCTTATTAAAACTAGGAAGAACAAGTGACTTTGGTGAAGACTCAACATGTGCAGAAAAGAAGAATTGATTTTCAAAGAAAATAACATGACGAGAAATACGAAATCTATTAGAACATGGATCGTAGCAAACATAACCCTTGTGTGAAGCACTATAGCCCATAAAAGCACATTTAACAGATTGAGCAGAAAGCTTATGACACCTATGAGGTGGCAAATGAACAAAACAAACACAACCAATGGTATGCATGTTAAGGTAGTTGGGATGTTTATGATAAAGAAGATAATAGGGAGATTCAAAGTTCAAGACGCTAAAAGGCAAGCGATTAATTAGGTAAACTACTGTACTTAAGGCTTCAACCCAGAATTTAGATGGAATAAAAGATTCAAGTAATAAAGTTCGAACAACATCTAATAAATGACGGTTCTTATATTCAGCAACTCCATTTTTCTGAGGTGTATAAGGACAGGAGCGTTGGGAAACAATTCCCTTTTGCTGAAGAAAATCATGAAATTCATAGGACATATAATCCCCACCAGAATCTGATCTGAGCACTTTAATATTTGAAGAAAATTGAGTCTCAATATAGGCTACAAATGTTTTGAAGACAGAAAATACCTCAGATTTAGAACGAAGAAAATAAATCCAAGTATACTTACTGTAATCATCAATGAAGGTGACAAAGTACTTATAATTGGCATGAGATATAATAGGAGTAATGTCCCACATGCCACTATGAATTAGATCAAAACAATTTTCTGCACGACTACCATAAGAAGGGAAAGAAAGAGACTTGCTTTTACCTAATTTACAAGTAGAGCAATCAAAAGAAATTTGAGAGGATAATTGATCTTTATTGCCCAATAAACCTAAATTTATTAAATGAGATAGGACAACAGAATTAGGATGGCCTAAACGTTTGTGCCATACTTCTCTCTTTTGGTTTACAACAATACTAGCCAAAGAAACAAAATTAGAAAAGTGCAAAGGAAACAAACGTCCAACTTTAGGCCCCTTTGCTAGTATCTTCCCCGACACCTGATCCTGCACAATACAACCATCATGGGAAAATCGATCATCACAGTTATTATCAACCAATTATCCTACTGAAATAAGATTGGTAGAAAGCTGAGAAGACACAAGAACATCTTTAA
Source organism: Murraya koenigii (assembly GCA_025617385.1). Classification (NCBI taxonomy): domain Eukaryota; kingdom Viridiplantae; phylum Streptophyta; class Magnoliopsida; order Sapindales; family Rutaceae; genus Murraya; species Murraya koenigii. The sequence goes on from CM046818.1 coordinate 17,546,773, forward strand.
TTGAAGAATTAATGTCCCCAATAGCATGAATAGGTAACTTACTATCATTAGCAATCTGAATGTTTCCATAATATTTTTGAACATTGCTAAAAGTGTTGCTGGAATTGGTCATATGATTGGATGCGCCAGAATCAACCAGCCAAGAGAAAGATGGTAAAGTGCGTTTACCTTGAAGCCCTAAGGCTGATAAAGCTGCAATAATCATCTGTTGAACCATTTCCGGAGTAAGAGCTGATTTATCAGCAATTGTTGAACCATCAACGCCTGATTAGCAACAACGGTCTGACTAGCTTGACGATTTTGGGGACGAGTAGAACATTCTTTGATAATATGCCCAAGCTTCTTACAATAGTTGTAAAATTTCTTTGCACAGTTAACAGCAATATGTCCGTATTCCTTGCAACTAAAACATTGAACTTGTCGCATATCTCTCTCTTTGTTTCTCCCATGAGCTGCAGCATAAGCAATTGCATTATCATGCAATTTATTTTGTTGGAGAATAGTTTGTGTTGCAAGACTTTGTTCTTCACGAAGTAATTCTTTAAAGCACACATCCAAAGAAGGAGAAGGATCACGATTCATCAGATTGGAGCGGGCTGCCTCATATTCAGGACGTAGTTTCATAAAAAACTGATCTCGCTTGATCTGTTCATGTACTTTTGAACATCCTCCAGAGATTCAATTGGTACTTGGATATAAATCATGTCAACATATTTTGCCCATAAGTTCTGAAATATGGAGAAATAATCTTGAATGGAGAGATTACTCTGAGAGTACCTAGCAATCTCGTACTTTAAATGAAAACGTTTGGCTGTATTGTCTTGATTATAAATTTTTTTTAAATACTCCCACATGTCTTTAGCTGTCTTATATGGCTTCAGATTGGGAACGAGTGACTGATCAACTGATCCCACAATCCACGTCATGACTATAGTATCTTTGACTTGCCATTGAGCCAATTTAGGAGAATCAGTAGGAGCTGGATCACTACCATCGATGTGGCCCCAGAGTTCTTTTCCCATGACAAATAAGCGAAACTGAAATTCCCAGGTAGAATAATTCTTACCCGTGAAACGCACACCAAAATTTTCTATGTTGGTAGTTGACATATTACCCCGCTACTCACCAAATGTAACAAGAAGTGAAGCAAATCAACTAACCTAAGAGTTCACAAAGAAATACCAAAAATAACACTCAACAAGAATACCATAAATGTACTTAAAACCAAGATCTTAGACTCACAAGAAGATTTTCTAAAATTTTGAATTATTGCTCTGATACCATGTTAATTGGATTCCCCATCTCATTGTGAGAGTTCCTCTCATTATATAGAAACTATAGAGATTTACAAGGCTGATTTCCAGCTATTACATCAACCGAATCTAGGCTAATTTCTAGTAATTAGATCTTATCTAAACAAGAAAATTACAGATACATCTAATTACAATATATATACAGCAATGATACATAATTTATGCCTTGATATATGCTGTCAAGACAAATTACTAGTGACTGATCAACTGATCCCACAATCCACGTCATGACTATAGTATCTTTGACTTGACACTGAGCCAATTTAGGAGAATCAGTAGGAGCTGGATCACTACCATCGATGTGGCCCCAGAGTTCTTTTCCCATGACAAATAAGCGAAACTGAAATTCCCAGGTAGAATAATTCTTACCCGTGAAACGCACACCAAAATTTTCTATGTTGGTAGTTGACATATTACCCCGCTACTCACCAAATGTAACAAGAAGTGAAGCAAATCAACTAACCTAAGAGTTCACAAAGAAATACCAAAAATAACACTCAACAAGAATACCATAAATGTACCTAAAACCAAGATCTTAGACTCACAAGAAGATTTTCTAAAATTTTGAATTATTGCTCTGATACCATGTTAATTGGATTCCCCATCTCATTGTGAGAGTTCCTCTCATTATATAGAAACTGTAGAGATTTATAAGGCTGATTTCCAGCTATTACATCAACCGAATCTAGGCTAATTTCTAGTAATTAGATCTTATCTAAACAAGAAAATTACAGATACATCTAATTACAATATATATACAGCAATGATACATAATTTATGCCTTGATATATGCTGTCAAGACAAAGCACAGGGGAAGCATATTTAATGCAATAAAACCTGGAAAATGACTTGAAACACTTCCTAAATTTGTTCTGGCATAGCAAACAAAATTTTGACGTCTTGATTACATGAAAGGTTCATAAATATGCATGCTTATAATAATTTCCAACATACTTCTACTTAAATTGTATGGATATAATTATTAAATAACTAAGAAGCTCTGAAGTTGGAATAACATAACTGTGACCAAAGGCAATCTCTGAGAGCAGTGCCGCATAACAAATACTTCTGAAAAAGGCACCTTCAAGAAATTCACTGTAAACATTTCTCACATAAAAATACTACAGATGACACTGCATAACTAATTTCAAATAAAACTCAACTATAAAAAAATAAAACTCATTACTGGCTGACACTACATTAGAAACCCTTGAAAAAGAAAAAGTGGCTCATAATATGAAACCTCAGAATTCCAGAAAAGAAGGACAAGTAATATATCAAGTTAAACAAGCATTAAAGATCAAATATCATTAGCACATTGCATTACAGCTAAGCAGAAACAAATCATTGCTGACAATGACAAAAACCAAGAATCCAACCCAAGGAACAACTTCATAATGCAAAAATGAATACTAAAACTCCGATATTGAATCATAGCAGTTTTGTTCAATCATTTACAATGGCTTTCAACACATTTTCATGTTTTAAAATCATTCTATAACAGCATCCCCAATCTCATTCTGCAATTCAGTCTTAAAAAAAATTAGTAGCTAAGAATGCTCTATCTACAGTAACAGTGGCAACTGGTTCTAAAACACTATTGAATAAATCAACACGATAATAAGTCAAGTTTGTGATCTCTTGAGTCTTTCGTTGCCCATGAGTTGGTAACATATCATCCATCTTAGGCACATAAACTGAGCTAAACAATAAAACCTCACAAACTCTTCCTGCATATAAACATCATTACGTGTAAAGCCCAGCCCCTTATGGCTTTACCAGTCGCCAGTGGTGGTGCTTTGCCACCACTGGAACCTCCCCCACATGCTGGCGATCTCCCCTCTGACTGGTAGCCACCACCACGTCCAAAATGGCAGACACACCCACGACAAAATTCTCAAAACCGGCTTACCACTACCGTCGGTGATGACTCCCGGTGGTACGTACTGGGGATTATTCCTCTTTTCTTTCTTGGAACCTATTGTGAAAAGTTAAAAATAACTAAAATTCGTCAGGCTGATTGAGGAACCTATGATCTCTGTACTTTAATTATTGGAGTAAACTTCTCTGCCCTCTTAGTCACTATAGGCTTATGTGAAAAATCAGATTTCTCTGTATTAATCTAGTTATATTACACTAAGAAAGAATACTTATTTATATACATTAGACCTAAGAAAAAACAGAAAATGCAGCTAGGATATTCAAACTAGTATCCCTGAAAATTAGGAACTAAATCTCCTAAATTCAACATATAGCTGTAAATATAGCTATCATACAAATAGTCAACACAACTGTAAACTACAACTAATATCTGCAACACTCCCCCTTAAGTTGGAGCATAGATGTTCTTCATGTCCAGCTTGCATACAAACTCTTCAAACTTATGTCCAGGTACTCCTTTCTTCAACGTATCTGCAGTTTGTTGTCCTGTAGGAATATACATCAAATAAATAATTCCATTTTCCAGTTTCTCTTTAATGAAATGCCGGTCTACCTCCACATGTTTTGTCCTATCATGATGGACAAGATTATGAGCGATATTAATTGCTGCCTTGTTGTCACAGTAAAGTTGCATAGGATTGTCTTTGATTAGTTGTAGTTCCTTGAGAACATGTTTTATCCACATTAGCTCACATACTGCATGTGCTAGTGCTCGAAATTCGCTTACGCACTGCTTCATGCCACTACGGTTTGCTTCGCTTCTCCAAGTCACAAGGTTTCCCACACCTTAGTACAATAACCTGTTATGGACTTCCTATCCATGACATTTCTAGCCCAATCCGCATCAACAAATGCTTCTACATTTCTTTTTTCTCCCTTCTCAAAATAAAGTCCTTTTCCTGGTGTTGACTTCAAGTATTGAAGTATTCGGTTTATTGCCACTAAGTGAGCTTCTCTTGGAGAGTGCATGAGCTGGCTCACTAAGCTTCTTGCAAAAGTAATATCAGTCCGGTATGGGAAAGATAGATTAATCTTCCTACTAGTCTTTGATATCTCCCTCTCCACAGGTGCACTATTTTCTTGAGACCCAACTTGTTATTTGGTTCAATCGGTGTGGCAGTGATTCTGATCAATCATGCCAGTTTCCTTTAGCAAATCTAACGTGTATTTCCATTGTGTAACTAGAATTCCTTTATTTGTTCTAACCACCTCCATTCCCAAAAAATAACGTAGTGGTCCAAGATCCTTAATTTCAAATTCACGAGCCAATTTTGTCTTCAAATCTTCCAGCTCATCTTTGTCATCCCCTGTGAGTATAATGTCGTCAACATACACAATAAAAATAGCTAACTTCCCTTCTATAGACCGTTTGTAGAACATAGTGTGATCGGCTTGCCCTTGAGAGTATCCATAGAACTTCAAGACTTTCCCAAATCTGTCAAACCAAGCCTTAGGAGACTGTTTAAGGCCATAGAGAGACTTTTTTAACTGACAAACTCTTCCAACAGGTTCTTTTTCTTCGAAACTAAGCGGTATATCCATGTAAACTTCCTCTTCTAATTCTCCATTCAATAAAGCATTCTTGATATCAAGTTGGTTGAGAGACCAATCTGAATTTGCAGCAAGAGAGAGAAGAATCCTAACAGTATTAAGCTTTGCCACTAGGCAAAAGTCTCTAGGTAGTCCACTCCATAGGTTTGTGTGAAACCCTTCGCCACAAGTCTTGCTTTATACCTGTCCACACTTCCATCAGCCTTACATTTAATTGTAAATACCCATTTGCATCCCACAGTCCTCTTGTCTTTAGGTTTTGGTACAAGATCCCATGTGCTATTCTTTATTAAGGCTATCATTTCTTCTTTGACAGCTTTCTTCCACTCATTCGACTTAAGAGCTTCATGGATGTTTCTTGGAATATTGGTATTAGATATATTGGCTACAAAGCTCTTATACTCCTTTGACAGATTTGCATATGACAGGAACTTATAGATAGGATGTTTGGTGCAATTTCTCACTCCTTTCCTTATCGCAATAGGTAAATTTGTGGACTTCTGAATTTCCTTCTCAGCATGCTCCGTAGGTGAGTTTTGATCCTCTCTTGGTTCAGATCTTGGTTCTGCTTCGTCTATAAGTGATTGTACTTCTTGAGTTTTATTATTTCTTCGTGAATAAACACGAAACTCGCCTATTGGTTCCTCCAAATGTGAATTTGCTTCTCCCTCTCCATTCATTGGCGATGCTATTGGTTGAGGTAGGTTATGATGAAGGTCCGAATTGAGTGAGGAGGTATTTTGTAGATCTAAAACGGTATAGAATCATTTTCGATTTGGTTTTAGGTTGGAATTACTGCATAGATTAGGCGATTGGGTTCTAGACTGGAATTATGGGGTAGATTAGATTCTAAGATGTTACGAAGATTAGGTGATTAGGTTCTAGACTGGAATTATGGGGTATATTAGGTTCTAAGATGTCAAGAAGACTCCAAGAGTTATCTTCTCTCAAATTCCCCAAGAGAAATTAGTTTGGGTAGAAAGGTTGATTTTCAAGAATTTAACATCCATAGTGACAAATAGTTTCTTTGTTTGAGCATTATAACACTTGTACCCTTTCTTGGTATGAGAATATCTTAGAAACAGACATTTGATGGCTCTAGGAGATAACTTCGTTCTTTGAAGACTCGGAAGATATACAAAGGCTATACAGCCGAAGGTTTTGAGTGCAAGATTAGAGGTAACAAGATGATTTTGTGAGTAACTTTTAAGAAAAACAGAAATAGGTGTTTTGAATCTAAGAACTCGGGAGGGCATACGGTTTATGAGATAAGTTGTTGTAAGAATGGCTTCCCCTCAATATATATTTGGTACATCGGTTGTGAACATAATAGCCCTAACAACTTCTAAAAGGTGTCTATTTTTTCTTTCTGCAATCCCATTTTGTTGTGGTGTTTCTGTACAAGAATTTTGGTGGACAATTCTTTGTTGTGATAGGTAACTTCCTAAAATAGAATTGAAATATTCGATTTCGTTATCCGTGCGAAGTACACGAATATCAGCTTGAAATTGAGTTTTTACCATAGCATGGAACTGTTTAAAGGTTTGTCCAGCATCAGATTTTTCCTTTAAAAGATATACTCAAGTTGTCATAGAGTGATCATCTATGAATATAATGAACCATTTGGTTTTTGACAGGTTGTTAACTCTTGAGGGACCCCAAATATCACTATGAATCAAAGAGAAAGGTTTGGATGGTTTATAAGGACAAGCAAGAAATGGAACACGTGTTTGTTTAGCCATTTGACAAAAATCACAATGTAATAAACTCAAATCTTTATTTTTGAATAAGGAAGGACATAAGGTTTTTAGATATGGAAAGCTAAGATGACCTAACCTATAATGCCACAACATTATTTCAGGAGAAACAAATTCACATTGAGAGACTTGAGCTTGTCCTTTCACGAGCCTTTTATTTTCAAGATAGTACGACTCTCACATTCCTTCGCATTCCCAATCATCCTCCCAAGATTGGATCCCGAAATAAACATTTAGAACCACGAATTTAGCTACACGGTTTGTGTCCTTGGTAAGTTTACTAACCGAAAGAAGATTGCACTTAAGATTTGGGACATGTAAAGCCGAAAAAGAGTGAGACAATTTGATAGTTTTATTGTTCTTTTCCAACGAACGATGGATAATGATCTATCGACAATCCTTACTTTATAGTTACTCGGACATGGAGTGTAACTAGAAAAAATTGAGAAGACCTCGTCATATGGTCCGAGGCCCTCGAATCAACAATCCAATGACTCGTTTGAGGGATTGGATGTTAAAGGCGATGGATTACTTGTTTGGGCTACATTACGGTAGAGGAGGACATGGCATTCCCTTTTGTTTGCTGATTTTGAATGAGAAGCTGCTGCAGCATCTCAAATTGATCTTTGTAAGGAAAACCGATTAGTTTTCTCCGTCACCGTTCCTTTGCTTCTTGCTGGCGTTTGGTTTCCAATTTGTCTGGCTTTCCATGAAACTTCCAGAGATAAGTCTTGGGTATGTCTTTTATTATGGCAATAGTCACAATAGGGACGTTCTTTATGTTTTTGTCCCTTTTGTCGCTTGATCGATCTATCTTTCTCGGTCACCAACGCCGATCTCTGCTTTCGATCGTTGATCTCTCATGTTTTTGTCCCATCATGACTCTCTTTCGACTTTCTTCACGCCGCACCTCGGAAAAAGCTTCTGGATGGATGGCAAAGGATTTTTCCTAGTATTCCGCCACGAACTTCATCGGGTTCTTTGTTGAGTCCATAAAGGAAATCAAAGAGGCGTTCTTTATCTAACATCCTCTTATAGTTGATGGCATCTTCGAACAATGCCATTGGGATTCATAGTAGAAGTCAAGTTCCTGCCATATATTGTGCAAAGAATCGAAATATTGAGTCACCGATAGACTCCTTGCTTTTGATCACGTAACTGTGACTTGATTTCAAAGAGTTGAGTCGTATTCCCAAGGTCGAGAAAGGTTTTTGCTACGACTTCCCAAAGCTCCTTAGCGGTTGGTAGGAAGAGATAAGTCCTACCAATCTCCACGTCCATCGAATTGATCAACCATGCTTGCACCATCGAATTTTCAGCATCCTACTTCAGATAATGAGAATCCGAGACATCTGGAGCTTTAGTTTCGCCTGTAATATACCCTAATCGGCCTTTGCCACGAAGAAATAGGGTGACGGATTGAAACCATTGTAAAAAATTTCTGCCATTTAACTTGTGCAGAGTTATTTACAAAGATGAGTTTTCGGTACCTAAGAAGACCAAAGAGGTGTCCTGCTCTATGACAGAACTGGAAGAAATCTCAGATTCTTGTGCAGGGCCTGTTGTCTTTTCCATTGGAAGGATTGAGACTTTGAGTGGAAGAAAAAATCAGAGGCTTGGATCACAAGAGCTGCTCTGATTATATGTGAAAAATCAGATTTCTCTGTATTAATCTAGTTATATTACACTAAGAAATAATACCTATTTATATACATTAGACCTAAGAAAAAACAGAAAATACAGCTAGGATATTCAAACTAGTATTCCTGAAAATTAGGAACTAAATCTCCTAAATTCAACACACAACTGTAAAATACAGCTATCATACAAATAGTCAACACAACTGTAAATTACAGCTAATATCTGCAACAGCTTAGAATAAGTAACAAAAAATTACAACGTTCAAATCCTAAAAAATAACTAAAGAGTTGCCACGAGTTGCCACTAACCTTCTGCAACTACCATTCCTACGATAAAATAGCAACCATTTGCATTAAACCAGGACTACAAGAAATCTACAAACGGCAGCCAATTATTTAAAATTAAAATTAAAAATAAATAAATAAATAAATAAGATCCAGCATATAACACTCAGTTGCCGGCGATCCCACCCTTGGCCCACCCCAACACCCACCACTAACGTCTCAACAGCATAGTTGGCAAAGCCACAAAACATTAGTTTGCAAATAGCCGCCGCCGCATTCACGGACACCTTAGGCAGCGTTTCTAGAGGCCGTGATAATCCCCCTATCGACCTTGAGCCACCGTATGGTCATTCCCACCATTAGCCGTCTATATCATCTCACACAGCCCAAAACCTTAGTCATCACAATTTTTAAACGAATACTACTTTTATGAAGTTATCTTCGCCACTGCCAGTGGCATTTCTTGGTTACCTGATACTCTTTTCACCACCACACCGGCACCCTTTGATCACCAGCCTCGGCAACCAGGCCCACACTGGCACCCTTTGATCACCTGCCTCACCCAACTAGGCCCGTGACATTCACAAATGCAAACTCTAGTTACAGAGATGTTTTGTTTGCAGTCCAGCCGCACATTTATGCAGCCTCCATACTGCCATGAGATCCTTCTTCTGGTCGGTCTGAAACTCTTGCAACCCTGCCGTGTCATAGTTGACCACATCCTTCCTTAACTTACTACACGTAGTCAGCTCGCTGCCCCTCATGTAAAACCTTAGCAGTCCTCTCATTCAACCAATAGGCCACTACCAGTTTCAGCACCATTCATGGTCGTGCCCCCACTACTAACGAGAATCTCTCTCGCGTGGTCACCCAAACCCATTACCCTACCTCAAACGCACCAAATCGTGACCTGTCCACACCCTCCAGTTATCATATACTTCTACACTCAACCCAGTTAACATCCTTAACCCTAATGCTGCTTCTAAATCTCCAAAATCTTTTATTGATGTCATGGCTAATTTTACAACTCTTTCAATCCCTGTTAAACTGATTCAGTTACATAGAGGTGAACTTGGTGTTCTTTTCTCTGCAGAGGAAGTTTGGGATATAGTTGAGCCTTTTAAACTAACTCTTGTTGGTAAGTTTTCATTTGACCACCCTCTTATGGATGTTATTAGGAAGTTTTCTGCGTTCTTTGGGTTAAAAGGGTATTTTCAGGTTTCCTTAATTAATAATCGACATATTTTGATTAAGTTAGAAATGAAGGAAGATTATTCTAGAATATAGGTTAGGCAATCTTGGAACGTCAAGACAGTCTTGGTACGTTAATCGTAGGAGTATGCGTGTTTTTAAGTAGTCCACTTATTTTTATGCTCGGAGGAATCCTTGTTTGCCAAATTGTTTAGGTAAATAGCAGCATTTAACATTGGTTTAGAGAAACGCGCTTGGGGAATAGTTCACAACAGAAACATGTTGGAGGCCCTAACAGTTCTCATAACTAAGCTTGGGGTAAGTGTGAAGAGTTAATGAAGCAAAACCAACGTATCCAGGTGTGTTCAGCAATAGAAAATAAGCTTAAATTAACTTTGGTTTAGAGAAACATACCGGAATATGTTGGTTTTGTCTTATTAACTCTTCACACTTACCCCAAGCTTGGTTATGAGAACTATTAGGACCTCCAACTCGTTTGGGTGTCATTCCTCCGATCCAAAAGTTTGAACCAGAACCAAAGCAGATTGAATCTAGGTCCCTTGAGCCGATTGTCCACAAAAACTACATACTAGGAGCAAGAGACACCTTAGGCTGCACATCTGCATCAGATCAGACATAGGTTTTTTGCCCTCATCCCTAACACTTGAACCTGGCCAGCAGGCTGCTAGGGCTTCCAGAGCCTAAGATTAGCCATATAATAGCCGTCTACAAAGGGGCCCAAATGCTTACAGGAAGCACAATAGACAGGAACCCGCTAAACATCATCCTACCAAAAATTCGGAATCACCCTCACCAATCCAAATACGAAACATCATACTCCACCAAAACCCTAACAATAGAAGGCCTATTAACCGAGGTTGTAGCATGATCAACACGCAGAGGTGTATCAACAGTAGCAGTAATAGAAAATAAAACAGATTTGTAATGAATAAAATGGATAGGTAAATAAGAAAATGACACCCATACAGGCACAACAGGGATTAAGGATGGCAATTAGTCGGGTCGGGCTCGGGCCTGACAAAGCCCGAGCCTGACCCAACCACTTAAATTAAAAGCTCAGCCCGATGAAAAGCCCGATAATTTTTGTTTCGGGCCGGGCTCAGTCGGACCAAGGTCGGGTCGGGTCGAGTCAGCACAGTACCTCAGCTTTATTTATTTAAATTATTTGATTTGTTCACCCAGTGTCTCAGATATGTGTTTAATTACTTTAATTGTTTGATTTATTTCCAAGAACAGCATACCCACTACTTTTTCTCTCAAGTTCAAATTTAATACTTAAATAAAAACACATAATTTCACAACTTATATTCAAAATTTAATTTGCACTTGTGTTATTTGAAAAAAAAAATAAAATTCATCGTATACAAATAAAACTACACAATTCCACAACCCAACATTAAAAAAAAAAAAAAAACTTATGTCTTGTACAAATAAAAATACACAATTCCACAACTCAACATAAAAAAAAAAAATCACCACTCATGTCTTATACAAATAAAAACAATCATTTAATCTGTGATGTGTCATGTGTGTGTGTCAATGTAATTTTTTTAAAAAAATTTAGTAAATAATCGGGTCGGGTCACATAAGGCCCGAGCCCAAACTCAAATTTAATCGGACCTAAAAATTAAAGTTCGAGCCCGAATTTTAACTTTTAAATTTAGCTAAAGCTCTAAAAATCGAGTGGCCAAAATTCGGTAGAAGCTTTTGTTATCCCTAACAGGGATTCCTCCAAGCATCAAAAATAAGTGGGCCACTTAAAAACACGTTTACCCCTACTATTCTCATACCGATACTACCTAACCCATATCCTAGAATAATCTTTCTCAATTTATAACGTAATCAAAACCCGTTGATTTATCAAATAAGGAAATTCGAGAATAGTCTTTCAACCCCAAGGTCATAAAAAACTTCTAAATAATATCTATCTATTTATCTATCTATCTATCTATAGGTGGCAAAATGAAAGCTTACCAACAAGAGCCATTTTAAAAGGCTTAGCTATTTCCCGAGCTTCCTCAGCGGAGAAAAAAACAGCAGTTTCACGCTTTATGTAAATTGAAGGATTTGCAGAATTAGCCATGGCAATAACAAAGGATTTTAGAAGTCTACAAGTGGCATAAGGGTTAAACATGTTAATCAGGTTGAGCATAGAAGCATATGATTACTTGAGGGTGTTGGAGGGGCCACAATTTTTTGGGTTTGAGACGGTGGGGTTTGAGTGACCACATGGGAGAGATTCTTGTTAGCAGTGAGGGCACGGCCACAAAAGGTGGTTGACACAAGTGGCTTATTGCTTGAATGAAGGGACTGCAAAGGTTTTACACGAGGGGTAGTGGGCTGACTACGTGCAGTGGGTTGAGGAGGGATGAGGTCAGCAGTGACACTATTGGCAGGGGGTTATATGAGTGCCAAATCAGCCAAAAGAAGGATGTTGCAGAAGTATGTAGCTGCATGGAGGTGTGATGAAGGCTGGGCCGCAAATGAAACATCAATGGAACTAGAGTTTGCATTTGTGGATGTCATAGAACTGGTTGGAGTGAGGCTGGTGATCCAAGGATGGCACTGTGGTGGTGCAGAGAGTATCAAATATCGAAGAACCGGCTCAACCACTTGACCCTTTTTGTCTACCTAACAGATAATCACAATCATTTGCGGCTCCACTGATAAGTCAAAAAGACTCATCAATTAAAATAGAAAATGATGAATCACCCATCTCTCTAACAATAACGCTTACAGTTTCAGTTAAAGCAATACTTATAATACCTTTTTGGATCTCTGGTGATGTCAATTTAAGCTTTTCAGAACAATTCTTCAAGGAAAGAACTTTGATATACCCATTATGATCGGCAAGAAATCGTAGAAGCTCAAGGAAATGGCCCTGAAATTTTTCTTGAAAAACTCCTTGGTTGCTTGAATCTTGAAAAATATCTCGGTCAAATGGATCTTGAAATTCATCCTCAAAACAAAATGCAAGTCCTTGTTGCAAAAGAAATCGGAAACAGTCAATAGCAGCATTTAACATTGGTTTAGAGAAACACGCTGGCATAACGGTTTTGCTTCATTAACTCTTCACACTTAGCCCAAGCTTGGTTATGATAACTGTTGGGCCTCCAACATGTTTCATAAATCTTTCCTTCTTTTTCCATTTTGAAAATCCCTTACTGACAATAGAATCCCCACCCACTTGATCACCATTTTCTGGTTTGAAAAGATAGCAACATAGGCATATTTCTCCAATTATGCTTTCCGAACTTGATCTTGAATGTTAACATTATAATCCGAAATTCCAGGCCGCAGACCAGGATTTCTAGGAAGTTCTGGCAGATCAATTTTGACTTCAGTTTAACTCGAAGCAACTTCTTTCCCCTCGAAATTTGGCGGCAATTTTCTTTTGAAGTACCTCTCCATAACTATTTCAAAATAGAGTTACTCGTCAGATATTTATCCAAGTTACCAAAAAAAATGAAATAAAATAAAAACACTCATCACCACCACTTAATAGAAAGGATCAAACAAATTCAAAGGTACCAAGCAAACGCAATAGCTGCAGAACATATCTATTCAAATAAAAAATAAAAAATAAAAAAATTAACCAATAAAAGCATTACATACATCATTATATGTCTCCTAAGCATTTAATCAAACTCTTGGCATACACCACGTGAGAAAAATGAATTTTCAAGATCGGAAACAAGCATATAACTGAAAAATGCTATTATTTAAGTTGGCTATTAATCCCCAGTTGAAATTTGAGATAAAAAAGCTCTTTTTCTTGTCTTTTTTTTTTTTTTTTTTCAATTTTAAGGGAATTTCAATGCAATTGAATTAGCCGACAGCTGAGCGTTTTGCAATGACCATCTTGGTCCGTACATTTTAGCTCGTAAGAGAGTCTCTCTTCATTAACTTCACTTAGAGAGGTACCACGCCTTGGTCCGCTGGGATAGTTCCCGGGTAGGGACCCGATTCAACCTAACCCAAGAAATTTATTTTCTTTTTAAAAAAAAAAAGAAAAGAAAAATCAAAGTTAAAAAAATAAAAATAAAAGTTAATTCTACATTTATCATTTTGCTTTCAATTTTTTAAATTAGTTTTTCAAATAATGAATGCTCGTATAATTTTTTATAAAATAAATAATTATAAAGTTTAACTTTTTTACTTGTGAAAAATAAAATATAAATTAATTTTTAAAAGAGCATGTAAATATGTTTCCAAAAATAATTCTACATTTAGGATCTAAATTCTTGTATGATAAAACTAAAAAGTCCTAGATTTTAATATTAAAAACAATCCTTATCTTTTTCTTTTCAAAACCTTTTTAAATATTTTTTAAAAAAGAAACTATTATTTTAATCATATTAGCACTTTTTTTGAATTATTATAATATAACTCTACTAAGATTATAATTAAAAATCTGTCAACAGCTCTCGTGATATAATCAATCTGTCAAAATTTATCTTCATACAATCCATTAAAAGTCGAGACATTACTTCATATAATGTCTGTCAAAGCCTATCGTAATATAATCCATTAAAGTCCATCCTAGAAATTCTGATTATAATCCATTTGAAATTGAGTTTGTTGATAATGTTGATTTTGGCTAGTTCTTGAAAGGACAAAATGGACAAAAAGATTCAACCTCCTTAACCCTAAGATGCTTTCCTATCTAAGTTTATAATTTTAAAAAATCTTTTTGTATAACAGGCTAGAATACAAATCCAGAATTAAACAAAAGAGCAGTGATTTTTAATTTGAGCATTAGTTCAGCAACACTTTCATGAATCACAGAGGTTTCTCAGCACTTGGCTGCATATATATAATCATTTTGTCTGCAAAAGATCATCAGTTTTCTGAAGCACTTCCTTTTGCTGAAGCTTGCCATGCTGAAAATTGGAAACTAGTAAAGCAATCAGAAAACAGATCTGAGTGTCATGCTGCATAATACACATGTTCATTAAGTTCTTGACCATTAGTCCACTTTACAAAAGGAATCTAAATGCTTCGCCAAGGAAATCAAACAACAAACTATAAAGTATTGTGACCACTGACCATCAATTGAAGACGAAAATGTAAAAGATGTGGTGCGATACAAGAAACAATGCAATAAGTTATAGAGGGAAGCACAACAAACAAAGGTGAAGTGTACAAATGATTTTGCCAAAGAAAACATTTCATCTGCATAACTTGACTACGAAAATTGTTTTCAACTGAAAACTTGGCTAAAAGAAAATTACAAAAGCTACTAAAGAGACATTTTAAAATGCCGTACAATAAGCAGAGACAAAAAGAAAAACAAGAAATAAAAAATACTAACTATATCATCTACTCTCCATCTTCTGCATCTTTATTCTTCTTTTTCTTTTTTTTCTTTTTCTCACTTTTATCAGCTCCAACATTTTCACCATTGTCTACACCCTTAGCTTCCTCAACTTCTTTGTCTTTCTTCTTCTTTTTCTTCTTCTCAGACTTCTCTGTTTCGGGTGAACCAACTTCGTCCTTGTCTTTGTGCTTCTTTTCCTTCACCTTCTCAGTCTTTTCCACCACCTCTGTGCCTGCACTACCATTCTCTTTGTCCTTCTTTTTCTTCTTCTTCTTCTCTTTTTTCTCAACTTGAATTTCCTCAGCCTCGACTTCCTTCGCCTTCTTCACCTTCACAGTTTCTTCCTTCTCAACCTCTATTAACTCTTCAACTTTAGCTTTCTTAGCAGTCAAAGCAGGGCTATCACCACTCGCATCTAATTTGCGCTTTTTCACATCAGCAGTCTCTTTCTCAGCTACACTCAGTTCAGCTGCAGCCGCAAGGCTAGCGACCACAGAATCGCCACCAGGTGGCAACACCACATTTCTCGACCACTCTAGAGGTGTTTTCTCATTCGGCTTCCCATGCTTATCTAACTTCCCTTCAGCAATCAATTTCTTCTTCATAGAAGCCCTCGGTCCCAAACCCCATTTTCTCGGATATGTATCCCTATCCATTACCACCCTCTTGATCCTCGCCACCACACCATGATCACATGTCGCCATCACGGCAGTAGTCATCTCAGCAATCCCCAAAGCAATTGCCTCCCCCTTTGTAGTCATCAAAACAACTTCCTCACCGACTTCAATGTCATTCTCAAACCTCAATAAACCGGGAATCATCAACTTGGCTCCGTAACAAATAGCATTCACAGTTGTATCCTTCACAACCAACCTCTTATAACTAGTCAAAAGCACTTCAAGCGGCATAATCACCCTCCTCAAATAAGCCTCATCCCTATAATTATCATACAACCATTGAGCATCCATCACATCATGCATAGTCACCATATTATCATTCTCCCCCAAAATCCCAGACCTAACCCTCCTCAACTCCTGCATATGCCCACCAACGCCAAGAATCAAACCCAAATGCACACACATAGTCCTCACATATGTACCCGCCTCACAAGAAATCCAAAACACAACCAAATGCCTATCCACATCATACTCAAGCAACTTACTTTCATATATAGTCCTAATCCTAAGCTGCCTTTTCACGGCGGAGATCAACGGCGGTCTCTGAAAAACAGCCCCAGTCAAAGCCTCAAGCGCCCGAGCCACTTTCGCAACATCGGGCACCTTATCATGCAATCTAGCAACACAGACGTACTCTTTCCCAGCACCTTGCTGAGACTTAACAAGGCGGGTGGCTCTATCAATACAAACAATGAGATTACCGGTCACTTTGGGATCCAAAGTCCCGCTGTGGCCGGTCTTTTCGACACGCAAGATGCGCTTAATCCAGGCGACGACCTCGTGGGAAGATGGGTTAGCGGGTTTGTCGAGATTGAGGATACCGTACCTGATGTAGTCGGCGAGAGGGCGCTTGAGAGGGGAGTAACCATTGGGAAGAGGCGTATAGTGTCCGGTTCGTACATTGAGGCGGTCGTAGTTCTTCAAGAGAATCGGCCACTGAGAGGTGTCGATAGAGGGAGTGAAGCTCTGAGGCTTGATGATGTAGTCTTTGCCAGTGGTGTCGTTGTTGTTGTCGTCGGTGGTGAGGGCTGCGGCGTCATTTTTTGCGTCGGTTGACGCTGATGATGATTTCTTTTTATGTTTTTTCTTCTCGGAGCGGGAGAGCTCAACTTCAGTCATGATGGGTGAGAGTGAGTGAGTGTGTGTGTGAGAGGTGTTGGGGTTTATTAGGGTTCACTACGGAAGTGGCGAAAGTGAAGATATATACGTGTTGGAAAAATGAGGAGGATTTTATAGGACTTAGGGTTTTGGGGTTTAGGGAAGAAGGTGCTCGAGTTACACCGAGAGCGAGAGTGAATTTTAGGGAATTTGGCTTGGGCTGTTTCTCAGTTGGGCTTACTTTGTTCTTCGATTGGGCTATGGTTATCGATGAAGGCTAGGTTTAGGCTTTTGGTTAGTTCTCCAAACTTAGACATGTTAAGATATAATTACGAATGGCAAAACCTTAATTAAGCTCGTGCTGGGCTTGTTAAGATATAATTAGAGAACGAATGGCAAAACCTTAATTAAGCTCGTGCTGGGCTTGTTAAGATATAATTAGAGATGGCAAAATGCTAAGCCCGAGTTGGGCTTGGAAAAGCACAAAATGCAGATTGAGCAGTTTAAAATACTGGTCTCGGGGTCGGGCCTCCTTGAGCAGAGCTTTTTAAGAAAGAGCTCAGATATCATGTTTTACTCTTTTTTTTTTATTATTATTATGTTTTATAAATTTATAATTTGTAAAGTTTTATTTTTTATTAAATTAGGTTTTAAATTTGGTATTCAAAAATTAAAAATTTTAAAAATATATTATAGATTGATCAAATAAATATTAAAAAGTATATTTAATTAAAATATAATTTTTTTTTTTATTTTCTTAAGCACTTCTCAATCTTCTTGGATAAGACTAAGATTTTTTAGTGAAATCCAAGCTTTGCCTGAATATTTTAAAAAATATGCTCAATAACACTTGGGCTTGGGCTGGGCTTTCCTGTTATTGTAAAATATAACATTTTTAAATTTTATCTCCAAAGAAAGGGTAATTCCAAAATGCTATAACTTATATTACAGCATTAATAGTGACAGAAATACGTACTACTAAATTTATTCAACGGTTCACAAAATTAAGGTTAATTAAGATATGTTTTGATTTTAATTATTTAAAATTTTATTTACTTGTTATTCTATCGGTTAAGTAAATCTTAAAAAGAAGAAAAAGAATTGTATGTCTAAACTTTAATATTTTAAAATATGTATATTTTAATATGAACAAATTCAATCCTAGTTTATCATTTTATTCTATCTTCTTCACCAAAAAAAATGCTAAATTAATAAATATTGTAAAAGTTGATTCAAATCAATCTTTAAAAAAAATCAATGAATAAATCTAATAATTTAAAACTATAAAATTGTTCCAATTACAAAAATGAGTATTGTACTTTGGCAACACGGTGAATTCAAAACTAAATCAGATATACCACAACTTTAATTAAAAAATCACAACTATAAACTAAACAAGAGTTAAATATAGTTGATTGTTTGTAGAAACAATTGAAAATAATAATCCATTGTCATTGTGGAAAAACAAACATCTGATGTTGCAAAAACATTTAATGACCTGCACAAAGGCAAATTAATCAAATTTATTTCATCATCTTTATATATTTATATTAACAATGATTATTAAAAATTTTAATCCAAAGCGTTATTAGCAACTCTATTATTAATACTATAAAAATTCACATAATATTATACAAAAATCCTTCCAAATAATTAAAAATATATATATATTTCGCTCCCTTTAGTGCAAAAAAATGAATATTGCGGCAGGCGGGCTTCCTTTCTTTCATTACAATTAAGAAGCTTCTATTCTAAATTGTAAGAGTGGTCAAAATACAACAAGTTAATATCATATACCAATCTTCAATTCCAAATACTAAGCGCAAGACATTGACCTTCTTGAAGGCTTGAACCCCTCAGTCAAATGTTTGGAACTTGGATTACATACAAATAAAGAACAAGAGCACTTAATTAATGCATATAACAAAACAAAGCAAATCTTCATTCTGTTCCAAAAACATCATATAATTTTCATTTTTCGATCATTTCATGGCCGGCCTTCAGTATTATTTCTTTCCTACTGATTTCTTTTACCCTCGTCCGCCGGCCTCATCCGTCGACGGCGCCGGCGACAGCACTGCCTCAAAGCCGATTCTTTCAGCTGAAACCCTAAAAAGAGATCACGCTGATGAAAAGCCTAAAGCGATAATATTATCATCGCAAGCGTCTGTCTCTACAGCACTCGTTGATCAGCTCACTCCACGCAACACAATCAAGGCTCATGAGGATACGACTTTAAATATTGCTACCCAATATTGGAATTAATCAATCTATCATCAGCGGTTAAATTAAACTTTCCAAGTATATTACGCATGTACAATTTTGTTGTTGCTCTTTGTATTCTTGTTTAGCATTTATGCATTTACAATTTTCAAGATGATATTCCATTTCAGCTTAAAAATCTTCCAATTTTTCGGGTCATATATATTTCATCTCAGCTAGATTTTTGACACTCTCCACTTTCAAGATGGTAAATGCTCTTTAAATCTTATAATTTGAGCCAATTACTTAAATTAGTGTTAGTATTTGACATGTAGTTTTTAAAGATTATTTAAAACACTTACATCAATATGAATATTTTATTATTACTTTCATATCAATAGAATTGGGCATTTCAATAATAAAACAGTATTGAATTATCGATATATTAATATAAAATTCAAACAAATCTGATTTAAAATGTGTGAAAAATAAATAACAATGAAATAGATTTTAATAGAAGGAATGGATTCTTTCTTTGCTTTCTTATGTCTCTCAAGAAACCTCATTCGAGCTCAATGAACCGAAATGAGCTCAATGAACCGAAATGTACCAAAATTTTCGATTCAGAAATTTGGTTTGAGTTTGTGAAAAAAAAAAAAAACCTAGAGGTTTGAAAATTTGAAAACCAATCGGTTTTTATTTTATTCAGTTTGAATGCTACCGATTCGGCATACAAAAAAATAATAGAAAAATGATATCTATTTCTCTAAAATTTAGAAAAATAATTATTAATACTCTTAAATTTAAAAAAATGACACTAAGATCTTCATTTGATCATAATATTTTTTATCTCTATTATCATAAAAAAAAATTGATTTTAATGTTTTATGATAAATAGAAATATAATATTAAAATAAATATAATAATATATATATATATTTAAAATAATTTTAATATTTAAAAATATTTTAATATTTTGAATCTATTAGATATATTCTATTATATTAAATAAAATTTTATAATAAATAGAATCAAAATATTAAAACAAATGTATTAAATTTAAATTATTTTGAATATTATGTAAAACAATAATTTTAAAATTATTAATATCTGAGTATTTTAATTATAAAATGTATTTAATACAATTATTTATTTAAATCTCTACCATAAATAAAAATATATTATTAAAATAAATATAATAATTTCTATATTTAAATTTATTAAAATATTTTAATATTATTAATTTGTTACATATATTATTTATTTATATAATATTTATATTTATTAAAAATTTTAAAGTTAATTTTTTTGGATGGTAAATGTAAGGATCTTAGGATAAAAAATGAATTTTTGTGTCCTTTTTTAAAATTTTAAGATGTGAGTGATAATTTTCCCAAACTTTTAGGTAGATGTCCTTTTCACAAAAGTAACTGAAAAATTAAAAAAATATGGATTGAAATTTTACACAAAATGGCAGCCAAACGCACTCATCACACCAGTAGCCAACGAGCCGACGCCGTCGATAGCTGCCGGTAGCCCTGCCGTGAGTTCTGTTTTGTTCTTTTTTTTTTTTCAAAGCTTTCAGTTCTTAAATGAGAAGATTGGATTAAATGAAAAAAGAATAAGAAACTGAGGGAATATTGTCGGTAAATTTTAGCATGCTCCAATTATTATCGTTTCTCATTGCCATTGTGTTTGTTTGGGCCAAATCTGCAGCAGTTCCCAATCGGAAGTAAACTGCTTTCAAGTTTCAACTGAATTGCATGTTGGTGTTATTTTGATGCCTTTCAAGTTCTGAAGCATGTGGAAGGCTTTGAAACATAAGATTAAGAGCATGTAGGCAATTTTATTTTTACTATATTTATTCTTCTTTTGCTTCAATATGCTGCTATAATCTTCAGCTTTTTAGCTGCCACTTCGTGACAAAAATTTCCCTAACAGCTGAGCCAATCGTGATATGCCAGATTTCGTTGCACATTGTAGAAGACTTTGACATGGCAGCCAAAAAGCTCAGGTATACGGGGAAGAATAATGAGGATAATAATAATAATAATAATAATAATCAACGGGAAAGTACCTTTTCATCTTCACCTCACATATTCCAAACCCTAATTTCCCAAATTCGCTCTCAACAGGTACCCTTTGCTGGCACAGCTATATATATTTCTGATAAATTGATGGATATTCGGTTTATAAGTTGTTTAAATGTCTTAAATGTCAGGGTTTAAAGCTGCCAATTTTGAAGAGTTTATATTACCTATTGAATCGCTTGTCATTGAATGAGACAACAAATTTTTCCGATGAAGAGATCAATGTGTGTGGTTTCATGGTTAAGTTTGATGAAATATTTAGCCTTTCTAATGTTTTGTTCGAAGAATGTGATAATAGGTTTAATCGGTTGTTCTATGCTTATGAACAAGGTCAGGGTTTTCTGGGTTTGTATTTGTCGGCTTACATTGAAGAGCTAACGCTGCTTTTGAGGTGTTGTATGGTTATTTTAACCTTGTCATGGTCGGTGTATGACCAAAACGTTTTGATACAAAATGGCCAAGTTCTACTTTCGATACTCAGTAGATTGACTTCAGTGGAAGTGAGTTGGGGAAATGAGAAAACAGAAACGTCTTTCGGCTTTCCAAAGTTGGTTCCTTGTGAATACACGTATCTGTGCTTGCAGGGATCTTCCAATCTGTTCCAATCTGTTGTGAGTGCATTACTTGAGGTATTTACAGATGAGCTTTTGATGCACAAATCATTGCAACAGTGCTTTCTGTTAATTGATTCTGCATCTTCCACAAGTAAAATGCTATTCAGGTGCCACTTTGCTTATGGTGATATTGGAACTGTGTTGGAGGTGATTGCTGCTCATTTTATCAGATCATTTTCTATTGAGCAACCATTTGAAGGTTTCCTCAACAGATTAGTTTGGCAGCATGAAAATGATTACAGGATTCCAGATATGAGCTTGACTGCATCCTTATCCTTGCTTCAGAACCCCATCATGCTTTCTGCACCAAAAATGTTTCAGGCGTATCTGATTTTATTGGTAGCTGAAGCCATAGGTATAGGCACGTGTTCTAAGCATTTGAAACCAGATATTACAATCACAGATTACCTAACAGCATTTGAAAGGTCAATCATTTTGTACGCTAGACACATGTCAAGCTTGGATATGATTGGTGATCCTATAGG
Organism: Murraya koenigii; assembly: GCA_025617385.1. Lineage (NCBI taxonomy): Eukaryota > Viridiplantae > Streptophyta > Magnoliopsida > Sapindales > Rutaceae > Murraya > Murraya koenigii. The sequence goes on from CM046818.1 coordinate 17,568,958, forward strand.
TAGTAACAGTTCAACTGTTAAATCATGTCTGCTTGGGAGTAGTCAGCTAACATATGAGTCTTATCTTCAGCCGATCACTAGGAACATGATTAATCATGTAGTTTCCAAGTTAAATGTTTACTGGGATTCTTATGTAAACAATAGATCTAAATTTGACTTGCTGGATACCTCTATTGCATATGTGAGAGAGAGTTTTTATCTTTTTGATAAAACATTTGAAGATGAAATCTTGTCGGTATTAACTTCCATTGTAATTAGAGGCTCTTCTGGTGATATGTGTGATACTGTATTGTGGAATGAGGGTAGGGATCCTGAAGAAATACTTCTACTTGCTGCGATATTGAAGTTAATGAGTAGTTCGATGTTGCAAGCTATTTGGTGTTTAAGGCGCAGTAGCAGCTCTGGTTGTCTGAAAACCTTGCAGGATGTTTTGTTGCGCAAGGAATATGATTTCATGGTGCATCTTGTTAGTGGTTTTCAACAATATAATTTCCATTTACCGATTCAGAAGCTCGTAACTGAAATGATGAAAGCTCACCCAACAAGGCATAAGGAGTCGAAATGGATGCTTCTCCATTTTTCAGGCTTGCTATCATCAAGTTATGTTAGTAGGCTTGATTTCTTAGTTAAGGACTGCATATTTACAATGATGTCCTTGTTAAATTTATTTGTTTTTGAAGAGGGTGATTTAGATGCACTATTATTGCCGTTCAATTCTGGATTGGGATCTGTTTCATCTAAATCTTCAGATAAAATCAGAAAGGTATGTTTATGCCTTTCCAGATCACTTTGTAAAGTTCACTTTTGGTCTATCTACCCTATTTTAAAATTATAGGTTAATGCTGCAGGCTTTACGGGTGCAAAGGACCAGCAACAAAATTGCTTCCAAATTTCGTAACATTCAGAAATTGTACTTGGGGTACATCATTATCTTCTGCTTACTGATGTTGAGCATGTTGTGAATTTGTTGTTTCAGTTTCCTTATGTATGACTATCTGTAGTTTTCTTGTACTGAATTTGACATGCTTCTATGTAGAATTTACTTTGCATTAGTGTTCCTTTGCAGGCAGGTTCATCTAGCTCTGTGCATTGTATAAAGTACCACATTATGATCTGTCAGTTCTTTGCTATAGAAGCTTGAAATTTGTCAGTCATGTGCACTTGGGTGTGTGCCTATATTAAAATAAAATTCAACATTTATTCCAAAATGCTGAAGCCCGTAGCAAGAACCATTGTATTTTGCTTTTCAGGTTGTAGAAAATATTTCCGGGGTTCACCTTTTCTTATGTTTGTTTTAAAGGAAACATGACCTTATTGGAAGATGAATTTAGCTTTCACTTTGCTTCCTTATTCTACTCTGTTGATATGGGAAAAGAGCACTATAATGAAATTAAACTTGAATCTCAAGTCACGTGCAATATCTTACTAGATAATGTAGCATGCTATTCTAGCAATTGAAAGTTCTAATAGAAAAACTTTACCAGGTGCAATTGCTCTGCGCAAGTCATTGGAAATTCTTTAGCCAATGGATATTTTTCTTGAATATTCAGGGAACTATATAGAACTATAGATCCTTGCCTTCAAATATGGGGTTAACTCATACTATCTTAGTAAATCTCAGTCTATAGTTTTCCCTCTTTAAATTTAGCATCGACCATGATATTTCTACTTGTATAGGTAACTTTTTACGATCGTCTTATTTTTGTTACTGGATTCTTACTCAACTTGTGACTTTACCTACCACCCACTTACCTTTAAAAAAAAAATATGTAAAAAGTTTTTGGTAAGTTTTGATTTTGTGATTTCTTATATTACCACTTATCCCTTTAATATATTTTCATTTTTTCTCTTCTTTTGTTTTGTTGCAGCAAAAGATATCGTTCAAGTTTACACAAAAGAAACAAAGACAACCAAACAAGAACTTCAGAAAATGCCTCTCCCCTGAATGACATGGAGTCTTCTATAAGCATAGAAGAGGACCCAGGAGAAGTCTGCAATGGTGAGATCTTTCTCAAATGCATACAAGACGGCTCCCAAAGATCATCTGATATTGATGATTTAGCTGACTTTATCGAGTGCAAACCGGGTAAGGATTATTCTGCCTGGTTGAATAATCGAAAATTTTTTAGAATATGGAAATCTGGGAGGAAGGCAGTTACTTGGTGTGACAAATGGAAAAGGAAATGTAAATATGGTAGGAAATGGAAATGAAACATACTTTCTGTTTGTAGGTTTACATTTGATGTTTGTATAAGTTGTAGATTAAGTTCCTTGTTCTTGTATAACTGTTGCTAGCTGTTAGCCTGATACATTCACCTCAATGGTGAAACAGTTGTTTGAATTACTTTTGTACAAATGTGGAATAGCTTATTGTTTAATCATTGGTATGAGCAAAAATCTTCATATTGCGTGCTAATTTGAGATCTAAACCATTTCCTAATCTTTATATGGAAACTGAGAATTTGATAGAATGTTTTTGTCGCTTTGGGGGAGTGTGGAGGATTGGTAGGAATTTAGTAATTGAAATGTTAGAATGAATAATAATGATCTTCTTCAATATTTCAAGTTAATTAGAAGGTTTAGGTGCTAGCTTTTTCATTTTATAGAATCTATTGGGTTAATAGGAGATCTAGGGGGTTTGAACACTACTCATATGAGTAGGAGAAAATTTAATTACCAGTTGTGCTATGTTTAAGTTAAAAAAATTAAAAAAGAAGTCAAATGTTGAACTGAATGAAAAATCTTCAAGCAGCTTTCTTTCAAAGACCTTCCCCGCATGTTTTTTCATACTAGAATATTTGATTGAATGCCTTCGCTTGATTATCTGAATGCTCAAACTGAATTCAATTCTTGGGCCTTCTACTTGAAATTAAAAAGACTATTTATTATTTGTACAATTAAAAAAGGGGTGTTGGTTTGTTATCCCCAACTAGGTTGTCTATATTTGTTCATCCAGGTTGGCTTTATTTGTTCATCTGATAATTTTATAGTGGCCATTAAAGAATAAATAACAACAGCTTTGGAAATTTGATTATATATGGAAATTTGATTATCTTTGTAGAAGGTACTATTTTTTAAATTGCGAGACTCTACACCTGTGGTTGGGAAAGACACAGTTTAAAAGGAAAGTTATTTAAACAGCTTTGACGAGTCTGTACAGGGCTGGCTCAACGGCATAGACCAGAAAAGTAATGAACCATCTTTATTTATTATTTTCCTTTATAAAAGAATTGGATTATTGCTTTCAGTAATAGACTGATGTAAATTAGTAGTTGAGCATCACATGGGAGCTGCACTTTCTTTGAATTGGAATGTTATAAAGTTGGGATACAAATTTGGTGACAATTGACATGTTATTTATTTATGAGTGTTGTGAACAAATGACATTCACTTTACATATTAGTTTAGAATATAAATTTTATATTCTAACTGTCTACACATAATTAGATATTTGAATTATAGACTTTCATTACCGAATGCCACATTCACAAAGACACATTCTGACATTCAAAAGTTAAAAAAGGCGCTTAGGGATCATATTTAGATAATCTCGTAACTCTTAATAAAGTATTCATTTTTAAACCCTCTTATTTGTTGCTAATTTCTCCTTTGGCCCCTTAGAATGGAAGGATGCAAGGACGGGCCTGAATCGAAATATATCCATGTTTTAGTACTCATAATTACAAAAATACTATGTTTATAAAATTATAATACAATTTTTTTTTTTATCTCAAATGATATGATATATTTCATAAAGTAATTGTTACAAATTGTCAAATGATGAATAATTATTTATTTATCATCCCATTGCCGCATGGTGAAAATAATAATAAAATCCACCCACACATAGGCTAGGGATATATATATATATATATATATATACACACACACACACACACATTTTTAGCATTATGCTTTTAAGAGGCGAAAGCAAATTGAGAATTAATGGCTTCTGAGCTAATAAAAAGAAGCTATATTTTTCAAGGTATAATGTGAGTCAGAAAATCAATATGACAAAAAAAAAATTCTTTTGAAGTGAAGAAGAATATATATGCTGTGAGGTGGATTTCTTAGTTACACAGTCTATTAGTGTTCATTTATTTATAATTTTCTTTCAAACACTAGCTTCTTTACTATATATTCAAAATTTTTTAGCTTTATGCATCCTAGGGTGAAGCTCTGTTATGGCCCAAGGAGCCATATGCTCCCTCTCTCCCGAAAGGAGGCAAAAAGAAACCCACAAAATCAATTGAAAGAGAGAAATAATTATTTACATTTTGACCTCTTGAGATATGTTTTATGCTTTGGCATCCGCTAAGGTGTAAATTATAATCTCAATGATGCCCCTCTGGCTCTTTAGGGACACATTGGATAATGGAAGACGAATAGACGATGGATGATTTTGTCGAAGATCCAATACTTGAATGCTTTTCTGGAAAACAAAATTGCTTTTGGGGAAAGTTTATTGGTGAAAAAAATCATACCTATCATCATTAATCAATCAAGCAGCGTCTTGTTTCCGAAAATCAGATTTAGTTTGAGAGTCTTCTAGCCCATAGGCTTTGACCAAGTGACCAAGAAATTGGGAACCCAACTATAGCACACCATCTTAACTGCAAAAGAGCAGCTGTAAATGCAAGATTCTCATCGAAATCTTCACAGAATTGGAGTATTCGTGATTCAGCTTCCGAGTCTTCGGCAAGGATCAGATCCTCAAAATCTGATCTCTTTTCTTCTAAAGTGCTAACTTCTTCACAAAGCATTCGCATGCTTAGCACCATCAATGCCTCCATTGCGGTGTTGTGGAAACCACAGTTTACATATCCAGAAAACACAAAATGGCAGGTTGATGGATCTGGCTGGACTTTCTTTTGATGCATCTGCTCAACGATAAACTCAATTATGTCTATCCTTCCCTGCCATCCAATCATGAATGAAGCAAATGCAATGTTAAACATTTGTGTTTTGGTGTATCCATTGAATAGCCTTTGTCATAAAACAGAGAAAAAAAGAGAGACTAATTTAAAGCTGCGTGGAGAAATAGGAAACATGAGATGCTTCACCTTTTCACATGCCTTTTTAAGAATTGTATTATACAACAGAACATCATGTTGAATCCCTTCTGAGTTAATGTGACCCAACAGATTTAATACTTCATCAAAGTCTTCATAGTCCAACAGTATCTGACACAAAACACGCTCAGCGGTTAGAAATAACTTTCCAGCATTACTGACAAGTAATTGGAACTGTTTTTAACTCAATTCAACTTCTTGAACAGGATATGACAGAAGTATAAGAATTAATATTACTCAATACGTCTGTAACAACAGAAAAAAGATACCTTTATAAGAGCAGTATATGTCATTGTGTGTGGATAAAACCCATCCCGCACCATCATGGAAACTAGTGCAGAAGCAGATTTGAAGCATCTTATAATGCTACAGCAATCAATCATTATGTTGTAAGTTGCAGCATTAGGTGGGATACCACAAGATTTCATATGTTTAAATATTTCGATTGCTCTATGACTCTGCATATCAAGGTGAATTGATAATTAATAGTCAAAATACATGATAATATGAAGTACGAACCTACAAATCATCTTGCAGCAATTGAAAACTGTAGCTAATTCATCAGGAGTACTTACTTCCTGAGCTTCAACAAGAGAATGCAACACTGTATTATAGGTGGGCGTTCCCAAGAGAGCTTTACTATCACAGTAATACTGGATCAGCTCTCTTATCATTCCCTCTGCTCCAAGAGCTTTAAGCTGAAGACACCCTCAAAAGAGAACAAAAAAGAGGAAGATGATGTACCCTTGGCAATGGATAAAATGGTAGGCAAAAAAGAGAACAAAAAAGAGAACATGTAAACAAGGTCCGCCCACAGTCACATTTCCATTTTCTAAGGGACGTTGAAATAACAAAAATACAAAGGCTAAAGAACTTTGTCATTAAATTCCTAATACAAATGGAATTCAGAAGATCTTAATAATGTTATAAACTTGTAAAAAACTTAGTATTAAAATACAATTCAAGAAGCAGTAGGCATTTTTCATTAAATCACCACAAAGTTCTACATAATTTCAGAGCCACATTGACCCATACATGGTGCATCAGAGGGCATGTGCACATGCTATTCTTTCTGAGGGAGTTCCACTAAGTCCATGTTTGGTTGGAAGAAATAGTAGGAGGAAAGGAATGGAAAGGAAAGAGGAGAAGAGAAAATGAGTGAAAAAGAAGGTCAATATCATGTTCATTGTTTGGTTGGAAAGGGAATTCACCTTTCTCCTCCTTTCCTCTCCTTATATTTCTTCAACCAAATATGCAGTTAAGGAAGACTATTAAGGATATTGGCCCAAAGGCCAAATAATTTCAGAGTTCACTTGAGGGAATATAACTACGATATCTCTTAATCCAGAAATTAAAAGAGCTTTCTTTCAGTAACCATATGAAAATATATATAAAACAAAGTGACATCCTAGTTTATGGTTTAAGTAGTCAAACCAAATTCATTATTCATCCATGGAAAAGGAATGGATTATTCAAGGCAGGAATTTACCAAGTTTTTCATAGATACATGACTGTGCTGAATATTGTTCCTCGCCATATCCATTTCTATGGCATTTATCCTTTTAGCAGAATCCACCTGTGAAAACATATTGCCCTCTTCATATGGGGCATTCACATTACCAAATAATGAAAACAGCAGCTCGTAAGTCCTGATATCTGGCCTCAGTTTTAATTGTCTCATTTTAGCAAATATCTTAATAGCTCGTTCCGGTTGATCCTGCAATGTTTAGTGAAAAAACTGTCATAGTAAAAAACAAGAAGAATTGGAAAATATCAGGTGCCAATGAGCTTGAGGAAAGTCAAATGTTTTATTTTCCTTGATGAAATTAGTTACATAAACCAGTAGAAGTCATGATGATTCCTGTATTTCTCTGCCCTATGCATAGAAAGACTAACTTCATACGCCTAGTTCACTTTTATCTACTAATATTTGAACCAAAACGATGAGAACTCTATCCAAACATGACCAAAACAATTTATGCTAGCTTGCTGAAGCCTTCACCATAAGCCTAAAGCAACTTTCAATATGGCACAATTAAAGCATGTTGATCTGCCACCACCATCCAACCTACGCTTCTCCTAAATGTTCAATTTTCTCGGTACAGGAGATGAATGCTAAGTACCATTTCCCCAGACCTTGTGAACAATACTTTGGATACTTGTTCAGAAATGCTAACTTGGAGAGGTCAGCAATATGATGCAAAGTTTAAGGCCCAGAAATATTAACATACCATGGTGTCACTTGCTGCAAGAAAAGCATTGAAAGGCTTTGGATCGGTATATTCAGAAATTTGGTCCAGTAGAGCCTCAGCTAAGTCCAGTTCTAAAGCTTTACTGCATTCAACTGAAAGGGCTGCAATAGTTGAATCCTGTGGCTTCAGGTTGTTCTGCCGCATTATCTTTAGCTGAAGATAGATGAACATACAAGTTGATAGCAACTCTTATAAAACATAAATAAAAATAAAGGCTAACTCAACAACCAATATAACTAACCACTTCCATTCCGTTGCTGAGACCTCTATCGGAAACAATAGCTCTAATAAAGCCATCATATGTATGGCTTGATGGTTGCAACCCAAGATTTTGCATCTAGATGGAAAAGTTTCCCTCAATTTAGTACACAATTTTTAAGGCTCTGAATGAAGGTTCACTAGATAAACAACAAATATAACAAAATAAGTACCACAACTTATTGTAAAAATCCAATTTGAGTGAAAGTATTATCATGTAAGACAAACAATATAAAAGTTCTAAGAAATTGCCATCCAAGTTACTGAGGCTTGTAAAAATGCAATTATATGAAATGAAACAGTACCTCGTTATTTTCACCTTCAATGAAGGTTTTGCTCGTCAGGGAGGACACACACACACACACAAACAAAAAAAAATCATTTAGGAAATTTACTTTCAATTCAGTTCATGTAGCCCTAGAGCGTTCAATAATAAGAAGCTTAAAAGGAAAAAAATATTCCTACCTGCAGCATTAACTGCTCTGCTAGTCCACTATTCTGAGTTTGTCCACATGCGTGTATCACATCACTGAAAGACCATCGCAAGACCTTCATAACCGGCAGGGCTTTAAATTTATTCATCATACCTATTTTGACACAGTCAGTTTCACTAGTTCCCACATTAGAAATAACACATTGCTCATTGTTTCTGGCTGTTATCAAAGCAACAGCATGATCACTCTCCCCAAACTCAACTTTCAGTGAGCTCAATTGACCATTTAAAGGTATGGGGATGTCCAATCTTGAAGAACGCAACCTTCCTTCCAAAGTAATATTAATATAGAGCTTTCCCATCATGGCTAATGCTACCATATGTTGCAATGTTTCATATGCAGCTTTTAAATCTCTCAACCTTGTAAAGGACCAAATAAACTTTCGTAAGGAGAATATGCTGAGACTGTAGTGTTTAATATAGTCCTCCCAAATTTCATGGACTGCAGACAAATTTTTTTGCCAAACTGCAAGCTGAAATCAAGAAAAAATAGAATTATAATCTGAGATGAAATGGACAAGGAAACCGTCCGCATGGTAGGGGAAATTATGGACAAAAGCTATGTGGAGAACTGAAATAAACAGCCTTTCCAAGATGAAACCAAAAAAATAGATTAATTAATAAATAAAAGGAATAAAAAATCGTCTCATGCTCAATATTGTTCTAAAGCTGTGTATTCTTGAGCATAATAACAAAAGAAGATCAACACCCCTTAACACACCTTGAGAAGCTCGGTATATGTAACTTCATTCTTCCCCACCATCCGCGAGTCCATTAAATCCAAACATAGATTGGCATGAACTATACTATGCAGTTTTGCACAAGCTCCCAAGAAACAATTGTACACAGGAAGAATGGGATAAATGCCATGTCTTTCTCCAAGAAAATTAATTAAATTAGATGCCTGAACAAAGCACAGAACAAAAAAACATCAGAAGTTATTTCATGACAACAGTTGGAAGGGAAAACACAATATAGAAAAATCTATAAGTTGATACAAATCTTAATGATAGGCATAGGGTTGTAAAACTGAAATTATTACCAAAATCTATAGATAGTTTTCATAGAACTACAAAAATACGTTCATTATTATCTAGACAGAAATTTAGTTTTCCATACTCTTGATAATGAGATATTTAAGAAATAAAAGTAACCAACCAACTCCATTCCAATACATAATTAAAAAAGTAAAAAAGAAAAGTACTTTCAAATGATAAATATGTTCATACCTCCTCTAAGTAACCCCCTTTACATAGAGATCGCATCATTAGCAGGTAACATTTGTTATTTAAGCCAATCTCCTTTTCCTCCATCATTCTCCAGGTCTCCATGACAAACTGCATGCAGAAGAAGAAACTGTCATAGCTGTTATGGCCATAACAACTCACTCTGAATCCCATTTTATGTTGGAATCCTCTGTTATTATTCCCAGCATCTGCTGCAATATTTAGAGTTCTTAGCCAATTCATACTGACAAGTAATCCCATGAAAATAATTAGACGTCACTGGATGCATTATGTGTTTAGTTTTTCCTGTAAAGCTCTCCACAGAATGAGCATAAAGTCCAACTATACATTGTACTAGCTCCTCAAAAAATATATATACATGTTTAAATCTACTTGAATTGTGAGCATATTTTTGTTGCCTTAAGAGTGAACCAACAGAAAAATAAAATAAAATAAAATTACACAATTGCATTATTTCATGGGATGTCTAATGTGCTTCACATCCTTATCACACGTGTTCCAACTCCAATGAATTAAACATTTCATAAACAAGACCACGCCAAAAAATCACACAGATGTAACCAAACAAATATTAAATGCCTTTTGGCTTACCAAAGGATCAGGTGATCTTGCACAATAGCTCAGAATATGAAAAAAATCATCAGCTCCCAATGAATGGTTTCCAAGGCCGAGATTCAAAAGCAAATGAGAAGCTCTGCTTCTCTCACCCCTACAAAGAGCATCAACTATTTGCATTTGCGTCGACTTTGAAATTGACTCTTCCCTGTGTCCTAAAAACTCATAGCCTGCATTCATCAACTTTCACATTTAACACTTCATACATAGAAGTTATAAGGAAAAAAACGTGTTGTGACTTTAAATGCACAGTTGCTATGAAAAAGTGTTTAAAAACACTTTAGTTGTGCTTTTGAAATTTAGCTCAAGCACAACAGTTAGAAAGATGCATGATTAAACTAATTACATGTATAGCCTTAACCAACAATATTGGAATTAGAAAATGATTACCCATTGTGGTCGTAAGAGTCCGTGATAACTCCAGTTTATCAGCAACATTTCTTCTTTCCTATAACTCAATTGATTGTTGAAAAGTAAATCAGAAAAAGAAACTAAAAGATACATTTATAAAATACACCTAAAATTATTAAAAATCAAACAAGCCAATGGGATAAATCAGCAAACTTACGGGTTCATGAAATTTTGATTTACGAAAAGAGTCAGCAATGGACCGAAAATTAGTCCTCAATCTGTAAAAAGCAAAAGAATCTTGTTAGCGCTCAACAAAAAAATAAAATGATGTTGTTAAAGAGAGATTTGATTAATGTTTATAATGGTACTTACAAAGGTCTATACATGATTCTGAGAATTTCCCTCACTACCACAATTGAGCTTGCTGATATTTTGTTTACGGTTTAAGCATTTTCACAGAAATTAAAACTTTTCTTGGGAAAATCCAACACGCATGACAGAAACATACAAAGTACGAGCATCAATGATAATTTGGGCCCTTCAAGTTGCGCAATACCAATTATGACTTCTACATGACTTCTGACGCAAATATTGGTCAAATCAAATACCTTCAAAAGACGGTGCAGTGCATATGTGCAGCGGCAAGTGAGCTTCCTGCAGCAGCGGCAAGGTGAGCTTCCTGTGACAACTAGAAGCAGCTAGGTTCCAATTTAAATTTCTTTTTGGTTTTATATTTTTCTTTCATGCAATTGAAAATTATAAATATTTTTTAAAAAATTAAAAAGGAAAAAAAAACTAGAAAACAAAAGGACCAAAAAGCATGTATAGGGAATCAGTGATAGAGAGGAGAGAAAAGAGTGTATTTCTCTCAGTATCTCAAACAGTCAAGTCTTTTTCACTTTACTTTTGTCTTTCCTTGTCCTCTAGATTTCTATTAAATTAATTAATTTTTAAAAATCAATCCTAGTATTCTTGTTTGTGGCATCAGAATAGCAAATCTACATGGTGACAGCTTCATGTTAAAAGTCCCCCTTTAAAAAGCAAAGCAAAGCAAGCCTCCCTCTGACTCTGGGTTGATTGATTGGTTGGTTTGTTCTAGTCTTATAATCATCACAACAGCAACAACAAAACAAATAAATGTGAGATTGTGTCCGACTCATTTCAAGTTTCAAAAAATCTCAAAATCTACTGAGTTTAGTTTCTATATAATTAACCAACTGAACTTATCGGTTTTGTGGTAGTAGTTACAGTGGGAAGTTCAATTCAAGTGTAAGTGAGACGTTATGGGGTCTGAGAAGAACAGATTCCCTCAGCAGCAATTACATTGTGATTTGAGGCAAAAATTTAACTGTTCAAAGTTTCTAAAGTTCAAATAAACAAATACAACACAAAGCATAGCTCGCACCAATCTTAGAACTTAACCAATACAACAAACACATTACAAACAAAATCAAACAGAAGTTAGTAGCTATAGCGGTGAAGCATAAAAAATTTAAGATACAGAAATCAACTTCAAATCAGCAGCATAATCAACAATTCAAATCAAACCCTAAATTGATTTAATATTAATAAATCAAATCATAAAACTAACCTGCAGCTTGATGATTGCGGCGGCGAAGGGCGGTCAGGCGCGGCGGTGGTGAAGCCGCGGCTATGGCATCGAGTGGCGCAGAACAATGATGGCGTCGCTGGTGCCGAGAGCTGTGCTGGATAGAGTGAAGTACGGACGAGGGAAGTGAGGATTTTGCATTTTTAAAAATTTAATGCAATTAGAATTTATCACTAAGCCCCTACACGTTTTGATTGTATTAAATAAGAACATTATTCCTCCCATCTTATTAAATAGATCCCTGTCCCATAAAATGTGTAATTTTTTATGAAAAATTATTTTTGTACCATCTTTCTTTTATTATATATATATATTTAATTACTATAAAATTTTGACATATTTTTTATAATATTTTTTATTTTTAAGCCTATATTAATTAACTACTTTAATATTCAAAATAGTTATTTTACCTTTAAATAAATTAAAAGACTATTTTATTCTACAAAATATTGAAAAATGACAAATTATAAATACAAAAATACATCTAAATTTAATAAAATAAATAAATCATAAAATCTAAGAAGTTAATTTTTATAATTATAATTTATTTAAAAATTATCATGTTAATTTTTTAATTATTTGTAACTACAATTTCATTTAATTCTTGAAATTAAATAAAGTATAGAGAAGTTTATAAAAATTAATATGAAGAGAAAAGCTCACTATAATTATTATAAAATGTCCTATAATTAAAATTAAGAAACTTTTTTTATACAAATTAAATAAAATTATAATTATAGAAAATTAACATGATAATTTTTAAATCAAATTATAATTGTAAAACAATAACATCTTTGAATTTCAAGATTTATTTATTTATTAAATTTAGAGATAATCTTGTAATTATAATTATTTTATTTTTTAAAATTTTGTATAATAAAATAGTTATTTTATAGTGTGAAAGTAGTTGATTAATAAAGTTTAGAAATAAATATAGTATAAAGAACATGTCAAATTTACATAATAATTGGATGTACATATGATAAAAAAAAGATAGTATAGAGATAATTTCATTTTTATTTTTATTTCACACTTATCATACCCCTATAAAAACGAAAAGTTTGATTTATAGGAAGAAGAAAAGAGTCAAAGACAATAATTAAAATAAAAAAAATTATTGAATACATCAACTTTTAGTAAAAAAATTTAAAGAATTTTATTAACCTAAAAATACCCTCCTCCTTTTTCTTTTTTCTCTTTTTTTACTTGAATTGCTTATGTAATATGATATTGATAAAATAATATCAAATAATGGCATGACATGATCTGATATCATTGAGTGAATGATGATTTTTTTATTTACGATAAATTTTCATCCCATAATTCGTAAAGTAAATGTTTATATGTCAATTTTGATTAATTTTTTAATAATTTAGGGATTTATTTATACATAAATGGATTAATTATGGGTGGGGATATTTTCACCTCATTAATTGTGTAAACACATCCCATTTGTAAAAAGTATTTACAATAAATTCCTCACATTTTTAATAAATACAAATCAGCAAAAACATTTATATAATTAATTAATTAAATCATTATTATATTTTTTCTTAAGTATATATTTTTTTTTATTGTTAAGGTTGCTTTAATATAAGTTATGTTTAATTATTTTATGTTTGTGATATAAAATGATTAAATTCTCTTAAGAAATATGTGTTATTATATTTAATACTTTAAGTACTTAATTTTGTGGTTCATAATCTAACTTTTTAAATAAAGCATAATTTTTTTTTTATATTCTAGATGTAGATGACATAAATTTGACATTTTAATAATTTACAAGAGATAGTCTCATAAAAATATTATATTAATTTAATTAAAGATTAATAAAATAAAATAAAAAGTTAAAGTTAAAGCAAATTTTTAGTATTTTTTGCTTTTAAGGGTAGTATAGTTAATTTAAATTTAGGCTAAAACAATTTTAGTAGTCAAATATAATCAAAAAATCTAATAAAAAATAAATTAAAATATCATAAAAATAATTAATTCTTAATTCGTCAGAATCCTTCTTTATTTAAAATTTTTAAAAATAATATAAACTTTTTGTAATTATTTTTAAAAAGTGGGATGAATTTATATGACATGTAAATATCATCACCCTTAATTATATGTCTTTATTTAATAAAATATTAGTAGACAAGGACTGCACTCCAGTTTCTTATCCCATGAAATTGAATTCAAACCAGGACGACAAAACTAAACTAAACTCAAAACTAAAAAAGTAACTTAGCAATTACTTTTTTTATACCTCTAGTTAGGTTATGGATACAATGCAGGGATTAAAATCCCCTTTATAGTGTATAATGTAACGGGGTGAGTATTTTGCGCAGTAAACCCGTGCAACACTTAGACAACTTTTATCGGGATGTTGCTAAGTAAGCCTTTGAGCTTCTTAATAGCTAAGCCAAACGGTTTCCCGAAATGCTAAAGAGAAGAGAGCTAGAGAGCAATGTAGCCAAATGCAGAAATTGTATTACTTGAGTAAAAGATTATAAGAGAGCTTCACAAGAGTGCTTTGATGCTTGGATAATTGGTTGATGCTCAAATGGCAAGTGCTCACCCATATTTATAAGGAAGCTTGCCTAGCTCTAGAGAATTCTAAGCCTAGAGAATTCTATATACATGTGACAAATTCTAGAGAAATCTAGGATATGTACAAGTATGCTAGAGTTGCTGGAATTTTGCGAAAGTTTCCAGAATCGGGCCAAGCTAGCACATCTTGGCTCATTTCCTTGGGCCATTTTGGGCTCTAGTTGCATAGCTCGTAACATCCTCCCCCACCTATGCTCACAGAGTCCTTGTCGCGTTCTCATGCTTAAACTTTTGGATGTGCTCCGCGAACTGCCACAAGTCTTATTCACGTTCCCAAGTGGCTTCGCTCTCGGGGAGGTTTTCCCGCTTCACCAAGTACTCGTAGTACACTGGCACGCCTCTCTTTTGAATTACTCGATCGGCAAGAATGTACTCCACATCTTTATTGAATGCAGTGACAACGGCTGTTGGGGCACGCCTTGAATTTCCGCGACTTATGTCTCCCACGTCTTCGTGATAGGGCTTGAGAAGACTTACATGAAAGATCGGATGAATCTTGAGCCTTAGTGGAAGCTCTATTAGATACGAGACGTTGCCTACACGTAGGACAACTTGGAAGGGCCTCTCGTACCGTCTCACTAACCCCCTTGTGGACTTTCCGTAGTGTCTTGAATTGTTGGGGTAAGAGCTTGATCATGACTTAATCGTCTTCCTTATACTCGACATGCCGTCTCTTTGTATCGGCCCATTTCTTCATTTTTCTCGCGGCTTTGTCATGGTAAGCTCGCATGATGTCCACTTCCTCATGCCATTCGCGACCGAGCTTATGAGCCGCGGGGCTCTTACCTCCATAGGTCGAGGTTATGGCGTTAGGAGTCGTGGGCTGGAATCCCATGATGATCTCGAATGGGCTCTTGCCGGTAGCCTTACTACATTGGAGATTATAAGAAAATTGAGCGATATCAAGCAACTTTGCCCAATCCCGCTCGTGAGCAAGCATAATGCCTTAAGTACATCTCGAAGAGGCCATTGATACGCTCGGTTTGGCCATCCGTCTACGGATGAAAGCTTGTTGAGAACTTAAAATCCGTCCCCAACATTTTGAAGAGCTCCGTCTAAAATTTTTCTGTGAAGCGTAGGTCTCGGTTGCTCACAATGCTTCTTGGAACTCTCCAAAACTTCACTACATGCTTGATGAAGAGACGGGCTGCCTCATCGACTTTGTAACATACTTGCTGGTGCGGCAATGAAAGTAACATACTTGCTGTATCGTTCTACCACGACCATAATGCTGCCGTATCCTTCAGAATTTGGCAAGGCCGTTATAAAGTCCATTGAGACACTTTCTCATGGCCTTGATGCTAGTGGTAAGGGCTCCAATAATCCTGCTTGCAGTTGGTGATCTATCTTGTCTTGTTGGCACACAAGACAAGTCCGCACATATGCCTAGATGTCGTCCTGCTTATTTGGCTAAAAATACGAGGCTTGGACTAGTGCGATGGTGCGCTCGATTCCTGGGTGACCATCCCACTTGAAGTCATGGCACTCCTTGATTACTTCTTTGCGTAAATTTTCTCACCTTGGCACAAATAGCCGATCTCCTTTAGTGAGGAGGATGCCTTCTGCTTGTCAAAATCTCTTTGTCTTCCCTTGAAGAACTTTCTCCAGCAAGTCTTTCGCCAATGGGTCTTGTTGGGGGCCTTCTTTGATGCGTGAGATAAGGTCGGACTTCGGTTGGCTCGCACTAAGAGTAGCCAATTCTGCCTTGCGACTTAGTGCATCCGCAACAACGTTGGCTTTTCCCGGTTTGTACTCGAGTCTATGGTCGAATTTCGTAAGAAAGTCTTGCCACCGTGCTTGCTTGGGGCTCAACTGCTTTTGTGTTTGAAAGTAGCTTATCGCTACGTTGTCAGTCATGATCGTGAAGTGCGAGCAGAGTAGGTAATGTCCCTACACTCACAAGCAATGAATAATTACTGTTATCTCCTTCTCTTGCACGGTGTAGCGATATTCCGTGTTATTGAGTTTTTGACTTTCGAATGCTATCGGGTAGCCTTCTTGTGTAAAGACTCCAGCAATGGCGTAGTCGGAGGCATCCGTTTGTACTTCGAAAGGCTTTGTGTGGTCCAAAAGAATTAGGACGGGCTCCTCCGAGTTGCCTTCTTCAAGCCTTCGATGCATGTTGGCATTCGTCGGACCATTGCCATGTCTGATTTTTCGTGAGTAGATTTGTCAAGGGTGCCGCCTTAACTGAGCAGCCTTGGATGAATCGACAATAATAGTTCACCAGCTCTAAGAATGAGTGTAGCTCGGGTACTTTCGTAGGAGGCTCCCAATCGATGATGGCCTTCACTTTTGAGTTCTCCATCATCAACTTCCCAGCTGATATCTTGTGCCCAAGGAACTCTACTTCTTCTTGAGCAAACGAACATTTCTCTATCTTGAGGTAGAGTTCATTTTCTCGAAGTACTTGGAAAACTTACCGCAAATGTTTCGTATGCTCTTCGAGCGTGGTGTTGTACACCACTATATCGTCCAAGTACACGACCACAAAGCGGTCAAGGAATGCTTACAGCACCTTATTCATCAGCGTGCAAAACACAGCCGGTGTATTTGTGAGACCAAAGGACATTATCAAGGAACTCGAAAGATCCATACCTTGTTACGCATGCTGTCTTTGACTCGTCTCCTTCAGCGATGCGAACTTGGTAGTACTCGAAGCGCAAGTCGAGTTTGATTAAGTACCCTGCCTTGCCAAGCTGGTTGAATAGATCCGCTATCAAGGGAATTGGTACTTATTCTTGATAATAATCTTATTGAGCGCTCTGTAATTGATGCACATCCACAGCGATCCGCCTTTCTTCTTTTGAAAAAGGACCGGTGCACCGAAAGGGGCTTTAGACGGGTGAACATAGCCTACGTCCAGCAAATCAGTGAGCTGTTTCCGCAACTCTTCAAGCTCGGGTGGCGTTATGCTGTAGGGCGCCAAGACTGGAGGTTTCGATCCTAGTTTCGGCTCTATTTGATAATCCACCTCTCGTCTAGGTGGGAGTTTCTTAGAAAACTTAGGAGGCATCACGTCCTTGAATTCTTCGAGGACGGTTTGTATAGTTGGAGGGACTTGGCTTAGAGCATTTGCGGAATCTTCTCCCTTGTTGAGCTCCCGAATGGACACTAAGAAGCTTGGGTCCTTATTGAAACCATTTTTGAATTGCATGGCTGAGAGCATTTTCTCCTCGGACTTGCCACGCTCCGTGGGAACCATGCATGCCTTACTCTCGTCGATGATGCTTAGGGAGTTTGTGGTTAGAAGTGGGAAGGTATGAAAGTGGCTAGAAGTGGGAAGGCATGGACTTGGTCGAAGAATTCCATGCTAAGGACCATCTTAAAGTCGTCCATGGGCACGATGGAGAAGTTCAGCTTCCCGCTCCATGAGCCAAGTGCGACGTGCACTCCTTGTATTGTGCCCGCAATGGGCTTGCCGGGTGAGTTTACCGCCTTCATTGTGCCTCATTCCTTAGTGGTTTTGAGGCCTAGGTGCTTGGCCTCATCCTCGGATACGAAGTTGTGTGTTGCTCCCGTATCCAACAATGCGCGAACGGAGTGTTCGTTTATCTTCGTGCTCACGTACATTAGTCCTTTCTTGGTGAGTGCTGATTGTGGGTTCTTGAGTGCCCTGAGACATTAGAAAGAACCCATGCTGGGTCAGGGTTCTGCCAATATTGGTGTGGAGTTGCCCTTGAGTTGGGTAGCGAGGGCATTGAGCAACTTCTTCTCTAGACAGTCGTGTACGCAGTGAGGGCCGTTGCATATGAAGCATGAGGTTCGCGGCTTTGATGGCTCTTTCTTGCCCTCCGATTTGCCTTACCCGCTCTTGCCTCTTGGAGGTTTTTTCTGCCCCCAATCCTTACGATTATTGCCTTTGTCCTTGGGACTCTCTCCCCCACCTTTGCCTTGGCTAGCCCTTTTGTCTTTGGATTGGGTGGAGTACTCGTTTAGCGACTCCGCTGTGGCAATGATGTCGTTAAGTGTTTAGACGCCCCGCCTATCGAGCTCCGTCTTGGCCCAATCCTTGAGGCCATCTTGGAAGTAGAAGAGGGAGTCCTTGTCGGATATTCATCTTGGAAGTAGAAGAGGGAGTTCTTGTCAGACATGTCGCTTATCTCGATGATGTAGTCGCGAACACTACCCGTTTGCTTAAGGCGAAGTAGGCGTGCTCTCGCCTCTTTTTCGGCATTGCTTGGGGCATATTGCTTTCGGAGTTCTTGCTTAAAATCTGCCTATGTATTAATGGTGTAGATGCCTTTGCCCATCTCTCCATGCTTCCGATATCATCATAGTTGTGCAGCGCCTCGTAGATATGTGGGTGCAATGTCCACTTTCGATGCCTAATCTCGTACACCCATGGCATCGAAGTATTGGTCTAGCCCGAATAGAAAGTTGTCTACGATGGTGGCATTGTATGTGCCATCGTAGGTGTTGGCCTTTGGCACATAAATGCGTTGCGCATCACTTGTGCTTGTGGAAGCTGGGCTAGCGGAGAGTGTGCGCTTATGCCATGTTCCCCCCGGAGGGTGTTGGCTTGGTCTTGGATGAGGGCCTTGGTTGCCATTGTGAAGTCGGCATATTCGTCCTCGAGACCGTCCACCCTTTCCTCCAAAGTTTCGAGGGTGTCCTGAGCGGCTAACATTGATGTTTCGAGCGTAGCCATACGAGGCTCCAAAGTATCGATGGAAGCGGCCTTGGACTTACTACGAGTCTTGGCCTGCCCGCGAGTTTCATCGTGGCCCCGGCTTGGTTCCGAGAGGATCTTCACACCAATAGCGCCCTCTTGTGTTGTACTTGAGGTTGGAAGATTGGCCATTGCTGCTAGAATGCATGTGTGCAAACCTTAGCTCTGATACCGCTTGTCACGGGGTGAGTATTTTGCGCCGCAAACCCGTGCGGCACTTAGACAACGTTTGTCGGGATGTTGCTAAGTAAGCCTTTAAGCTTCTCAATAGCTAAGCCAAGAGGTTTCCTGAAATGCTAAAGAGAAGAGAGTTAGAGAGCAATATAGCCAAATGCGGAAATTATATTGCTTGATTAAAAGATTACAAGAGTGCTTTGATGCTTAGATGCTTGATTGATGTTCACATGGCAAGTGCTCACCTATATTTATAAGGAAGCTTGCCTAGCTCTAGAGAATTCTAAGCCTAGAGAATTCTATATACATGTGATAAATTCTAGAGAAATCTAGGATATGTACAAGTGTGCTAAAGTTGCTGGAATTTTGCGGAAGTTTCCGGAATCGGGCCAAGTAGCACATCTTGGCTTGTTTTCTTGGGCCATTTTGGGCTCTAGTTGCACGGCTCGTAACAATAAGGTACCTTTAAACCATTGGATTCAATTTATTAAAATTTAACGACCGAGCTTTTAAAATTAACAAAATAAAAAAAAGCCAAAAAAAGGGTAATTGGTTGAAAATAAAAGGAAAGAAAACCATCTTCTCCCTCCAATTCAATCTAAGCCACAAAATCATCTTCCCTTTCTTTTTGTATTATAAAACAAAAATCTTTTCTCTCTCCCACTCGATCGCTCTCACTTTGCTCCCTCTCTATCTCTTGCTCATTGGAGATATCAGAAAATCCAATTTCTTTTCTTATTGTTAATTTTCAAAGAAAACATTCGCTCCTGCTATTAGTCACAGCCCTGCTCCAGCTCACATTGACACTCACGATCACGTTCTCTCTGGCAGTCTTGAATTTCTGTACAAGTATGATATTTGTTGTCATTGTGCCTTCTTGACTATATGTCTGATTATTGTTAATAATTTTTTTCTTTTGAATCGCTTGGATTAGTTCTAACCTGTATGTATAAGTATAAGGCTTTCAAGAAATCTCTTCTGCAGATTCATGATGGAAAAACTATAAATGCTACTCGCTAAACTATAGAGTCACTCATTTCGGTATGTGCAATAGACTCATTTACCATGGAAATGTCGTAGTTGCTATCATCAACTAAAATTTCAAATTATTAAGACTTGGAATTTGTCATGGATTGGGCTTCTCTTGAAATGAACCTCTTTGAACAGAATTATAAATACTTGAGTGTATAATCATTACAAATAACTCTCTTTGTCCTGTATTGGGTAGAAAATTTATTGGGTTTACTGTTATAATGTTTCTTTCTCTCTTCTTCATTTGACAATGGTTCAAATTGGGCTTGGATTGCCAGGTTTTATGTTCACAATTTCTATACTTCGATCTTTTATTGATCTATTTATTTCTCAAAAGTCATTTATATTTGTGGTTGCTTAGGAAAATTTTGTCACAACTTGGTTGTAGTATTTTTTATTATAATATATTCATCATTTTTATAATTTTCTATTGTTGAATGCTCCATTTATTCCAAAAGAAATATTTAAGGTGAAAGAAATTTGTTGAGAAAATGTTCTAGTTTATAACGTTTTCAGAATTTCATTTACAGAAAGAAATTAAAGGAATTTTTTTGTTTTTGTTTTCTGTACTATAGAAAACCTTGTATGCTAATTAATTATCGAATGTTCAAGTTGAATGTCAATTTCCTGAGTTATTTGAAAGAATTATTTCACATCTCCGAGAAACATTATTTTGAGTTACTTAAAAGATCAATTTTAGATCTTAAATGCAAAATAATTCATGAGACAGTCTCTTATATTTGTGAATTATTGGTTTGAATGTATTTATATAGCAAGATGATTTTTAGAGTCGTATATTGGCAAAAAATAATTTTCTTGTCTCCAATGAAGTATCTTTAGCTTTTTTCTCTTTTAAAATAAATTTGTCAAAAAGAATAAATTTGTCTTGATATCTTATAGAGGAAGTCTTGCATGGGGTTATTGCTAGAGTGGATCTTTTATATTCAGCGTATGTGCCTCATTACACTCTGTATTATCATCACATCTTTTCCTCATAGGGATCTTTCACTAAAGTCTATGAAATTCATGATTGTTTTGCAGCTATATTTACCATCTTACAATAGGAGGCTTTGCACTTATTTTTTCACTAGACAAAATAGATAAAAATGTTTATGATTGTCAATTGAATGTTCAAGGAAGTGATCGAACAAATATAAATCTAAGAGTAACAATGTACATATGAATGATTTGATCTTATTATTATTAAAGTTCTTGAAATAAAAGCCTTATTTTCGTGATTGTTTCTGCAAATATCTTTTTCTCTTATTTACCTTTTAAATTTCAATTTTATCTACACTCAGTAGGTGATTTCTACTAAGGAACTAAAGGCTGAAGCTAAGGCAAAAGATGAAATTGTTTGTTGCATGTCATTTTTGTGTTGTGATTTGCTTGAATCATTCTACTGGTGGTAATTTTTTGTTAGTAAATGTATGTTTTTTTTTTTTTTTGAACTGCTTCATTGTAGCTTTTACAAAATAACATAGAAGCTGTTAATGATAAGAGAAAAAAGTCAAAAGAGTAGTAGAAAAGGAAAGGAGCAGAAAAGAATAGATGACCATATTATTTGTAAGTATAAATTATATGTATTTGTGTACCTATTATATTTAAAGGATTAATTTTTGTTATTAATGTAACTTAAAATATTGATGACAGTAAGGTAGAAGCAAAACAACTAAAGCTTTTGGAGGTTGAAAAAGTGGATAAAATTGTATGTAATCTAACTAAGACATAGTTCAATTTTATTTACCTAAAAATAGGATGCCAATGAACATGTATATATTATCATTATTGCAAGTTAGAGTTGAGATTGCTCAAAATTGGAATAAATTAATGCCTAAGGAGGGGCATAAATGAATGTTGATTAATATGAATGAGGAGTCTACATCAAATATTGGTGAAAATAGTAGTATAAGTAAAAGTATAGAAGAATCTGATGAGGAGAAGGTTGATAATGGTAACCTTCTATCTCGATGTCTTGTAGCTTCTTTCTCAAAGGTGGTTTCATCTTTCTCAATTGATCAACAAGTAGCAGAAATTGGCTTTAGAAGTCTACTTGACCTAAGATGTGGGCGTCTAAGACAAGAGTTATGTGCAACATTATTTGAACAATGTGATGTAGCTAGGAGAAATATAATTCTATATGGGAAAGAATACAATTTAAGCCCTATAACTTTTACAACTATAATGGGGGTTAGAGATGGAGGCACACGTATAGACTTAAATAACCAAGTAGTTGATATAACTGATTTGCATGCTATGTATAATAGTGGATATATAGCAGAGGTGAAAAAAAAGCTAATAAGTAGTACAAGTTTTGATGATGAATTTAAGATACTTTTTAGTCTTTTTGTGTTAAAACCATATTATGTCCCACAGCTACAATATACATTAATCCGTTGTATTTTCATGTACTGAAAAATATAATTTCAATTGGAGAAAAAAATTGAGCTAGTTTGTGCTTTACTTTTTTTATAGGAAGATGTGCAAAAGTTTAAAGAAAATAAAGTGAGCTTTGTTAGTGGCTGCATTATTTTCTTAAAGGTATATTAAATTAAAAAAAAAATTAGTTGTAACATTATTTTTTACTTGTTTCTTACAATTTAGTTATTTTAATTTATAACCTGCATACTTTGCCATTGATGCACATATGTTCTACTTGTCTGTTGTTGTATATGGTCAACCTTCTATTGATCGAACAATGTGTTTGATCAATGTATGGAATAATGATGAGATTTGACTATTTATGAAATGGCAAAATAGGTTTGGTGGCCTCAAATTCAAAAGGTATAATGTACAGATTAACAATAAATTTTAATAGCCTGTTATTTTATTGAAACTGATATGCTATTATTTTATTAACTATTTTAGGTTTCAATGCGTGACCTTGATTATCTTCATAATCATGAACAAACAGAACCTCATGGGCAGAATAACATTAATATTGATGCTTTTCAACTAGTAATGGTAAATGTTTGGGGTATACTTCAACCAAAACAAAGAGTCGTTCCAAACAATTGACAAAAGATTGGAAAACATAGAAAAATTATTTAGTGAATTGACATTAAATTATCATGGAGGATCAACCAAAGAACCATTTGCTCCCTGATCCACCTTCAAACATGAAAAATATAAACCCTATATCTTCTAATGGAAAAACAATGTCTAAAGATGGAGGAAAAATGATATTGGTCAATGATGATGACACTCTGGATCGTTGAGTGAAAGTAGGTTTGTGAGCATTCGATACCATATTAGGCTGTATTGGGACTATTGCAGAGTTTGGCAAAACTCCTCGTGATTCATTTCAGTTTGATGGAGGTCATGTTCTTAACATAATATCGGTACTTTGAGAAAAATGAGAGGTTTGTCTATGCAATTCTTTAGTTCTACATTGATTTGAATGATTATTATTTAATTTTGATATTGAATTTAAAAGGATTTGGCCAAACCAATTGGGAATAAACAAGAGTTCCAAACCTTCATAATATAAGTATACCAATAATACGACCAACAAAGATTAGAAAGCCTAGACGATACCAACTTTCTCCTTATAATAAAATGTCTCCAATTAATAGGGGGAAGTTTAAAGCTGGCCTTTTCCATGTAAATAACCCTCTATTTCTTGATCAACTGAAGCTCATTCGATATGCATTTGATAGAGATGGTAATGGAAGGTACTTTTACTCAATATGGATTTATATTCTTTTTTTCCTTGTACATATGTATTGATTACTTAGTGAAGTTACTGTCTCCACTGATGATCAATTTATCTCTAGGCATAGTTTCATGAGCCTTGTGCCTAAAACAACTCTAAATGGAGAGGTATGAGGTGTATTGCCACTAACACTGACTTTAAATATTATGTGTTTAGAAGCATTATTGTTGGTCAATATTAAATTGTAATTTAGTGGTGAATATTTTAGATTCTCACCATAATAGCATATCACCTTACACTTGGTGAACGGGCTAAAGGCAATGATAAACCAATCAATTGGTATTTATCAACACTATATGCCGTAAGTATCAAGCCAAATTTTTTTAATATTAATTAAAGTAATTTTTTATCTCTAGTAATATTTCACTTGTTTACTTATTATTATTTTGTAGCAATCAACATTTATTGTTGGAGCTGAGTTAGATGGTTTTGCACAAGTAGTTAGTGTTGGAAAATCTTTTATGGCACACTTTGGAAGGTGCCGGAATGTTATTTTTTAAACACTTGACTGTTTATTTTTTACTTATTTTAAAACATCTTGTAACTGAAGGGACTAAATTATTTCTTTTTGGATTTATGTTCCAATAATTGATGGTACATTTCATTGGTTCTTATTTATCGTGGACATGAAAGAAGGATATGGTGAGGTTTAGGATCCTCTTTCTGATGGTCGAAGTAAACGAAAATGAGAATAATAAACTGAATGCATAGTATGTTCAACTTTTGTATATGTATTCTTAAATTTCTTATGGGCATAGATCCAATAAAAAATTGTTTGCATATGTTGTTCATGAATTTTTGTAAAATTCATGTAATTGGTAGTTCACTTATTGCAATTCATTTGCACATTGACTTTTGTAGTATGCATTACGTATAATTAGAACTTTTAACTTTGTTGTCTCGGGTATATTGGGACATTTTTGTTTAATCATCACTGTGTACGGATGATTTCAAAATTTATTTAATTCGTGTTTTGTTTCAAAATTTTTCCAACAATTTGGCAGGTGGATGATTTCAAGTTAATTTTATTTTCTATTAATGCAGCGGATTCAAATAAATTTTTAACATGATTATTCACATATTCGAGAAATATCGCGGCTAGTCGCTATGATTTTGGAATCCGAACATTTATTTTGCTTTGGTGGTTAGCCGATTAAATAAGCAGTTAGCCGTTATATTTATGGAATCTCTGAATAATAAAAAAAATGTTTGCTTCGCCGACTAACCTCTTATATGATCTGGCAGTTAGGGGTGGCAATATGGGTCAGGATTCGTTTATTCGATTCGATTCGAGGCGAATTAAATGGGTTTGGGTTTGAAAAAATTGATTCGTTTAATAAATGGGTGAATTCGATTCGATTCGTTAATTAAACGAATCGAATACGGGTTTGAAAATTTTGATTTGTTTATTCGTTTAGAATTCGTTTAATAAATGGGTCATAAACAAATCGAATACGGGTCGATTCGTTTAAAATTCGTTTATTATTTATTTAATAAATTTGTATTAAAAAATATATTAATTTTTAATTATATTATTAATTTAATAAATTTGTATTAAAAAATATATAAGTTAAAATTGGAAAAAAAAACAACAAGTCCGAGTAGTCCTAATTCTCTAAACCATTCACGCCTCCCCTGTTCTCCGCCCCCCTCAAAGCAACTGAAATCGAAGGCCACCCCAAATCCTTAACCGTTGAACGCCGTCCGCCTCGCAATCGCAGTCATCGAACGCTAGATGCCTCGCCTGAGTTGAGCATGTGTTGCTGTCGTTGAACGCCGATTGCCCTGCTTCGCCTTGCTCAGTGCACTTCGCTGTCATCGAACGCTGACAACTTGCTGACTGCCTTGTCTATTCATTCTGTCTTCGGCCGCTGTTAATACAAAGGGCGAGCACGCGAATTTCAAGCAAGGTAAGGCCTTTTTGGTGTCGTTTTGTGCTTCATGAATTGCGTTTACAGAACCATTCAATCAAATCATTTGGTGGTAGTCCTTGTGAAGGTGTCCCTCTCATAATTGTCTATCATCATCGTCCATTATTATTATTATTTTAGCTTTTAAATTAAATATTGTCATTATCCATAAATGTAGGTTGTGATCTTCCTTAACTTTATGAATTACTTTAATTCGGATTTACTTCAATTATTTTAATTAGGTTTTTGGTTTAATTACTTAAATTAAATGTATTAATTTTATTTGTGAATTTTAATAATGGTGTAATTGAATTTATGTTATTTTTTATGTTTGATTTATGTTGTGGTATTTTTATTTGTAGATTTATGATGTTGTATCTTGTACATGTTGATTAATTGTTAGATTATAGTTGATTTTTATTTAAATAAATTTCTTTGATTAATCAGGGCTCTTAAAATAATTTTGAATTATTTTGTTTTTAGGAGAATGGACATAAGCCGAAGTAATTCAGCCTACACAATTAACGATTTTAGTGTTGGAGATGATGATGTAAATGACATAATCGAATAGGAAGAAGAGATTGAAAAAGGTTTAAGGCCAGTAGAACAAAAGGCACCACGACAAAGGAAACTAACTTTACAAGTTTGGTCGTTGTTCCGTAAGGTTCCGGGGGATAAGTATCCGGACAACAAGCCGAGAGCGGTGTGTAAAAAATGCTGCATTGAGTACGTGGCTGCAGGCAATTCTGGTACAGGCAATCTAAGAAGGCATTATGAAACTTGTGCAAAATTTAAAAAGCATGATCCTGTACAAATGATGTTAGATCGTAGTGATGGATCCCTAACTCGTGTTCCCAAGCTTGAAGCTCATGTGTTTCGTGAATTATTGTCTTGTGCCATTGTTATGCATGATTTTCCATTTCAATTTGTTGAATATGAGGGAATTAGAAGAATTTGGAATTATTTGTGTGATGAAGTGCCCAACATTTGTAGGAACACTGTAAAAGCCGATGTGTTAAAAATGCATAATAGGAAAAAGACAAAAATTCGAAGCATGTTAGAAGAAGCTCCTAGTAGAATATGTCTTACTACTGATTTATGGACTTCTATAACTACATATGGTTATTTGTGTCTCACTGCACATTTCATTGATAAGGGATAGAATTTACAGAAAAAAGTTCTGAATTTTTGTGAAATGTCAACTCCACACACTGGGGTTGCTTTGGCTGAAAAAAAATTGTCATTGTTGTGTGAATGGGGTATTGAGAAAAGGATATTTTCATTGACTGTGGACAATGCTTCAAGTAATGATGTTTGTGTTGCAATATTAAAAAGTCAATTGAGATTAAGGAATGCTTTAGTGTATGATGGAGATTTCTTTCATATTCGATGTTGTGCTCATATTATTAATTTAATTGTTCAACAAGGATTGAAAGAAATTGAGAAAGAAATAGAAAAAGCCCGTGAGAGTGTGAAATATGTCAAAGGATCACAAGTGAGAAAAAAGAAATTTTTAGAGTGTGTTAAGCAAGTATCTCTAGATGACAAGAAAGGATTAAGACAAGATGTTCCTACAAGATGGAATTCAACTTTTCTTATGCTTGATAGTGTTTTGTATTACAAAAATGCTTTCCGTCATTTACAATTGAGTGATTCCAATTACAAGAATTGTCCTTCTGAAGAAGAATGGGGGAAAATAGAAAAGATTGGCAAATTGTTGTCTATGTTTTATGAGATCACATGCATTTTTTCTGGTTCAAAATATCCCACTTCAAATTTGTATTTTCCGAAGGTGTTTGCGGCTAAAGTTGCTTTGGATCAATTATTTTGTAGTGAGGATGTGTACATGAAAACTATGGCATAAAAAATGATCGAAAAATTTGAGAAGTATTGGTCTGATTTTTGTACCATTTTGGCCATAGCGGTCATCTTGGATCCTAGATACAAGATGACATTTATTGAGTTTGCTTATAACAAGGCTTATGGTCAAAATTCGGAGGAGTTGAAACATGTTCGAGATAAGTTGTTTTCAATTTTTGGTGAGTATAATTTGATCACACCATCTTCCTCCACTACATCCGTACTCACTCAAATGAGTGATGTTGGTTCAAGTGCGAGACGTAATGACAATAGTCAAAGCACACTTAACCAAAAGACCATGGATATGTTCAAGGTATATTTACAATTTTCTTATTTTTTTTATTGTAAGACTTATTATTTCCATGCTTGTTTTGAATTTTGACTATTCTTATTTCTTAATTATTTTGTAGGAGTTTGATGATTTTGATAACATGGATTGTAGTGCTTATATTAGAAAATCTGAATTGGAGCTTTATTTAGATGAGCCAAGAATTGATAAAAAGATTGATTTGGACATTCTAAGTTTTTGGAAAGGAAATGGATTTCGTTATCCTAACCTTTCTTCCATGGCTCGTGATATCTTGAGCATTCCTATATCCACTGTTGCATCTGAATCAGATTTCAGTGTTGGCGGTCGAGTTCTTGATCAATTTCGAAGTGTATTGAAGCCAAAGACAGTCCAAGCAATTATTACTACTAGAGATTGGAAGTTTGAAGAGATTGGTAAAACTTGCTTATAAAATTTATTTACTTTTCTTTTATAATATTATGTACAATTGTTTCTAATTAAGATTTATTATTATAAAATTATTGTAGAAAATTTGGATGTCACTGTAGACCAACTTACTCAAAACATTATAAATATGAGCACTAATTATGGTCAATCTGCACAGAGTGCCAATGATCCGAATGATAGTGTGTGAGTGTGGTAGGTAAAGTTTTTATCTTGTTTAATTACTATTTCCTTGAAAATGCTACAAATTCGCTATATATTTTGATTTTTGAATTTTTACAATGACTATTATTAATATTGCAGCATGTTAATAACATTTTATTTACTTTTTGGTGTAGGATTTTTGTTTTCAAGGTGACAAAAACAAATGAAGAGAATTAAAGAAATTACATTTCTTTATAATTCGAATTTGAATTATTGTTATTTTTAATATTAAGGATTTGGTATTTGATATTTGGATGACTGTATAATATGATTTGAATTATTTGTATTTTGTTGTGGGATATTAAATTTGTGTTTTTTTTGCTTAATTTTGTTTATTAATTATATTTTTCTAAACGAATTTGGATTCGATTTGATTCGTTATGAATTCGTAAAGGATAAACGAATCCAAATTCGATTCGATTCGTTTATCAATTCTATTAAACGAATTAAACGAATCGAACCGAATATTCGTTTAATAAATGAATCGAATCCGAATCTTGAAATTTCAATTCGTTTAATAAACGAATCGAATCCGAATCCATAGAATTTTGACCCAATTCATTTACGATTCGATTGAATTTGATTCGTTTATTCGTTTTGCCACCCCTAATCTGGCTAGCTGCCATGTTTCTATGAAAATTCTTATGCTCTTTTGTTTAAACTGTTAGCCGTTTGTATAAGATGGCTAGCTGTTAACTTTGTACCATTTACAACTCCTTATGTATCTAAGTCTGTAACTAAATGGCTAGCCGTCTAATAGTAAGCGGTTAGCCGGCTATGCAAATTTAAACTCTATTAATCTTTTTCTTCATCTTCCAATAGCGGATAGCCACTTACTTTCTCTCTCTCTAACTCGTTTTATCTCTCTATGTTTCTTTTATAATTTGACCATTTTTACAAGAGTTCTTGTCAAAATCACACTCCCAATAACTTTTCAAATTTAAACATGAAAGTTTCCCAATTCTTCAATATACCTAAAAATTCAAACCTTATAATTTTATTTTCTTACAAGTTAAAATTCATAATGCGCATTACTCATTTTGAAAGAATTCACTCCATACACGCTTTCCACTCATCCTATAAACCATTTTAACCAGTTTCACATTATCTTTTTTGACATAAATTCTTAGATCTAAATTCTTTTGACAAAAGCATATGGTAAGGACTAAGCAAACTACCCAAAAGTGAAAGGAACCTGCTAAGGGTACTCTAGAGTTCTTTGCTTAACATTTCTCTTCTCCACCATTGCGAAAACGTTATTCTGAGCGATTCATGACCAGGTCAATAATTCCTTCCTATTTCATTAAATTAGAATTTTTAAATCATTTAGCGATTAATGATAAGACACTTAGGGAATTGTTGGGTGTTATGGGACTTAAAAATTTGTTGACTCTTAGGGAACTCATTTATTCTAGTTTGATCAAAGTTTTCTATTCGAACATGTTGATTTCCTCAAATACTAGTAATAAGATTTTTACTAATGTGAGTGGGGTGCAAATTGCTTTTGATGTTAGGGAACTTAATAGGATTCTTAGAATTCTAAATGAAGAGTTCCAAGTGTTTACGTCTAGGCAGTAAAATAAAAAAACCATGGTATAATGTTGTAGATACTGTGCAAAACATATGTAGGAGATTTGATTTATCATAATTCTTTTGTAATGCTTTGTTTAAAGCACAAGCTTTACCCATTCAAGGTCAAGTCTTGTATTATCATCCAACACTTTATTAGCCTTAAGGAAGGCCATTTTGATGAGGTTACCTAATTAGATGTCTGCTTGTTGGATAACATCTTCTTGGATAGGAAAATAGATATTAGGTACATTATGATTTAACATATGTTTAGCATTTTCGTGAGGGGAGCTGTTCATTTTCGTGCTCCACCTGCTGAGCATTCTCGTGGTACCGATGCAACGTCATCTTATTCCATTGAGGATTCACTATCGCAGCTACTGTCTGAGGTTCGGTCCATATCTGTCTAGTTTGCCTCAGTTCAGTTCGAGCAGCAACATCTTGTTGAGCAATAGTAGTAGCTTTTTAACATGCAATAACGCCTCTTTACTAAGAAACATAAAATTCTAGATGGCCAGGAGCTTTTATTTAGCCATCTCGATCTTTTTTCAGGCTCATCAGCATCCTCCCAGACTCCTCATCCTTCTCAGTGACTTGGTCTTATTTTTTCCACTCCTCTTGACTTATGTAACCTATTTTCTTTTCTTTTATTTATATTATTATAAAATTATACATAATTGATGTATTTTGGAAAGTTTGTTTAGTTATTAATCATCTATGTATGGTTGTATGATTGTTGGATGTTTGTATATGGTTAACTATGATGTCAAAAAATTGTAAAAAAAAAAAAATTGTAAAGATAGCAGTCAACCGGCTGATTCACTAAGCGAACCGCTTACTCTACATTTCTGGTTCTGAAGACTAGAAAGTTAGTAGCTATACGGAGAAACATAGTGTCTAACTGGTTGAAGTATATTTTGAGCTATTATTTTGGCATATCTACAAAGTATAAAGTTTTGTTGTTATATTTTCAAATTTTCAGCAAAGTTGTAAAAGTGTGTGTCTTTTGTAAAGTTTGTTGATTTGCTTAAACATTTTTGAACTTGCTTAATATATTAAACTGATATATAATACATCAAGGGTTACAAGTTCTCGCGCATCCACAAATTACAGTGCTTATTTGGATATAAAGGAAATGCAAAAGTATTCCCACTGAGTGCGTGTGGCAATGACGAATTATTCTAGAAATAATCACTACAATCTGAGAACACTTGAGAGCTACTCCCACATTCATTTTGATTTTCAATTCCTTATAATGGTCAACTATTATTGAATGATAATTGTTCACCTGGGAAGGAAACATAGAACTGCCCTTACCATTGTTGTTACTAACATTGGCTTTATTACTCCTATAAGAAACTCATAAATGATATGAAGTTTAGTTGGCATAAATTATAAAAACACTAAATAGGAAAGAAAAAACAAGGAAGTTATTGTTTTTATTGGTGGGAGTAGAACAACTTCTTGCAAAGTCCACACTTCTTGTAAGATGGAGTTGTTTTTTTTTCTCTTGTTCGAGCACCTTATGTTCTTATTACTTGCGGATCTAGCACCCTTGAATTTCTAGGTGGAACATATGCAGAACTTTGTTTGCCAAATCTTTCTCCTCCAAACAGTTGTTGAAATTTTGATGTCACTTGATTAATCTCAACTACAGCCTCTTTATATGTGTATTCATTTTTCGCAGTATAGAAGCATATTTTATTACTATCGGTAGATAAAGTACTAAATCTAGTATACTTGAAAACCTCACTACCAACTTCTGATAGAGGTAAGTTGCACGATGTATGATCCTTGCCATTTTTTATCCATCGATAAAGAATCATATTATTAGGAATTTTAACAAACTGCTCTACTTTTATGACATGAAACATGTGTCGACATGGGATTCTTGCTGAATCCATCATTTAACAAGAGCATGCTATTTTATTTTCTTGTTTTTTATAAACCACTGTTGATTTTGAGTCAACGTTCCCAAATTGTGTGAGTGCATAGTAGTGAATATTAGTGCATTTAAAGCCTTCAATCTGAAATATAATGGGTTCTTGACGAATTTATTTCCTAATCCAATAGAATACCCTATTTGGAAAAATATATGTAGCATGCTTCTCTAGGCTGCATAAGTGTGTGGTCAACACAAGAGTACTATTTTTAGTTTTGAACTTATCTTCTATTTCTGTGGCACAAATGCTATAGAGTGCACGATCAATTTGTAGGAGAAATTCATATAATTTTAACCTATATTGGAGAGAATAATTGAGATAAGAATGCATACGCTCACATCATTGGGTGCTTCGTATATTAGCCAAAAAATTTGCTTAAAAGATAAGCCTCAGCCCATTTGTGTTGCTTTGCATACATATTTTTTACCCAAGCATTATCGTGCAGCCCGAACTCATCCAGTATTGCAAACCACTGTTGGTCAAATTCATATATACTCATGTTTATCAGCATAAGATCACGAAATCTATGAGTGAATACTTCCATTTTTTATATTTGCCTGTGCATTTCTCTCTAAATGCCAACAACAAAGACAGTGGGTAGATCTAACAAAAATTGTCTTAATTGGCTTTGACATTGCCTTGTCACTATCAGTAATTACGAATTTTGGCTTCTGGTTACCCATGGTAGATAAAAAATTTTGGAGTAGCCATGTGTGTGATTCAACTGTCTCATCTACGAGTAAGGCAGATCCGAATATTGTGGTCTGCTGATGATGGCTGGTCCTAATAAGGGTCACAATTGGCTTCTGATATGCATTAGTTTAGTATGTCGCATCAAATACCAACACATCACCAAAGCATTCATAGTCATACCGTGCCATATAATCGGTCCAAAATAAGTTCCTCAGCCTATTCTCATCATCTAATGAGTACTTATGACATAGCCCAAGATCACTGTCAGCTCGTAAAATATGCAATAGTTGTTGCGAAATCACTATCACCAAATTCGACACGTCTATTTGCATCTAATTTATTTTGCAAATCCTTAAGTTTGAACCTTAGATTTTACGAATCACTAACTTGATCACCCATGTAGTCCACAACTTGGCAAGTTTTCATGCCAACATGCCTCAATGCCTTAACTTGAGCAAGATTGCCTTCACTAACATGTCGATGTGAATGAATGAGATATACTTCATTTAAAGAAATGAACAGATGATTGTTGTAACACCCGCAATTTTTATTATTATTATTATTATTATTAACAACCTTATTAAGAAAGGAAATAAATTCGTTATTGGGTAAGGGTATTAAAAGGCTTGGCTTTATAAAGACTCTTCTCACGTTATTTTATTTTACAAAACCCTAAAGGCTAACAAAGAAATACAAATGGCAGCAAACATAGGAGTAAAGTCATGTATTTAATGGGAAGAAAATAAGATTTTGATTACGTTCCTATTTGTCATTAAAGAAGTTCTTGAGTTTTGATCTTATTTCGAGGGTAGGTAGGAAATTGTAATCCTTTGAAATTTTGGTTTTATTTGTGATTTTATGTGATTGACTGAATGGTTTTGTGTGTATTATATTGATAAAATTGTGAAAGCATGATTATGTACTGATTTATGATGTTATTGAATAGAATTAATGTTATTATGTCATCCTAGAAACTATGAACAATATGGATTGAATGTCATACGACTGCTGTTCTTGTTGAGTCTCATGCATAAAACTTTATAGATTATTACACTCGACATCTTTATCTTTCTAACAATATGTCTATTTTTCAATAACTCATTGTATATTAATTGTAATGATTTTTCGA
Organism: Murraya koenigii; assembly: GCA_025617385.1. Classification (NCBI taxonomy): domain Eukaryota; kingdom Viridiplantae; phylum Streptophyta; class Magnoliopsida; order Sapindales; family Rutaceae; genus Murraya; species Murraya koenigii. Next base: position 17,603,084 of record CM046818.1, read on the forward strand.
AGTTGAAACATTGGCCTTTGAAAAAATTTGATAATTTTTATTATTGTAAGTCAATATGTCTAGTTTCTGTATAATTAAATTTGTAATTTTTAGCTTTATATAAAAAAATCATAGAGATGGGTTGTCACAATCCTAGAAACAATTTTCCAGAATCACGATGGCTGATGTTGAAGCAAGTTTGGGTTACTTTTTCATCATTAAATGATTTATAAATTTTAATTCCATATTATCTCCTCTGATCATCAAAAATTGAATTACTATTTTTGAACTTGTATAACTAAAGTTATGAATTTTTGAGTCAGTAGTCCTTTATATATATCATCACTGGATAGTTTTGATGTTTTTGTGGAAAATCAATTTTTAGAGATGCCTATAAACTCCAATTAATCTTATTAATTTTATATTGAGTGCCAACATAATTTTCTGACATATTTATAACTTAGTAGAAATCATCTCCTGTAAGATAGTCGAATGTAGTCTAGTGAATTGATATATTTAACTTAGAGTTAATAGTTTAAGGATTTTTGGGATTTTCTATCAAGATCAGAATTGAATAAGACATTTATAAGAATTTTATCTTAATAATTATAGGCCAAGAGTGAGATTATATGGTTAGGGTTATTATTGATCACTTTGGATCAAGGTAAGTGAATTCATGCATAAAGTTTATTATAATTATATATGTATATATCTATTAAAAGAATAATGTTATTCATGTGGGTTGGCATTTTATGGTTTTGAAGTTATTTTACTATTATAATTTATAATAATAAGTTATATTATGATTAAAAGCTTATTAAAATATTTTTCTTAAATTTGTTTTAAAAATGACTTTAAAACACTTTTTTTTCCATAAATGTTTTCTTTTAAATATTTGTAAAATATGCCAATTCAATGTTTTATAACAATGTTTTATCGAAATATTACTCAATAATTGATATTAAAAGACTGAAAAATGTATTTAAGGTTTTGGCTCATTGTTCGTAGTTATCGTTACTGATATAACCGAACAGCTAGCTGTATTGTTTGCACCTACTAACGATTATTACGAGGTAAAGTACCCTGACTGAATTACTGACTAGGTCATCAGGAATACATGACATACTGAATTACTGGTCGGGTCACTGGGAGTATAAGTGACACTATGTGGCATGGGAAAATTGAAAAAATGAAAAGTTTTACTGATAAATGATTTCTTAAGTGTGTATTTACTGAAAATGATTATCACATTTAGAGTTTTACTATACATATATATTATAATATAAAATTATTATTAGTCTCGATTTTATAGTACTCCATAATGATTAATATGTGTTTTATCATTACTAGTAACCTTATGCATGTGTTTGCTTATCGAGTTGACAGCTCGCCCCTCATCTCCAATATTTTAAAGATTGATTTTTGAGATTGTGGGATTTTAGGTTTAGAGAAGAGGATTTGTTAGCTGAAAACTTTGGCGTTATCTTAATGAATTATTTGTTACAACTTTAGTTATTGTTTAGAGCTAAATTTTATTTTGGAGGATTATTGATATATTTATCATTTTAGTGATTATGTTTCGATAATGGGCAAATATTAATTTTTCTTTTATGGATAATAATAAGATTAATGTTATGAGGTTTTATTCCAAATTTGGGGTGTTACAATTTGGGTTGTTACATTTGTGCTCATTTCTGAATTTTGTCACAATATACTTTCCACTAGACTTATCATAATTCACTCGGAATGATGCTTTACAACCCATACGTGTTATTGGTCATGTTCTCGCAGTCTATCATCATTTGCAAAATATTTCTTAGTCTTAAATCCTTCTAGATTATAAACCCACTAACGAATTGTAGTTCGTCCAGACTTAGCACAACAAAGCTCATTTTTTTTACACACTAAAACCAATTATTATTGAATAATTCGTGTACTATGCATCTGCATCCTCTACTGAAATGAAATGAGCTCTGAGCACATTTGATGGATGTAACTCAATAGCAGCTGATGGAATACTCATACGTAAATCCTATAAAATAATAGTTTGAAACATGCATATAAAAATAAAAACAATGACAATGGGTATATAAGTAGAGAATTATATCACACACCACAAATAAAAGAAAAGAAAAACAATAACATGAGCAAAAAGACTCAATTGAGAAACACCAAAGGTTTTACTCTAAAACCATGCTTGATGAGCAACACTGAAAGCTTTCATCATCCGTAAGGGGCAATTCCAGTAGCAAGAATGACAATACAAAACATTTGGCATAAATGGTGAATGAGTTATGGGAGAAGGGAGATGAATCTCAACAATTATTATAATGATAATTAAATAAAAAATAACAAAAATATAAATAGCTTAATTAATGAAAGGACAATGGCATTAATTGAAAAAAGGTGAGTTAGTTATAAAAGACATAATAAATATACTATATTAGTAAGTAAAAAAACGTGGGTTGTTTAAATAATTAAGACATGAAACACGGAATAAAAGGACATTAAACATTTTACACAAATCATGCAACAAAGAACATAAAATATAAATACTTCTGTAATAGTAAATATAAAACATGAAACTATTAACTTATAATATGAAATTTGAACACAAACATAAAATATGGTATAAAAAGAAAAAAACTTGAGGATGTTTACATAATTATGACATGAAACACGAAATAAAGGATATGAAATATTTTACATAAATTATACAACAACAAACACAGAACATGAATACTTCTGTAACAGTAAACATAAGACATAAAATAGAAAATTATTAACTTACAATATGAAATTTAAACACAAACATGAAATAGGGTATATAAAGAAAAAACTTGGGGTGTTTGCATAATTAAGACATGAAACATAAAATAAAAGATATAAAATATTTTACACAAATTATGCAACAGCAAACACTAAACATAAATACTTTTGTAACTATAAACATAAAACATAGAACATGAAACTATTAACTTATAATATGAAATTTGATCTCAAGCATGAAACGATGGATACAAAGAAAAACTTAGGGGTATTTAGATAATATTTATATGAAATATAGAACAGAAAAATATGAAACATATTACACAAATTATGTAACAATAAACATAAAACATGAATTAAGCTTTTAGTATTTTTTATGCACTCTTTTTATTTTATTTTTCACAATATTTATGATAAAAACTATTTTTTTCATATTTACTTTAATTGATTTTTTTATTAGTATTATTTTCTTTTTTAGTAAATTTTTTGTCTTATAATTTTTTTATTTTAATTTATTTAAATTAAAAAATACAATTAATGGCAGCAACTGGTTGAAAAAATCGGGTGCTGTTGGTCTTCTATGATACAAGAACTTTTCAATCCCTATTTCATAGCCATCCCCCTATAGTTAAGTCCTTATTTCATTGAGTACAGTACTTGTCATTTGCTTTTATTGTTGTCATTGTTTGTTTTTTTGGGTCAAGTCGGCCTTTTGTTTTGGAGTTCTTTGCTAAGTTACTTTAAATGTAACTTACAACCTTTGTAAAATATAATAATATATATTATATTATTACTATGTTTTGCACAAAAAATAAAGAGAATAAATTATTTTTAAAGTAACTTAGCAAATACCTTTTTTATATCTACAGTTAAGTCTTCATTTCATTTAGTACAGTACTTGTCATCTACTTCTATTGTTGTCATTGCTTATTTTGCTGGGTCAAGTCAGGTTCTTGTTTTAGAGTTCTTTGGTAACTAGAAGGATAGTTTTAAGTATAGGTGAGTTAGGTGAACATTTAGAGTCCTATATATTAAAAGAATTTTATTATAGTCATCTAAATCCTATATGTTAGGAATTTTTTTTCATAATGTAGCCAAATTAATAGATTTTTTTAAGTTACTTGTAATAGGAAAGCTTATTTTTAAGTCTCTCTTTAATCAATAATTATTATATAGTTCCAAACTTTTAACAAATTCTATATTTGATAACCTTAATTTTAAAGAGTTATAATTAATAGTATTATCTAACTATTAATTTATTATTATCTTTTTTTTAAGAAAAAGATTTAATGTTTTATCTATTTTTAAAAAATTATTTATTTAACATCATAAAGTTTTTTGAGCTCTTCTCTATAAAGAAAATTATTACATTTATTGACTCATTTTTTAAGTTAAAATAATAGTTATAAAGAAAGTAATAAAAAAAACTTTTTAGCTACTTTTCTTTTTGAAATTTCCTATTATCTTATTAATATTCAATATTTAATTAAAAATTAATTGAATTTTAAACTCCTTTGTATTTCTTTGAGTGCTAAACCTATTGCATTTAAGGAGATTTCATAAAAAAAAAAATTTCCTAAAGACCCAATACTCTAGAGCTATCATGTTGTTACAAATATTACATCTTTTATTTACAATTAAATTATACATTTGAAACTGTTCAGATTTTTTAACCATCTTTAATATTTGAGGACTATTCACTATTTACAATTAAATTATACAATTAGGATTACTTAGATTTTTTTCATAAATATTTTTATGATAGCTTGAATCCTTACTCTCAATATTATAAGTGCAAATATTCTTTCACGAGACTATAAGCCATTAGTTCTGTATGAATGTTAAGTTAGTTTAGTATTTGTGATCTAGCATAAAGAAACTGAAGACCTATATAAGGTAATAATAATAACGATATATTCAATTGAAATTATTGAACTATTAACTATTTTTAATAAATAAAATAAATCGAACTAAGTATACTATTATTTATTCTCATTCTTTCAATTTTTTCTGTTTACTAAATATCATTGCTCAAAAAATACGACAAGCTGTGTGATAGCAGTTAGCGGGAAGCTTCTTTTGACAATGAAAGAAGCTTCTTTTGACAATATGAGATAACGGTTTTAATATGTAATTTTCTTTTTGCATTTTTTATTTGTAATTATTATTTAATAAAACTAAAATGACAAATCCGATTCTTTATGTACGCTCAAGACAACATTGTCCTTGAAGCCCAAGTCATATGTTGCCTTCTATGAATATTCTGCTTGTATTATAATATATAAATAAAGAACAAAGAGAGTGCAACAAAGTATAAGAAAACATAAAGCTTTTTGTCCCAAAAAATTAAACATCGTATATTTCTTTTTAATATATTTTGTATTATTTCTTTCCTACTGATTTCTTTTACCCTCGCCTTCCGACATCTGTCAACAACAGAAATAGCACCGGCACCGGCTCCAGCTAAAACCCGATTATTCTCTCAGCTAAAACCCCAAGAAGATCAGATGAAATAATAGAAGGTGATCGTTACAACAAAAGAAATTATGAAATAAAGCTACCATCACAAACATCTATTTCTACAGCACTGGTCCAGCTCACTCCATGCAATAGAATCAAAGCTCATGAGGATATGATTTCCGACATTGCTAGCCACTACTGGAATTGATTAATTCAGCAGAAGGACTAGGTATCATACAATCTTTTGAGGGTTTTATTTGTCTTTTGATGTACATGTGCAATTTTGCATTTGGTCTTGCGACTCTGTAGTCTTATACTGCTATTAAAACTTTATATTTATCGTTTTATATGAACTACTTTCTCTTTTTGTTTATATTAATATTACTTTTTGTACATTATTCTTTCTTAAAAATGGCTACCTGACCGTGTTGACACCCATCAAATGAAGACTTAGAAGGGCCCATGGGCTAGCACAATATGGCTTACTAAGTGAATGGTCCGTGTCATGCTTCATTTTTCTTTTTAACTTAAGCCTAGCACGGCACACGACATGAGCCCACGAGTTTCGTGCCAGGCCGTGCCCAATAAAAGTAGGATAAATTGTTTTCATTTTTTAAGAAAACATATTAAGTTGTTTATGTATTTTATCAAGTTTATATACTTCTTTTTTTTTTTTAGGTTTATATGTCTTTAGTCAAATTTAATAGAATCAAAAGTTTAAAATTGAAATTAATATTTAATACTAATCAACTAATATTAATAAGAGAAAATCAACTAATATTAATAAGAGAATGTAATACTAACTGCTAAATTAGAGCTTACGATATTAAAATTCTTTTAGAGCATGCTAAATTTAAATTCTTAATAATAATAATAATAACAACAACAAAAATTTTTCTTAAGCGATAGCATTTGGACTTACATAGAGTCATATATCATAGTCTATAATAACATTAATACTTACAAGTTTCAAATTAAAATATAACAATTAACAACTAACTTTTGATTATAATAAAACATATATCAAAATTTTATTTTTTTTGTGTGTAAATGGTAAAAATATTTCATTCACTAATAAAACATATTTCGATTGACTAATTCATGATTTCATAAATGAAATATTAAAATCGTAAAAGTTTAGATTTATCATTTATAAAATCATGATAATTATAATTTTATTTATTGAAATCATGATATTATTTATTCATTTAATAAATTATAAATAAAACAATTAATTTTTCTTAAACTAAGACTTAAATGAATAACCTACACTAATAAAATATATTAAAAGATTCAATTTCAAGTTATTTGTAAAATCATAAAATTTTAAATTTACTTTTCATTAAAAATTTAACTTTGATATATTTTGACCTACATGCTATTGATGACTTTTGGCTTTTTTATAGTTCATGGGTCGCGTGTTAGTCTAATCATGAAGTGTGCTTACGCGTGTTTTTTCACGTGTCATACTTTAACCCATTTCTAATTTTTCCTTATTTTTAAGGCTCACATGCTTTAAATTCTCAGCTTAGCCTAGTCTATGTGTATGTCATACCATGCCGCATGCCCTCTCAAAATGTTCACGTACTCATTATGTGCTATAGGGACACATGCCCTTGTTGTGCCTTGCTGTATAATCAAACTTATAGAAACTATCCAACCTCAAATGAGGATCTATGCACACATTTTATGAAACCATAATAAATGGAAACAAATTCTTCAACATTTCTTAAAGACATAAATACACAAGAAATTATCAACCATCACCTTAAGTTTACTGTATGTTAAAAAATATAACAAAATTTTTAATTTGTTCAATTTTTTACCCTAAGTTTTTAATTTGTATTAGTCTTTCAATCAAAAGTCAAAATTATCCTTATAAAATTAAGAAAAAGGGGAAACAAATACAAATGGCAATGATGGTCAATTTGTAAGGGTAATTCTATCTTTTTATTAGGCCATTGATACATATTACAAACTTAAGATAGATGACTGACCAAATTCAAATTTTTATGATATTTTTTTAATACAACATAATATTTAGGTGGATGGTTGATAATTTTCCTAAATATATTACAATAAGTAATCATATTTTGAATCATGTTCTATGTTTTAATGGCTCAAAGCAACAGAAAAATTAAAGAAAATAAAACCAACATTTGATTATCATCCATCTCAAAATTAGTTAATCAACAACAAAACAAAAAAAACACACACACACACACACCTTGATATTTCCAAAGGTTGAACAAACAGTACAGAAAACCATTCAAATAAAAACTGAAAACAAAAGTAGCTGGTATATCATCCGCCCAAAAAAAAAAAACATATCATCCACCCAAAAAAACAAAAAAAATTAAAAACAAACCAAAAAAGACTACATGCAAGGAGTCTAGAATAATTGTCAGACACATCAATGAAATCATAGAGGCAATAAACTCCACTGCTTGTTTGTCTATGTTGAAAGCATATCCCAAAACGAAGCGATTATGAAACAGAATCATGCTTGCTATAAATGCCTCTATGATAGCAAGAGATACAGCACTCCAAGCAGCCCGTCGAGCTACTTGTGGTTTCCCATCTCCTAGTTCATTAGAAACTCTTGTACGATATATTTTTTTGCCCATCGAGCTACTTGTGGTTTCCCATCTCCTAGTTCATTAGAAACTCTTGTACGATATATTTTTTTTTTTTTAAAAGGAAAGGAGGGCGGGTAAGCCCAAATATAATTTTTTAACCATTTTTCCATTCCCAAGAATCGAACCCGGACTTTCACGGCTCTACAGCGAGCATGATGACCAACCCGACTATACTCTTGAGGGCCTCTTGTACGATATATATCACAGTTAATATATTAGTTAATATATTGTTCAATTCTAGCATATAAAGTAGCAAAATGTTGTCGAATGTATAAAATATTGATAATTACTTAAAGATTGAAAATACCTGGCAACTGCTCCAATACCATACTGCATCATGAAGTGCATTGCGGTTATTGCAAGGCTGATAATGAGTTTAGTGACAAATTAGACAAATGGTCTAAAGGAAAAACACAATTAATCAATTAGATGTTGAAACAGAAGCTAACCATATAGAAAGTCTTGAAGTTTCTAGCTTAGGATTAGGTTGAAGGCCAGATAAAATCAATATTTCCATAGACCACCATCTGAGACTGGAACCACAACATAAAAGACTAAGAAAAAGGCTTAGAAAATGGGAAATAAAAATGAAAAAAGATAAGAAGTTTTTGAAAACAAATGAAAACAAAAAATTACCAAACCATTAGAGTAGAAGATAGCTCGAAGTGAAAAAATTGTTTGATTGTAAGAAATGCTTCTTTGAATTTCTTCGCATCCAGAAGAATACATAACCAGCCAACCAGACAAGCTCAATGCTACAATTGCACCAAGATTCCCTAATTATGGTTTAAAAACTAGATCCAACATACAGGAACGTTAAAACATATAATAACGTGCGTTTGGTGATTTTTTTAACTATGGTTTTTTACTATTATTTTAGAGAAGGAGAATGATTAAAATTGCTATATGAAATTTGATTTCAAGAGTGGACTAGCGTGTGGTTGCGAGCCAAAGGATATTAAAGTAAATTTTTTTTAATGAAAAGTAAATTTATAATTTTATGATTTTATAAATAACTTGAAATTAAAATTTTTAATATATTTTATTAGCGTAGATTTTTAAAAATTCATTTAAGTCTTAGTTTTAAAAAAAGCTCTAATTGATTTATATTTATAATTTATTAAATGAATAAATGATATCATGATTTTAATAAATAAAATTATAAATATCATGATTTTATAAATGATAAATCTAAAATTTTATGAGTTTAATATTTCATTTATAAAATCATAAATTAGTCAAACGAATATGCTCATTTGTGAATGAAATATTTTTCACCATTTACACAATAAAATTAAATTGTGAATGAAATATGTTTTATTATAAATCAAAAGTTAATTTTTATATTTTAATTTGAAACTTTTAAGCATTAATGTTAGTATTGATTATAATCTATAACTCTACGTAAGTTCAAGTTAATAATTAAATGTCAACCCTTGAAAAAAATTAATTATTATTAGAAAAAATAACACCTAACCCTCAAGGTTTTAACAAATGATCACATGCACCTTAGTTTTTCAATAAAAAAAATCAAAAAAACCCTTTTTATTATAAAATCTCTTGTAGATAGTAATTAAAATAATTGACTTTGATTTTTTATAATAAATACAATTATAATTTAAATAGCTTAATTTGTATAGTAGATTAGTAAAATTAGAATATTTTAAAACATAAAATAATAATTTTAATATATAAAATAATTTTAAAATATAAATTATTATATTTATTTTAATTTATTATAAAATATTAGTCAATTTTTTTAATTAATAGAACCAAATGATATTATAGTAAAAAAGAGATCTTGATATCTCATATTAAAAATTTGAGGGTTTATTTGACTATTTTCTCAAATTTTGAGGGTGTAGATATTATTTTCCTTTATTGTTCCTGTTATTAACTATTAAAAAATAATTGTAATGTCATAGGCTCTAACTTAGTAGCTTAATAATTAGTATTGGATTTTATTATTATTATTAGTATATTATTATTGAATATTAGCTTAAGTTTTAAAATTTTAATTTTATTGAATTTAACTAAAGACATATGGATAAAAAAAAGTATATAAAGTTGAAAAAATATACTAACATATTAACAGGCCTTCTTTAAAAAAAAAAAAAAAACTTGCCGTAATTTTTTCTTGTGTACGACTCGCATGACATACGTGGGTTCATACCATGTTGGGCCCAAACAAAAAAATTGAACGCGACACGGTATGACCCAATTACTTGGTGGGCTATGCTACTCCGGCCTAAGGGCCCTCACGGGCTGGCATAGCTTGTTAGCTATCTTTACAATTTTCTTAAATACCTTTTTTTTTAATGCAATACAATAGTGCATCAATAAAAAATTTTCTTTGAAGCACTCCAAAATTCTTTTATTTGATAAAAATGATTTTTTTTTTAAATTCTAATGGTAACTAAGTCATTCTCTTCCTAGTATTTTATCTGAAATTTTATCAATTAAAATGGCTAGCGTTGACAAATATACCATACCGTATTTGGTAGAGTCCAAATTAATTTTTTATCCACCTCTTCAAAATTTGAACCCAAGTAGTCACTTATATAAAGTTATTTAAAAGCTATTCGACAAGGCTTTCCAGTAAAATATATTTGGTTCTAAGTATATGTTTATTTGAGTTTAGTTATATGTACATGTAGTCTCTTTTTTGAATCTTTTATCCATTTTGAAAATTTGATCAAACTATATTTTACGGCTTAACTTAAGTTATAAAACCCAGTTATCTTGGAAGCTAACACTATTTTTCCCTACAGTTCTTAGGTTTTAGCACTTGCTCTTCTGTAATTTTCATAATATATGTATTATTTTTTTGATGTTGGAGTCAGTATAATCTTTTAAAGAAAAAAATTGGTTGTTTTGTAACTCGGATGAGTTTTAGTGCCACGAAAATTTGACATCAATTGCCGGCTGGATATAAAGAGTAAGTGGAAAAATCTAAAAAAAAAAAAAAAAGCAATTATAGGTTGGCAATAATTAAATCCAATTCCTAATCCTATTGGGCAATTCCCATTATATATAATTCTATTCCTGTTCTTATCTTAGTAGTAAACTTTGCATATTAAAAGCTTAGCCAACAAGCAATCCAATTAAACAACAATCCCTCTTAGGCTCTTACTCAAATTAAATAAACACTACACTTCATTTGCGTACCATATAACAACGTAGAATAACAACAAAATTAGAGAGAGCCTTCTAAGTTCTCTAATTAAGTTGTTTGATTGAGTTTATTAGGGCATAGAAAATTTTAATTTCTAAGTAATGGCTGGCCTTCAGTATTACTTTTTTCCGACCGATTTCTACTACCCTCGTCCTCGGCCGCAGTCTACGACTACGGAGCAAACTGAAAACAACAATGGAGCCAACGCCGACGGTGATCTTGAAAAGCTGGCCACCGGAAGCCAAAATTTGCGGGATATTAATGGCAAAGCAACCAGTGTTTCCATGCAAATAAAGGAACTGCAAAAGCAGCAAGTCAGCCTCAAAGTGCAAGATCAAACTAAACAAAATCAACCAATCTAATTCTAATCGTAACTCTACTAATCAGCATTATTCTTGAATAATATATAATCGTAATAAATCTATTTAATATTAATTTCTTTTCTCGTAATTTTCATTTCAAAGGTATGTTCGTTGGATTCTTGAAGCTATTGATTTTTAGTTGTTTCTATCAAGTTTGAAGATATATAATTCCATTGATTTCAAAGTTCGAATTTTGTTGTAGATGATCCCTATCAAAATTGATTTTATTGCACCGTTTTTCAATCGGTGGTAGAACAAATAAAATTTAGATAGGCAAAGATCTTGCATTATATTTTCTCAAAATCTGAATTTAATAAAAATAAGTAAATAATTAAAGGGAAAATGAAGTGTAATTAGAACTAATTACTGCAGAAAATAAAATCAATAGTTATTAACTAGAACTAATTGCTTCTGAAGTTATGTTAAATTTACAACTCTTGTTCTATATAAAGAAAAGTTTTGTAATAATCTATTAATCCCACCCTCATAATTAGCTTATCTGAATATATCTATTTTGGATATAATTATTAGTTGATCTAAAACATCAATTAACAAGAGGAATTTATATTACTCCAGGCTAAACTAAAAAAGTTTTATTTTAAAGTGAACTTAAAAATTTATAAGTAGAAAGAAGTGCATCAAATAAGGGAGGACACAAAGAACATTATTTTCATGATACCTACTCTTAATTAAAAATAGTTATATATTAAAATAAACATGAAAACAAAAGGCAATTCAAATATAGAAAAAAAAAACACTAATTTTCAATTATGCAATGTGACATTTCAACATATAATAGCAAATAAGGATTAATAAATCAATTACGAATTTTACAATCAATTCATATAATTACAATGAATTAAAAATTGCAAGTAATATTTTAATATTTGAAATCAATTACTTAATTATAGTCTTAAATAAATTAAAAAATTAAAATTTATTCATATTTTAAAATTATAAAAATATTATTATTTAAAAGTTTCGATAATAAACTAAATACAACTCAGTAAAATTGTATTTGGGTGTCATTGTTTCTTTGCTAAACACTCTGACTTTCTTTGAATAACTAAATATTGATAATTTTTTTTGCTAAACACTCAGCCTTTCTTTGAATAACTAAATATTGATGATTTTTTTAATATTAAAAACTCCTCAAAATACTCAAATTTTATTTTCTAGCTTATCCTCCTAGTTAATATAATTAATATATAAAATCTCAAAATTGACATAAAAATATTGATAATTATTAATATATGTTATTCTTATAAGTACTTTTAATACTAGTGACAATTTTATGGTAATTGACATACTTTTTTTCAATTTAGAACTTTTGCAAATAAATTAAAGCAGTAATAACATTTTAGCCCCTAATGTTTTCAATCTATTCAATAAATATATATCAATAGAAGAAATTTTAAAATCAAATCCAAATACATTTGATGGCCTAAAAAATGATAATAATGTTAACAAATAATATATGAAAAAATGAATTTTTTTGCAAGTAATTGCATCTTTATTTGAAAAAAATTGCATTTTTCAAAAGTATTTGAAAAATAAAAAATGATGTTTTTAGTTTAAAAAATTGATTTTATTTTAATGTTTCTTTTGTAAAAAAGAAAAAAAGAAAAAAACAATTGCATGACTTCTACTCCGAAATTGGATAAAATGAGGGGATATCTGATGCAAAACTTAAATGAAATTCATAGTTTGTAATTAAAATAAAAATAAGGGGTATTAATTCAAAAGTAACCTAACTTGAAAAATGAAAAGACACACGTGTTTTGTTTTCCTTTCTTGAATATTTTTGTTTGAGCTTGTTTTAATTTCAATCCTTTTTGTTCAATTGCTGAATGTAGTTAAACAAGCGATCTCTTAATTCTTGATTTGTAAACCTTGAAAGATCTGAAAAACGATGTCGTATTCGGATTCTGACTCTTCATCATGCGGTGGTGATTACAAAAATTTCAAACAAATCACCCGTGAAAGTGAGTTCTCCTTCTGTACAAATCTAATTATTATTATTATTTTAATGATTTACTTTATAATTTCTGAAGCATTTTGTTAATAATGTTTGATACTTTTCGAAGAAATGAAGTGATTCAGTATAACATTTTTTTATTTTGTGTAATTAATTTAAAATTAAAACGTTAGGAAATGACGTGTTGGTTGTTACATGGACAATTCAACTGATTTGTGTTTTTCCTGTTTGAATTTTGAATTTAGGGTTGTTGTACGAAATGCTTCGCTCTGCAAAAACAGGAAAATCAAAATCAACCTGGAAGGTACTTTTTAGCTTCTGTTCTGTTGATTTTATTCATTGCTTGTTCTCATTTTCTCGCGTTTATTGAATTTTTATGTATGTTTAGGTGCTTATAATGGACAAGCTTACTGTTAAGATAATGTCGTACTCGTGCAAGATGGCTGACATTACACAGGAAGGCGTTTCATGTAAGAATGACCCAACTCGGCATCCTATGACTTTTATGATTGCTTTCAATATTTGTCCTCGAGAATATTAAAAGATATCGGTTTTACTTTTTAGTAGTCCTTTCGTAACAATATATTAAGGAAAGAAACCACCTTGAATGATTAAAAATTCATGTAGGTGATCTCCATTTGACCTTATGCTATTATTGCTCAGTGCTGATGTTCGTGTTCCCTACTGTTTGCTGGAAACCACTGTCGTTCTGACGCCAAGGGTGTGCTGTGAAATGTTGATTTAGGAAGCTGATAGATTAGGTGACTCCATGACTGCCATTTGCATTGCACACGCCATTATTATTTATGCAATTAAGGAGTTTTGCAGAGAATGTTACTCTTAAGAAGCTGGAAGATTCTTTTATTAATTTATTTTTTCAATTCATAAACTTTTTCAGTTGTCTAGCTAGTTGAGATAACGGTTTTGCTGTTGAAGCAATGAATAGGCTATTATAAGGAACATTTGATTGGTTAAGAAAATTGAACTGGTGCTGTGAGGTAGGAATTTAGTTACATCTTAGCAGGTAGTGATGATTTCTCCTCCTCATTTAGGATTACTGAGGTCCCCCTTTTGTCTCGGAGCAGGTGGGATTTAAGAGTGTTGGTTGGCTCTTTTATCCTAGTGTTGGGACCATCTGCGAGAAAGTTGCTTTTTGGGAAGAAGAATAAATCATGAAATGGATTCTTGTTTAAGATTGATGATTTTAAAAATTGGCACAAATAGTTTGGAGTCTGAGTGGAAGAGCTATTTTTTTTTTTTAAAAAAAAGAAGATAAAGAAGAAGAGGAAAAAAGTAATTTTTCATAACAAAGCATTTGGAATTTTAGTTTCTAGGGATATTAAGATAAAAACGTAGATCGTAAGTTAGAATAGTGAAACTGGACAAAATTGAAATGGTAGGGCAAAATGAGCCAACACTTGAATAGGAAAGGAAATCTTTAGGATATATTTGAACTTTCGGTTTTCTAGCAGGAATTTTGTGGGGGGAAAATACCCGTAATTTCGTGGGCCAAAAACTCATGAGGTAATAAAATAATCTATTATAAAAGGGTTAATGAGAGTAAAGGTATGACTAATATTCTTGAAACTAATTTTAGAGTAAGATTTGGCCAGTGGTTTATCAAGTGAAAAGGAGGTCTCTTGCGCATTTTCTTTTGCAAGTCTTCATTTACTTGTTCTATGATGGGCTTTGACCTTTAATGAACTATTGTTGGATGACTTTTGATTTCTGATTGACAGTCATAATTGCTACGTATCAAGTTTCTGAAGTAGATTGGTGGTCTAACTTGTTGTAATACATTATATGAGATTAAGGTTTCTTGTTTATTCATAAGAAAAAAATTTTGTCATTGAATTTGATCCTAAAAGATATATCTGATATTATTGTTTGCTGCAGTGGTAGAAGACTTGTACAGACGAAGGCAGCCATTGCCCTCAATGGAAGCTATCTACTTCATCCAACCAACGAAAGAGAAGTAATTTGATTTCTCTTTGCCTCAGCAGAGCATAGTCTCATAAAAAGCTTCTTTAATGAGTAGTTTCTGTAGAGGGAGTTAGTCCTCAGCTGATTGGACTCCTCTAGTTTTCATTTTGGGCAGTTGAATGGGAGCAGCCTTGCATTCTGGTTGTGTATAGTTGTGACACGTTAATGTGTTTTCGAGCATTTTTCCTCTCCATGCCTGTAAACCCATTAAGATTCATTTCACTCTCTCTCAATCAGTTACTATCTCGCTTTCTGACAGATGGGTTACTTGTCTTAAATCTGATAATATTCTTTTAAGCTCTTAAATTTTGTTGAACTATTCTGTTCATATTTGAGTGGTATTGTCAGCAATGAGTTTAACCCTTTAGTGTCTTGTCCTGTTTTCAATTGAATTTCCAGTGTATATATCTTTTCTTTGAATGTGACTAACAGTTTAAATATCTACTAGCTAGTCTGTTCCTGAATCTTATCAAAATTAGATGTTTATTACACCTTTTTATAGCCCATTTGACTTTCAAACTAGAAACTTGCTAAATTTGTGATGTTGTGACAGTCAAGTTATTTGAAAGAAAGAAATTATTGAAGTGATAAATACTTGTTGGAACTCTTAACATGGATAAGACCTCTCTCTCTCATTCTCTTTGTGTATGCACGTATGTGTGCTTTTGTGGATGTTGATTTATTGTTTATTTTGTTATTTTTTGCAGCGTTGTAGCATTCTTGTCGGACATGTCAGGAAAATCACCTTTGTATAAAAAGTATGTAACATATTTCTTATAATCCCAAATATTCCGTGCGGGGTCTTTCAAAAGTCCAGATTTTTCCTGTGGTTCTGAATTAACACTTCTGTTTTTGTCAAGAGCATTTGTTTTCTTCAGTTCACCTATTTCAAGAGAATTGGTGACGCACATCAAGAAGGATTCAACCGTGTTACCTCGCATAGGTGCTTTGAGAGAGGTCATCTCTTGCTTATGATATTTTTTTGTTCTTAAAATGGATTATTGTGCAGAAGCAACTAGCATTTTTCTATGAGTGCATCCTTTTTTGCTTTCTCCGTTGTTGGTTTAGAATTTATCATTGCATACTGATACCTTTTCTCCCATTTTGTGGAGAATTTGCAGATGAATTTGGAATATTTTGCCATAGACAGCCAGGTACGTGAGATGAATTCATTAAGTTGAACTTTCAAAGGATCATAGATGGGCAGGATTCAGGGAGTCTGTTCCAGTTTCTGAAGTGCTGTGTTTTATTAAGTTTACTACTAGATTCCATGGTCATTTTTACCCTTCACTAAGTAGAATTCATCTTACATTCACAGAAAAAGGGAAAAGTAGAATTCCTCATATATAGTAAAGGTTTCTTCAGTGGTTATACCGTGAGAAAACTGAAACTTGTGTGGCTGACTAACTACATAGATGTCAATAATTATCTGTGGTTCAGTCTATAATGTTCCACCTGTTTAAAGATAATAGGCTTTTAAGTTATACTTTTTCTACAATTCCTAAACTGTCGTAACGACATGTCTTTTATGCAAATATGCGATTATTGCTCAACAGTTTACATCAAGATTGGTCCTTTTTTTTCCTCTTCATTCTTCCATAATTTCCACCGATTCTAAATACATTCTCTATTCTTTTTAGGAAATTGTTAGATCTTCTTAACTCAATGAAGGCAAGTTCCAAAATGTCAATGATGTGATGTCTGACATTATAAGTACCAGCCTCATGGCATATGCTTTGCAGACTCCAAGTAGGTGCTTAAATATTTGTAACCTTAAGTGTTATTAAACTCTAAGCATGTGTTGTCAGCAAAATTTGTTAGATTTTTAAAGTCACGTTTTTTAGGGAAAAGTGATTTCTTGTTTTTATTTCTGCCACCAAGGGTAGGGGTACAATAAAATCTTGCCGGACCATTTTCTCTGATTTCACCCGTGAAGTTTTGAACTTAGATTGCTGATGTCCTGTTCATCAAGAAGATTCTGTCCCTCTTGTTTCTAAAAGTTCTGGATATTACTTCATGCTTGTTTTTCCTAATTATGTTCTGGTTACTAATTTTTATTTTTCTTAATGTTTTGAAGCCCGTGTGATATTGCTGCCCTTGTTTAGTCAACTGTGATTTTCTTGAGTGCAGGGTTTTGTCACTGATGATGAAAGAGCCTTAGAGGAACTTTTTGGTGACGAGGAAAGTTCTCAAAAAGCTGATGCATGCCTGAATGTGATGGCTACCCGCATTGCTACGGTTTTTGCTTCATTAAGGGTAATTTTTAATTATTTGTTGAATTTGATTTTCAATTTGTTGAATTTGATTTCAAGCATGGTAAATTTTCTAAGGCATGTATATAATTGTTCTTTAGGAATTTCCTTTGGTACGCTATCGAGCTGCCAAATCACTTGATGCAATGACTATAACAACTTTTCGTGATCTAGTTCCTACGAAGCTTGCTGCTGGAGTCTGGAACTGTCTTATGAAGTATAAACAAACTATTGAGAATTTTCCTCTGTCAGAAACCTGCGAGTTGCTTATTCTTGATCGTTCTGTTGATCAGGTTTTGTGATACCTTTTTTTGGATAATAACTTTTGGAATGCTTACTGTATGCCTTGTTTGTGTCACTTGTAGTAATATGTTTATTTTCCATTTCTAGATTGCTCCTATCATACATGAGTGGACATATGATGCCATTTGCCATGATTTACTGAATCTGGAAGGAAATAAATATGTACATGAGGTGAGTTCTAATTTTTGAAGTTCTATTTATTTTCTTGAATTTTCTGGAAGATCTCTTTTGGATATCTTATAGAAAGATAAAACAATGTATAGGTTCCAAGCAAAACAGGTGGTCCACCAGAGAAAAAAGAAGTTCTTTTGGAGGAACATGATCCCATCTGGGTTGAACTTCGTCATGCACATATAGCAGATGTATGTTTGTAGTTTTTACTTCTTCTTTCCCCTCACCCATGTTGTGTTTTATGTAAATTATATGGATGCTCCTTTTAATTGTCAGGCTAGTGAACGGTTGCATCAGAAAATGACCGGCTTTGTATCAAGGAACAAAGCTGCACAAATTCAGAATGGTTCAAGGTTGGTGAAAGTCCCTCATCATTGGTTTGGTATAATTGGAGAACATGCTGTACGCATGAGTTACATTCTTAGGTTTTATCATTTTTTAAGAAGTCTGCTGATTCAATTTATCTGTCTTTCGATTTGATTTATGATTTACAGATTAGTTTTAGAAGTTTGGTGCTGCGAAGATGCTGAAAACTTGTTAAATAATAATGAAATGAAATGTCCGAAAATTGGCACGGACATCTTGTATCATGATCATGTTGATAGATTAGAGTTTTTGAGAGTCAAATATCATGTCTCTTATGTTGTCCCTTTCATTAGAATAGAGTTTTTGAGAGTCAAATATCATGTCTCTTGTGTTGTCCCTTTCATTAGATCTGTTAATACAAGGTGTATTGGTACAGCAATATGTATTCTTTGGTTAAAAGGAAATTTGGATCAGATCATAAATTAGGTAAAGAACCTTTGGACATTTAAATGAATCATCCTTGGACTTCATAACTTATATTAATGCTGTAGATCATTCAAATATTCAGTTGATGGTTTTGAGAGTGTAAGGTTATATAAAAAATAAGGAATGGTTGACATGTATGAATGCAAGACATATAAATAGACAAAGGGTTATGGTCAAGAGAGCTTCTTTAAACATAATTGATGACACACAAGTTGTAAACTGTTGGACTGATACACTTTGGATGGTGTACATTGCACCTCACGTGCATTAGTTATGCATGTCAAATGAAATCTCCATATCCTCTCAAATTCTACGGATCCTCACAAAATTATTTTGCAGTTTCCATAACAAATCTGGTGCCACTAATCCTGCTCCGTAGCCTAATATTCAATTAGTTAGTATTGACTTAATTTTTAGCTAAACATTAAAGAAGATGGGCTGCTTATATTATTTAAAAAATATTTCAAGGAAAAGAATTCAATAGAGGTTTTGGGATTTTTGTTGGTCCTTGACAGTGCTATGTGATTTCTTGGGACTTTGCCTGGTTTATTGTTTGAAGTCTTGTGCTGATATGTTCAAAACCTCCCCTTGGGATCTTGGTCTTGTTGTCTCAACAGTTGTTTTCGCTCGCTTTTGTCCTATGCACTACAGTTCCACGAGAAGCCACTATATGAAAAATACTGAGTCATTCTGGTATATTCTTCCTAGGAACCATCATTATGGGACTATAATAATCAATTACCTTTTTACTCTTTTTGTCCCCGTTTTTTGGGTGTACTTTTGTTTCTCTATTTTGGGGGTGAGATGGGGTATTTATTTAGGGAAGGACCAAGCGACTGAAAACCTCAGAGTCAAATTCCCTTAACCATCACTATTTAAGTTCTCTGAGGGTGAGGTATGGTAATGGTTGTTTGTTGTCATTTGTGTGTCTGAGTTAAGGTCTATATGGCCAAGACATCTGCACCAAATATACCTTCCCTTTTGGTTTGTAGGATAGCTATGCTTCATTGATTATTTAATTTTTGCCAGGAAATTTGTTAATCTCTGTTTATTTATTTGTAGTAGCTGTAGGTTTTTTCTTTAATGGGATTCATGTTGGACTCTGTATAGATAATTTTTTTTTTTTTCTGTACATAATTTCCTTGTAGTATTTTTCTGCTGTTTTTTGATTTACATTGATTTCCATGTCTTGATTGTGAGATTGATAATGTTTGCTTCCATGTTGAAATAATGTACTGTTTTTCTATTTGTCTTATGGTAGTAAAGTTCTTATTTTTTACGCTTGAGCAAGCTTATCTGCCTTGTTGGTTACTTTCATGATATAGTTTTTATCTGTTCCTATTGTACAGAGATGGAAGTAATCTTTCTACAAGGGATTTGCAAAAGCTGGTTCAAGCATTGCCACAATACAGTGAGCAAATTGATAAGCTTTCTCTCCATGTAGAGGTTAGTTTTTTGTTTACACCAATGAAATATTTTGGTCCTCTAGCATAAACCCCCAACATGAAGAGAAAGGAGAAATATAAAAGATGAAGAGAAAGGAAAGCTCACAGACATCACTCCTTATTTTCATATGCACAAAAGAATTAAAAGGAAAGGGGAAGCTCCCTGCTTTTGTGGACAGTCACTTCTTATGTGTGTGTATATCAGCAGTTCTTTCCTTATAAGGACCAGCACTTTTTTATTATGAGAATGGAGTGAAAAGAAGGGGTAAAACAAAAAAAACAAAAAAAAAAAGCCTCTATGCACTAAAAGACAAAAACATTGGAGTTTGTGTTTTTCTTGTTTTTTTCAGCTCTGTCCTTGTGAAAAAAAGAAAAATTGTGTGTGTATATATATTCTCCAATATGTTTTTCTTTTTGATGGTTAGCCCTTTAAGAACCAAGAAATCATGCAATGTGGGTGCAATATAGTCTACTAGGGTTAACAATCTTTAATTAGCCCATCCTCTTTCTGGATATAATTTTTTCTGGCAGAAGAGATTGTTGGTCTAAAGTTTCTATTGCAAAGTTTCATTTCTCTGATACTATGTTGATGTAGGACATATAGAGAAGGGGAGGAAAATGGGTGAGACAGAAAATAGTAAAAAGTAGATGAAAGATGTCAAAAAGTAGAATGGAGTAAGAGAGAGAATTGGGGAAGATTACTATTATTAATTATTAAATAATGATGAACGTATGACTAAAAGCAGGTTATACTCTATATGTAGTGGCCAAAATTATCATAAATTAGGAAGCCTTATAGAAAAGGCACAAATCTAATTAAAATCTCAAAAAATATCTAGAATATTACTTCCTTTTTAATGCAGATCCCTATACATTTATTCCTGACATCACTTAAGAACTGCTTACATTTCTAGTAAATAATTAGGATAGTCAAATTGCCACTGATTGAAAAGATGTGTTGACTATGGCCATGACTTCATGCAAAGGTCTTGTGCAGATTGCAGGAAAAATCAATAGAATTATTCGGGAGACTGGACTTAGAGAACTTGGGCAGCTGGAGCAGGACCTTGTTTTTGGTGATGCTGGATTTAAGGATGTAATTAAATTTTTGACTGCGAAAGAGGTGTGAACTTGTAAAACATTTGAATGAATGTATTACAATTATAGAAGATCTTATGCCAAAAAGTACTACTTATATGCAGGATATAACCCGTGAAAATAAGTTGCGGTTGTTGATGATTGTTGCATCCATTTATCCTGAGAAATTTGAGGGTGAAAAGGGTCTGAATTTGATGAAGGTTGGTATCATTATCCTTGGTTCTTTGCTACTGAATTATGTTTTTTATATTTGCTGTACTAGTGGGAAAGAGTAAAATTTTCATCAGTTGTTTTTGGAGCGTTGATTTTTGACAATTTTGGTATCTGCATTATTTTTAACATTTTTGTTGAATATCTAATCTAATGTGGGTACCTTTTCAGTTAGCAAAATTAACAGCTGACGATATGACTGCTGTGAATAATATGAGATTACTTGGGGGATCATCAGAGAATAAAAAGAGTACAATTGGAGCTTTTTCTCTGAAGTTTGATATCCACAAGGTGAACATCTAATTGTTGATTGACATTTTGCTTCTGATTGTGACTTTTATTTGTTTTTGTAACAAATAAACCATATATTTCTCTCCAATCTTGCTTATCTAAATGTCAGAAGAAGCGGGCAGCTAGGAAAGATCGCAGTGGTGGAGAAGAAACATGGCAGTTATCTCGTTTTTACCCCATGATAGAGGTAAATCTAAAGTTTGGTTAATTGTGGGAAATTAATCTCTATGTAATATATATGGTAGATATATTTATAAAGGTAGGTAGCTGGATAGATAAAAGGGGAGAGATGGAGAAGAGAGGATGCACTTATTCCTATTATCAGAACGTGTTTGAATTAAGCTTTTCAAGAATTTTCTATAACTGTTTAATTTCGAAAAACATTAGATTTCACATTCTCATATACTCTTTGCACCAACTAATTTTGATTGATGTCTTTGTATACTTATGGATCAATTAGTTGCAAGTATCCAAGGAGTTTGATAATTTGGCATGTATGCACACAAATGCACATCCTCAAATGTTGTTAACCTGGTCCATAATACTTTGACTATTACCTCTGAAAGCTTATTATATTTTGCTCTTGTTTACGATCAAGCATATGCAGTGGCCTGCATTACTTAGTAAACTTCATTCCTTGCAAGGTTCTAAAGGTATCTTTAATTTCACTGACCTTTTAATAGGATAGTGTGGAAGATCTACATGATGTAACCTTTATATTATTTTTCTTGAATTGTCTAGGCTGTTAAATGAAGAAACAAAATTTTAGAAACTGCCTGTGAAAATTTGAAGCTTTTCCAACCTATATGTTACTCATATCTTGCCTCTCTAAAGATTTGTCATGATGAATGTGTAGGTGCTTCATAATATCTTGTGGATTTTTTCTTTTAACATTTTTCAATCATTTTCACTGTAAGGTGGATCTGCTAATTACCATATTTCAGGAACTTGTTGAAAAACTTGGTAAAAAAGAACTATCAAAGGATGATTATCCATGTATGAATGATCCTAGTCCAACTTTCCATGGGACAACCCACTCTGCAGTAACAAATGAAGTTCCAGCTGCTCATTCAATGAGATCAAGACGGACACCAACATGGGCTCGTCCTCGGAGCTCTGATGATGGATATTCAAGGTGATCTTGATACTCTGTTGTCCATAGATGTACAGGATTCAATCAATTTGCTGTGGTCATGTTGTCTTTACAAGGGAAACCTCGCTATTGGACACAGCATGCCTGCTAATTTGTTATTGAACCTAATCCAGTCTTTTGTTATCATCTTGATCTTGTTGAGAGAACTGCTTGCTTGACATCCATCTCTTGAACTTAAGGCATTCATAGTTGTTTTCCTGTCCGCTTCTTTTTCCATTAAATATTAATTATAGTATTTCGTTGCTTCTCTTTTTTGTCATTTTCAATTGCATACTTATCAAGTAGTTGGGTTTTGCATCCTTTTGGTGTTTCTGCATTTAATTTTTACCAAAAGCAATTCTTATCAAATGTGATACCTGCATGGTTGTACTTTTGTGACTGATTTGTTTCATGGTTGTACAGTTATGACTGATTTGTTGTGAAGCGTTATCATCTTTATTATTTTATACTAGTATTTTTAGTGTTGCTTCCACTTTTTATTACAGTTAACTCATAGTTTGTGTTTAACAATCTGTGTGGTTAACATCTTAAAGGGTAGTTTTACTATTTATCATGGTTGATCCGAGTTGAATAATTATTTTATCATCTTTTGTTGTACAGTGATTCAGTACTAAAACATTCATCAAGTGATTTTAAGAAGATGGGTCAACGTATTTTTATATTTATTGTCGGTGGCGCTACTAGATCTGAGGTATGAACTTTGTTTCTCTTCGTGTTTAGAAGTTTACAATGTTTTTCATCATGGCATAATATCATGAATTGTTTTCATTTTCAGTTGAGGGTTTGTCACAAGCTCACAACAAAACTGAATAGAGAAGTTGTTCTTGGGTCATCAAGTCTTGATGATCCTCCTCAGTTTATTACGGTATTTGGAAACTTAAAATGTTTCTACTTTTCCGCTCTAATGTGCTGTGCCTTGTTTAACTTTCATTTGTCTGGTTTGCAGAAACTGAAGATGCTGACAGCTCATGAACTTTCATTAGATGATATCCAGATATAGTGGGCAAGACACCTGGAATGCTTTCATTTCACTAACAAATTGCTGATGATCCTCCTATGTTTATGGTATATCACTCCATTTTCTTAACTGATGATACGAAAAATGTATGCTGTTAGATACTGTAGTGCTTAGAATATTTCAGATGAGCATCCTGCCTGGTTCAGGAGGTGCTTTCTGGTTTTGTATTATAATCTTTATGCTGGATTCAGCTAGTAATTTACATGTATAGTGCTATTGTGTTTGATAGGAGGTATAACCGATATGAATTCTACAATTAAAGGATAGTGAAGTCTTATGCCAACAATGGCAAGGGTATTTCGATTTCCTTGAGATTTTTTTGGGTATTTAAGCTGCATCCAACAGTCGGCATTTCTTCTAAGCAATATGTGTGTGTGTGTATAGTAGCATAATTGTCGTTAGCTCTATTACTTGAATTATCTCAAGTTATTTGATTTTTATTTTTCTTATAATATCATTAACCTAGTGAGGATTTTTCTTATAGTTATTTGAGTTTATTCCATGGTTATTTGAGGAAAAACTTATAAAAAAAAAATATTCGTAAGTCATATTTGCCAAATACAACATCATTCAATATTGGCCATTGGATTACGCCTACTGATTCACCATGATTAGTCACATCTATGACTTGTGGATCAGTACTCATTAGCATTATGTCTTAATTAAGCTATCATTTCCATCTAATTAGGAGGCTTATATTTTATTTATTTATTTATTTATCTTATAATTCATGCTTTACAATAATACATACTATGGCCGGTATGGGATTGACCCGAAACTGAAAAGGTGATTTTTGGGGATACAAGGCTTTTACTTAGGAGTTCAACAAAGCATATTTAAAAATAAAAATGCCTATTTATCATATCAAACAAATATGCTCTTGGAAAGTCAACTTGTTTTTTTTTCTTCACAATGTAACTTATTATAGCATTACGTCCCCTCTAAATTTATTAATGATTAGCCTGTCGTATGCCGAAATAGAAATTGAGCTCACAGCCATTAAGCATGCTGCATTGTCTTAATAGAAATTGAGCCTACATCAAGATTGACTGTGTCTGAACTCTTTTAAGGAATTCGAGAACGCATGGGTGATAATATAACTAATTAATACATATATAATATATGTAATTAAATTTAATATAATTATAATTTTTATTGTAATTTTTAAAAATAAATACATATATGTCATTGCACTATTATTTATTTATTGTGTGACTTAAATAATACTTTTGATATATTTTAAATTTTATCTTGAACTCCCAAAATAGAAAAAGTTCATATAAATAAATTATACAGAAAGCAACGTCAAAACCAAAAAATTTCACAATTGGTTACAACAACATTACTGTGATTTTCTATTTTTAACCCATTTTTTAGTAGTTTCAAGAAAAATATTTAGTAAAAGTCAAAACCATGTGTTTGAACCACAGATTCTACGGTTATGTTGCCATTGCAAACTACTAATACCTTCGAAGGTACACAGTAAATTTAACTAACTTCCATAAACTATTAATACCTTCGAAGGCACACAGTAAATTTAGGTAATTTTCAAGTTCTCGATAACTCAGCTCAGCTCTCTATAAATAAACTTGAAGAATATGCAACAACAACAACAACATCAAACAATCTACAGAATATTCTCTTTTATGAGCTGATTGCTCTTGACATGAGCTTCAACTTCCTTCAATGGCTGGCCTTTAATACAACTTTTCCCCAACTGATTTCTTCTACCCTCGTTCATCCACCCCTGTTACTACTGAAAAAGTGACACTACCGTCACAACAGTTCTACTTTTTCCCGACTGATTTCCTTTATCCTCGCCCTGTACAGCCCGTGAAAGTTGACAGCAGAAGAAGGGCAGCTCTGCGTATCAAGAAGAGAGACGTATCTCACACCTGGGAAATGGGTTCACTAGCAAGCAGCAAGCCTGTTTTCCCCATGAATAAACCAGAAGGTGACTACCAAAGGAACAACACCGGAAGCAAATAATCCACTTCTGTTGTTAGATAAATTTCTGCCTTTTCTTGGTGCTCACACATTGATCTCTTAAACTTATATGTTCCTTGCCAAAAACATCGAGTGTCAAATAACTAAGGTTTATTATACTGCTTATGGAGCTGAAGAGCTTCCTCTTTACAGCCCATAGTGCTCGGAAAAAAGTATCAATATTCAGAAATGAATTTAGGAAACATCCATAATCATTCATTCCGAAAATAAAAAGAAAATATCTGTAAAACATTTGAGTGGTACTTCAAACTTGTGAGATTATAAATAAAATGAGTTCAACATCCATGGTGTATAACAAGTTAGAACTAGAAATACCATTACGCATCCATTCCTAAGAATTAACATCTAAAATTCATTTGCCATGAAGTTCAATATGCCCAAATGAGACATCTTCAGCAGCATGATTTCTCTAAGATTCTCCGCAAACCTATTATGTAAAGAAAGAGAAGACTTTCTTACTTATATCAACAATGAAATAAAAAAAAACACTTGAATGTTATTTTATAAAATCAGTTACCTCTTGGTACTCTTCATCATCATTTTCTTCCTCAAAGAATGTGGCATATCCTGAACAAGAACTAGATTTCAATTCTAGTTA
Source organism: Murraya koenigii (assembly GCA_025617385.1). Taxonomy (NCBI): domain Eukaryota; kingdom Viridiplantae; phylum Streptophyta; class Magnoliopsida; order Sapindales; family Rutaceae; genus Murraya; species Murraya koenigii. Next base: position 17,629,767 of record CM046818.1, read on the forward strand.
AAATAAAAACAAAAATCAGATACAGATTTTGTGAGTAATATTAAATCTATACTTAGCATGTAATTGATTCACACCACCAACATAACCCCGCAACCAACTTTGACTACACATCAAAGCCTCCAACATATTTGGATGAAGTTTAGTGTGATGTGGGCTTACAAATCCACCACTATTGCTAAATGTTGAACCAGAGCCGACCATGGAGACTGGAATTGCCAAAATATCTCTGGCAATTTTAGACAATGTAGGATACCTACTCACACTTGCTTTTCACCAACTCAAAATATCAAAGTGCCCTGTTAATGGTAGGACATTCTCGCCCGAATAAGAATCAAGCTTGGAATTAACTTGCTCAGCTTCTACGAAATCTTGAACCCCAACATAAATTGGGCATGTTTCTATAAGGACGGACCTCAGAAAGAGTAACTGAAGAACTATCCAGATGAGAATTAACATTAGATGATTGACACTTTGATTGGTACTCATTCACCAAATCCTTAAAAAGGCTATGTACTCTCTGAACATGGAAAGAATAGCCACCACCAAAAAGCATCGGAAAATAATATTCAATCAACTTTATTTTGTACCTTGGGTCCAACAAACATGCCACAGCCAATATTCCATTTATATCCTTCCAATATTTTCAAAATTTTCTATCATGCTTGTTGCCATTTTTTAATCTCATCAAGACTTGACGAAAGACAATCATCTAATTACAATCTAGTCTCATAAACATGTAGAAAAAACAAATTGGAAGTTGGATACTTGACACTAGAAAAAAATTGAGTAGCATCATATAAACTTTTAATTTTTTCTTCCAAGATGTGGGTCCTTCTCACTAGGTAAACAACTATATTGTCCCTCAAGTTGCTCCAATAGAGAGAACACACTTTTATACTGCAATGCAGTGGAAATCATAAGATATGTAGAATTCCAGCTCGTTGCACAATCAAGCATTAATTTTCTATCACTTGAAATGCCTAACAAATGACCAATTTCTTCAAAACTTTCCATTCTTTTATATGATTCTGACCAAAAACTAACACTATCACGAATCTTAGCAATTGCATCGCTAATCACACACATCACAATCAAATTTAAAGTATCAACACAACAACGAATATGAAATAACTGCCCATGCATGATTAAATCATCTTTCCTGGGCTTCAATAAAAAATATTGAATCGTTTGCTCATTATAACAACAATTATCAACAATAAGGGCAGATAACTTCCTATCAATGTTGTGATCCATCCAACAGCGCAGTAATGTGTCACAACTACTTCAACTGTATGTGGAGTGGACACAGGAATAAACCTACAAAAGCAAAAGATTAAATACAAATAAGTTCAAATCTATTTAGAACGAACAAAAAATGAAAATTTTACACGTTTAGTATCTAAATAAAATTCAGGATCTTACCTCAAAAGATGACTCCGTAATGTCCAAGAGTCATCAATAAAGTATGCTGTAACAGCTAAATATCCTACAGACTGGTTTTCTACAGTCGACATATTTGTTGTAATGGCAATCCGACTCTGATTACAGTCCAATGCGCTCACTTTCTTAGCCCTTTCAAACTCACATATATCCATAATTTCCTTTTTAATTTCATTTCCAGACACTGGCTTCCACAAGGTTGAAGAGAGGATAACACATCATTAAACCCTTCGTGCTCCAAGACAATCAAAGGGTACTCATGCATGATCATCATCCATGCAATCTTTTTCTTCGTAACATTAGGATAAAAACAAAATGCATCTAATTTGGTCTTTCCTTGGTCATGCTGGTTCTCAAAGGCATAGCGTCTTGTGTTATATCCTTCTGTCCTGGATCAGTTCTCCTTTTGTCTTCACAAAAGACATGCCTTCATATGGTCATGCAAATGTCTTGTTCCATTAGTACTCCATGCTACTAAATGGTTTTTGCAATAACTGCCCACCGCCTTTTGCACCCCATTAATTTCTATTCTCACGAAATGTTGCCATACGATGGATTTCAACCTCCCTGTGCGTTTAGACAACATCTCACCACAATAGGCATTATCTACTGCACCTTGATGAGATGAATCATCATCATCCACAACTACTGGTTTGTGTGGGAGAGTTGACATATTTAAACTTCAACAATGAAATTCATTGCCTCAGTTCAAAAACTGTACATCAACAAGTAAAATACTAATAAATATTCATAATATTTATTACACTATTTAATTTTACATATATAAACTTAAAAAAAATTAGTGAAAATACAAAAATATCTTCTATTAAGTTAAGAATTATGTCCCCTTAATAATTCTTGACTTTTTTCATGTAAGTCAGGTAATGGGTCAATGATACTCAACCTCAATTGAACCACGATGATTAAATCTTCTAAAAAAATTTTAGACATCTTTAATTAAGTCGGATGATAAGTTGAGCACACACAATCTCAATTGAACCACGACTAATTAAGTTTCTTGAAAAATTCTCGACTTCTTGAATGAAGTCGATTAAGGACAATTGAATCACAACCAATTAAGTCTCTTGAAAAATTCTTGACTTAGTTTATGGAAGTCGGGTAACGAGATGAGTATATTCAACCTCAATTGAACCACATTGAATTAGGACTCTTGAAAAATTCTCGATTTCTTTAATGAAATCGGGGTAACGAGTTGAATATACTTGACTTTAGTTGAACCACGACTAATTAAGTCATTTGAAAAATTTTTGACTTTTTTCATAGAAGTTGGGGTAACGAGTTGAGTACATTCGACTTCAATTGAAGCACGACCAATTAAGTTTCCTGAATCTCAACTTCTTTCATGGAAGTCGGGTAACAAATTGAGTATATCGACTTAAATTGAACCACGACCAATTAAGTTCCCTAAAAAAATTTGGGACTTTTTCATGGTAATTTTTTACTTCATTTGTCTCAGTAAGTAACCATCTTCCAAGATATGCAATAGCCATTAAAGAAATAATAGTATCTGCACTAACCATAAATTATCCAACAAACATTAAATACATGTTATCTCATAACAACTAGTAAACTCATCATTATACAATTTCAGTAGGGAAATCTTATACAATTACTCAATATAGTCTTTCACTTGTTCCAAGCACCCAAGCCATGACCCAAAACCAAGATGCCACCCCTAAAGACAATATAACATCTATGATCTTGTATCAAACCAAACCCTGTATAGACAAATGATTTTTAATTTAGTACATGTTTAAACAGCATTAATGAAATAAATAAATACAAAGAATTAGGACATTTGCATTTAAACACTCCTCAAAGACTTACTAGGCTTTTATGCAACTTGTTTAAAAAATTACACGACTTGTTCATAGATTAACTCGGTTTTTACGTAGCTTGTTCAAAAAATTACTCTACTCCTACTCAACTTAAAATTTCTCGTGTTCAAAAGACTTAAAATTAATACTTGACTTATTCAATATACTTATTTGACTCATACTCAACTTATTCATAAATTTACTTGACTTCTACTCAACTTGTTTAGAGACTTGTTCCACTAATTACCTAAATTATTCTATACTACTTCACTAATTACTTGACTTATACTTTACTACTAGGCTTATTATTACTCGACATATTCATCGACTTCTTACCTGACTTCATAACTTACTGAACTTACTTTAGCTTTTACTGGATTAGATACTCGACTTAATGAACTTTTTTATTTAACTTCCTGCTCGACTAAATACTCGATTTAATCAACTCCGTTACTTCATTTCTTGCTCGACTAAATACTCAACTTACCCAATTTCGTACTTGACTTGTTCTTAGAATTATTTTTCAATCAACCAAAACTTAAATTGAATATTTTAGTCTTAAATCCTTATATTTTATATAATAGTGTGTGTGTGCAAACACTAAAATGAATGATAAATTATTAAAAACTCCTAAATCTAAATATACTTAAAATAAAATCACATCAAACTCTAAGCATTCAAAATGTTTATAGTTCAAACATACCTTATCCACTAGTTGACAATGCATCCAGTTTTAAGTTTTTTTTTTTAAAGAGTTTAATTTTATAAAAGGCCTTTATATTAGAGGTAAGAGATGAATTGGTGAGAGAGGAGAAAACCATGAGAGAGCAAGTATGCATGAGGTGTGAGAAAAAGGTTAGAAATGGTGAGGAGAGGAAATGTAGATAGGTGGTTTTTTTTTTTTTTTAAGGGTATTTTTGTTTCTTCCTTGGGAAATATGAATGTAATGAGGTATAGATTTGGTATTTAAGGAAAAATAGGTGGTATTTAAATTAAAAAACCCATAAATGTATATTAAATAATTTTCTTATAAAAAAAATCATAGTTTCATTGCAATATTTTAAGTTTTGACATCTTGGCTAAGGCCAATTTGGTAATACTGTATCTTTTAAAATAATTGTTATTAGCCGTGTTGTATAAACAATCAGCTATTAAGAGAATCAGTTAAATATTTAGTAAAATTTATTTTTAAAAGTATTGTAAGTTTTAAAAGTACTTGTATATATTTTGTAAATTTTATTGTAAAATTGCTATAAGAATGTGAATAATTAAATTGGACATAATGTTAAATAAATTATTTAAATATTTATAAACTTGTATATAAAATATTTTTTTATTGTATAATATAATAATTGATAACTAAAATAAATATTTTATATTTTTAATTTTATTTTGTTATCTCAATATAATTGTTGACAATAATAATATTTTTAAAGTTAATGATTTTATTTTCTCATTAATAAGGATAATTTTGAATTTTTACGAGATATATGAGGATATATATGGAATCGTATTAAGTATAAAAGTGATTTTCAAATCATATTTTGAAAAAAATTTTCCAAATGCTAAAATTAAAGTTTAACTTTTTAAAATTACTTTTGATCTTCTTAAAAGTAATGTCAAACAAGTCTTTAATTTAAATAGTTTGTGATACTCACTGAAACGTGACTAATTATTTAATGTCATGTGTTTAATTTTTATTTTCATTACTTGAAATATAAAAAATAAATAATTTTGTCCAAAAGAGTGTTAAAAAATATAATTTTTTCATGGCAGTCCACTTTCCTATTTTTTCGATAATTCATTCATGTTACCACGTTTAGGGGTGGTACATAGTATTAGTGGTGTTAATTTGTATTATCTTGTCATATCTTATTTGAATCATATCAAACTTAAATATTTTTTTTTTCAAAATTTCTAATTTTAATTGCAATATTTTATTTTCACAATGTCATTTTCAAAATCAATAATGCTATATTTAGGCTCCATTTGGGATTGTGATTGAGATTCAATAAACTACATATTTCATAATTTATGACAAAAATAACGTTTTATAAATTTTTAAAAATCTACTTATTTTATAATTTTCTCCATTTTAACAACTTTCAAAAGCATATAAATGATTGCTTGCCATAAACAGCTTATTAAATAAGTCATCACCCATTTTTAGAGTTTCTATTATAACCTTAATATTTTAATAGAAAGATAATTATATTTTTTCATACACCCTGATATATAAGACGTTAAATATAATTTTACTACCACAATCAAATTACCCTTACAATTACTGTACGTTCTCTTCAGTATCAAAGATTTGATCTAGTAAGTTCATATTTTTTTATATTTTACATTTATTTTCTATTATAATATTCAATAAGATTCGCATATAATTATGTGAATTTTTTTTTTGAACTATGAACAATTTCACACGAAGAGAACGTATATTTGAATAGAAAGATAATTATATATATTTTTTGAACTATTATAACCTTAATATTTTAATAGAAAGATAATTATATTTTTTCATACACCCTGATATATAAGACGTTAAATATAATTTTACTACCACAATCAAATTACCCTTACAATTACTGTACGTTCTCTTCAGTATCAAAGATTTGATCTAGTAAGTTCATATTTTTTTATATTTTACATTTATTTTCCATTATAATATTCAATAAGATTCGCATATAATTATGTGAATTTTTTTTTGAACTATGAACAATTTCACATGAAGAGAACGTATATTTGAATAGAAAGATAATTATATATTTTTTTTGAACTATTATAACCTTAATATTTTAATAGAAAGATAATTATATTTTTCACACACCCTGATATATAAGACGTTAAATATAATTTTACTACCACAATCAAATTACCTTTACAATTACTTTACGTTCTCTTCAGTATCAAAGATTTGATCTAGTAAGTTCATATTTTTTTATATTTTACATTTATTTTCTATTATAATATTCAATAAGATTGGCATATAATTATGTGAATTTTCTTTTTTGAACTATGAACAATTTCACACGAAAGTTAACCATGATTTTTAAAATCAATTTCATAACTATGGTTTTTAACTTTCAATCTATTTATATTTTTCTATAGTGATGGTGTTTATTGCAACAAGTTTAATGTGAATATAATGCATATTACTTTTTTATTTTATTTGGATTATGTATTAATATGAATTTTTATCATATTTTATTTAATAAATTATGAAGTTCATTATATTTTGTTTAACTAAGTTGTTTTTCCACTTTATATAATTTTGTGTGTTTTAAAAAGAAAAAGACATGTCTAAACATTATTAAATACACAAAAAAATAAAAGGTAATTTAAATTATGTCTGCTTTGATCATTTTATATAAAATAATAATTTTATAATAAAATTTACCAAACACATGTACATAGCAACTGTAATAATACAGTTTATCAAACACCAATCTACTTTTTTAATCAATAGTATATTTTATCTGTACAATATAATTAACTTATTTAATCAGTCACTATAATCTTAAAGTGACCTATAAGTTAGTGAAAGTACTTAGTTTGTAACACAACTGATGTGGCAAATGATATGTTGCTATCTAATTGATTCAAGTAATAAATAATTATTAAGCCTTATCATTTTTAATAGATGACTATTAAAAATAATCATAAACTCATGGCTAAAAAAGTTTTGTCATAAATGGGTGACAATGATATGGACAACAAATAAATTATTTGTCATGCATTCCTTTTTATGATTGTTATTTTTCGTTATCTATTGTATGTTTTCTATCAGTGCAAAATTGGAAGTACGAATGAGAACTTGATTCCATTAGAGATGGGAGGGGATCGGAAATCAAGTTTTCATCCCTTGAACTCAACATTTTATCTCTACCCAAATTTCATAGTTATACTTTTGTCTCCAATTAAAGTATAATTATATTATTAATTTATTGTCATCATTATTGTCATTATTCTTGTCATTGTTATTACTGATAATAATAATAATAATAGTGAAAATAATAATAATAATAACAACTACTTTGATGATGATGATTTTGACGACTTTTATTCTTATTATTACTACTCTTAAAAGAAAATTTTTAATAATAATTATAATAATTATAATAAATAATAACAAAAATGACATTAATTAACTAAGGGTATTTTATTAACTATAAACAATCTATTCTAATTCTAAGATAAAGTAAATACATCAATAAGAATATATTTACTTATATTTCGATTCTTATAACTCTAGTAAACAACATATTCTAATTTTTATTCCTTATTCACATTCCAACTTATTCAAATTTCTGCCAATTCTAATTATTAATTGGTAAATGTACCATTAATAGAATGAGGTTGATTATTTACTCATTTATATTTTCATGTAAATTTGCCTAATGTGATGATCAAAATAGATGGCTGGATGGCACATGTTAACTAGTTGATTGATTTGAATTAAGGTATATTTACTCATTGGAGTGGAAGTGGAGAGTGTGGACTTCTATCACTATAGTGTTTACATGCTTATTTAAAGGTGAGAACGATAATCTCACTCTATGGGCTCCACCCATTTTTAGAGTGTGGAGTGAAATTCTTCTTCATTTACTTGTCCCTTTATAATTAAAATAAAATATCAAATATAATATTTTTTTAAAATAATAATATCATATTTATTTAAATAAATTATTATATTTATTAGAAATAATAATTTACATTGATTTTAAGTTAAAATTACTTAAAAATAATAATATTATATTAATTGTGAATTAATAATTATATAATATATTTATTTGAAAATAAAATATTGTTATATTTCTTTAATTTTAATTGTATTACATTTATTTAATATTAATAATTAATAATAATAAATAGTTTATTATAATGAAATATTAATTTTGTACTATATTATTAATAATAATATTTTATTTATGTTGCTTTTATTAGTACTACCCCTATTTCTTAAACGATTGGTGGCCTACTAATAATTGATTAACCGAGTCTTCAACCACTACTTTGTTATCATATATATTTTTATACTGATGATTTTGATGATAACAAATATGTTTTGAATTAATTAATTTTAAAGAAGTTTTAAAATTGGATCAAAACTCTTAAGTAAAAATGTTTTTAAAACAAAGAAAAATTTTGAATGAAAACAATTGCTTGCTAATAGTGAAAACAACTAACCATTAACTTGAAGCAAGATTGCCCCTAAGGGTATGGTTGGGTTAGTCACCATTCTCGCTTTAGCGAGCCGCTGGATAGCAGCCCGAGTTCGATTCTTGGGGGAGAGAAGGGGGTTAAAATTGTATTTGGGCTTGCCCGCCCTTCTTTCCTTTAAAAAAAAAAAACTTGAAGCAAGATTGCAATCTCTCTAGAATCTATCGACTGACTGATAATGGAGAAAACGACTAACCGATATCGAGCAGAATAGAAGATCAGATTCTGAACTCATTCGGTTAACCGTTAGTGAGGAAAACGGCTAAGTGATAACCTTTGTAAATGGGGCATGCTCTCTGGAAGCTAACAGCTAACCGAATTTGAAAGATGCTCCAACAATAATTTACTTAAGTCAAAATAGCGATTTGATAAGTGGTTAACAGCGAACCGATTATTTGTATAAGGTCAATAACCACTAGTTTTCATCTTCAATTATAAAAAAACGCTCAATCAAATTCAAATGATATTGATCTCTACAGTTATAATTGAGCTTTCTATTAAGTATACAATCTTTGATTGATCTTTGAACTTGTTATTACTTAATTGATTCACACTTTGGACATTCATTTGTAATCAAACATATCGTGTGAGGGAAATTATTTTGTAATCCATATTATAAAATCAAAGTTAATTGATTATAAGTTTTGGAAAACACATTGGGAATAATCTTTTGTGGCAAAGGTTTATTGACATTTTGAAAGTCAATTGCAAGCGTAGTTGAAACTTTGGAGGCTTGCTTAGTGGAATCCTCATGCTTGGTGACCTTGCAGATGTGGGCATAGGCACGATTGGCTGAGCCATATAAAAATCTCATGATTGCATTTTTCTATCCCTTATCCTTTTATTTTTACTGCACTTTAATTTGTTTATTTCAAAATTATTTGCTTAGCTTAAATTGTATTAAGATTTGTTTGCTAGTTTTTAGATTCTCAATTCACCCTTCTTTTTGGGTTGTACAACTTGTATTTCATTTGGTATCAAAGTGAGATGCTCTTGTGTAGAATTAACCATTTTGACTTAAAGATTAATGGCAACCCAAAATAATTCCACATTTAGGAAAGGGCAATTCATTACTAGACCTTCATATTTTGGTGGTGACTATTACTCATATTGAAAAATTAGGATGAGAATTTATTTGCAAGCCTTAGATTATGAAATATGAAAAATTATTAATGATGATCCTTTAATACCTATTACCAAAAAATGAGAATGGGGAAGATATTCCTAAACCATCGAGTCAATGAAGTGAAATAGAAAAGAAAAAATTATCAAAATTATCTTTAAATTCCATAATAATGAATGCTCTGTTTTATGCTCTAGAAAAGAAAGAGTTTCATAGAATGTCTAGTTGTGAAAGTGTTTAGGAAAATTTGGAACAAACTTGAAGTTGTCTAGGAGAGTCCAAATTAGGTAAAAGAATTTATGATTAGTAGATATACTAGACAATACAAATTATTCCAAATAGAATAAAATGAAAGCATTTATTCCATGTATAATAGGTTTACGGATATAATGAACGCATTAAGAGTTCTAGGCAAAGCCTTTTAAAAAAGCAAAAATATTAAGAAGATCATTAGGTCATTACCAGTTGAATGGAGATCTAAGAGAACTACCATAGAGAAAGCTAAGGATTTAAACATCTTACCTATTGATGATTTCATTGGTTCTCTTATTTCTTATAAGGAAGCTTCGACAGCAGAAAAGAGCAATGAATAAAAGAAGAAGAAAAATATTGCACTCAAAGCATCAAAATATAAAAGTGATGAAAATAGCGAGCTAGACAATGAAAATATGGCTATGATGGCCAGAACGTTCAAAAATTCTTCAAGAAAATCATTGAGCAGAGACGATTCAGAAAATACAAGAATCAAAAGGAGAAAAAAGAGCAAATCACTTGTTATGAATGTAAGAAACCTGGACACATATGATCAGAGTGTCTTTTTCTCAATAAGCTCAAGAAGAAGGTAATATTAGCAGCGTGAGATGACAGCGATGAGGAAACAAGTGATGATGAAGAACATCAAGAAATTTCAAAGCTAGCTCTCATGATAATTAGGAAAGAATCATTTGATGAACTTAATGAGGTAAGTGATATTCTTACTTATGATGGATTATATAGTGCTTTTAAAGAACTGCATGGTGAGTGGATGAAACATAGTGAAAAGAATGCATGTCTTAAAAAGAAAATAGTAAGGTTTCAAATGAAAATGAATATCTAAATGCAAGGATTTGATGCTTAGAATTAGAGAATAAAAATTGCATAATAGAGTTACATTTAATACTTGCCATTTCTCACTCAACTATTTCTCCACCATTTGATGCCATACAGATTTCTTAACATTTGATGGGCAATTAGAGTAACGCTCTCCATCTGTTTTAAATTTTTTGAAGACTTCATCTCTAATGCTCTTCATATAATCTTTGAATCTTTCTTTAACTTGAGAAGAGAATGTAGCTTTCAACTCCTCTTTAAGGCCATTAAATGTAAACTTACTTTTAAATCGATTAAACAAGCGATCAAGTCTATTCACGAGCATTCAGAATATGTAATCCAAGGTCCATTAATTTGTTGTTTAAAAAGAGCACCTATTGTATGTACAGACAAAGAGTAAAAAGCCTGAAATAATAATTTGGAAATTGAATAATTTTTAGTACTTTGATTACATACATGTGATGAAATAAACAAAGAAATGATATTTATTATTAATTTATATAATTAATCAACTTGCAGCATTGTATGTTTCTTATTTTATTTAAATAAAATAAGTTACCTTCCTTTGTTAACTTCAACGGGTCCACCTTCGCCAATTTTACTTTTGCCTTTCCCTTTCTTTTTTTTTTGGAGGCAGTAATACCTTGACCTATAAATCAATATACCGACATAATAAAGAGTAACTAGTTTAAAATAAATAAATAGGAAATTCAATTTTTTATTAACTAAAATATTACCATTTGTGCTTGCACATTCATCAGTGGGAACATCTTACAATTGTAAAGTATTATAAGATTGTTGAACTGAATTATTTCTATTTTCGAATGAACTGGAATGAGTCGTGGGCTTTCTTGTCCTAGCTGTGAGTAGCAAAGTATAAACAACATTAGCTTTAGTTAATAGTAAATATAAAAGAAATGTCAATTTTACTAAAAAAAAGATCTTTATGAAATAACAACTAAATTACATTCTCTGTTTGAATTAGGGCCATCAGAACATATCTCGTCAGCTAGCAGTACTTGACCGGCATGGGATGAATCATTGACCCCAAACTTGGATGATTTATCGGCATTAGACCGGGATGACTCACCGACCTTAGTTTGAGATAATTCACCAATCACAACATGAGATGATGCACCAACCTCAAGACATTTATAGAAAGTAGAGACTTGACGAGTTTTCTTCAAGATTTGATGAGTTTTATTTTTCTTTCCCATCTCTATTAATATCAAATAAAAATAAAATATAAAGAATAAATAAAATTAGAATATAATGGAAAGAATGTTCAACCCTATTATATAGATCATGTGACAATAAAAACCCTATTATATAGATCACGTGACAAATAAAATTTAATTATATAATTTTACCTTGTAAAGTAGAAAGCTGACTGATTGATTTTTCCTTTGGAGCTTTTTACTTATCATATGATGCTCTAGGCTTACTTTGGCCTTGAAATAAGTTATAAAGACTTTTAGTTTTCCCTAGATGTAACATGTATAAAAAAATAAGATGTTTGAAATTAAAAGTATACTAAAAACTAAATTTTATTAATTAAAGGCTTGAAAACCATAACTTCGATCAACATACTTTTCAACCGCTGCTTAGATAGATTATCATAATTTTCTTTCATCTCTGGTGCTCTTTGTATTTGATCATCACTTGTTGGTCTTTTACTTCTTTTTGAATCCATTGATGCATTAACCTGATCTTTTTTTTTTCTTAGCCATGACTATTCAATCGAAATATATAATTAATTAAAAACATATTAGTACATAAGGAAAACCAAAGAATAGCAACATAATATACGAACAAGAGTTAAACAAGTAACTTAAATGAATCAATTTTGAATAGGGCAACAAAATAAAAATGAAAACAATCACAAATAAAAACATGACTAAACTAACACTGAAAGTAGTAATATATATAATTTATATTGTAAAAAATAAAAATAATTATAAATAAGTAAATTCTAATCAACATTACTTTCTTCAGTCATTTTTGTTGACATAGTCATAAATGAAATGAGTCTCTTCTTCTTAGAATGGCTCATCTTGAACAACCGGAATGTCATATAGATTTCTATGCTTTGTTTTTACTACAACACTCTATGTAGTATTTTTTAGTTCCCTATATAATATACTTGAGTTTCCTGCGATGCTAACACAAATAGCTCTATAGTGTTTAACTTTCACCTTTTATTGATAGTAATTATCTCATAAAGATCTCTTTTATAGCATATTCCTTCTTGAGCCATGTCATACTAATCATAATTGAATAAAACAACTTTATTCCCTTTTGTATAATACAACTCAATAATTTCCTTCAATCTTCCATAGTATGAAACTCCACCATCATGGTCCTCCCTTTTAACGATTACTTCACTATTTTGTGTCTTCTTATTTTGATCACGATGGGTTGTATGAAATCTGAAGTCGTTGACATTTAAACACGAATAATGAGTCACTTGCAATTGAGGTTTACATGCCAAAGAGAATAGTTGACTACTAACTTGGCCATCATTGTAAAGTTGTGTTATTTGCAAATAAAAGTAATAATATTTTCTATTAAAAAAGGAGCACCTAAAACGACTTTAATAAACAAAAATTAACTATATTTTTATATCTTACTCATAAATATCTTATTCTTAAAACTATTTAAAAAACTCAAGTCTATGTACTTTAGCCACATTGTTAACACCAACATTTAAGAGTATATTATTAAATATGTAGTAAATAAAAAACTATAAATTTGCCTTTCAGTTTTCAAATCCAAAAGCCTTGATCTTTGAGAAGTAAGAGGGCTACCTTGAGAGACCTTGAGCGCATTAGGGCCAAATGTAAGATTCTCTCCTCCATTGTTTTTAGGGTATCCTACAAGGGTGAGATCCTAGTGTATCTTGTGACAAATGAGAAAGCTCTTACATTGAACCCTTTTACATAAGATTCTGTTTACCTCTCTAGCCTTTTTTTGTAAAGATGTTTAGCTATCTGTCAGTTACCCTTGGATAATTTTTCTAGCCTGGGCAGAGAGTGTTGATTGGCTTTTAAGTGTTGTGGTCGATGGTGAGAGAGGTATGGTAGCTTAGATAATGGCGAGCTTGTCCATGTCCGGAACTCCTTTACTAAAGATAGTGCATGTATCATTTCTCTTTTTATTTATTTTTATACCTATACTGTACATATAGATTGTTCATCTCAGTAGGACTCTTTGTGACCTTGTAGATGTAATATAGATCAAGGGAAAACACCACATTTGAGAGGTAGGGAGAGAGGTGAGTAGTTTTAAAGAGAGAATTAGGCTTTGTAGAAGGGAAATGATATATTAAGTATAGATAAATTGGAGAAAGTTGGGTTGATTGGTGAAAGCTCCGCTTCTACTTCTGAGGATATACCATGTGTGGTTAAAAGGCATCCTTAGGATACCTTTCCTACTTTATATTTTGTTTTCTGCAGACCTTTTTTCTTTGTACATTGTGGTTAGCAGATACAGATCTTCTCTCAAATGACCTTTTTTTTTTTAGCCAAATGAGCAGCGGTTCATCGGGTACCCTAGGTGCCATTCCTTCCCTGTAGGATGCTCTGCCTTCTCGTGCTTTACGGAAAAGTCTTGGTCATAGAGCTACTCTCTAGGCGATTCTCAAGGTACCTCAAATACCCAGATTAGGCTCCTTCTTCTCTATGTTAAGTGATTTTGATAAAAACGAACTTGAATAGGTGGTGAATGAGAAAGTTTCATACCATAAATATAAAAATGACCGTTGAGTCAGATAAGTTAAGTCTGATAAGGGGCAACAGGTTACCTTTTACCTACGTTTACTGTAATACCTTTTTTTGATACCTAATTTTTTCGGGTCTAGGTTTAAAACAAGTGCAATAGAGGGAGGTAGACCTTCACACATAATAACAAACAAAAAGCAATTAAATTGGGCCAAAAAAGGAGGTTTATGGCGATCCCACTCTGATGCTCAAGTTAGTGTCTAATGAATTCATGTTGAATAATAAAGTTGGAAATTAGTCTCGAGGTGGTACAAGAGATTAATTAAATTCAATATCAACATAGGCCTATAGTTTATTAGAAGAGTTTCTGAAATTTAAAATATTTTATCATAAACTAAGTAGTTGATACATGCCAATACTCAAATTTCAGGTGTTGACTCTTTGGACTAACTCCTATGTTCACATGAGAAAACTTGAATTCTTTCTTATAGTTCTTTTTTTACACTTTTCATGTCTAGAAGGAGAGACATTCTTTATCGCTTGAACTTGAATAGCTTTTAAAAGACTTTGGTACATTAAGGGGTCTGTTCCAGTATTCCAGTAGAGCTGTTTTAAGTTATATTAGTTTGAAGATATTTTCTATAGCCACTTCTCAACAAGATAAAATATAAACTAGGTAACCATGAAACTTGCCTGAGGTTACCCCAAATGAGCATTTATTTGTATTTGGTTTTATTTGGTACTTTCTGAAGACTATAAATGTATCATTCAGGTGGTGTACATGGTCAACTATTATCTGACTTTTGAAAATCATATCATCTATGTAGACTTCCATTATTTTACTGATTTGATCTTTAAAAATAGCATTTATGAGATGTTGATAGGTAGCACCTGTGTTCTTTAAACCAAACGGCATCACACTGTAATACAACCCTTGATTCATTATAAAAGTTGTCTTCTCCTGATTTGCAGGGGACATCTGTATTTGATTATAGCTTGAAAGGCATCCATGAAAGTTAGTAAGCCATTCCCAGCAGTTGAGTCAACTAACTGGTCTATTCTAGGAAGTGGAAAGCTATCCTTGGGGTAAGCTCAATTGAAAACAGTAAAATCTACTCATATCTGCCATTGCCCATTTGCTTTCTTAACTAAAATTACGTTAGAAAACCAGTCTGGATAAAGTACTTCCTGCAGGGATAAAATCAGGTTTTTCTTAATTTTTCAATTAAAACCTTTTAGGACTTATCTCATACAACATACACGAATTAAGTAATCTAGAAATTCGTACCTTTGATGATCTGAGAAGACAAACAATAGAGAGTTATGTGACTTAAGATCGATCAACACTAGACGTGTGGGCGTCTGTTTCCCACTCCCAATTGCAACTGTCGTCTCTTGGATGCTTTCTGTATTTTTCTCAAAAACCCTGGAATTCTATTCTGTCATGTTTTATTAAAAAAATACCCCTTTTATAATATCTTATGAAAAATCCTAATATGTTAGGATTAGGATTCCTATTTAAAATATGATTCTTTTTTTATTTTAAATATTTAAATTAAATACTGTCTCTCCACTTACGTTAAAGTAGAGAATGTGTAATTAACTAGGGGACCGCCTTATAAAATATCACAAGCCCCTTTTACACTTTAATATAACATACTAAGCCTTAACAAATATTATAATTATGATTTTCACCTAATAAGCTAGTTTCTTGCTTTTGGGTGCAGTGATGGTGTTGTCAATTAAATTAGCTAACCTAGGGATCATTTGGGAAAATATAATAGTGGCTACAATAATTAGATTTGTAATTAAATAAATATAATTATTTAATTCCAATTCTACTCCACTATAAAATTGGAATTGACCTCCATAATTGTATGCTCGAATATAATTTGCCTAAGCCACATTGATTTATTTACTGCACAATCCTTTGTACCACATCGTTAATTTAAATTGATATCTCAACTTTCAATCAATTTAATTACATCTTATTCCTTGATACTTACTGGTTTTCTCTAATGACCATTCTCTATAATCAAGTACTGAGAACCCATAAAGAGATGTGTCGTATAAATTATGTATTGTTAATTTATAATTTCAATACTTGTAATTGCTCCCACCAAGATACCGGGTAATCTTGACTACATGTGTATGTCGTGCCCATTGGTAACTCAAATGAAATAACAATTATAATTATGAAATTATAACTAACTCGCCCCCAAGGGCGTGGTCAGGTTGGTCACCATGTTCGTTGTAGAGCCGTGGCGGCCCAAGTTCGATTATTGGGGTGGGAAGGGAGTTAAAAAACTTGTATTTGGGCTTGCTCACCCCCTTCCCTTTTTAAAAAAAATTATAACTAACTCAAGATTAAAATTACAGTAAATCAATACCTATGAGATTTAATAAGTCTGACAGTTATTACTAGGTTAATTAAATCTCATATGTGATCCAGTTCAATATAGTCATACTACATCAATAAATTCATACATGATTAAGATAAATCACTCAATGAATTTATTACAGTCTATACCTAAATAAAGTGCCCAACTTTATTTATCAAATGCAAACTTAATTTATTTAATCATAAGATAACTTGTATTTATGTCTTCTGCAAATTCACATGGTGATCGCATAAATATATATAATATGATTAAATGGACTTTACTCAAAATATTAATGCAATTTAAGATATCTGAATAAATATCTTAAATATTTTATTAATCAGAAAATCAATATAACTAACTTATTTATACCTGGATTGCTTCATTGCATTTTTGATTAAATGTCCTCTTCTTTTACTTAACTGGTAGATAGTCTGGGTTGACATTCAGAGAGTTCATTATATAGTCTAGTGATATTCCCAGAGTGTGCTCGTGACTCTATGCGAACACAATTTTATTTTTATTTAAGAAAGTAATTAGGACTTCTCTATTCCTTCCTTTAGGTTACCTCCGATTTTTACCACCCTGAAGGTTTCATTTTTATCTATGTTCACCTCTTTTCCTCCAACGATTCTATGGCTAGCTGTTTTTGAGGGGTTCTTCCTTCTAGGCAGATAACTCAATTTTTATGCCTTTCAGTTGAAGTTAGTAAATCTCCCACCTCGAAGCTAATAATTTTCATAGCTAGAGCATAACTTTCTCTTGCTGTTCACTATTCACCTCTAATTTTGCCCACTTTACTTCTAAATAAAAATTTGATAGCCAAAGCATATGTTGACGTGACCGTCTTGATGGGGTTTAAGAATGGTCTCCCTATAATCATGTTGTAAATAGAAGGACAATTTACCATAAAAAAAAAATCAGCTATAGACGTCACTTGATCTGGTGCTTCTCCTATCGTGACTGCAACTGTATGGCCCCTTCAACTATCACAATTTCTCCTCCGAAACTCATCAGGGGTATTTTAATCTGCCTTATCTTGTTTTTTCCAATGTTCATCTTCCAAATTGTCTCCAAGGAAAACATGTTGGTAGAGCTCCCATTGTTAACCAAAATTCGGTGTATTTCACAGTTCGTCACCATTATGGTAATGGCCAAAGCATCATTGTGGGGTAATTTACACCTGCTGCTTCTGTTTCTATGTAGATGATCTCATATAGAGTAATTTAAAATTCCTACCGGGGGTAAAAGCTATGCATCACTTCCCTAGCCTGCCATTTGATTGCACTATGGGACATGCCCTTTTTTGATAACCTTCCAATTATGGTTTTGATCTAGATTGGAGCTTTCCCTTTTTTCTTGCTATCTTCATGCTTTATGGGCTTTGTTTTTACGTTGACATCTTCTATGAACTCTTTTAATTTCCTTTACCTGATTATAAGTTCCCAGCATTCTGAGGTGTCATGTCCATGATCTTTGAAGAAGTAACAATACCTTGATTTGTCTCTTTTTTTCAAGTGGTGCAATTAGCTGGTTTGGCTACTTGAGATAGGGTCTATTCTTGATGTGCATCAAGACATGTTCTCTGGTGGTTTTCGAGGGTTGAAGTGACTAAACCAATAACAAAATATTAATCAAGTCCTGTCTCGCGGGGTGCGGCATTTGTGAGTCTTATCAATTGTAAAATTTTGCTCCATTCATGATCTCTTGAGATCTGAAAATTTTCCAATTCATGGCATCTCAAACTCGCGCTTAGCAGTATAAAGTTCTTTCATACTAAAATATCTTTGTGCTTTGCATAGCAGGTCGGTATAAGTACGAGGTGGATTTTTTTTTTAAAGTGACCATAAGAATTTTCCTGGCTTGAGGCCAGTCATCATTGCCATTAACACCACTCTATCACTGTATCATTCTACTTGCATCTGTGATGCTGTCATGATTGAATCAAGACTGTGTTCGTAGAAACCCTCCTTCTAGCGCTAACTGTTGATTCCTGATTTTTTTCGGCTTAATGTCGAACCAAGTGCAACAAATAGAGGTAACATACACACATAGTAACAAGCAAGAAAATGGTGAAATGAGGTCGGAAGTGGTGGTCACCGGTGTGTGCACTCGATACTAAAGTCAATAAAGGTGATTTTGGAGTTGAAATTAAAGTATTTTTGTTGGCTTGAATGACTATATCTTGTTTATGGCAAAGTTTTCCTTAAATATCTCTTTTAGAGAAGAAAATGGACCATGCATCAATAAAGTGTGCATTGTTCCCCTATTTTTGGGGGTATTATGGGCGTAATGATTCTATCCCATCATAGCGATGAAGTATTTTATGGAATTTATAATCTTTTTTTTTTATTATTTTATGAGACCATGGAGTGACGTGGCAACTAGTGTAATTTGACGCCCTGGGGTGATAAGAACACGGAGCATATTTTTAGGTGCATTTCCATGATTCTTTCTTAAAGATAGGTGTTATTCAACATTTTGGTTTCATTGGCGTTATGCTTTTGATTTGGTATTGACTTGAATCGATGTTTTCCTTTTTTCCATATCTAAGGTTTCTAAATTCCCATATGATGGACTTTGTTTCTACCTTTGAGAGATGTAATTTTCCTACCTGGAGATTTATGTCCCACCTCGAAGTGGTATCATTAGTTACCTCATTAACATCTACCATTAATCATTGAAGCTAATTCTCAAGTAGTAGACTTAGCCGAGGTGGTATCATTAGTTACCTCATCAACATCTACCATTAATCATTGAAGCTAATTCTCAAGTAGTAGACTTAGCCTCATCTAGAAAAAGTACGAGTGCTGAGATCTTTCGGATCATAGCTAATGTTAAAGATAGATTGAAGAGGCTAAATTAAGTTAAGATTCAACACACTCCAAAACGCTTTAATGCATTAGCTCATTCTCTTGCAAAGTTATTTTTGGAGTATACTGATTTTGTATTATGGCTCGACAATATACCAACTTAATATATGTAGTTATTCACAAATATGAAAGAGTGAAAGTTATATATACTTTCTTCTCAAATTTATTAAAAAAGACAAGTATTTGAAATTTATTTTCTCATTAACTAATTTTAAATTAAAGAGTACTCACATTCTTGTATTATACAGATCATTCTTGTATTGCATAGATCATTTTTAATGTTTAGTATTAATTTTACAATACATATACTCTCAATTGCAAATAAATGCAAACAAATCAATTGGTAATATTCAATTCTATATTTTTTTTAATAAATCAAGTATTGACACCATATTAAAAGTCTTAACATTATGATATTACAATATTATAATTTTGGTGATACTTTAGTAATAATAATACCATAATCATGGTATTACAAACTAACGTCAGTAGCTTTTGCTGTTAGATCAATAACTTAGTAAGTGACACTATTTTCATGTCACCGCAAAAATCTTTTTCTTATTGTGCAAATTCTAAGAAGTGTAGATAAATAAACAATTAATAGATTAAGGGTGCGTTTGACACACTATATTGTATTATGTTGTATTATATTATTTTAATGCTTGTGTATTGCATTACGTTGTATTGCATTAGCAATGTATTATAATAATAATGTACAATGTTTGGTGCTATAGTGAACTATATTATAACAATATTTGGTGTTACACTACAATTTATTATTCTTTTATGATTGACTTAAATTATATATTTAGAAAATAATATTTATTAGTACTTAAAAAAATAAATATAGAAGTCTTCAATTTTAGAAATTTTACAAATTTTTTTAGTATAAATATTAAAAAAATCATAATTCTTCATAAAGATTAAAGCACATAATTTAATCAAATAATCTTTAAATAATATAACAACAAAAATAAATAGTTAAAACTTATGAGAGTAGTTTAAAAGTCATCTTAGGATGATAGAATAAAAGTTTATATATATCACAGGATAACAACAAAATAATAAAGTGATACAATTATTAACATATTCACTGACAAAAAAAAAAGTGCTAAATAATCTAAGTAAAAGTTTTGTAGTATATGTAATAATATTATATATTATTATTTATTTTAAATTAATATTATTCAAATTTATTTTTTTAAATATTTATTATTAGTTATATTAAATTATTTTAAAATAATTAATTTTTATATATTAATTATTGTAATATAATTAAATAATATAATATTATATTAGATTTTATATACTATTTAAGTATTTATTATTAGTCATATTAAATTATAAATTTATTAATAAATTATCATGTAAAAATAAAAAATATTATTATATTATAAATTAAAATATAATATTATTGAATAATAAATTAATTAATTTGTATTAATAATTATAATGTAAAATAAAAATAAAAATTAACATTATATAATATTATATTAAATTAAAAGTAACAGTAAAAATATTTAAAAAAAAACAAGCTAATCCGGTCAGCCATTTACAATGTCACAATAATGTCAAACATGGTATAAGATTAATCTAATACAAAGCAAGTTCTTAATATGGTCTTATGAGTGTTGCCAAACACACCCTAAGCGCATGTTCAGTACGTGGGGTCCAAGTGTTAAATTCGTAGCTTCCTCAATCGAACCTTCAAAATCCCCCATCAGAAATCTAACCATTTTGTTCACTGCATGACGAGCGAACTTCACTTGCAATCAAAAGTAGAAACAAAATGCGAATCTGATAATAAAAGTCAGCGGCTTACCACAAAAAACGCGGTCCACTTACAAGGCAAAGAAATTAAAACCTTAAAATCATTTTTCTAGCACCCGCTTTCGACAACTTTCTTGAGTTTGTTTCAACACCAGCTGAAGATGGTTCACAAATGCTTGAACTTTTGGGTTTGTTTTGCGAGTCCGTATTCCAGGAGTAGGGATGATAAAATGTGAGTCTAGATCGGGCTTTTTTAAATCCAGACCCAAGTCCATTTTAGGAGAAATATAAGGGTTTGGCTTGAACTAGACTTAAGTTTTTACTCATTTTTTAAATTTTTTTAATTGTTGTAAATTTGAAATGAGTTAATAAATAATAAATTCTTATAATCAACAATAAATTTAAAAATCAATATTTTAAAATAAAATAGTGAATAAAGAAAATGAAGCAAATAAAAATTTAAAGATTTAATTTTTTTAAATACCAAATTCTTTAATTCAAACATTCTCTTAATTAATAAATACTTAAGAGATAATTTAGTATTATAATTTTAAATTTCTTTAATCATTATTGATTTATGAATTAGAGATTTAATTTATTTTCTATTTTGTATTATTTTTTTAAATTTTAATTTATAAACTTATTTTAAAAAAATAGAGGGCCAATTTTAATCCGGATTTTTTTTTAAAACTATTTAGGCCCTTGTGTGAAGGACCGGATCAAAACATGTGGGCTAAGCCCCAATCTATTTGCCCATCCTTTATAGAAGTCACCCGTGCCTTATCCAAAAGAAATGGGAAATTTACAAATATAACCAAAAAAATTTAACAAATATCCAAAATAATTAATTACATTTTTTATATCATCCTTAGTCATTTATCCTTTTTTTTGCCCATAATGCCCATATCTCTCTCAAAACCAAACTCGGCAATTGGCTCCCTCCGGTAACCCGAACTACCTCCATTTTACATTTTCTAGTAACAATCAACGGCGGTTGGGCGGGTTTTTGACAGTGAACTCAACTCCAGCGGGTTTCTATCATTCTCCATTTTGTAATTTTCGGTAATTTTCACTTCGTAAATTTTAATTTCTTTCTATTTTGATAAGTTTGATTGATGAAAAATTAGTGTATGGATGCATCATTGATTGCCCATAAATATTGGAGATTGTTAAGTGAAATTTAGGTTTAAAGAGTAGTACGCGAGGTGCTCGATAAAATGCCCCTTAGACTAGATTAAATAGTTGATGGTGTATTGCAAGATTAAAGTGTTGATGATGTGATTGTAAGGTGGAGTATAGGTGGAATAGGGATAGAAATCACACGCGCAACAGGTAAAAATCACCCGCGCGCAACAGACAGCCATCTCGTGCGATCACGTGCGACAGACACCTGTCGCATCACATTACAGAATGTGAAAAAAATAAATCTTGAATTATTTTTATTTTTTTTTAATTATCAGATTAACTAATTAAAATTTTGATTTTTTTTGCAGTTGTAATGGCCACAAAACCAGGCACGATGAAGATTCCGGAAACGAAACACTTCCCCGGGTGTATTACAAATACCTCAAAATTTGGGAATGTGATGGATGCTATCAGGAGAAAGTTAACGAAGCAACAATTAAGATTATTCAGGAAAGATATATTTGGCCATTTCACAAAGATGGATAGCTACGTGTTTAGTGGTGCAATCCTTCACAACGCGTTACTTAGGCAAGTAGCGTGTTGTGATGAAGATGATAAAAATCAGCCGTGGTTTGAATTTAGTGGCTAGTTAGCACGGTTATCAATCGTTGAATGGTGTTTAGTTACGGGACTTTGCTATGATACATACGACTTACACAAAGAAGCCAAATTTCCTGCGAATAACAGGTTGCGTGATTTGTACTTTGAAGGTAACCAACTGTATCAATGTTGCAACATCACCCCAACATATCACCCAACAAAGATAAAGTGGATGATCAGCCACATGTTGAACATGATTATGAAACGCACGATCATGCACCAGAATCATACGAATATAAAGTGGACGATCAACCGCCTGTTTATGATGAATATAAAGCCGCAAGAGAGGTTAGATGCTTGAGATGCTATTTCTAACATCTAATTATTTTAAAACAATGATGTTATACATAAATGGATTTATTTTTATTTTTTCTACAGTCGAAATCAAAGTTCTCGTATGATTATGTCATTCGTAGAATGAAGAGAATTGATCGTTTTATTATTGACATGAAAAAAACAATGACCAAGATAATGTCGGATGCTGAGGCTGAGCGGAATGAACAAAGACAGTTTAGAAAAGAACAAAGAGAGTTTGCAAAATCTGTAATGGGGTTTATTAATTCATATACTGAGAATTCAAAGAAGCATTATTACAGTGATACTCCGATGAGAAACCTTTACACAGTAAGAAATTTACATAGTTCCTTTTTATTTTTACTATTATTCTAAATGTATTATGATTTAATAAGTTTTTACTATTAATAGACCCCTGATGATGTTCAAGATTGTCATGATCATACCCCACTATCATTGTCTTTATTATCTAAAGACGTAAATGATGACAGTGTGCAAATTTTGAAGGAAGCACCTCTCGGCATAAGTAAATTTGGCCGTGAGTATAGGACGTCATATGCACTTAAAAGTCCCTATTTACAAACTTACAAACGAGGAAGGAACATTAATCGTCTTCCGACCATAGAGCGAACAGATGTCCACATCGAAGAAAGGACAAATGTGGATATAAATCTACTTAGAGGAGTAGAGGATCCGACACTGTTTCATAAGTTCCACTAGTGGTTTGATGGTAACATTGTAGTTGATCGTGACATCCGACATTCGAAGGAATTTTTTAGCATACTCTTGGGGAGAGACTCAATGGGATGGCTAGAGGATGAAGTAAATGTTGTACATTTTTACTTAATTTACTTGTAATGTACTTGCATAATCTAACTGGTTTCTTTGTCATTTACAGCATATCCATGAATACTACCATTTGATAAGTAATAAACAGCAGCAATATCTTAATGTCTTATATCGATCACTTGCACATACTGAGATGTCTATTTTGGGTAAAATCATTGAAATATATAATTGTCGTTTTATTATGCTATAATAAGTAATAATATTTATGTAATGAATTGATTAGGTTTTCTTGAAGGCTCAGTGGAATAACGGTGACTGTGATCTGAATTCATTAGACTACATGAGTCTAAATAACTACATTAATGGTCGGGATGACACAAAATCAAAACCGTTCGCGGATGTTGATGTGGTGTGTATTACTTACATTGAACGTCCTTTAATATTTAAAGATTTGAACATAAAAATTTTAGATATGTGTTTTATTTCTACCGTATGCAGGTTTTCATTCCAATTAACTTACAAGGCGATCATTAGGTTGTAGCCCGAGTAGACTTTGTACACAAGCGGTTTTCTATTTATGACTCATTAAAGGAACATCGAGAAAAAAAAGTTTATTCTCAACTATTCAAGCTACTTCAAAATATATTTCCTCGATAGCTACAAGATGTTGGATTTTACAACCTCTGACCAGAATTACAGAGCGCGGAGCCTTGGAAACTTATACTAGTTAAGAGTGTACCACAACAACAGTCAGGAACTGGTGATTGTGGGGTGTTTATGTTAATGTTTACGATATATTTAATGTTCAAGGTACGATTTAATTTTGACAGTAGTTATGGAGAATACTTTAGGAAGAAGATTGCCGTTGACATATTTAATAGGGATATTGGGTTGTAAAATATATATTTGAACAATTGTAACTATAGTGCGATTAATCTTATTTCGGGTTTGACAATTCTCCAACACTTATTATGAATAATCATTTTAACAAAGACAATTTAACATGTCGAATACATAATAAACATAAGAGTTTAAAATACATCATATATAACCTTAAATACATAAGACGCTACAACGATAATAGGCCACTAATTACGATTCGTCGCAATGGGATTCTTACATCTTTTTCTGTTATGCCCGCGTTCCTTACACCGAGAATACATCACAGTTCTCCGTGATTCATCCTCACCAACAGATGGTATTCTAAGCTCCTTCCGACGACCAGGAGGCGGTTTTTCTATTGGTGGATTTACGTTTAACTGTTGGATGTGGTGTGGAACTTCCCAAGAATAGACATCGCCAACCGATTGATTGGCACTGCATATGCCTTCAATAAAGATTCCTTAGAGTAAAATTGAGAACAGAGACCTATGTAATCTGCTCGAGCATGCAGGCAAGCAGTTATTGCATGAGCACATACAAGTTGATCAAGTTGGAATACTTTAAAACTACAAGTCCGACGACTTATGTCAACTAACCCTTCCTTCACACCACCACCCCAAACTTGAAATTTATGCTTAGACACTGGACGAACATTCATTCTTTCAGCTTGATCTTTTCTGTCAAATACTATTTTATTTGCCCACGTTGTTAAAGGAGTACTCATCGATTCTACCATTATTTTTCTGTGATAAAACCATTGTTGCAATGTTTTTCGGAAATGGTCAACCAAATGAGTTATATGAAATTTTCGAGATTCCCTCATCAAAGAATTCACACTTTCCGCAATATTAGTGGTTAGAATGCTGTAGCTCCTACCATTGAATTGAGATCGTGCCCAATTACATGTGCCCACATTATTCTCTAAGTAATCAGCTGCCCCAGAATGCATTCCCCATAACCCCTCAAATTGTGTTCTAAACTCTTCACATCTGTATTCCTTAGCTGCATTTATAAATGTGGGCTCAAACTTATTCCAAAGAACTTTTGACATCCTAAACTTCGACTTGACATTACCTTTGACATGGTAGAAACAAATACCGTGGGTAGCACTACGAAATATCTTCATAACAGCTCTCTGAATAGAATTGCATCAATCGGAAATAATGACTAAATCTGGTATATCACCAATTACTCTATGCAAATTCATCACAAACCATTCCCAAGAATCATTATTTTCGGAATCCTCAATCCCAATAGCTAGCAGATACAATTAATTATTTCCATCTAAGCAGGTTCCCACAAACATTTTTCCGCGATATAACCCTTTGAGATGAGTACCATCTACTGCAATCACTGGTCTGATACTCTGCAAAAAACTAGTGATACATGATCCAATAGCCACAAAATAGTACAAGAAATTATTATTGCCATCCAATTTAAGAGCAGTTACTGTACTCTCATTTTCCTTCTCCAATACATGAGAGTACTTGGGAAGTAAATTATATGATTCTGATAGACTTCCTCGTATCACCTCAAGAGCAAATTCTCTAGCCCGATAAGCCTGTTTGTATGATAAACGAATATTGTATTCTTGTTGAATGTCTGCTATGATGTCATTTAGAGTATATATCCACTTTTCCTGAATAAATTTATTCGCGATACTATGACCAATAACCCGACTCCTTGCTTGACGAAGGCCCCTCGTCTCATTACGACACGTGTGTATGTTGTCACATCTCATCACTACCCAACGTACATTCTCTTCATTTGATGCTCTTTTTGCCCGAAGACGCCATTTACATGAAATTGAAGTACAATGTGCCTCGAAACATGTCGATGTGGATCTTGCAACCTTGAAATCGAACTTATCCTTCAAGAAAACTTTGCGCAATTCCAACATTAAATTATATTTGGAATTGAACAACTTGCCCACACAAATATCATTACACTCAATATGTCTAACAAAATCTGGAGCGACCAAGTCTGATGGCAAAACTGGTACAATACTTATAAGAGGGTCAACTTGTACGCCTTTCGAATGGGGCCTTGGAATAATAGGCCGACTTCGGCGTAGATCATGAAAATTCACAAAGTGAGGCAAATCTTTCCTATCACCAACTGGATCCTCATCATGCTCATCATCCCCATCACCTCCATCATCTCCATCATCCCCATCATCCTCATCCCCATCATCCCCATAATCGCAAGAATTATCCAAATGATTATCATCATCATCAATAGGAGCATACTCAAAATCATCGTCCCCATCGTCAATTGGGCTATGGTATGAATCAACATTAATGCTATTTGACATTGTATTATTCGTGTCATTAATGCAATCATCATTGTAATGGAAGGGAGAGTAACCTTGTTGCAGTGAGGTCGTCAGTGGTAACACCTCTTCTTCAACAGCCGCTAGTGTAACGACGTTCTCTTCTTGAACATACTCTTGATTTCTTACTTTAGAAAATTTGCTAACAAAAACTGGGATGCAGCCCTCATTCACCGAATTAGAGTTCATATGTATTAAAACTCTTACCATTTTATCATCAACTATATCCATTGGTATTGAACATACGGGTTGGGTAGAACATCTCGACTGTAAAGTTGTCTTCAATTCAATACTGTAACCATTCGGATTTATTTGCAAAACTTCATATACTCTTAAAAGAAATACATCAAACGTACAATTTTTCAGAGCTAAAAAAGTTCTATTTTTTCCATTTCTGTACTCAAAACGACCGTCTGTCAATTCCTCCCATGATCCATCAAAACACATTTGAAGAACAATTGACTCCATTAAGCCTAAGAAAGAAAAAAAATTAGTACTTAAAAATAATTAGAAATGAGTTATTTTGAGTAAATACGAGCTTGGAGACGAACCCAGAAAACGTGCGATAGGCTCCTGTCGCACGGTTGGACAGACCTGTCAACGTGCGATAGGCGCCTGTCTCACCCTGCGACAGGTGCCTATCCCACAGTTTTACAGAACTTGTCACCGTGTGACAGACGCCTGTTTCACGTGCGACAGGCGCCTGTCGCACGTTTTCTGGGTTCGTCTCCAAGCTCATATTTACTCAAAATAACTCATAAATTTTGATTAATCGAAAAATAAAAAACTACACATTGTGTAAAATAAATACTAACCTCAACTTTTTGCTTTCTAGTTGATGAGTTGATGATTAGTGGGTGAGTTTTAGTGATTAGGGTGTGCTGAATTTTGAAAATTGTTGGTTGAGAATGTATGAGAATTGTTAGTTTTGTTTATAGATCCGAGGGTATTTAAGTCTATGCAAGAAATATATGGCTACATATGATAGAAAAAGTTTAATTGATTATTTTGGATATTTACTAAATTTTTGTGGCTATTTTTGTAAATTTCCCAAAAGAAATACTCAACCTGAAAGTTGGGAAATATTCCATTTAATTATCTATGATAGTCAAAGTATTTTCTCACAAAGGAAATGCACATATATTAAAGTGAGAAACAGAGCATAGAGAAAGAGTCGTAGCAGCAAATATGTATATCAACTTGCTATATGTCCTAGCTTTTAGAGATCTTGCATGCATTGAGAATCTTAGGTAGGACTGGATGGGGGATACGCCGATCCAAAAACAAGTACATTCATTTTGGAATTAACCAAATTAATCAATCATAACAAAGATTATGATAATGACTTAGAGTATAATTCAAGTCTGTGCCACTAGTTTCCACGATGGTCACCTTGAAACTGTCCTACCTAATTAAGCTTTTCTGGTGTACAAGTATTGTAAAGCCCTCAATTTAGCACAATGGCAAACCATCAGACTGAATATATAAAAGGGTAAAAGGAAACCAGCAAAATTAATCAACATAGTGTACGGTACGGCCTATAAAGAACCCAAAGAAAAAATGGTAGAAACTGAAAATAACAGCAGTTCATCAACACATGCGCTCACTTTTCTATATGCATATTATTGTGTAGATACAAATCCGCCAAAAGTTAGAAGTTTCCCTAGCCTTTCGATTGCCAAGCATTGGTGTTAAACCCCCAGGCCTAGGAGATCCTTCTCAGCGGTAGCAAAACCACTTCTAGGATCACTATTTTGCCAGCAATTAGAATATATACAATAAAAGTCCAATTAATTAATCAAATATAATCATGTGAAAAACAAAAAAAAAATCTATTTTTAATAGTGAAATAAGAAGTTAGCAAGAAGCGATGCAATTCAAAACTTTAAAGAATTGTATACAGGGTCATTACTCTATAATATTTTATCAACCGAAAGTTGCCTGCAAACTGATTCATATGAAATAATCTATAAGATGAGATTTTGCGAAAACATCATGGAGATCAAAAGATTCAAGATAACATCAGGGTCCCAAATTCAACAAATGCCACCAAGGTCATTTAGTTTGTCGCAATTTGCAGCGACATATTAGAGATGACAATGGGGATGGAAGGGGATCTCTGATATTCTGCATACGTCCCCGTACCCATCTCCGATATTCTGCATACATCCTTCTCCTTTCTCCGTCCTCATTAGAAATGCTTAAGGGGATCTCGTCCCCTCCCTGAATAATTATAGGATAAATTATAGAAAAACTGATATATTTTTAGTTTTTTAATTTAATTTAATTATATAAGAATAAAAAATTTAAATAAAAGTAAAGTTTGACAATATATCTTATATTAATATTACAAAAGTCATACTATAAAATACAAATTATCAATATAATTGTCTTCGCCAATCTTTACAATAGTATAATAAAAAGAGAAAGAAAATACTTTCATTCTAATAATAAAATAAATGAAATGGATGTAGATAATATAACTAATATTTTTAACTAGGTCTGAAAGTTTCATGGTATATTTGTATAAATATTTTGATATTTTTTTATTTATGCTAATATTTAATATTTATAATTTAAAAAATTATTATTTATTCATTAATAATTCTATTTTCTAAAACATAGAATTAAATTTAAAAATTCAAATGGGGAAATGGGGAGAGGATGGGAATTTAAGCTCATCGTCCCTTCCCTGAAATAATAATTGGATAAAAAATCATCTCTGTTCCCTCTATGAATAAGAAATTTAGTATAAAATCATTCATGTACCCTCTTCAAATGAGAAAAATCCCTGATGGTCCCGTCCCTTATCTCTACAACCAATGATACTATTAGAATTAATTCTTCATTTGGTAAACTTCAAATATTCTTAGTATTGCTTATATTCATGCGCTTTTCTTTCGAGAAATTGTAGAATATATCAGAGGGACTATGTTAACCATACAATAAAAAAAATAATGTGTGACATTTGTGTATTTATTTTAAAAAATTATGGTGTAAATGCTGATTATATTAAATTCGTTTACATGTATCATACATATATTTGCTGGCTATATTACCTCTGATGTATTTTAGGATTCTTCTTTCTCTTATTCATTTTCTAGGTCCCTTTCCCATGGAACTTAATTATGAGAAATCATCCTAAAGTCTTCCTCGGATTGCGAGTCATTAGTCATCATCTGGTAGAAATATTTATGAGAATTCATTCTGAGGATGCATATGTTTGTATTTTACAAAATGCGGGTTTAAGTAACACAATGTTGTTCTCTTGCAATAAATATGCATGAGCTGTGGTAACCACGCCGCTTCCATCTACTTCTATGCGAGTTTAGATGAGGAAAGCGTTTTCTTAACGAAAAATAGTAGATTGACTCCTGTCTCTACTGATGCTTACTCATATGCTGGCTGGTCCGGTTAAATCCAATGGAATTCGCCTTAGTCTATACCTATACGGGTAGTGCTATTCGGTTCAAGGTAAGCAGCTGAAGCAACTGTAGGGGGTACCTATCCAACTCTCTCTGCAACTGGCATTCCTTGTTTGAGGCATATCGATTAGGAAGAAAGCTATAGTTCAAATAGGTAACCCAACGAAGGAAGACGGGCAAATGGTTGAAAGCTAGTACGGTACCAATACCAATGCTTTGATCAAAGCAGTTTGCTCTTCCCGTTGTTAGTGCTAGTTCGATTTCATATTTTGAATTTTTTCATAGAAAGTTTTGATTGATACATGAAAAAAAGGGGAAAGAAGCCTAATCATCTTTCTTTCATTTTAGATAAGCCCTCTTGAAAGCACACAGGCAAGCAAGCGCTTTCACTTTTTGAATATGAAAACCAACCAGCTTAAAGAATGGATAAGAATGCGGAGATTAAACAAGATAAAGGATGACGGGCCTTATCTATATAAGGGGGGTTGCTTGCTTGAAAGTGAAAAAAAAGACTTATTGGATTACTCTAGTGCGGCACGAAGCCGCTGACGCCGAGTCAGCTCATATGCCGATAGCTATGCCCTGCTTGGTCCCCCGGCACGGTGGAGGTTCCGTAGCGCGTCATGAGCACCGGGCTAAGGGGCGGGCCACCCACCTTCGAATGGTGTTGGTCCTACGGACCGTGAACGGATTTCGCCTCTGGCCTCTGGGCACGTCGGAACCGCATGAGTTCACCGGGGTTGAGCACGGTCCGCCAAAATCGGCATAGTTTAGGTGCTATTGATGGCAGCCTTTAGAAGCAACAGGTTGGGAAACCAAGCGAACGCTTCGCGTTTTCTTATCTTCTTCCCGCCCTAGGAGTAGCACAAAAAGAGGGATTATTGACCCAATGATACCACTAACACCTTCCTCGTTGGGGCTCTGCGCACTGGGAAAACGCTCTTTGTCCATTCTTTGTTTTGGTCGGTTGTTGAATTTTGTTCCCCTCTTTAATTTAAACGTGTTGTTTGTATATGAAGGTTCTTTTAACCTTTCGCACTACATGAAAACTAACGATAGATGACAGCTAGTTTATAATAGAAATCATTTTATCCTATAAGTATGATTGAATCATGATAGAATTTTAGTCTATTAAACTATTAATGATGTACATGTAATAATTTATTTATTTATTAATAATTTATGATATGCCAGTGATAGAAATAAACTCAGTCAAAAATATTGTGATAGAATTTTGAGTTTAACCTTGTTTGACCAAATTTAAAAGTAATATTTTATTTTATTAAAACCTAAAATACTGCATTTAGATTATTGAAATGATTAAAAAAAATTGGCGAAGCCTCACACGACACTCAACTTATTGTCACTCTCGCTCACACATAGCAATTACCCTAGCCTTCATCGTCACTTTTAATCAATCATTACTATGTACACTACCCAAATCTTAGCTGACGGACCGTTTCTTACCCTTGTTCAAACTACCAATGCTCAAATCTGTAAGGAGATTTATGGGTGAAACAGAAACACAGCTAAATGAGATTGAAAGAAAAATAAAGAGTAAGCACAAATCTGAACACCAGAAATTACGTGGTTCGGCTTATAACCTACATCCACGGGCAAAGACAGAAAGAAATAATTTTATTATACTGGAAAAATAATAAATTCTCTCTAATAATAGAGGAGAATAATTATACTCTCTCTATAACTAGGAGAAAACTATTCTCACTTCCCAATACCCCGATTACAACCAATAACTCTCAAAATTCTCTCTAATACAAGAAGAAATGAATTTTCTGGGATGATGAAAATGAGGGAATGGGCGCTCAATTTATAGCTGCATTTTAGTTACTATGCATTATTATTTTTATTATTTTATTATTATATATATATTTATAATATATATATTTTGTTCAACACGGCACCGCATGCCGTGTTGAATGGTTTGAATTGGGCACCGCATCTAGAAGGGCGGTGCCTTTTCAAACTTTGACATTCTCCCACTTGGAGATTTGATCGAGAACCAATCAATCTCCACACCATCCTTTCTGCTTTGCCATTGACATGTTGCTTACGTTTCTGCTAAGCCACACGAGGATCTACTCCATATAAATTTGTCAAAAATGATTGGCTTAGTCATAACATCTCGCTAGGTTCTCCTTGGTATGGATTTTCTCAGAATCTACACTTCCATCTTCCACTACTTCTGAACAAAGTGATACTGCACTCCTATATGTTTTGTCCTCGGAATGAAAGGTTGGATTCTTTGCAATATGCAAAGCACTGACCGTCACAAAACACGTGAATTTTCTCTTGTTTGTGCCCGAGATCTTTAAGTAGCCTTTGTATCCAAATAGCTTCCTTGCATGCTTGTGTAGCTGCCATGTATTCTCGCCTCCGTCAGATAAAGCCATAACAGCTTGCAGCTTTGAAATCCAACTCATGACTCCTCCCGCAAGTTTAAACACATAGCCGATAGTGGATTTTCTTTTATCAAGGTCACCGCGAAATCGAATCCACGTAGCCTCTAACAATGAAATTCTGATCCTCCATAACATAATGCAACATCCGAGGTTCCTCCGATGTATCTTAGAATCCTCTTCACTGCTTGCCAATGTTCTCCACCGTGATTCGCCATGTATCGACTAACTACTCCCACCGCTTGTGCAATGTCCGGTCTTGTATGGATCATAGCGAACATCAAACTTCCCACTCGCTGATGCATATGGTACTCGAGACATCTCCTTCCTCTCTGCTTCATTTGCTAGGACACATACTTGAGGATAACTTGAAATTAATAGGAAGTGGGTAGAAATTGGCTTACAATCTTGCATGTTGAAGCGTCGCAAGATTTTCTTCAAGTAATTCTTCTGTGAAAGCCAAATCTTCCTATTATTTCTGTCTCGGTGAATTTGCATCCCTAGAATCTTGTTTTCTGGTCCCAAGTCCTTCATTTCAAACTCCCTAGCCAACTGTGCCTTTAATTCTTGGACTTGATCTTTGTTGGGGCTCACGACCAACATGTCGTCCACATACAACGACAGAAATGATAAAATCATTATCCTCAAATCTCTTGTAATAAGCACAATGGTCTGAACTGAGTCTGTTGTATCCAAGGCTCATGATGAAGGAATCAAATCTCTTATACCAACACCTCGGCGCCTGTTTGAGACCGTATAGAGATTTGTTTAATCTGCAAACCAAGTTCTCCTTGCCTGTTTCAGCAAAACCTTCTGGTTGGAGCATATAAATTTCTTCTTCAAGTTCTCCATGAAGAAATGCAGTTTTCACATCTAATTGTTCTAGATGTAAGTCGAATGTAGCACACATTGCCAAGACTACTCTGACTGTCGTGAGTCTAACTACTGGAGAAAAATCTCATTGAAGTCAATACCTTCTTTCTGAGCATATCCCTTTACCACCAATCTTGCACGATACCGCTCCACTTGATTATTGCCATCACGTTTGATCTTGTAGACCCATTTGTTTCCAATGGCTTTTCTTCCATGTGGCAGTGGCACAAGTTCCCATGTCTTGTTTTTGTGTAGAGCTTCAATTTCTTCCCGCATTGTCGTCGTCCACAAAGTAACATCCGAAATGCTTAAAGCTTTATGGAAAGTTGATGGCTCTCCATCCTCCGTTAAAAGACAATATGCAACATTGATTTCGTAACATACTCGAAAGTGCCAAGTTGGTGGTCGCCTCTCGAGTTGACCAACGAACTTCCGGAGCCTCGCACTAGACCGGTTCTTGTTCCTCGTGTCTCAGTGCCGCTTCGAAGACTCTGAATCTTCCTGACTATTTTCTACATATACCGGTGTAGTCTCTGACTTTTCTTTCACAGTACTATCATCCCCATCTTTCTTTTGCAGTTGATCTTCTACAAAGACAACATCTCTGCTGATGAAAATCTTGTGGGCAGTGGGATCCCACAGACGATACCCCTTGACACCATCAACATACCCCTTGACACCATCAACATACCCCAAAAAGATACACCTCCTAGATTTTGGATCTAGCTTTGTTCTTTCTTGGGCATTATACATTCCATATACAGGACTTCCAAATGCATGTAAATGAGAGTAATCAGCTGGCTTACCTGTCCACATCTCCATTGGCGTCTTCAACTCAATGGCTGTTGATGGAGACCGATTTATCACATAACAGGCAGTTTTGGCTGCTTCAGCCCAAAAAGAGTTAGGTAAACCAGTAGTCTTCAACATAGCTCTTATCCTTTCTGTAAGAGTTCTGTTCATCCGCTCCGCCACTCCATTTTGTTGAGGAGTGTATGCCATCAGAACCGCCTCGAATACCTTCTTGCTTACAGTATGCAAGAAATGCACCATCTGTATACTCTCCGCCATTATCTGTTCTTAAGCACTTGATCTTTTTCCCAGATTCAAGTTCAACCCGGGCTTTGAATTCCTTGAATACTGGAAACACATGTGACTTTTTCTTGATTGGATACACCCAACATCTCCTGGAGTAATCATCAATAAAAGTAACGAAGTACTTTGCACCTCCTTGGGATAAATCCGGTGATTCCCAAACATCAGAATGAACTAAGTCGATAATGCATTTACTTATAGCATGAGATCTGCTAAATTTTAATCTATGCTGCTTACTTATAACACAATGCTCACAAAAAGGTAGACTTACCGATTTGAGTCCCGGAAGCAGCTGTCGCTGAGAGAGAATCTTCAAACCTTGTTCTGACATGTGGCCAAGTCTGAGATGCCACATCATTGTTGACTCTTCTCCATTTGACACGACACATGCATCAGCTTCCTGTAGTGTTTCTCCTTGAAGCATGAATAGATTCGCACTGATCTTTTCTGCCTTCATTAACACAAGCGCTCCTCTGACAATTTTTAGCATCCCATTTTCAATATGGACTTTGCATCCAAGACTATCTATTTGTCCTAAAGACAATAGATTTTTCTTCAGGCCTTTGACATATCGTACCTCCTGAATTGTGCGAACTGTACCATCATACATTTTTATTTTGACAGTACCAATACCAGCAATCTCCAAGGCATGGTCATCGCCCATATACACAGATCCTCCTGAGATTGGTTCATATGTGTGGAACCATTCTCTCCGAGAGGTCATATGCCATGTTGCTCCTGAGTCTATAAGCCGACGCCGCCTACCCGCTTCGCCTTCGTAGCATTGCTGCCTCGCTATAGAGAATTTCGCCATCATCCAAGTACTAGCTACACAACGCCGAGCATTTGATGACTCAGGTGCTTTATTCTCTCTACTCTTCTGATTACTCCAACACTCTTTCTTCACATGCCCTTTCTTGCCACAATTGTAGCATTTCACATTCTTCTTACTCGGATTTTGATCTACCATGATTGTAACTCCCACCGGGGCCACGCTCGTTGATCTCCCACTCGTCACCAATAGTGCTTCCGCTATCGCGAACTTGCATGTCTATCTTCCTTGGTCTTGCGCTCGCTTTCCTCGTTTAAGATGGAGGCTGCAACATCATCGAAAACTAGATCGTCCGTTCGGGTTGTTGTTCGTCGATTGATGATGAGTTGATCATACGAATCTGGTAGACTTTGAAGTAGAAGCTCCGCACGTTCATTTTCCTCTATTTTGTGACCCAACGTTGTGAGTTGCGAAAATAGAGTCTTCAAGGTGTTGATATGGTCGGTCACTGATGTAGATTCCGCCATGCGAAGAGTATAGAGTCTCCTCTTTAAAAAGATCTTATTGTGCAGCGACTTAGCCTCGTACAACTTTGTGAGAGTATCCCATATTTCCTTCGCTGTCTTTTTCTCTGCCACACTGGATAACACTTCATCTGCAAGTGCTAAGTATAGATCAACAATTGCATTACCGCTCATTTCGCTCCACTTAGCATCACCGCCACTCTATGGGTCTTTCTCCAATTCGTCGCCAAGCAATTGTTTTTCCTCGAATAGCTTTCATCTTCATTTTCCACAACGAGAAATTGTTCCCATTGAACTTCTCAATTTCGTATTTTGCCGCCATTTCTTTCACCACAAACTAACTTAGTTAGGATCGGCTCTCACTGTTTTACGTGAACAGTGACCGTATACATGAACAGTGACCGTATACGTGAACAGTAACCGTATACATGAACAGTAACTCCGATTCCAAAAATGCAACCTCGCTCTGATACCACTGTAAGGAGATTTATGGGTGAAACAGAAACACAGCTAAATGAGATTGGAAGAAAAATAAAGAGTAAGCACAAATCTGAACACCAGAAATTACGTGGTTCGACTTATAGCCTACATCCACGGCAAAGATGTAAGGAAATAATTTTATTATACTTGAAAATAATAAATTCTCTCTAATAATAGAGGAGAATAATTATACCTCTCTATAACTAGGAGAAAACTATTCTCACTTCCCAATACCCCGATTACAACCAATAACTCTCAAAATTCTCTCTAATACAAGAAGAAATGAATTTTCTGGGATGATGAAAATGAGGGAATGGGCGCTCAATTTATAGCTGCATTTTAGTTACTATGCATTATTATTTTTATTATTTTATTATTATATATATATTTATAATATATATATTTTGTTCAACACGGCACCGCGTGCCGTGTTGAATGGTTTGAATTGGACACCGCATCTAGAAGGGCGGTGCCCTTTTCAAACTTTGACAAAATCGCCATTGAAGCCATTGTTTGAAGTGTGAAATGAATCCTAGAAACTAAGAATTATCACTATTGAATATTTTTGTCCTTTCAGCAAAGCATCTGCAAGGTAAATGTTTGGTTTCCTATTTTATTCTAGCATGCATGCTTTAGTGGAGAATTTTGTTTGTTTGTGAGAAGAACTTAATTCAATTTGCCTTAGAAATTGATTGGGTCTTCCTCGTGTGCTTTGATTTTCATTATATTGGCAATTTTAGTTAGTAATTGGTCATCATAATTAACAAATTGTTTGATTTTCTTTGACACACAGCCCATTGTTTGAATTTGGAGAAGATGTTATATTTT
The DNA here is from genome assembly GCA_025617385.1 of Murraya koenigii. Lineage (NCBI taxonomy): Eukaryota > Viridiplantae > Streptophyta > Magnoliopsida > Sapindales > Rutaceae > Murraya > Murraya koenigii. Next base: position 17,667,722 of record CM046818.1, read on the forward strand.
TTTATTTTGGTTAAATTGTGTGACTTCACTGATCTTGGTTAAATGGGGTGTCGACGTTATGTAGGCAAGCATACAGCAAGCAAATATGAAATGCTAGGGATATATAATTAAAAGAAGACTGGAATTGAGAGGTTGTATTAGTTTGTTTCTTTTGCATGTGTTAATTTTTTTTCTTCACCTTCTACAATCAATCTCCATGCGTTTGAAGTTAGTCTCTTTTCTTTTGTGTGTGTGTGTGTGTGTTTGTTTAAAATGTTGTATGGTTTTGATTTTGATGGTTATAATTACATTCATTACCTCGCAAACCAACTTATACTTTTTCACTTTTTTCTTGTTTGTTGTGTGTTCTGTTTTTCTTATTTCATATTGTATTTGAATGACACGGAGTTATATAAAAGTAATTTGTTATTATCATCAATTGTTGATATACTTTTTTGGAAATTTTTTTCAAATTTAATTATTTGCTACCATTTCTTTGAAAATCACAACTTTGCTGTTGAGTTCTAAGTAGGGGTGGTAGAATAACTTAGATAATCCTAGCGAGTTCAAACCATATTGAGAGTTAATTAAATTCAGAATCCAGATGTAATTTTGTGACTCTGGATAAATCTGGGTTCAGATCCTGATCTAGGTATTGGTGGATTTGGTTATTCAAAACCGGACCCATATATTTTTATTTTAATATTAATTTTTTAAAATTATTTTTAATGTAAATAGAAAAGTTTTAAAAAAAATCAGCCTAAGCTTTATTTTACAATTCATAGCCACAGGCCACTAGCTAACAATTTCCTCTCCTCTTCATAAAAAAAATAAAAAATAAAATTCGCCGTCGCCACTCACTACCTTGACCTTGTCCTCCTCGTGTTCGTCATCATCACTACCAGTAAACAACCGTTGTGATATGGGTTAAACGCCTCCTTCGCGATCGCGACTGTGTTTATCATCATTAACTGCCATTTCCTTTACTCAACAAAGCCCTCCACTTTTAATTCTATGGAGGCTGTTAATAGTTCAAAGCCTATGATTTTGATTTTAAATGGGGATGGAATTGAGTTTCCTAGCCTTGTTTATCTTGAAGTTTTGGTTCGTTAAGGGCTCTATAATGTTCGCGTTTGCTCTCCTAAATCATGGGTCTTTATTCTTTTTTATTTGTTGATTGCCACTTTTTTAAAACTAAAGTTTAAAGTTTGATAGTTGGGTTTTGTTAAAGTTTTGATTTTGGGATATGCGTTTTTTAAAAGTTTTGATTTTTTGAGTAGGTTGCTTGTTCATTTGAATCGTTTCTTTGTTTATGTTTCTTTTTTGTTTTTATTGCCATACAGTTCCGTTATTAAAAAAATGTCACCAAAAATTCCTTCGAGTTTAAAACTTGAAATTGAAAATCCAATTTTTTTTTAATTTAACCTAACCTGGACCCGAAGTAAAAAAAATCGGGTTTATATTTGAGTTCAGTTCCACAAATTAGTATTCGGACCGAGAATCGAGAAAGCAGAACTCGAACCCAGACTCGGACCCAGACCCGAACCCAGACCCAAACCTGATTTTTGTCATCCCTAGTTTTAGGGCCCTTTAAGCTTTTTGCAGTGCAAGCGATCAAAACCAAGGTATTTTAATTATTTAATATGCATTTACATGCAATAAATAAACTTAGTAAATTAAATACATTTTGATATACTTAGTAAATTAAGCTTATTATGCCTTTATTGTTTGTTTTAGTTTATTGTTTTGGATATTTGAGAATGTCTTGTTTCTATGTTTTCCATTTGTTTTTGCGCTACAATGCTGATTGCTTTTTTAATATGCAAGTATTGGCTAGTATGTGTGGCTGCCATGTTTTGATAATTTTTTTTTTGTTATGTATGTGTCTAAGTAAATGCTGATTTGTTATTATTTTAATGACAGAGCAAATTAGAAAACTATAAAATTCTTATTTCATGTTTGTCCTTTTTTATGTGTTAGGATCAAAACTCATTGAAACTAAATGGATAGGTCTTGGATTGATTGTAGTAGAATGGCACCTGAGTACAAAAAAAGGATCGTCAAATTTGTGAACTTTGCGATAAAAATGTCAAAGACGCTAGTGTCATCAGATGTTCGTGTTATAAATGTAGGAAGTTAGCATTTCGCGTACCTATAATTATAACCGAACATCTATATTGGCATGGTTTTGTAAAGTCTTACAAACCTTGAAAGTGGAATGAGGAAGATGGTTGTACTACACCATCTAGTAATGTAGATGTTTCATTTGAGTCAACAAACTTCAACTATTGTAATATGGTGGATATGGTCAATGATGCTTACAAGGATTGTGATGGAGATCCAAAGGCATTTAGAAAACTATTAGAACATGTTGAGAAACTTATGTATCTAGGATGTATAAAATTCACTAAGTTAGGCATTTTGGTGAAGTTGTTCAATATAAAGAGTAAATTTAGGTCGTCTGACAGTAGTTTTATGGCACTGTTGAGTTTTTAAAAAGAACTATTACCTAAAGAAAATGAAATTCCATAGTCTATGTATGAAACTAAAAGAATAATGTTTGCTTTAGGCTTATAATATATGAAAGTACATGCTTGTCTAAATGATTGTTTACCCTACATAAAAGAGTATGAAGCACTTTATGGATGTCCTACTTGTGATTTGTCTAGATGGAAGAGAAAGGATGGTAGTACTGATAAATATAAGATAGTATTCTGACAAAAGTTTTATGGCACTTTCCTCGAATCCTAGATTTAGGCGAATGTTTCACTCATTGCAAACTGCCAAGAATTTGACTTGGAATGCAACTGAGAGAGGGTAGTTGATGGTAAGCTTTGACATCTAACTAACTCACCATCATGGAAGTTAATAGATTAAAAATGGCCTACTTTTGAATTGGATCTTGAAAGTAACTATTCAGCGACGAAATTAAGACCTTTAGCGACGATTTATTTAATCGCTAAATACATATAGTAAAGAAATTGTGTTTGTCACTATAAATGGTTTTAGCAACAATAGTTTTCATTGCAAAATCTGACTTATAGTGACCAAATGCTTTTCGTCGCTAAAACCATTTTTGGCGATGAAAAACATTCGTCGCAGAAAAAACTTTTAGCAATGATAACAATTTAGTTGCTAAAATAATTTTTGGTGACAATATGCATTCGTCTAAAAAAAAAAAGCATTTAGCGATCACAAGAATTTCATCGCTACAAGGGTATTTAACGATGGAAAATCTTTTCGTAAAAAAAAGTAAGTTTTTACAAATAACGATAATTTGTCACTAAAAATTTTTAACATGCTTATAATCATCTTTAGCAATGAATTAATTTTCTTTGCTAATTGTTTAGCGGGAACAAATAAATGGCACCTTATTTTAAATTAATACGAAAAATGAATAGCACCAAGAATTTATGTTAGGTGACAAATTTTTCTATATCAAAAGATTGCTTTTAGCGAAAAAAGGATAGTCATCGCTAAAATTCACTTTTAGCGATGAATGCGGCTCGTCGCTAAAAGTGTAAGGTTCATCGTGAACTTTTAGCGACAAACTTTTTTATCGCTAAAAGTTTGTTTTAGCGACAAATGAAGTGCATCACAAAAAAAACTTTTAGCAATGACTTTTGTTTGTCGATAAAGCAAACTTTTTGCATTGAAAATATTTTATCTCTAAAAATGTTTAAAATCCTAATAATTATATTTGGCAATGAACTAACTTTTATCACTCATTACTTAATGCCTTATTTTAAAATATTAGGAAAAAATTTAGCTCTAATAATTATTTTTTAGTGTACAATTACTATTTTGTCGCTAAAGATCTAGTAAATCAATATAAAGTTATAAATTTCTAATGCATTTTCAATTATTTTAATTATTCATTTAAAAAAATATATTTTAATTATTGTTAATGATTAATCTTTTTATTAATTAATAAGTAATATAATTTTCATTATAATAAAAAAATTAATAATATTTTGAAAAATGAAGAAATAAAATGTGAGTGGTGTTAATTATTTGGCAATGGGATGGGATGAGATGGGCCGAGATTTATGATCTTAATTCTGCCCCAAATAGTCATTGAGACAAAAAAGTTCTCACTTCCATCCCGATTGGGATTCTGAATTGTTCTGAATGGCATGAATTTTCCGTTATATACCGCAGATTCTGTTATAAATGACATATCATATATCTATACCTGACATATCATATACGTTTAATTAATCTATATGACATGTCATACAAGATGAACGACATGTCATTTTTATGTAATTATTTAAGTTGACTTTTCATATATTTCTATAAAATCAAATCCCGTGACATTCAAGATCTCATTTGGGATTTTCTAATGTTTTGAATCTCGACCCAAGTAGTAAATTTGAAATAAAATTTTATTTCTAATCACATCCTCAATAGGCTGAATTCTTAAATCCCAATCGAGATTTAGGGAATTTTACAAACCCTAGGAAAAACTAATAAATTTTTGTAAATTTAAGTCAATTGACTTATTATTACTATCATTTTTTTTTCTAAGACTTACAAATATTTTTTGATGGAAGGCTTATGACTACTCGTGTTTGGATACTTTTAGTTAGAAATGACGCATTGCTCATTCGATCGTGCACTTCTTAATTTCAATATAATGATTAAATGGTAGGTTGTTCAATTTAGTTTAAAGTTGGAATACTTGCATATATTGTGATGAAAATTATGAGTTAGTATATAATATTGCATATTTTAAAGGTTAAAATGAAAATTAACTCCTATTGTCTATATAATATATAATTAAATTTATGAACAAGTATAATGATGTCAATTTTTTTTTTAAAACAAATAATCATTTAAACTTAAAATAAAATATATTTTCAAATAAGATTTTTTATCAAATATAATTTCTTATATTTTATGTAATTATAAATTATCAATTCAATTTAATTACATGAAATTAGTTTTTATAAAATATATAATTTATTATAAACCAATTGGTTTGGTGAATTTAATTAAAAGCATTATTTAATTAAAAAAATATAAAAGGCAAAAATCAATATCAGCAATTCCAAACTTAAAACAAAATATATTTTCAGATAAATTTTTTTATAAAACATAATTTCTATATTTTATGTAATTATTCAATTTAATACATGAAATTAGACTTTTATAAAATATAATTCATTATAAACCAATTGGTTTGGTGAATTTAATTAAAAGTATTATTTAATTAAAAAATATAAAAGGCAAAAATCAAATAGGTAATTCCTCTCTATTTTTCAACTCTAAATTGCAAAGAGTAATAGACACAAACTTTTCTACAAACTTATTTTATACAAATTGACATGGCATGATTAAATATTTCTTAGTCCACATGATTTATTTTTATTATTTTATATTTTTATTCAACTTATGAGTTAATGCCAAAACAGTTTATACAAAATAAATTTGTACAAGATTTTGTGGTTGTATCATGACTCAATTGCAAATCCTTCCTCTATCTCTCTCATACTCATGGTCTTATTGTTACCAAACACAACCGATATGATTCAAGCCTTCAAGGTCACGCACCGCTCGTCTACTACCATCATCTTCAGCAGCCGCAGCTAACTCATGGTCTCACGATTCAAGCTGTCAGCCACTGCTCGTCTCCTAACGTCATCTTCACCAGCAACCTCTAGCTAAATCTGTTAATCGTCACCAGTAACTACCACTATCGCTACAGCCTCTCTCAGTTGTTGTCGTAGTAGTGAAGGTGAGTACCAAGTTGAGTTCAACGTGCTTTACCTAATTGTTGCTTTTAAAATGGAGGGTGCTTTCTTTACCAACACCTTCAGTGAGTATTCAAAATTGTTAATTATAAAGACCTGTTATGTATTTTTATACGTGTGACTACTCGTGTTTGGTATTTATGAAAAACTGGACATTTTGAAGCTTTAACACGAATATATGCAAACGGGTTTTGTCTTTAACTTTTCATTTTTATTGTCTCTTTGTATAATTTGTTTGAATTTCATGTGGGGAGTAAGGGAAAATATAAAGATGAGTCAGCATAGAACACAATAAAATTTTGAATTGTGAGCATCGACTAAGAATTGGCATGGAGATCTTGAGCTTTCTATAGAATCTAAGCATTGTGGATGACATCTTGTTTTTTGACTATGATTATTAAAAAATTGATTAAATAATTTGATGGGCTATTATCTCATGCGCTATCCAAATTTGATGTACTAGAAGTACGAAGATTTGCGATTTAATCAAAAAGAAATTAAGAGAACCATATGGAGAACTTGGGGACACTCCTATAAGAGTTAAAAATTGGTCATCCATTTCTATTTTTATAAAGGGCAGCATTGTTGTCACTCTTCTTTGTATATACAAATGAAAGATACACGGCCTATCTAAAATTTACAAGGCTTTGTAATTTCTAGATATAATAAGGAACAAGAGAATATTTTATAAAACCTGTCACTGGAATAATTATATATTTTTTATTTGAATTGGCAAATTGGTTTACAAGTTCAAAATAGAAGATCAAGGTATATGTTTCTTAAATTAATGCTTTTTGTGTGTGCTAGTGTTTATATTCTTTTTTGGGTGTTTATTTTTATTAATGAAACACTGTTTAAAAATTAATGAAAGCTAATATGAACAGGATTTGATTTGGTTAAGATGTTAACAATGGATAAAAGTTGGATGCGACTTAAAAATAAATTTTTTAATAAATATCGTAACGATGTTAAATTATTTATAAAAGCTATAGAAAAGTGTGCAAATGAGAATAATTGTCTGTTGTCAATGTTAAAAGTATTTGAATGTAAATTTTAGACCGATAAATGTAGTGTATGATCATTTTTACAAACCAGGATCTCACCTACCTATGATATATGGGTTTACCATGGTAAAAAACATAAGTCTAGTTCACTTTCGGCTAGAGAGGAATTAGAAACTGTAGACAATAGAAATATTGATCATGATTATGATGATATATTTGATATTCTCGATGATTTATGGGGTCCAATGTTAGAGTTTAATGTAGAACCACCTAATGTGGTCCATACACATTTTCTTTTGAAATGGAGAATTTAAATATTTGTGAAGTGAGTGGCTTGTTAAATGATGCTCATAAGATGCCTTTCTCTAAAGCACGACTATCATTATTAAGTTTTATTGTTAGGTTGATGCATATAAAAATCCTTAATCATTGGAGTAACAAATTAATGGATATGTTACTTAAATTATTGATTCAATTCTTACCTGAGGAGACAGAGACGGCAGGAAACCTGTATGATATCAAAAGTATGTTAAAAGGATTGGGGCTGAGCTATGAAGTTATTCATGCTTGCAAGTATGATTATGTGTTGTTTGGAAAGAAAATGAACCACTAGATAAATGCCCAATATGTTGTGAACCTCGATATAAATATTGTAGTCAAGGGAGGAATGTACCATAAAAGAATTTATGGTATTTTCCTTTAAAACCTAGGCTATAATGGTTATTTATATCACAACGCACAACAGCTGATATAAGATGGCACCATGAGAAGCGGGTGGGTACATATAGTATTTTGAGACATCTGACATATGGTGAGGCATGGACAAATTTTGATAAATCATATCCTACATTTACAAAAGACGCGCGTAATGTGAGCTTGGGACTTGCAACTGATGGATTTAATCATTTTATAAACATGTATAACTTCACCAGTATATGCCTTGTTATATTGATGCCTTACAATCTACCACCATGGAAATGTATGAAAAAGTCATTCATGTTCATGTTATTGTTCATACCAGGGCCTCATGCACCAGGGAAAGATATTGATGTTTATTTAAGGCCTTTAGTTGATAAATTAAATGAATTATGGGCTATTGGCACAGAAACCTATGATGCTTCAACTAATTGTAGGTTTCTAATTTGTGCTACATTATTATGGACAATTAAATATTTTCTGGCTTACAGTGCTTTGTCTAGATGGAGTACAAAAGTACACAAAACTTGTCCTATGTGTAATGAAAAAACCTCTTCTATAAAGTTGCAAGATGAAATTGGTTACATGGGACATCACCGATTCTTGCCACGTGGCCATTCATGGCATAGGAATTTGGAGTTTAATAGAAAGATAGAAAAGGACCCTCCACCAAAAGAATATCCTGAGAATACATCTTAAAACAATTTAAGCATGTAAAGGATTCTAAGCTTGGGAAACATCCTAATAATAAAGATAGGAAGAGAAAAAAAAAAGCCAAAGGAGTTAAATTAGACTAAAAATAATATTTTTTTTTAGCTAGAATATTGGGTAAAGTTAAAGCTTTGGCACAATCTCGATGTCATGCATATTGAGAAAAATATATATGAAAGTCTTGTAGGGACGCTATTGAACATTGATGGGAAAACAAAAGATACTGTCAAGGTAAGACAAAACTTAAAATGATATAGGTATTAGAAAAGAGTTACAGCTAAAACCACAACCCAATGGATAATTAAAGCCTCATCCTTGTTACACTTTAACTTTGAAAGAAAGGCGAAAATTTTGGCAATTCTAACATTAGTAAATTTGTAAGCGTTAATGATGGTAAATTGTCTGGTTTAAAAAGCCATGATTATCATGTTTTATTGGAGTAACTAATTCCAATTGAAATACGTCTGCATTTAAAAAAAGAAGTATGTGAGGCCATTGTAAAGTTAAGTAATGTTTTCAAAAGTTATGTGTGAAGACAATGAATGAAGAAACTATTGTTGAGTTGGAAAAAAGAAAAGTTCGAGCGTATTTTTCCACCATTATTTTTTGAAATAAAGCTACACTTTGCTGTACATTTTCCTAGAGAGACAAAATATGGTGGTCTACTTTCCTTTAGGTGCATGTATCCAATTGAAAGGTAATTATTCTATTATAATTGTTTATTTTCATGTATATCATTGTAGTATTCAATGATATCTAACCAATATAACTTTGATTATTACAAGAGCTTTGGGTAAATATAAGAAATATGTCAAGAATAAAGCTCGTCTAGAGGGTTCCATTACAGAAGCTTACATTGTTGATAAGGCATTAACTTTTTGTTCAATGTATCTCAATGAAATTGAAACAAAATTTATTTAACCTGAGCGAAATCTTGATGGTGGGACCGAAGGGATGGATTTTTAGAGTATTTTCATAAAATGCCCGACCATTTGGACTAGTTGGATTTAAGGAATTGTCATAAGATGATATTAATAAATTTTACTAGTTTGTACTAAATAATTGGGATGAAGTGCAACCATACTTAAGGTGAGTTACCCTCTTTAGTTTCTGTGCTTACTAGTAGAAATCTATTAAGTATATTAACAATTATTAATTACTGTAATGAACATTTGAGACTGATGGAAATGGAAAGGAGAACAAATTTGCTTGAAAGTGAACAAAAACTATTTCCAAAATAATTTGATCTTCGTGTAAGCATTTTTTCTTATTATAAAATTTAATTTCTTTATTATAAAATATTAATTAATATTAGTAAGATCAAATTTTGATGCATGTGTTTGTTACTTAGGTGAGAGAAATACATCGTTAAGAATCCTTGGATGATGAACACCCATTGTGTTCATTATGATTTGGGCCAGATTCCAGAGTATATAATTATTCGGGTTGTAATGTTAATGGAGTATGTTTTCTTACAAATAAAAAGGATGACTGTTGTACAACCCAAAATAATAGAGTAATTGTATTTAGTTCATACAATGATGACACCATTGATTTCTTTGGAGTTTTAATGGATGTCATTGAGTTAATATATTTAATACGGCGTCAGGTTGTTTTGTTTAAATATAAATGGTTTGATGTTGATCCAAAGAAGAAAAGAGTATGCAAAGATTATCATCTTACATCAATCAATGTTACTTAGACATAGTATGCTGAAGATTCCTTTGTACTATCAAATTAAGCTCGATTGCTAATTTAATGATCCTAAACTTGATAAAGGGTGGAAATTAGTAGAAAAAATAAATCAAAGAGGTGTGTGGGATATATAAGAGAAAAATGAGGGGAATGATGACAATATTGATCATGATGCATATGAAGAGGACAAGGACCAATGTATTAACTCAGATGGTTATGTTGTCTCAATGTCACAACAAGATAGTTTTGATGAACAATCATTTAGTATGGATAATGTTACTGCAAATTTAATTTATGCCTAACTTGCGTAAAAATCTCTACGTGATAATGAATTTATTGAAGTGATTTCGGATGATGATGAAATTATTGCAAATTTTGAACTTGTACAAGATTTAGATAATTCTGGTTTGGACTGAAACAAAGTTGAAGCTTATAGGGTATATAATTTTATACTTATTTTGATTATTGAATTAATTTAATTGGTGAATTAATATTTTGTTTATAGCAATTTTTTTATTTTACTCTTCTTTCTAAGTTATTATAATCTAATTTATTTTTAAATGACACATTCTATCTTACAAATGGCTCCAGGTTTATGTAAATGTTTTATTACGCCTACTTCTTATACACAGAGAACTCCAACTTTGTGTGATGAAACAACTCCTTACACTTAGAGAACTCGCAAGATGTTCGAACTAATATAGGTAACAAATTATAAACTTGAACTATAGGTTGTCTAACTTATTTTATTCAATAATTGATCAATTTTTTATCTTTATTTGATAGAGCAGCTTTGAGATTGTTGATTTTGAAACCTAATTTAATTTATTAATTTTCTACTAGTCATTTGAGTTCAGTGTTGAATATGTGAATATTCCCTTAACTATTATCTCTGTGTGATTACAGTTATGTTTCATTTTGTGGTTTTTTTCTTTTATATAGGTTCGCCTTCAAAAGTACAAAGTTCTTGAGGCCTTGCACGAGTCTTAATACAATGGTTATGATGAGGTTAAAGGGTCGAATAACTATCACTATCTCACCAATTACAGAGGAACAAGAAGGAACGTATTGTAAAGAATTGATTAGCAGTTGTGGTACAATTGTCCAAACTTGTTCTCTACTTGGCGTAGTGTCATGGTCGAAAATTCCTTGGTATGAAAGGGTGGATTTATTCAAATGTTTACTTGTATGGAAACTTTCTTAACAACAATGTTACCATTGACATGTTTGTCACAATCATATATTAATAATCTTTTTATTGCTTTTATTTATTGATACAGGTTTGGTTTGATTTAGACCTAGATCGACCGCATGTTTTGCGCTCTTTGAACAAAATAATGGGTTAATCATATATAGATTATCGATGCAAGACATTGATGAAGGCCGATAAAAAATATCCAGAAAACAAAGCACGTAGACATCTACCAAAAGATGTCAAACAAGAGGATTAGTACAAATTATGTGATCTTTGGGAGAATAAGACTCATGAGATATGTAATAAAACAAAAGCTATTTATAAAATACTATTAGTATTTTTAAATTGTATTTTTTTAAAAAAAGAAAGAGAGAATATAATATAATGATAAGAAACTGTTGGAAGCTTGTGTTGTGAAGAAAGTTGAGAATTTTGTTATTTGTGTTAAAAAGAGAGTAGTATAAAAAATGATTTCAAATTGGTTTTATTACAGGAGAGAAAACCTTTAAGTATATTATTTCTCGTAACATCTTTATTTTCTTAATTAGAAGTTGTGCTATTTTTTTTTTTTTAATAAAATTTGTTTCCCTTGTTGCTTTAACTATAGTTACTATAAACTTGTTTTGTTTTAAACACAGCTTATGTTTCAAGTTGCTGGTAAGTTAATTAAGTGACAGCTGCTTATAAATATTAATTAAGTAATACTTAATTGAATAGTGAAAGGGTGAATGGGTGCCTGAAGCCTCAAATATGATTTTATCAAGTTGAGCTGACGTAGTTGATATGAAAATTTTATATTTCAAGTGTAGGAAGTGTTTATTGTATTTGTGAAGTTTAGATAAATTGGAAGTTCTCATATTTTCAGGGAGGTTCGTGCCGAAATTTTTCAAGAAATTCAGGATATGTTGCATATCATCCTCATAAAATTATTTACTTGTTGAATTTTAGTCCAATATATTTTTCTATGCTTCTATATAATGCATTTATTAATATATAAAGGTTGATCTAGCAAAATAGGGGAATATTCAATTAAAATTTTGTAACTTTTGTATTTTAATTTTTACTTATTTAACATGAAAAATCTTATTTTGTGCTATTATTTTTAGAAAATGTGCGAAATAAATACAGAAAATAAGAGCAAACTTCCTTTCAATTATCATGGGGATCAAAACCATTTAAGGTTCGTGAGAACGTATAATGTCTCTTATTTTATGTTATATCATTATTTCAAAGTGTTAACATTTCTAATGTTATAAATATTTTAAAAATTTTTGTTCATAATCTTCTGAGTCAAGTGAAGTGAAAAATTTTCTAGATTTTTTTCTTTCTACTCATTATAATGAAAAACAAAGAAAAAAATGGGTGTATTAATTCGAAGGAACAATCTGCACTTGTAAGATTTTTATTCTTATTGAATTTAAGATTGTTTACATAATTTAATTTATTTTAAATTGATTTCTTTTATAGAAAAAATGATTGAGTTACATCAATTGTCTCAAGCTGAAGGATCTCAACCAATTAGTGATGAAGAGATGTCTCAACAAGTATTTAGAGACAAGTCAAACTATTACAGAGGACTTGCAAAACGAAGGCGGGCTCGTCATAATTATCAAGTTCAATCATCCAATGAGCAGGCATTCTCTAATGAGTTAGAAACCACTTGGTTTGAGTTACAGACAACTCAAGCTCAACTGCAAACAACTTAAGATCTGCTAAGACAACTGAGAATGAGTTGCAGAATACAAAATATCAATTATAATCCCAACAATTCAAGATTAATGGCTTATCTCAAGAGCTGAAGAATGTTACATAATTTTTAACAACATTGGCACCAAGCCCATTTGGCTCTTCATCATAATTTGTTGTATGCCTTTCAAACTTTAACCTACAATTTGTAGTTGAAATTTCATTATAGTTGGGATTATGAAAGTTAATAAAATTAACATAGTCTTTTTAAATTTATTTATTTGATTAAGAATCTTGCATTTTAAAAATTTAATTGATTTGATTAATAACAAAATCAAAAAAATTTATAAAAATATAAATAAAATTAATTCCAAGCACATTTGGCGACCAAAAATGATAATGTGAAATAAAGACTATTAGCGACGAAATTTTTTGTCACAAAAATGTCTTCTATGACAAAATATTTTCGTCGACAAAAAGCATTTTGGCCACGAAAACATTTCATCGCAGAAAATATTTGTTACAACGAAATGTTTTCATCATAGACAATGTTTTGGCAGTTAAAATGTTCGTCGCAAAAAATTTCCAAAAAATGTTTTTGGTGACAAAAAATTTTTTTCATAGAAACCTTTTTAGCAACGAAAACTTTTAATTGTAGAAAACCTTTTTTGTCGCAGAAAACCTTTTTGGAGATGACACCTAAAGCTGAGTCAATTTGGAAAGGGGACCCTAGTTTAAAGAGACGAACGCTTAATGCGCCCCATTCCTTTCTACAACCAGACTCGCTTATTTACCCTAGTTATCAAGCCTTTGCTAGTGACGAATAATCTCGGCTTAAGCGCTCATATGGCATTTGCCGTTGGTCCTAGTCGATGTTGGAACAAATCCTTAATGATTGGCGTAAAGGGCAACCTTCTCACGGTATCTCTTGATATACTTACCCAACATGCTTTTTTTTCATCTTATTGCTCTTGCTGCGCTTAGTCGCTTAGAAATTGCTTTTTGGAGACAAAAATATTTTGTTGCAGAAAATATTTTTGATTTCATCAACTAAAGGTAAATGTTTCATATCTTTAACTCATTTTCATGATGAATTTGATTCGCAACAATCACCCTTTCGCGACAAATCATTTCCTCCTAAAAAATGGTTTTAATGACGAAATCTTCTTTCTACAACTATATGAGCAACAAATTTGATTGTTGCCTTTAGTCATTTTAGTGACGAAATCATTTTCGTCGCTAAAAGTTTTCGCAACAAATTTCATTATTCATCGCAAAATACCTAGCACGACAGTGCTATTGCAACAAAACTATGACGAAATGAAAATATGTAGTTTTAGCGATGAAATTTTTCATCGCTAAAACCCTTTTTTCTTATAGTGATTTGAGATACATGAAAATTCTTAAAATTTATGTTTGGAATCATAATTGTCCCGAGGGCTGCATAGTAAAGTGTTATGTTATAGAGGAAGCATTGAAGTTTTGTGTAGAATACATGTCAAACATGTGTACTATTGGGCTGCCACTTGGACATAAGCAAAACTTGTAATTGACAAGCCATTATCTAGTGGAAAACAGGTGCAAGTTAATCCAAACTCACTAGATCAAGCATATTTGTATATCTTACACAACATACGAGAAGTTGAACCACATATTCGGTAACATATTCATCCTCTATATTTATAAATTTTAATATTTATTCAAATGAAATCGATTTTTTTTCTAATCTAACTATTTAAATTTTGTAATCTTTTAGTGAGCACATGTAATGACTTAAAACTAATCATTCACATCAAAATGACAAATGGTTGCAAGATGAACATAATCATACCTTTGCCGATTGGCTATCAAATAAGGTTCATGCTCATATATCATTAAATTTCACTGTCAATAACCTATTCACTTATTCTTATCAAACAAATAACAATCCTTACATATGTTTCTTGCTTGGTAGGTGTATTCTGAGATAGAAAATAGTATTTCTATATCAGATGCGGTGCATGTTGAAAACAATAAACTTATTTACAAAATAATAAGGTGTTGAGTTGTACATGGCCCTCCATCATCATGCTCCATCATCATGCTTCATCATCATGGGTCTACAATGTTGAGTGGAGGTTAGCTTTACACATTTGATGCCATTAAATGATTTCTTTAGAGCATATTAGGTGAGTGGAATATGTTTGGTGTTATGATGAAAGGTTGGTAGAATGTGCTAGGTGATGTGTATTGTTATGATTATGTTTGTGTTTTATTCACTATAAATACCTATGCTATTGTGTTGTGAAATATAAGTCTAAGAATAAGAAAATAAAAGAAGTATAACAAAGCCCCTGAGAACGATTTGTGATAGTGTGTGAATTGTTCTTGTAACGTTCTTGAACTTTCTCTAATAAACTTTGTGTTTCATCCTTCAAATTCTCCAACAAAGTGGTATCAGAGCTAGGTTTGGAGGATAAAATAGTCATGTAGCATATCAAATTGAAGCTCTCGATGAGACAAATGCAACGCCGTAAGAATCAGCCTGATCGGAGTTCGGATGAGCCCGAAATAGCCGTCGGAAGTGTTGAAACGTGTTGAGCCGAACTAGATCGCACCGAACCAAGCCGAATCAAGCCGGATCAAGCCGAACCGAGTCAGTCACCCGAACCGACCATTGACTGTTGACTCTTGACCGTTGACCATTGACCCGAGACCTCCCAAAGGTTTTTCGACGTTCCGGATTCATTCGTGCATTCTGAATCTCCAAATTCTCACTCAATTTGTGAGATATGGCAAATGGTGGTATGATGTTATTTCAAGTTCCACAATTGAAAGGGAGCAAATTTGACAATTAGAGCATCAAAATGAAGGCTCTATTGGGTGCACAAAATGTGTGGGAAGTCGTGGAAAATGGCTTTATAGTACCAGAAAATAAAGGTACTTTAACTGCGGCACAAAAAGAGAATTTGAAAGATTTAAAGAAGAAAGAGAACAAAACAAAATATCTCATCTTTCAATCATTAAATGAAGAAGCTTTTGAAAAGATCGCTGGCGCAACATCCTCAAAGAAAGCGTGAGAGAAGTTAGAAACCTCTTACAAAGGAGTGGAACAAGTTAAGAAAGTCCGTCTTCAAACACTAAGAGGTGAATTTGAGTCCTTACACATGAAAGTATCAGAATCAATTTTTGATTACTTTACTAGAGTTGTGATTGTTGCTAATGAATTAAAAAGAAATGGTGAAGAGTTGAGAGAACTAAGGATTATTGAGAAAATACTTCGATCAGTAGATTCTAAGTTTGACCACATTGTAGTAACAATAGAGGAGACTAAAGATTTGGAGGCTATGACGATCAAGCAACTTCAAGGAAGGTTGCAAGCTTATGAAGAAAAACTAAAGAAGAAGCAAGGGATCGAAGAACAACTCTTCAAAATGGAAATCAATCCAAAGAAAAGAGAAGAAAGCTTCAGCAACGAGAGAAGGCACTATGTCCGAGAACGAGGTAAAGGTTGTGGTCATGGACGAGGCTGGAATTTCAACAACAAAAACTCCTTCAATAATGAAAGAGGAGAAAGCTCAAACAGAGGGCGAGGAAGAAACAATCCAAAATCGAGGTATGAAAAATCTCAAGTGCAATGCTATAATTGTCAAAAGTTTGGGCATTATGCTTGAGTGCAGATTTTCAAGCAACATAGTAGATGAGAAATAAATTATGTTGAAGAGAAGAATGATGGAGATGGCACACTTTTACTAGCATGTAATGACAACAATGGAGGTCAAGAAAATACTTGGTATCTTGACACAGGTGCTAGCAATCACATGAGCTGAAACAGAAGCATGTTTGTGGAGATGAATGAATCAGTGAATGGTAGCGTCGCTTTTGGAGATGATTCAAAAGTACTAGTAAAGGAAAAATGTAACATCTTTTTTTGCATAAAAGATGGTAGCCACCAACTAATTTCAAATGTTTACTATGTGCCCAATATGAAAAGCAACATTCTAAGTTTAGGTCAACTTTTAGAAAAATGCTATGATATTCATCTTTAAGATTATAGTCTTTTTTTAAGAGATGACAAAGGAAACCTAATTACAAAAGTGAGAATGTCGAAGAATAGAATGTTTCCTTTAAATATTCAAAATGATGTTGCAAAGTGTCTCAAGGCTTGTCATAAAGATCCAACTTGGATTTTGCATCTTCGATATGGACATCTCAACTTTGGTGGACTAGAGCTACTATCAAGAAAGAACATGGTGAAAGGTCTACCTTCAATCAATCATCCCAATCAAGTTTGTGAAGGATGTTTACTTGGCAAGCAATTTAGAAAGAGTTTTCCAAAAGAGTCAAACTCAAGAGCTCGGAAGCCACTCGAGTTTATTCATACTGTTGTGTGTGGTCCATTCAAGCCAACTTCTCTTGGTAAAAGTAACTACTTCCTTCTTTTCATAGATGATTTTTCAAGAAAAACTTGGGTGTATTTTTTAAAGCAGAAATCAAAAGTTTTTGAAGTTTTCAAGAAGTTCAAAGCTGCAGTGGAAAAAGAAAGTGGACACCAAATCAAGGCCATGAGATATGATCAAGGTGGAGAGTTCACTTCCAAAGAATTTGTGAAGTTTTGTGACGAAAATGGAATACGACGCCCTTTGATAGTTCCGAGATCCCCCCAAAAAAATGGTGTTGTATAAAGAAATAACAGAACTATCCTCGACATGGCGAAAAGTATGCTCCAGAGCAAAATACTACCCAAAGAATTTTGGACTGAAGCTATTACTTGTGCAATCTATTTATCCAACCGATCTCCAACAAGAAGTGTGTGGAGCAAGACACCGCAAAAAGCATGGAGTGGAAAAAAGCCTGGCATAACCCATCTGAGAGTTTTTGGAAGCATTGCCCATGTACATGTACCAGACAAGAGAAGAGCCAAGCTGGATGATAAAAGTGAGAAGTTCATTTTCATCGGCTATGACATCAATTCTAAATAATACAAGTTGTACAATCCAGACAACGGAAAGATCGTGATTAGCCGAGATGTAATTTTTGAGGAATAAGGAGAATGGGATTTTGACTCTCGTGTGGATGACTTAAATTTTTTTCCTTTTGAAGAAAATGAACAGACAATGAAGGAGCAAGTAGTAGAAGAACAACAAGAGCCAGTTAGTCCACCTATCTCACTAGCATCAACCACACATGGAGATTCACCACCATCTTTCTTAAATGAAAGAACTGAAGAATGCACGAGGAGTCTTCAAGATCTCTATGAGGTAACTGAGAGACATGATAATCTCACTCTATTTTGCCTCTTTGCTGATTGTGAGCCAGTTTACTTCAAGAAGTCGTACAAGATGAAAAATGGAGAATCGTGAATGGATGAAGAAATCAAAGCCATAGTGAAGAATGACACTTGGGAACTTACTACACTTCCTAAAGGTCACAAAGCCATCGATTTCAAATGGGTTTACAAAACGAAAAGAAATGTCAAGGGTGAGATTGAAAGGCACAAGGCGAGATTAGTTGCAAAAGGCTATAGTAAAAAAGCTGGCATCAACTATAATGAGGTATTTGCTCCTGTAGCCCGAATGGAAACTATAAGACTAATCATTTCTTTAGCAACCCAAAAACAGTGGAAGATTCATCAAATGGATGTAAAGTCCGCTTTCTTAAATAGATTTCTCAAAGAAGAAGTCTACATCAAACAGCCATTGGGCTATGTGGTGGAAGGACATGAAGACAAAGTTCTGAGATTGAAGAAGGCACTTTATGGGTTAAAGCAAGCACCAAGGGCATGGAATAGTAGAATCGACAAATATTTCAAGGAGAATGGCTTCACCAAATGGCCACATGAACATTTTCTCTACGTCAAAGTCAAAGATGGAGACATCTTAATTGTATGCCTGTACGTGGATGATCTCATTTTCACTAGAAGCAATCCAAACTTATTTGAAGAGTTTATGAGAGTGATGGTGAAAGAGTTCGAGATAACTAACATTGGACTAATGACATACTACCTAGGCATTGAAGTCAAGCAAAAGGAAGAAGGCAAATTCATTTCCCAAGAATGCTATGCAAGGGAAATACTCAAGAAGTTCAAGATGCATGATTGCAAGCCCGTAAATACGCCAATGGAATGCGAAGTCAAATTGTCCAAACATGACGAAGAAGAAAGAGTTGATCTAACTTTTTTCAAGAGCCTTGTTGGAAGTTTACGTTATTTGACATGTACGAGGCCAGACATTCTCTATGTCGTTGGGCTCGTTAGTCGCTATATGGAGAATCCAACAATCACCCATTTTAAAGCTGCAAAAAGAATCATTCGCTATATAAAAAGTACAATTGATTTTGGCTTATTATACTCATCCTCTGATGATTACAAGCTTGTTGGATATAGCGATAGCGATTGGAGTGGAGATTTAGATGATCGAAAGAGGTACCTCTAGATTTGTATTCTTCATGGGAAACACTGCTTTCACGTGGATGTCAAAGAAGCAGCCAATTGTCACACTTTCCACCTGTGAGTCTGAGTATGTAGCTGCTACTTCAGGTGTTTGCCATGCAATTTGGCTAAGAAATTTGTTGAAGGAGCTGGGTTTGCTCCAAATAGATCCAACTAAGATCTTTGTCGACAACAAGTCTGCAATTACCCTATCAAAGAATGCAGTCTTCCATAATCGAAGTAAGCATATTGACACTTGCTACCATTTCATAAGGGAGTGTATTGAAAGAAAGGATGTACAAATAAAGTATGTCAAATCTCAAGATCAAGCAGCTGATATATTTACTAAGCCATTGAAACAATAAGATTTTATCAGATTGAAAAATTCATTGGGTATTATGAAACAATTGGTTGTGGAAATCAAAGAAATTAACGACGAAAGTGAAGGAGAACAAGTACAAGTACGAAAAAGAAGATTAAATGCATATTCCTACAGGGCATTGTTCAATCAAAATAAGAAGAATAAAGCCAAAGAACAAATTGGTGATAATTTCACTAAACTCCTCGAGCAAGAAGACTTAGAGTCACAGAAACAAGTTTAAGGGGGAGTGTTGAAAACAATAAACTTGTTTACAAAATAATAAGGTGTTGAGTTGTACATGGCCCTCCATCATCATGCTCCATCATCATGCTTCATCATCATGGGTCTACAATGTTGAGTGGAGGTTAGCTTTACACATTTGATGCCATTAAATGATTTCTTTAGAGCATATTAGGTGAGTGGAATATGTTTGGTGTTATGATGAAAGGTTGGTGGAATGTGCTAGGTGATGTATATTGTTATGATTATGTTTGTGTTTTATTCACTATAAATACTTATGCTATTGTGTTGTGAAATATAAGTCTACGAGTAAGAAAGCATAAGAAGTATAACAAAGCCCCTGAGAGCGATTTGTGAGAGTGTGTCAATTGTTCTTGTAATGTTCTTGAACTTTCTCTAATAAACTTTGTGTTTCATCCTTCAAATTCTCTAACAGTGCGTTGGATATCACAAGGGCCACTTCCTTCTGTGGTTAAACACACAGGATATGACATTAATGGTTTCCAAACACAAGATCGAGATTCCACTCATGTTACTCAAAATAATGGAGTAACACTAGTTACAAAAGCTATGCATGTTGCTAGTGTAAAAGATAAAAATCATATAACATGTAACATGACATTTTATGGAGTTATAGATGATTTAAGGGCTGTTGACTAATATTTGCTAAAAATTCCTGTGCTGAAATGTGATTGGATTTGAAATAGTGGTGGTGTGAAGAATGATGAACATGGATTCATCTTAGTGTACTTAAATCGATTATGATATAAATTTGATCCATTTATATTGGCTTCTCAAGCCAAACAAGTTTTTTATGTACTTGATCAAGTTGAAAAAAAGTCGTCGTTAGTGTGTCATACGCCCACCAGAGATGATCCTAAACGTAAAAATGAACATAATGCGCATATTACAGCTAAACATCCTTCGTTCACTACTGAGTTACCAACTAATGAGTTATTAGAATGTTCTGATGGTGAAAGAGCAATCTATGCACGAAATTCTAATGAGGGAATTTGGATTAATAGTTTATATGTCCTTTTACAGAGCTGATTGTGAGAATTTTTTTGTTGTTTATTATTTAATTGCAACTAAGCTTTGGACATTATGATTGTTATGTTGTAGCTTTTGGATGTGTTAATTTCTATAACATGTTTTATGTTTTGTGGCCTGTTTCTTTTTTATTTTATTTATTGCTTTTCTAAACTATTATTTTATGTTTATCAAGGTTAATTGTTATTTATGTATTTCATGTGTACTTAAATGGATAAAGGAAAGGGTATTGCTAAGGATAAAGGAAAGGGTATTGCTAAGGATAAATGAAAGATTATTGCTAAAGATAAAGGAAAGGGCAGTGTAAAGGATCATGTGCCTGATGATGGCATTAATTACAAGGATGATGATTATGATGATTTGCTTGATGATGGCGTTGATCCTGATATTCCCCTATATATTATGGGCTTTGACTTAGGAGAAGATGCAGAGGATATGGAAGGTGTTGCTGCTGATGCAGTGGCTAGTGTGGAAGGTACCGCTAATGCTTTTAAAAGTGCTGATATAAATGCTTCAGAGAGTAGTATGCGACTAAAGGCGTGAATAGAGGTGCTAGGCAGAACAAAAAGCTGAAAACGAGGAAAGGGAGGATAGTCATATAGTATAATGTACTTGGAGTTCCTGCTGGTGATAAAACCACTGAGCTGTTTTCGTATATTAAATTCGTAGCTTGTACTTCAATTTCGATTTTGTTTCCTGATTGGCACAAAGTTCCTGTTCAGACGAAGGAGCATTTATGGGAATCCATTTAGGTACATGTACAAATTATATTTTGTTGATCTTAAACTTAATAATTGAAAAAAAAACTGGAACTAAACATTCAGGGGTAAAAATGAATAATAAAGAAACATTTTTAGTGTGTTATGAATCCAAACATAAAGAAATATTATACATTTTATTTATTATTAATTATAGTGGTTGTTTTGACCGTTTATGTAATTACTATAACATTATATACGGTATTAGGAGTGCTTAATCATTCATCCTAAAAGTAAGAAGCAGTTGTTACAGTGAATTGGGCATGCATTTCGTAATTTCAAATATATACTGACAAGAAAGTACATTATACCATTCACATGAGATCGGAAGAGACTATACAGAAACCCAATTGATTATCTCTAAATCAAGAAACCTACTTATCTGATGCATTTCAAGTGAGTATCTTCAACTTAGGTTTTACCACTTATCAATATTTGTTGTAAATATACCAATAGACACCATAATATTTTTAAATTATTCAAAATTCAATTGTTTTAATAAGGAGAAAATAGCCTCTAATAAATTGAATTATTGACTTAGTCGAAGAAGATACATGAAATTGATGCAAGATATGGTACGCACACAGTTATCAATTTAAAATAAGTTAATTTGTTCAGTATTTTTCATTATTGAATGGACTAAAATAATATGATCTATTTCTCTACTAGTACTCGGAAATATGCCTTTCAGAAGACTTAGTAGACATGAATGAACTTTGGAATAGGCTCAGAGAATGAAAAATGAGGGATACGGTGAAGAAACTGATAAGATTGTTATGAAAACAATGAGGAAATTCAATAAAGTTAAATATTTCCTAAAGTCTATGCTTGGTTGAAAGAAATTGTAGGAGAGGAAAAGAATGAAAAGGAAAGAGGAGCAGAGAAAATTGTAAAAATAGAGGGTTGATCTCATTTTCATTATTTGTTGGGACATAAATTTTATCTTTCTCCTCTTATTTCTTTGCTCTCCTCTCCTCTCCTCTCCTCATATTTCTTCAAACCAAACATGCTATAACTATTTTAGACTAAGTAGATTATATTTATTGTATTATTACTAATTTATTTGTGATTGTGATAGGAAAAGCTGAAAAAGGAGGCTGAGAAAAGAGAGCTGATGTCAGATGGAATAAATGACATACTTGCACAATTATTAGGAAGGCTTCCTCGAACTGGCCATATGAAAGGGCTTCGTAAAATTTTAACGCCAACAAAGGACTTTCACACAGTTCATTCACATAGTAACCATGCTAGAGAGAGTGACGAATGCCTAGAAGAAATCAATTGAGAGTCAACTGGAGGAAATCGCTAAACAGATAAAAAGGACACCTCCTCACTCAGATGTGGGAAGTTGCACCTTCCTACCAGTTCCTAGCTATAGTGTTACTACTTACGTGGAAAAAAATGATAATGATAAGATGGATACAATTGAACAGAAGGTTAGTTTGTTTTTTTTTCAACTTTAATGCATAACATATTTATGTATTTCAGGTTTAATGAGTTTCTTTCTTAACATTGTATTTTACAAGAGCCTGCTAGTTTAGGGAACTCAGTTAGAAGGAGAGGAAACCATCACTTAAAAAAAAGTTGAAAAGCGAGGAGGAAATTATGAAAAAGATGAGAGTACAACTAAGAAGAAGAAAGGGATAGCAAGAAACTCCATTATCATGCTAACAAAAAGTCCAAGCTTAACACTCAGCAAATGGGTGATACAAATGAGGGGGAAAGACCAAAGCTTGCTAATTCTAAAAAGTCATTATTTCATGATAATATGCAATTAGTGATAATGTGGAATTAATTAACTGTGTATTCCTTGGCCCACCTGATAGCCCAAGAATAATGGCTGCAAATTTGAATAGAAACAAAATAAAGAAAGGTGCAGTGCAGTATATGCCGAGAAATAGTAGGCATGCGGCGGCGATGAAGAAAAACAGTTATCCAATGTTGCAACTCTTTGGTAGGCCATGTGACATGTACTTTCCTTCATCCAGTTGAATTCCATATTAGATTGATGATGATGTATTTCAGCTACAAGGTTTTGTAGCCCATGTTGGGAAGATAAAGTGTGATGTGATCCAAACGATACAAGTGATAGGAGTTAATGCTATTGAAGTATACATTCGTAAGAGATTTTAGTTTTTCTTTACACTTGAATTAGATTATATGAGGTTGCAATACTTGCCTAATGAGAAGTTTTGGTATTTTGCCTCAATTGATTTAGGTTGTTGTATGACTCAATTATCGCAAATAAAAAAGAAACAAGACCATTTCTATCACCCTATCACGGACAAATACCTGACATATCCCATCCTAGCAAAGCAGAAGGTGTGTGTGCAAGCGCTTGAAAAAAGCCTGTAAAGGACAATTTTACTTGTGCCATACAATCCCAGGTCCGGAAATTTCAAACTATAATCAAATTTTCTTATCATTATTTATTCATTTTAACTTGTCAAGATAATAACTACTGCTTTATTTTCTTTGGCTTTTTCTATTTTAACTTCCATTGGGTTTTAGTTGTGTGTTGATGTGGTGAAAAAAAAAGGTGTTTTATTTATATCATAAGGGGTACGATGCTCCTGATCTTGATTTAGAGTAGCTGATTAAATTGTATGTATTCCTTTTCAGTTCATAATTCTCATAACTGTATTTTAGATACTTAACTATTGTCATTTATCATATAGCGCTAGGACACTGTTCTCCGCTGAGGATTGTAAGGAAAGATGGAATTATGGTTCTAAGATGAGATTTGTGCATGTAAAACATATTACCTTATTCAAATGTTGTGTCTCTATAAATTCAAGTCTAAAATAGAATATACTTATAATTATCTTTTTGGTTTATAACTTTGAATAGACCCCTCAACAACCAGGAAGTGTGGAATGTAGCCATTATGTGTTAAGGTACATTAAGGACATTATAGCATACCTTACTAACGAATGATGTGACTCAGTGATTTTTTTCTATCATAGGATTGGTTTAATGCCATATATATTGCATTGTTATGGAAATTTGACGGCGTTCATTTTATGGTTCAATTCCATAGAAAGACCGTATACACTCAGGCTAAGATAGACAAAGTTCATTTGGAGTAGGCTAAGCATTGTTCTGAAATCATTAGTGCAGTAAAAAAATGGTTAGTATAAATCTGAAAATTAATTAGTTATATTCACATATGCCTAAGCCTTAGTCATATTTAAGTTCTTGTTTCTAGATATAGTTAATTTTTGCAGGACAAGCTGTTGCCACAATTAATAAACTTTTGGATCTAACTATATGCCAAACAAATCACAAAATAGGAATTATATATTAAACCACAGCAAGGAAATTTGATATATCATGTGAATATGTGGTTTGTGCATGTGTTTATCAATAAATTTATAGGTATCTTTTTATTATGAATTTGTACTGATTTAATGATTTTATTGCACATGTAGGTTGAGATTAATTTTTGGCTTTGGAGTTTTACTGGACTTGGGAGTTTACTGAGAAGTTTGTTGACTAATTAAGTCTTTTTCTTCTTAGCTTGTAAAATTTGATACATTTACTAGAATTAACTTTTTAATTACTTTGAATGTGTTAATTGTTGGATACATGTGTTACTGGATAATGTTATTAATAAAATTGTTTTTAGGCTTAACAGAATGTATAATTTAATTTTTGGAATTATCCACCGTCCAACCATTTCTTTGGGCTTTTTCAAAAATACCAAGCATTTTTTTTTTTTTGTAACGCACCACCTGAAATTTACATTTCATTTCGCTTTTCCACTTCCGTCTAAACGTTGTTAGAAAATTTTCATAAAATGATCATTTTACCCTTCAAACGTAAAATTATAATTTTACCCAAAATAAAAAAAAATTAAAATTATATTTCGACTATATAACACAAGAAACATTCATTTTCCATTATTGAAGCTTACAGCTATTAATAATAAAAAGTAACTAAATTCTAAAATGATATTCAAAATGACAATTATCCAAAATGGCAACTACTGATACATCATGAATAATATGTGTCATTTCCAAAATATAATTATCATTTTATATAATTATAATATG
Organism: Murraya koenigii; assembly: GCA_025617385.1. Classification (NCBI taxonomy): domain Eukaryota; kingdom Viridiplantae; phylum Streptophyta; class Magnoliopsida; order Sapindales; family Rutaceae; genus Murraya; species Murraya koenigii. The sequence continues at coordinate 17,693,317 of CM046818.1, forward strand.
TCATTTTGGATTATTAAAAGTTGTAAGCTTCAAATTCAATAATGGCAAATGAATGTTTCTGTTGTTTTTTGTGTTATATCCAAAATTTTAGAATTTAGTTTTTTTGGATTGTTAAAAGTTGTGAGTTTCAATAATAGTAAATGAATGTTTATGTTGTTTTGTGTCATAGCCAAAAAATAATTTTGAATTTTTTTCTTTTATTTTGGGTAAAATTATAATTTTTGAAAAATATAGGGTTTTTGATTGTGTATTTTTGAAAAAATGCGAAAAAACGGGTGGACGGTAGATGATTTCATTTTTTGTTCATATTGCATTTATGATTAAATTGTAGATACAGGAATTCAAAAATTTTAATAAAATAATTGATATTTTCTTTTTATATAAATTTAGATCATGTGACAAAAAAATTTAATCATAAATTATGTCACAAACAAAATAATTTATGACAGAATATTTTAATCATAAATTCCGTCACAAGCAAATTAATTTACCCGCTGAAACTAATTGGCTAATAATTCACGCCAAAAAATTAATTTTCTCGTTAAAATTTGAAATTTCAAACCAATTGAATTTTTCCCGCCAAAAAACAAATAAAATATTCATTTTTTTGAATGACAGACATATGACATCTTAACACTATCATAAGTTAATGATAGACTTTTTTTCTAATCATAAAAGAGTAACATGTACATAAATGATGAAAAATTTCACTGTCATCCACCCTTTTTTATAATAATTTTTTTCTTTTCATCTATTGTTAGTTTTTTTATAGTGTCGAGACATATTTTATTGATAAAAATTAATAACTAATCTCGATATTTTAAAATGTTAATTTTTTTTTAATAATTGTGTATAATTCGTAACTCGATCTATCTCCACTTTCATTAGAATGACAGTCCCTTTTTTTTTTGATTTAAAGTATTTAAAATCTTATTTACTACTTGGAAGAAGTCTAATCTTTTTAATATATTCTGAAATATGTCGTATTGCAGTTATTTTTTAGTAAACATATTACAATCTTCTTATGGCATTAAAAAGAATCTAATTAATCGTCTGTTCATTATTTGATGAATATTTCAGTTTTCCCAGTTTTCCCCTTTTTAATTGAGATTATCTCGCAATTCAAATTTCAAGTCAAAAGGCACAGTTGAATTTGATTATAAATGTTGACTGACAAGAAAATATAAAAATGAAGTTCACTGCCCGGTCTATGGGCAAAGGGACGTACCATTCCACAAGGTTTAAATAAATATTATTGATTGCTTACCAGTGACCACTAGTACAGTCTATTTAATTCTCATGAATGAGAATCAATGAATCCAAACAAGTTTCATTAATTTGTTTACTTTTTTTAAAGAACACTAAGAATCAAAGTGGAATTAGTGGATCTCACAGAAATTTAGAAATAAAATATAGGGTTTTTTTATTTCTTCATAGGGTTGGAAATCAAAACCCCTAACACTGCAGAGATGAAATTGCCCCCAATAAAATTCAATAATTTCAATTTTATCATATGTGCTGGAAACATTAAAAATAAAAAGTGTAAAATGGTAAAAGTCAAATAGCAAATGTGTTAGAGCTGCAAACATCGTAACATAAAAAAGATAAATGACAAAATTTAAAATGTTTAAGTTTTATAAAGTTAATAATTATTATTTTATTATGTTGATTCAAATAAGCTTTAATTGAATTGAAATATTGATAAATATTAATATTATTTTCATTATTAATTTTATTATTATAAATATTATTGTTAATAATGTTATTATTATTAATATGAATTAATTGTTGTTGTTATTAATTGTTTTGAAGGAGATGACATGAGCTTAATTAATAGTAGTAGTTGTAGTATGAATTAATACTTATTTTTATTCTCATTCTCTATTTTCATTTTAGCTCATTCATATTTTAGTTTATTCAGATTCTAGCTAATTCTAATTCTTGACAGTAAATGCAGCATTATGGTCATTGAGAGAAACATTTATCATTATTGTAAATACTAAAAGTCAATATTTCATAGAGTTTCCCAATTTTTGTAAATATAATTATTATTTATTTGGTTTTGGTCATTGATTTTATTTACCCAACAGTTATATATTTTGGGTAGTCATCAATTTCCACCCCTATTTTGTATATTATATATTTATTGTTTTGAAGGAGATGACATGAGCTTAATTAATCAGCAATTTGAATTATTAGGGATCGTTTGGAATTATTTTTAGAAAACTCAAAAGTAATTTTAAAAATTAAAAGTTAATTTTAGTGTTTAATAAATTTTTCTAAAAATTACTTTTGATAAAAGTATCTTATACTATAGCAGATTTTGAAAAATATAGAAGGAGTAGTTTTTCAATATCACCTTTATACTTAATACATTTTCATGTATATCTTTATATATTTTTAAATTTTCAAATTACGTTTATTAATTACGAAATAAAATAATTAATTTTAACGAGATTACTATTATTACCAATTATATTGAAATAACAGAAAAATAAAATTAATAATATAAGATATCTATTTTAGACTCAATTATTACATACACAATAAAAAATATTAGAAATGTTTACATTTTTAACAATTATTATATACATGTTTACAAATATGTAAATAAATTTTATTTAACATTATATTTAATCTAGTCGTTGATATTCTTACAGTAATTTACTAATAAGATTTATCAAATACATACGACTACTTTTAAAACTCATAGCACTTTTAAAAATGAATTTTACCAAATGTTTAACTGATTTTCCTCACAGTTGATTAATTCTATAGCACAACTAACAATAATTATTTTAAAAGCTATAATATTACTAAATTGGCACTTAAAAGAGCTTAGAGGGAAGAATTGATGAGAAATAGAGGTACTAAGGCAATTAAAAAAGGTTCAAAACGTTTTATTTTTTGAAAAATTAAATATGAAATTAATTTTTAAATATGATTTGTATAATAAAAAAGAGTGGAATCTTAATTAAATATTTGTAACAGCAGATCACAAAGGTGAAGGAATAACTATAAAAACTCTTTAGTCTTTAAGGTTTGAATCAATTATGAAATTAATCTTTGTGTTTTTAATAATTATTCAAAGCATCCTTGTACATTTGTCTTTGTTAATACTCATCATAAGTAATACTAGTTATTCTTTAATGTTATAATTTTTTTTTTTTTAAAAAAAAGGATAGGGGATGGCTACTACATTTAGGGTCCATTTGAGATTTCTTTTAAAAGACTCAAAAGTGATTTTAAAAAATTAAAAACTAAATTCAGTGTTAAGTTTTTTTTTTTAAACTCAATTTTTGTAAAATCAGCCCAACCTTTTAAAAAATATCATTGAGCTCATTGCTCTTTTTCTTAATAGCTTCATTCTCCTTAATTAAATTATTGATAATTGAATTTTCTTACTCAAATGAAATAATTTATTTTTCTTTAAAAGATATGATTTCATCATACAACCTTTTATTCTCTATTCTAAGACATTTAACATTTTTCATTTAAAGACATTTAACCTTTTCTTTAAAAGACATGATTTCTTCAAACAACCTTTTATTTAAGACATTTAACCCTTTTTATTTAAAAATATCATTCAATTCATTGCTCTTTTTTTTAAGAGCGTCATTCTCCATAGTTAAATCATTAATAAGTGAATTTTCATGCTCAAATGAAATGCTTTGTTTTTCTTTAAAAGATATGATTTCATCATCAACCTTTTGTTCTCTATTTTAAGACAATTAACCTTTTTCATTTAATGAGTCATTTTCATTTGAGAATTCTAAAATTTTCTTTTTAAGATATGCATTTTTCAATCCAATTTTCTACTTCATGCGATTGTTCTTCATTTGTGGATTTTTTGTCAATATCATCTCATATTGCCATCATAGCTTTCTTTTTTAATTTATTGAAGAGAGGATATTTTGATTTTATGTGACAGGCTTCTTACATTTAAAACAAATAATTGACTTCTTTTTTTCTTTGTGAATTTTGAAGTTTTTGAACTTTCTTCTCTCACTTGGTTTATTAGAAAATATCTAAATTTTATAGTAATTATTGTGATATCTTCATCTTTAAAGTCATTTTCTTTATCATTTTCAAGTCTTGAAGCTTCCAAGGTAATGCTCTTCATAAGAAATAAGTGAGCCAATTAAATCATCAATAGATAAAGTATTAAGATCCTTAGCTTCTTCTATAGTTGTTCTTTTATATCTCAATTCTTTTGGTAATGACCTAATGATTTTTTTTATTTTTTTACTATTTGGAAAAGCTTTTCATAGGGCTCCTAAAGTGTTGACAATACATGTGAATCGAGTGTACATGGCATGAACATTCTTATTTTGTTCTATTTAAAATAATTCATATTACTTAGTATATCTACTAATTTTAAATTCTTTAACTTGATTTGTTCCCTCATAAATAACTTCCAGTTTTCTCCAAATTTCATATGCATTAGAGCGGCCTGAAACTCTATAAAATTCTTTCTTATAAAAGCATAAAATAGAGCATTCATAGTTTTAGAATTTATAGAAAATTTTCTCTTTTCTAACTTACTCTATTGACTCGAATGTTTGGAATTTCTTCCCCTTCATTTTTCATTTTAGGTATTAATGGACTATCACAAACAACTCCCCATATTTTGTAACTTAAGGCTTATAAGTAAATTCTTATCACAGTTTTTTAATAAAGGTAATCATTGCCATTGTAAAATGAAATTCTAGTTGTGTATTGTCGTTCCAAGGCTTCAAGATTTTTACAATCGACTTTCAAGGTGTCAATAAACCTTCACAAATCAAGATAAACCCAGACACTTCTTTTTCCAAGTGTTTCTCACACTTAAAATCATTCAATTTTTTAAGTATAAAGTTAATAGCTCTCTACAATAAATGTGAATGAGCAAATAAAATTTTGAGACACCTTTTAACCTTGATAGACATTACAAAAAAAATTCACTTGAAATGAGTTTACCTTGGCTATTTATAGATTGAACAATAAAATTGGCCATTATTGACTTTTTGGGCATTATTACTTTAGCACTTATTTGAAACGAACTATTATTTGTTTATGTGGCTAATTACCATTATATCTAATTTTGAAACTTTTGTGCAATCAGATTGCTGCTTGAGAGTTGTGGGTTTATCGTTTGATTCTAGAACTATATTTGATTGAAGTTGGTTTATAACTTACAAATAATTGGTTTGTCGTTTGATTCTAGAGACTCTCCCAATTACATTTGGTTCGCCGCTTTAAGTCTAGCGATGTACCGTTGGATTCCAAAGGCTCCATTAATTGAAGTCGGATTGTCATTTCAACTCTAAAAAATCTTTCCCAATCTTATCAACTTACTGCTTGAATTTGGCGATTTGCCATTTGAGTCCCAGAAAGCGCAACTTTGTTCGAAAAACTTTATGATACTTAAAAAGTCTTTTTTTTTTTTATTAAAAACAACATTGTTATGTATACAAAAAATTTCAGACCATTTCTTAGTAGAGTTCATAAGTTTTAAAGTAACTCATTTCATGAGATTATATTTCCATAAAAAAGAATTTTTCTTAAAAATATAATGAAAGATTAAGTTGGGCTTTTAAGTAAATTGATCATGCATTCATTCATTCACATGAATAAAACAATATATATAATATATGCATTCCTCATTCTACCCATGACACAATTTTTTATCATCAAAATTGAAAGACCACATAACCGTATAGGTCAACACAAACTTTCATAAAACTTAACATAATAATAAACTTTATATACATATAAATCATAAATTGCAAATACAATTAATAAACATAATTCTTTTAATAAGTGTGACCTTTCTTTGAGATTGATATATGGGACATGTACTATTCATTGATAAGTGACTGCAATACCCTATACCCATATATATAAAAAGCAAATACGTTGGATTTTCTATTTAAAAGAGAGAGAGCGAGAAAGATGAAACTAGATCAAACTAGGCCGACTCAAACCTACGACCCGACCCATCGGTTTCATCCATTTATGGCCACATCTCTGCTCGAGCAAGGTACCAAATCTAAGCTCTTTGACTAGCCGTTGTTTTCCAACCATCCTCGTCACCAAAAACAACTTGGAACATCGCCGATCGAGCATAAAAGCCCGCTACTTAACCTATCTCAATCCATTGTGATTCTGCCTGAGTTAGGCAATGCCACCAACTGGTATTTGTTCCTCACCTAGTCCTCTTTCATTTCTGACCATCCATAGCCACTCGAGAAGTCGATTTGCTGTCGATCGACTATGGGAGTATTCACGATTTTGGGAGCTCAGTCCTGCACTGTCACTGCGTATGGGAATTCACCGCCAACAGCATTGAACTCAGCTTGGCCAAAAGTGTCTAACCCAAGATTCCCCATTGCAGTTGGTTGAATTCTGGTAATCATTGACCGGTAAGGGCATTTTGGTAATTTAAACCCGAGGGTAACCTTGTAAATTTTGAATTTATGGATATTTTTGTAATTTTTTAAATTGAGGATGAATTGGTAATTTGATATTGAGGATAAATTAGTAATTGATGGTTTTGGAGGTATTTTATTTATGGATGCGAGGGCATTTTGAGGATATATTTGGTAATATGAGAATTGGAGAATAATTTGATAATCCATGATTTCAAAATTTTGAGGATAATTTGGTAAATTATGATTTTGATAATTTAATGATTTTGAGGGTATTTTGGTAATTTAAATTTTAAATTGAAACTATTTGAGGTTGATGTTATAATATGTTTAAATTGAGATTATGAGACGACCCACCCCATTCCCAGAGGCGATCTATCTTAAGAAACTGAACTCAAACATTAAAATCATCTTATTAATGAGAATTCTACCAAAATTTCGGTAGAACCTCCCCTAACCATATAATATTCTCAAACCTACAATTACAACACAAGCACTCCTAAATCATTTATTATACATCAAACTACATCAACCCAATCTCATCCAGTAACATATCCAACAATACACACATTTCTTAATTCTTCTATCACATCTTTAATATAATTTCCAAAATAGGATGATTACACATTAACAAAAAAAATAATTATTATTCTATTGTCCTCAGATAACCTCACGTGGCCAAAATGACTCCAATTATGTACAGCTACTGGGTTAACTGTTGTACGTGTAATCTCTTGGGGGGGAAATAAAATAAAATGGAATGAGTATAAAACTCAGTGAGATCAGTAAGTGGATAGCAGTTTTTAAAACATAAAATATTTACAAAAAGAAATGCATCACTTGTATAATTACTTTTCTCAAACAAATATATTTTCATATAAAAACTCATTTCATTTCAATCATATTCTGAACATAATATAATTGATACTTCCACAAAATCAAGAAAAACATCTCGTATTGAAATATCATCTCATACTGAAATATCATCTCGTACTGAAATATGAAATACTAAGTAATACAAATATCCTTAAAGAAATACCCAGGGGATAATCTAGTCACATCTGGATCTCAACGGATGATGATGTACTATCTGAGTACCATCATGCCCGGAGCTACACTGATAGACGAAAGGACGTACCATCTCATGCTTATTAGCATAACTCATACCCGGATCTCAACGAACATGCTATGATGCGCTATCTGACGATATCGTGTCCGGACCACCCAGTCTTATATCTCAATATCTGTCTGCATGCATATACCCCCAAAGGGCGAAACCGCCCAAACACACGGCCCAAAGCCTATATATGTGTTCAGACGAGCCCCAAAGGCCTACTATCTCATTTCATCTGGAGGGAACGGGTATTTGCTTTAAAACTTAAAATCATGCTTGAAATCAATATATATACACTTTAATTCATACTTGAAATCCACATATATACACTTGAAATCATGCTCAAAATCCTTATATATACACCTTTCAAATCATGCTCAAGATCAAATCACATGCTTTTTAAATCATGTTTAAAGTCAATCATATACTCTTTAAATCATGCTCAAAATCAACATATATAAACTTTTAAATCATGCTCAAGATCAAATCATATATTCTTTAAATAATGCTCGAAATCCACATAAAAACACTTTAAATCATGTTCGAAAATCAATCATCTCTTTTACAAATTTAAAATTGATACGGAGCATAAATGAATAAATATAACTTAACAAAATATTTATACATAATAAACATTTATTTCGGAAAACCATTTAATTAAAGCACTTTAAATATTCATTTCATAAACAAGCCTTACTATATAAAAATCAAATAATTTTAATATATTCCCCTCACAGTGACAAATTCTGACTCGGCTATCACCCAAGTCCGCAGCTAAAATTCTCGTCCGCAAATCCACCTATTTTAAAGAAATGATATAATTACTTCCCGTAATTATAATTCGAACTAATCTAACAAAAGTAACGCTTAAAATAAATATTCGTTCAAATATTACAACTCTCAATTTTTCTGGCTTACCGTAATAATCTCGTATTCGTAATTTACTAATATAATCTGAAATTATACTACCCTCAATTTCATAATTTACTAATTTATCCTCAACATCATAAAATTACTAATTTATCCTCAATTCAGATTACAAAAATATCCTCAAAGCTAGAAATTACGAAATTACCCTCTATACCTGAAATTACCAAAATGCCCCTACGGTCAACGTTTACCGGAATTCACCCAATGAGGGTGGGGAAGTTCGGACCAAACACTTCTCGTCGAGGTGAGTTCAATGGTGCCAGTGGTGACCTCCCACGTGCGGCAGTAGCACCAGATCGAACTCGTGAAGCCGCGGCTCCTTGGGGTGATCGGTCGGCGGCAAATCGGCCTCCTTGGTGCCGGTGACTGGTCGGGAATGGAAGATGATGAAGTGAGGAACCTTTTCCAGCTGGTGGCGCGGCCAAAGATGGCTGAAATATGCGGCGATCGTCCGCGCAAGCCCACGGAAGTTTCGAGCTTCACCGGCGGCGTTTCGCGTGTTTTCCGGCAACAAGGACAGGTAAGGGTGGACGACCGGCTCACAAGCTTCTGTTTGACACCTTGCTCGGCCGGCTCACAAACGGGTTCAATTCTCTCTCTCTCGATTTTGCTCCAGTTTCTTCACCGGTTTTCCTTTTAAATGCACCCATAAAATATCAACTAGACCCCCTCATGATTATCACATAAACCCCTCTTGATTTATCACATAGTCCCCCCTTGATTAATTATTTACATAAATAAATAAAATAAAATGCATATGTTACAATCCTCCTCACTCATAAAAAATTTCGTCCTCGAGTAGCCTCTTCCTTTGAGTGATTCCTCCACAACACTTTTACCAAAGTGATGGTTTTTGAACACGACACCTGGTGTTTTCCCTCTAGTATCTCAACTGGCTCTTCTTCGTAAATCAAATCCTCCTTCAACTGAATCGGTTGCTTCGATAAAACATGACTCGGATTATACATGTACTTTCAGAGCATTGAAACATGAAACACATTATGGATTCTGGAAAACTCAGGTGGTAGAGTTAATCCATAAGCCAATGGACCAATACGCTCTACGATCTCATATGGCCCAATGTAACGTAGACTGAGCTTCCCACGCTTCCCAAAGTGAAGTACTCCTTTCCAAGGACATATCCGTAAGAACACTCTATCACCAACATTGAATTCAAGTTTCCGCCTACGCTTATCTGCATAGCTTTTCTGTCTATCTTGGGCTACTTTTAATCTATCTCGAATAAGTTATACCCGCTCATTAGTATCCTGAACCAATTTGGAGCCAAATAACTTCTGCTCACCAACTTCATCCCAACATACTGGAGTTCTGCATTTTCGTCCATACAAAGCCTCATATGGAGCCATCTTGATACTAGCTTGATAACTGTTGTTGTACGCAAACTCCATTAAAGGTAAATAAATGTCCCAATTACCCTTTATTTCCATAACACATGCTCGCAGCATATTCTTCAAAGTTTGAATGGTACGTTCTGATTGGCTATTAGTTTGAGGATGAAAAGCTGTACTGAAATTGAACTTCGTACCTAAAGTATTTTGCAAGCTAGTCCAGAACTTCGAAGTAAACCGAGAATCTCTATCTGAAACAATAGATACCGGTACTCCATGAAGATGAACTATCTCGGCCACATAAATGCTCCCCAACTTATCCATTGAATAGGTGGTTTTGAATGGTAGAAAATGAGCAGATTTTATAAGTCTATTCATAACCACCCAAACACTGTCATGTCCACGCTGGGTACGCGGAAGTCCCAATACAAAGTCCATAGTAATATCTTCCCATTTCCACTCGGGAATAGGAAGCAGCTGGGATTACCCTACAGGTCTCTGATGTTTAGCTTTAACCTGCTGACAAACCAAACATCAAGAAACAAATTCTGCAATCTCTCTTTTCATGCCTTGCCACCAGTAATGGTCCTTTAAGGTATGGTACATCTCCGTACTTCCAAGATGCATCGCATAGGTTGAACAATGAGCTTCTTCTATGATCTCCCTCTTTAGCTCCTCATTATCTGGTACACACAGTCTATTACCCATGACTAAAACTCTATCATCTCACACCATGAAATCGGTTCGTAAACCTTTTTGCACATCCTCTATCAACTTCATTAACTGGGGATCATTTGCTTGCATCCGATGGACTTTATCAATCAAAGTCGGCCTAACTTGAAAATTAACTATCAAAGCTCCACAATTATCTGCATTCAACTCAACTCCCAAATATCTCAACTCGATCAACAGAGGTATAATGGCCACTCGCATATGAGCCATAGAACCAGAAGATTCCCTACTCAATGCATCAGCCACCACATTTGCTTTGCCCGGATGATAATCAATAGTAGATTCATAATCCTTAATTAACTCCATCCATCTTCTCTGTCTCAAATTTAAGTCTTTTTGAGTAAACAAATACTTGAGACTTTTATGATCAATGAAAATTTGACAAGTTACCTCATACAAACAATATCTTCATATTTTAAGTGCAAACACTACTGCTGCCAGCTCGAGGTCATTTGTTGGGTAATTTTGCTCATGCTTCTTAAGTTGTCTAGAAGCATAAGCTACTACTTTCCCATGTTGCATTAGTACACAACCCAACCCTTGCTTGGAGGCATCACTATATACCACAAACTCTTCCTTGCTCGATAGAAGTGTAAGAACTGGTGCTGAGGTAAGACATGTCTTGAGTTCTTGAAAACTCTTTTCATAATCATCACTCCACTGGAACTTGGCATTCTTTCTAATTAACTGCGTTAGCGGAGTAGCAATCTTAGAGAATCCCTTTACAAATCGACGATAATACCCTGCCAAACCAAGGAAACTCCGAACCTCTGTGACATTTGTAAGTCGTTCCCATTTCACAACTGCTTCAATCTTTTAGGGATCGAGATAAATGCCCTCAGCTGATATCACGTGCCTTAAAAATGTCACTCTGTTTAACCAGAACTCACTTTTACTAAACTTAGCATAAAGTTGTTTTTCTCTCAAAGTTTGCAGAACCATCCGCAAGTGATCAGCATGCTCTTATTCATTTTGGGAATACACCAAAATGTCATCGATGAACACAATTATGAATCGATCTAAATATTGGTGAAATCGCCTATTCATGAAATCCATAAAAGCTGCTGGAGTATTAGTCAACCCAAACGACATCACCAAAAACTTGTAATGTCCATATCGAGTTTTGAATGTTGTTTTAGGAATATCGTACTCTTTAATTCTAAGCTGATGATATCCCGATCGTAATTCGATCTTAGAAAATACCTTAGCCCCCTGGAGTTGGCCAAACAAGTCATCAATACGCGAAAGTGGATACTTATTGTGTATCGTAACCTTGTTCAACTGCCGATAGTCAATGCAAAGTCTGAGGGTACCATCCTTCTTCTTTACAAACAAAACTGGAGCTCTCCAAGGAGAAACACAAGACCTAATAAACTCTTTATCCATTAACTCTTGTAGTTGAACCTTAAGTTCCTTCAATTCTGCTGGGGCCATCCTGCATGGTGCCATAGATATAGGAGATGTTTCAGGAATTAAGTCGATAGAGAACTCAATCTCCCTAGTAGGTGGCATCCCCGGCAGTTCATCCGAAAATACATCTGGGAACTCTTGGACTACTGGAATATCCTCCAATTTCAACTCTTGAGCTTTTGTGTCCACCACATATGCTATGTAAACTGAACATTCTTTTCTAAGTAATCGTCTCGCATTAATGGCGGAAATGGCAGATGGGGGTAAAATTTTGCGCTCCCCACAAAATTTCACCACAGTTTTCCCTGGCTTATTAAACACAACTTCCTTCTTGAAATAATCCACCATAGCATAATGAGATGCAAGCCAGTCCATACCTAAAATAGCATCGAAATCTTGAATATCAATAACAATCAAATTCACCTCAAATTCCTGCTCACCCATTCTAATCACATAATTCTGATACACACTCTTGGCAAGAAGTGACTCTCCCATAGGTGTACTAAAAACTAAGTTACAATCTAGTGGTTCGGGCTCTCGCTCCACATGCTTAGCAAACGTATGGGAAATAAAAGAATGTGTAGATTCAGGATCAATAAGAATATGAGCTTCGCAGCCAATGATAGATAATATAACCATAATAACTTCTGGTGTAGCACGTGCATCCTGCTATGTCAAAGCAAAGACTCGAGCCTGAGTATGAGGTCGACTAGGGTGACTTCTCTGAGCTGAAACAGTTGTCTGACTCTTACCAGTCGATGTAGAATCACCTATCTGCACACCTCTCTGGCCTGAGTCTGTCTAGGTTAAGGTTGATACTGAGAGGATGTCCTTCGTGCAGGATTGTCACCTTGAGATAAAGAATGACAGGATCTCTTGACATGTCCAGGCTGACCACAACGATAACAAACTTTCTCTCTAATTCGACACTGTCCCTGATGGTTCTTACCACATACAGGGCAAGAATTATACTGAGTACCCATAGGATGATCATCACGAAATCGCCCTTTACTCCTGTCATACTGTCCCTGACTCCTGACATCACTTCCCATCGACTGCTACACTGAGCCATGGCTGACAGTCTGCCTCGGGTCTCCCCTGATGCTCATACTCTGACTCCTCTGAGTGCCCTCAAAATATCCCACACCAATGCTTCCTCGCTTAGGTGGTCTACTACCAGAGCCACCATCTGTCAAGCTCTAGCTCCGTTTCTGCTTCAATGCTTAAAGTTTACATCCCTCCGTAATATTATGCTCAACCCTCCTGGCTGCTTCAACTACCTTTGCAAACTCGGTGTATCTCGATGCAGTTACAACAGTGCGAATCTCAAATCGAAGACCCTCTTCGAATCGTCTACATCTCTCTCTCTCATCATTCATCACAGCTGTAGCAAATCGAGAAAAGTCCATAAACTTCGTCTCATACTCTTCCACTGTCGTCGAGCTCTGGACCAATCGGAGGAACTGACTTCGCTTGATATCTTGGTACACTATTGGAAAATAATGAGCATAAAATTCCTTACAGAATATGTCCCAAGTAATGTTGGCATGACTATGATATCGACGTTCCATAGTCTGCCACCATTGATAAGCTCTATCCTCAAGTAGAAAAGTGGCAAATGTTAACTTATCCTCTACTGAGCACTTCATCACTTCAAAAATACGCTCTACTTTGACAAGCCACGATTCGACTTCAGGTGGCTCTCCAATGTCATTAAAGCTCCTCCCTCCTAAACAAATACCCAGGGGATAATCTAGTCACATTTAGATTTCAACGGACGATGATGTACTATCTGAGTACCATCATGCCCGAAGCTACACAGATAGACGAAAGGACGAATCATCTCATGTTTATCAGCATAACTCATACTCGAATCTCAACAGACGTGCTATGATGCCCTATCTGGCGACATCGTATCCGGACTACCAGGTCTTATATCTCAATATCTGTCTGCATGCATATGCCCCTAAAGGGCGAAAGCTCCCAAACATACGGTCCAAAGCCTATATGTGTATTCAGACGGGCCCCAAAGGCCTACTATCTCATCTCATCTAGAGGGAACAGGTATTTGCTTTAAAACTTAAAATCATGCTTGAAATCAATATATATACAATTTAATTCATACTTGAAATCCACATATATACACTTGAAATCATGCTCAAAATCCTTATATATACACCTTTCAAATCATGCTCAAGATCAAATCACATACTTTTTAAATCATGTTTAAAGTCAATCACATACTCTTTAAATCATGCTCAAAATCAACATATATAAAATTTTAAATCATGCTCAAGATCAAATCATATATTCTTTAAATAATGCTCGAAATCCACATAAAAACACTTTAAATCATGTTCGGAAATCAATCATCTCTTTTACAAATTTAAAATTGATACGGAGCATAAATGAATAAATATAACTTAACAAAATATTTATACATAATAAACATTTATTTCGGAAAACCATTTAATTAAAGCACTTTAAATATTCATTTCATAAACAAGCCTTACTATATAAAAATCAAATAATTTTAATATATTCCCCTCACAGTGATAAATTCTGACTCGACTATCACCCAAGTCCGCAGCTAGATTTTCGTCCGTAGATCCACCTATTTTAAAGAAATGATATAATTACTTCCCGTAATTATAATTCGAACTAATCTCACAAAAGTAACGCTTAAAATAAATATTCGTTCAAATATTACAACTCTCAATATTTCCAGCTTACCGTATTAATCCCGTATTCGTAATTTACTAATATAATACGAAATTATACTACCCTCAATTTCATAATTTACTAATTTATCCTCAACATCATAAAATTATTAATTTATCCTCAATTCAGATTATAAAAACATCCTCAAAGCTCGAAATTACGAAATTACCCTCTATACACAAAATTACCAAAATGCCCCTACGATCAACATTGACCTGAATTCACCCAACGGCGGTGGGAAAGTTCGGACCAGACACTTCTCATCGAGGTGAGTTTAACGGTGTCGGTGGTGACCTCCCACGCGCGGCGGTGGCGCCGGATCAAGCTCGTGAAGCCGCGGCTGCTTGGGGTGATCGGTCGGCGGTAAATCAGTCTCCTTGGTGCCGATGACTGGTCGGGAATAGAAGATGGTGAAGTGAGGAACCTTTTCTAGCTGGTGGCGCGGCCAAAGATGGCCGCAAATCCGCAGAAGTTTCGAGCTTCACCGGCAGCGATCCGCGTGTTTTCCAGCAGCAAGGACAGGTGGAGGTAGACGGCCGGCTCACAAGCTTCCATTTGACACTTTGCTCGGCCGGTGAGGTGGCCGAAAATTGAAGAAACCGGCGGGTCGGGTTGCGGGTTCGGGTCAAACGGGTTCACTTCTTTCTCTCTCGGTTTTGCTTCAATTTCTTCACCCGATTTTCCCTTTTAAATACACCCACAAAATATCAACTAGACCCCTCATGATTATCACATAGACCCCTCTTGATTTATCACATAGTCCCCTCTTGATTAATTATTTACATAAATAAATAAAATAAAATGCATATGTTACATATTATTTGAAGATATTCAAGTTTATAATTATGACTTGATTTTATCTTATTAGAGTTTTATTGTTTATTTTAGGCTGATGATATCAGTATGCATTTATTCATGTAGATGTGAAAAGGTAAGTAAACTAAAATTTTAAAACAAATCACAATAAATAATATTATATGTTGTCATGTTTGAAAAGTCTATTTTGATATGTGCGGACATGTATTTATATGTTTATGTGATAATTGATGCGATGTATTGTTATATAATTAGTGTGATTTTACACATGGGCATAAATATGTATGAAAGATTAATTGACATAAGTATGAAAATGCATTATGTTTTCTATGAAATGAGAAACTGGATTTTAGCGAATTGATTTTGGATGAAGAAATAAAGCTTTTCATATTTTGCTTAGATGCTTAAATTCATTACTCGCTTAGTGGAAGACACTCAGAATGTTATGTTTATGGGATAGGCGAGGAAAGCGTTTGTGAGAAGCCCAAAGTAAGAGTCCTACTAAGCGGTAATTAAATGAAAGTAGCTCAAGTAAGTAATTTGAAAGAAAATGTAAAAGTTTGATATTGATAGATTTTGATGATTTGCTTATACTGTTTTTAAAAGATTATAACATGCCATTCATTTGCATTATCTATAAGTATGTATGTATTTTGGTATATTAAAAACTGATTTATTTACTAAGTTTTGTACTCATTATAGCTTATTGTGATCAAATTTTCAGAAAGCAAGATTGGTTCATGATGAGTAAAGAGATATACTTAAATTAAGGATGATAGATTAGTTTAGCAAGATTTTTTATTTTAGATTCTTCCACTGCATATTAATTTAATTGTATTTAATGATTTTATATTTTCATTTATTTGTAAAGGAATTTATAAATTTAAATGTGAGATTTAGTAAGATTCGTCGTGTGGAGTTTGAGGCGAGTCGTTACAGTGATTTAGGCTCATTATGTGATATGTAAAGTCCTACTAAATGGTAATGAAATGGTGGGATTCCTATAATAAGAGTGGACGTATTTATATAGACTTATGAAATGTGAAACCTTTAAATGTAAATAAGTAAACTAGGCTTTAAGCTAGATCGATAGGCTTATAACTTAGTGGGAGAGCCATTGCACTCACAATGTTGAAAGTAAGGGTTCGAGCCACTATAAAATATTTATAGGGATTATTTAAAAAAAAAAACTAGGCTTTAAGCTAGAATTACAATATACATATACATTTATGTCCATTTCGAAACGATTATATTAATATGTGCATTATGAAAGTTTTTGATAATGTGCCTGATAAATGTATTGGCATAAGCATAGAACATGCAAATGTCACTTTTTAGTATTTACATGAAAAGAATTATGTTTGATAAAAAGATTATCTTTGGATTCCTTTTGGTCATTTTCTTGTCAATTTTTTCAATTAAGCACATTAAATTCAAATAATTTCACAAGAATCATAATTCTCTTTATATCTAAATTCTCTTGAATTTTTAAAAATTTTATATCACATGATAAGTATTAAGTAGTGATAAAGTATAATTATGATTTAACTCTAATTTTTTTAATTATATATGATCACTCTTTACTCACATAAATAAAAAAAAAAAAATCAGGTTCATGAGGGAATCCTGACCGTTCGTTTTACAAACAAACGAAGCCTACTACGCCTAACCGACTGACATAGTCACATGTAGGGCTGGGCAAAAAAACCGTGGCCTAAAAAAACCCGCATTGAACCGGTGGTTTGGTTCGGTTACGGATCGGTTTTTTTTTTTATAAATAACCGAACATATAGTTATATAAAAAAACCGAAACAATGGTTCGGGATTTGGTTCATAATGCATAACCGAAGAACCGAACCGAAAAACCGGAATATTTTTATAATTTTATTAAGTTTTAAAACATATTACATTTTTATTAGTTATCTTAAATTGTTACAACAAACTCACACACACACAATTACTATATATATATATATATATATATATATAATATTTTCACCATAAAACAAATCCTAAAATCAAAACTTATAAATTCATAAAACTGTTGAGTCATTGATCTGCACTCAAAATTGGTTTCGCTCAACTCTATTAGGAGAGTGTATAATACAACTAAGTCAGGAGGAAGCTAAATTTTATGAATTAATTAAAACAGGTAATATTGTTATTTATTATGCTATTTTTTGTTATCTCATTTTTAATATTTTGTTTAAAGAATTAATGATTTTAATATAATTGTTTTAATTTCTTAGAGAATTTTTAGGCCAATGAAATCTCAACAAGAGCAAATGGTCGTCGATTGATGTTTTGGTTAATAAGTTTTTTAATTAGAAAAAAATAGTATCTTGTTTTCATAATTTGTTTATTTAATTATTTAATGTTGTTTTAAATTTTTTATAGATTCAAACATTGAGTTGGAAATTAGAAAATGCATGTTGATGAGTAATGAAATCATGAAAATGTGAGAATGTTATTGATATTTGTTTGTAATTTTTGTATTTTGTGTTGTAACTATTGTTATTTTTATGTTTTTAGTCTTTGTAATTTTATGTTTATATAGATGGATGCATTTGAGATTGAGTTTAAATTTATATTTTTAAATGTGTTTTGAATATTTTTATTTATTGTCAATATTTACGTATTTGTAATAAAATTGTGATGAAAAATTTATTCCATTAATGAAGTATAATGGACTATAAATTTAAAAATTTAAAAATAGGTCTAATAAGATAGAACCGAAAAATCCGAATCGAACCGAACCGAACCAAATGATTTGGTTCATGTTTGGTTCTTTATTTATTTAGTTTTTATTTAATTCTTTTTAAATAAGAACCGATTTAAATTAGTTCTATTAAATTTTGAACCGAATCGAACCGAACTGAACCGTGCCCACCGCTACTCACATGCAAAATTGAAACTTCTTCTTAGTTGTGGGCTCCATCACGGAGCCACATATATTTATTTTCAAATCAAGCCAGTTAGCATGTTTTGTGCATGTTTTTTAAGCTCATAAATAAAAGAGTAAACACGTGTAAATATTCCAAAGTAAAAATACCAAAATATCCCCGCATATGCTCACTGAATACAAACAAAATAGCATAAAAAATTCTCCTGAAGTGTAAATTCCCTAACCGTCTCATATTCTGATTCTTTACCCTTTTTTTCCTCTATAAATATGCCAATGTCCAAACAGAACAGTTAAGTCTTTTTTCTCCAGTCTTAAAACATAGTATCATCAGTTGCAGCAATGGCCGGCCTTCAATACAACTTTTTCCCAACTGATTTCTTTTACCCAAGAACATCAAAGCCTGCTTTCGCCACCGCAGCCGACACGTCAGCTGCTGCTGAGAAGGCGTCATCACTTCCTTCACAACAGCAATATCATTTCTTCCCTACTGATTACTTGTATCCTCGTCCAGTATCTCAATCTCTAATAGTCAATAACTCCGGGCAGCAGCGCCGCCCGGCTCCGATACACATCAAAAAGCGAGACGTACCAGCGCCAACCCACAAGACGGGAGCTTCCGTGGGTAAATCAGATTAAAAAACGACATCGTTTTGGGCTGTGCTTCTGCAATCTGGTGTCAGGCTGCTTTCTCCCTACCATCTAGTGCTGGATAATAGCAAAACTTCAATCACTCTCCTTCCATGTGAGCGAGATTTGTGTGGTTTTAAGGATACTTCTGGAATATATATGTCGTATGTAGTATTAATAAAAGAAGTAAATTCCTCGTCGATGATCATTTTGGCTATGTAAAGTATACGTATGTTATAAGTACTGTTAATTTTTACGTTATTTACAAGAACTGTTATTTTGTTGTATTTATGAGAAAATTTTAACTATTTATATTGATGCATGAAATTATTGTATATACTCTTGCGTTGTAGATACATATTATAATAAAATCAGCAAATTTTTGGAAAAATAAATCTAGCTGGCTCCCTTATTCAAGCAATTAAGAATCTTATTAATAAATTGCTGTTAACAGCTTTGGTTTTTCATCATCATGAAAGGTTAATTAATTTATAAACCATTCTTCAATTTCTATATGCCTAACAAACAATGCCATGTGACAAAGTAGCAAAATATTGCATCATAAAAGGTTTTGATCTGTGTAAAGACTAAAGTGCATCCTTTCTTTTATTTTATTTTTTATTTTTTGGTTTGCTTATAAAATGTTAGTTGGGCTATCAGTCAAATATGATAATAATAAATAAATTGGGATACTGAGATATTTTTCATTATATTTGTGGCTGTGGCCAGTCAATTTTGCATCAACTTTGGAGTTAAAATGAAGCTAACAGTGGGGTAGTAGAATATGCGGCCGAATATGCGTTGGCCGTGATAGGTAAGTAAACCAAATAAACAACAGCCACAAAAATTGGACTATGCCTTAAAGTCTAAACTAGTAATGGTCATAGCCTCCTTTAATTGAATGGTCAACTTTGCAACTCTGTTAAGCCGTTTCACCAACCCAATATGAACCATGCATGCAATTGCAATGTTTGTTTAATATTGGTTGGTGAGTAAATTAATGTGAACAATGCAATATTTGAGGAAGATATTTTTGTCAACAATTAACAACCTTACTAATTTCACATTAAGCCACTGGGAGTGTATGATGACATGGACATTGGAAAGCACCATCAACATCGATCATGTTCACGTGTCACATATTTTGTTATTCACATTGTCGCGTACGCCGTACGGAGTCTCTGGGGTGGAATGTAATTCGCTCTGAAGGAGGGGGCTGCGTTACAGTAAGTGAAGATCCTCACTTGAATAGTATTCGACTGTCGACCTTGCGACTCACGATCGATTTATGAGAGAACTGCATCTTAAAGCAACCGTAAGATAATAAGCTCCCGCTTTTAATTTCCTCTGTGTAAGGACAAGTTTAACCACTTTAAAATTGCCAACAATTTAAGAGGATAATTAATTTAATGTTACGGTTATTTACATTTTACAGTGGATTTGGTACACGTCTAAAACCATTAATTAATCATATCATTATCTAAACCCTAATTGTTATTGGGGTGGAATTTCAACCTTTGTACACCTGTGCTTGCAATTAATGAATTTTCAACCTTACAATTAGGGATGCCAATAAGAAGAGGAGGAAAGAGGGCTAATATTTCTGTACTAATTTATGATGTTCTGCATATGTTCATGTCCCTTCTTTATTCATATCAGAATTATTTGGGACACTAGTGAAGCTATCTCTATATTTTGGGGTGGGCTACATGTTTTTTAATATTATTCAAATTCAATTAATTTTTCAACAAATTTATCTTTACCTATGAAACTATTAAAATATATTACATAAGCAAAAAAACTAATAACAAGTAAATAAAAAAAACACTATCAACAAAGTTGTGTCATTAATTCTTTAAAAAAAAAATTCATTTATTATCGCATTTAAATTAATATTGTCTACAATCTCTCTTTTAATGTAAATAATCATACAATTTAAAATAAACTTATTGTCCATCTTGTTTTGATATGTTGTCTTAATCTATTATCTATTTTGTACAATAAAATTTAAAATAAATACAAAAAAATTAAATAACTAGTGAGGTACCATTGTTCTAGGTGATGTCTCGAAAGACTAGGCATTTGGAACTTTGGTTGGGTGAGAGACTAAGCTTACGGGAGAGTAGTGACTGGGTGTCACCCATGAGGTTGCAGCTTGATGACTTGATCAATTGGGTTTTGAGGAATTTTGATTTTTAATATTTGGATCGATTAGTCTAGGATTTATATGAGTTTTGCAATTTGAAAAATAGATATTGACTGTAATTATTAGTTATATTTTTAATTTTTACTATAAATTTTAATAAGAGTAAATTTATAATTGATTATTATTTAAAAAAAAAAAAACCTGGGCTACAACAGGTTAGCCCTTTTATAGCTTTGCCCTTAATTTGACGGGATCCTCATCCCCTGCTTAAATAATAATAAGAGATCTCTGAGACTTTTCGGTTCCCGAATAATTAATATTTTTTAGTTTTTGAACTTAATTTATTATATTAACTTTAAAATTATAAAATATAATCAGAAAGATCATGAATGAGTCTTATTTCATTTTACTCCATTAAATTTTTGGTATATAAAATATTCAAATAATGATTTTAAAAAATAAGTTCAAATAATGAGATCATTATACAATATTGACATGTGCTGTCCACAAATAATAATACCTCTTGGCCAACGACTATAATGTAAAGAACGTCGCAAGTAAGGCTATTGACTGACTTTGCGACAAGTTGGGCAACATGATGTCCTACTGGATTATGATGAGACGAGAGCTGGGTATTAGTCATGACACGAACAATTTGGAAAGGATGAGTGAGACCATGAGAGAATGGCATAGAGTTTGATTTGTAGATTGTGGGCTTATGAAAATATTGGCTTTGAACTATAGTTAAGTCTAAATTATATTCTAATCTTTATATTAACAAATATTTATATTATTTGTATAAATATTTTAATATTTGTTATTTACACCAATATTTAATATTTTACTATTTAAATTTTATTATTTATTCTATAATAATTATAGAAAAATAAAAATAACAATAAGAAAATGGGGAGGGGTGGGGATTCTATTTTATCCCATTCACTTTCCCAAATAAAAAATTATTTATAAAATCATCTCGAACCTTTTTCAAATAAGAAAAATGTATGAAAGCCTCGGTTCCGTGGGAATTTTTGTTGTTGTCTCCACTTACTATGTGTTTTGTGCATTAACAATGTGTTGATCCATCAAGTAATGAGTTCGGAGTGAGGCCCACGGATTCCATCAGTGTATGTGTGTGTGACAGCCACACGGTTATCAGGATCAAGTTATTTTTTTTATTTGAAATTTAAATAGAGCTGAATTAGTATGAATTTTAAATATAATAAAATATATGAATTTAAATGATATATTTATTTTTTTTATTTGAATTGGTGAAAATAAGTATTAAACTATTTAATTTTTTAACTTAAAAAATCTAAAAACTAGTATTTTTTTATCTATACTCTTACAAATTATAAATGTTAAATAAATAATAAATATCTCAAAAAACTTAAATAAAATAATATATTATCATAACATAAATCATGTTCAATTGAATACAACACTTTATATTCTAAATTAAAATGTTAATCAATTTTATTATAATTCATGATATTTTTATATGAAAAATATTCATAAAAAAATTATGAAGCTAAATGATGCTATTTTGAAAAAATAAAATATAAAATAATAATAGCCTACCACTATATTATTACAAATTATAAAGATAGATAATAATATAAATTATTAAATTTTATTTAAGTAAGGATGAAAATTAAGTAATTAGATATGGATATTTTAGAGAATATTTTAATTATATCATTAACGCTTTTTAGATTAAGTAAAACACTAAAAAAATTAGCTTAATAACTTAATGACTGGAATTTTTTTATTAAATGTAAAAAATAAATGTACTTAATGACTTAATTGATTGAATTTAAGTTAAAAAAAGAAAATAGTCCCTTAGCTAATCAAACGCATAATAGACTAACAAATAATGAAGTGAGATTTGAACCGGACTCGTTGCTTGGTAGTTTTGCCCACAAAAAAATTATTATATTACTAATAATTATTAGAGTATAATATTTAAATAAAAATATTATTTTTCAGAATCTAAATACACTCAATATCATACATATTTCATAAAAAAAAAAATTTCAATTTTTCACGCTCTTTAATTATTCATTCTATTGATCATTTTTAAAAAATCAACTATTACATACGCAATTTGCTGCCACCTTTCTTGAAAAACAATGCATGTTTGAATAAAAACAATCCAAGTTGCACCGAATTTGGAAAACTCTTCCAAATGCATTAAAGTATTGAACACTTCGGCCACCAACTCTCTACATGCATATGGTTCTTCATTTTTTATTTTTGACTTTTCAACAAAAAAACGCATCAGCTTTAAATAATATTTAAAAGAAAAATTTGCCATTTACCTTATCATCTTTGTTTTTGATTGTGAATTTGTGACAAAAACTAAACTATAAGCATCATGTACATATAAAATAAAAATTGTATGGTACAAGATTGTATATGAAAGATCTGTACAAGAACAAACCAGCAGTAGAAGTCAATGTATGATAATTTACAATCCTGAAGTAGAAGTCAAATTTGAAAAAGATGAGGAACTTTTCATTTAATTTTAGCATTAGCATGTTTTTGCTTCATTTAAATATAAATATACAAATATTTTGGCCATCATTAAATAGTTATTTTGGCCTCCAAATTTCTTGAAGATGAAAAGAAAGCAACTACAAGAGAAAATGCCCCCACCGTACTTGTATTACGTCTGTGCGTTCAATTTTAGGGGCAGTCTTTACTCACTGCAATTAATTATTAAACCCCTTTTCCAAGTATTACAAAGACACTCAAAATAATTACAATCCGCCATATGGGTTTATTTATTAATTTCCTTAATTACTAAACTCAAATATTAAATTATTAGGTAATTAAAGAGCTTATCCATGTCGTGTAAACCCAGTATGTGTGTACATATTCATACACATACCATCTCCCACCAACCCTCCCCCAAATTTTAATTTAAATTTGATATCCCATATCATATATACCCATTGATATTATAATCATCTCTAAGTTAAACGTGCTAATTGTTTTATGATTGGAATGTAAAAAAATACAAGCTTGTATTCCATGTTACTCTAATTTGAATACAGAGAATAATTTGTATATGAGTCACATTGTTCGATCTTGTCTTCTTCTTTTCAATTATTTAAAGTTTAAACACTGGAATTGATATAATATTTTTGGCATTTCTTGGAAGCAGCAGATTTGCTAGGGCAACAGTCTGATTTGTTAATTTGCACTGATCTTTTTTTCTAAATAAACAATTGAATGATGATGTGGGTGCTTATTTATTAATAGTTTCCGTTTCAATTGCGACATACAAATAATTAAGTATCATTGAGTTTTTTTACTGTTCTGTAAATTTTTAATCATAAATTGAAGTTGGTTTTTGAAGACTAATAATTTGATTAGGATTGATAGAATAGAATCCCAATTTTAATTTTCAATACCAACTTTGATATTATTATATTCATTTTTTTTCCTCTAATTTCTTATACAAATATATCTTTGGGACACTGATTTAAAAAAAATAAAAAAAATTGTAATTGATTGTTTTTCTTTGGACATTGTTGTACATGAAAGAGGAGAACGACACAAACTTTTACTTACATTAACGAACGACAAGGCGGTTTCTGTTGAAGAAATGAAATGCCTTCGTTCAGTTTAGTCCAATATGGTAAATATCATTCAAATCCAAATTGGCTAAATACATTCAAGTCCCCACAATGATGGTAAATATCATTAACTCCCCTCCTTCACAACAACCGTTGCCCCTCTACTAAGGATGGCAATTTGTCGGGTCGGTCCAGCTCGATAAAAAATTCGATAATTTTTATTTTAGGCCGGACTCAATCAGACCTGATTTGGGTCAAGGTCGAGTCAGACCGGATTAGTACAGTACCTCGGTTTTATTTTATTTAAATTATTTGATTTGTTCACCCAATATCTCAAATATGTATTTAATTACTTTAACTGTTTGATTTATTTCCAAGCACAATATACCCACAACTTATATTTAAAATTTAATTTACACTTATGTCATTTGAAAAAAAATAAAATTTATCGTATACAAATAAAACTATACAATTCTACAACCCAACATTAAAAAAAAAAAACTTATGTCTTGTATAAATAAAAATACACAATTTCACAACTAAACATAAAAAAAAAAATCAACACTCATGCCTTATACAAATAAAAATACTCATTCAATCTGTGATGTGTCATGTATATGTGTCAGTGTAATTTTTTTTAAAATTTAGTAAATAATCAAATCAGATCACATAAAGCTTGAGGCTAAACTCAAATTTAATCGGACCTAAAAATTAAAACTCACACTCAAGTTTTAACTTATAAGTTCGAGGTAAAGGCAGAAAAAATCTGATCGGACCAAAATTTCTAGCCTTTTTTTTTGCCATCCCTGCCCTCTACCCATTCTTTCACTGTAAACGTAAAGAACAGAAGAAACTTGATGGAGAACGAAGTACAAAACAATGAATCGGCAAAAGCACAGCCAACAATAATTACAATACCATCATACCAAGAAGTGATAAATTCAACAAACCCACCACAAAATCTCTTCACCCCATCTCAGTCTTTCTCTCAAGCTTTCTCTTTCATCAAATCCTCTGAGTTTTACAGCTCTCCTCCTCCTCCTCCGACGACGATAAGCCACACACCACTTCCCAGAATCCCACTTCAAGGTTTCTTCTTTTAAAAAAAAATATATTAAAAAAAATTATTGATGCTGATATGTATCTATATATTTTGTTTATGTGAATTGTGTGTTTGTTTGTTTGTTACAGTCAAGGTGGTGAACAGAATGTGGGGACTGCTTCAGCTTCAGCTTCTTCGTCACAGTCTACTCAGAGCCGTAATGCAATTCTTGTTAGTCACAGACAGGCAGGTTGTTTATTTGTTCATTTAATTTGTATAAAAGATCCAATTTTTGTTGTGTTCCTTGTGTTTCTTGAGCGTATTGAGAGAAATGCTAGCTAAAAAATGAAGACTTGGGTTCCAGTTTAGCTTGTTGGCTATGTGTACATGACATTTTTTTTCATAGGTTGGAGTGAACTTTATAAGATTCTGGAAATTTTACGACTTTTTTCTAGTGTGTGTAAAAACTTGGAATCTATGGTGCACTCTCTTTTGATTTTACCCTTTTTCTCTTCAAAATGTAAGCTTCTTAGGAGTTATGTTTGTGTTCCAGTGAACTTGTTAGTTAGTAGAGGCTGGGATTGAATAAATTTTGATTTTGCAAAAGTTAGCTGGAGCGTGAAAGTTCTTTTCTTCTTATGCAGAAGGAAATCCCTTGCTTAAGCATATAAGAAATGTGAGATGGGCTTTTGCAGATGTTGTTTGTGACTACTTGCTTTGGCAGAACTCATGTGCTCTTTATCTAAGGTTTGAACGTCTAAACAATGTCATACCTGTCATTCTGTGTAAACATGATGAAAATATTTTTGTGCTAGATATTTCACATCCAATAGTTAAACTACTGATAAAGATAACCTGCCATGTAGTCGGTCTGTTTCTGCTAGTATTATGAATCAGCGAAGTTTTTTAGGTATTGGTTAATTGTTGAAGTACAATAATTGACAATCCGTCCACATTGAGGGTTTTGCTAAGCTGAAATCTAGTTTAGATTGTACATGTATGCTTTAAAAGATTGATATTTAGTCTTGCTTGCGCATCTACATTGATATTTAGTCTTGCTTGCACAGCTACATTGATATTTAGTCTTGCTTGCACAGCTACATTGATATATCGTCTAGCTTGCATAGCTACACTTCAGTTCCTGATACTTTCTATCCTGTGATGTATATCTTTTTATGCTGCATTTTCATTTTTCATTTTAATTAATAAGTAAAGGATGATATGTGTGCTGTGGCATAAATCAACTAGCAATTTATGCATAAAATAATCCATTTGGCTTACTGTCTTCGTTATCATCTTCTGCATCCAGATTACCTATATCATCTAATAACGGAATTACAAAAGAACTTCAATCCATGCGTTGTTTTATGCTATGTTGATGTGGTAAGCATCACTTGTCAATTGACAATCTTTTCATGCCTTTTTATTTATTCGACTGGATTTATCATTTTAAATGATATTTGGAATCCATAAAGCAATAATAAGTTCCTTCATTTGCTTATTTATTTTTTATTTTTTATTTTCAGTATTTGAGATGAAGAATATATTACGCTTTTTCTTATTGGTTTCTGGAGGATGTAGTTAAGTGTAGTTAAGCCTTTACTTGAAGTTACTAAGACAGCACTGCTTCGTGATTGCACCCTGTTATGTGTTTGGAGGTAAATTTTTAATTTTTAATTTCCTTTTTTGTATAGTAAGTAGAAATAAGATTATATCTAAGATATTGTTTGTGGCATTAGGACTTCCACACTGCTGTCACTGTTTGATTACTGTTTACTTCTTTTTTATGATGGCAATGTAGTAAGATTGTGTATATGCTTTCGAAATCTTCTGTTTGACAATGTGCTATTGTGGTTTTTTTGCACTTTTGGCACTTGATGTTGTTTACGAAGTTGGAGTATTTTTTTCAAGTGACTTGATTATGATAAAAATTAAGAAATATGTTTATTGGGGTTGTACCGGCCAAAATATGGTTTTTCTTTGATTGAATTTTCAAAATTGTTTGTTTGTAGATTGGAGGAATGTGGTCGCTACTGAGAGAGACTATAAAAGTCCATGAGAACAAGCCAGCAGACCTTATCCAAGGTCAAATGGATACCGGCTATTTATCACGGGTATCTTAACTTTTGAGGTTTCTAGCACTCAATAAATTTATGTTTACGTTGACAAAAATCGGATCTTCAAGAACAAATAGCTAGCGCGTTACTAATTCCTAGCTTTTTGTAGTGATTAATCTTAAACTCTGCTTCTTTTGATGTAGCTAATCCATGCCCTCACATCTGTTCGGAGTGTTAACAAGACTGATTTTGTCACCCTAGGGTCTACATTTGGGGTATGCTAATTTGCCAAGTATGCCGATGAGATTGGTAAGAAGAAAAGCAGTTCATCTCAGGTAGGGGAAACAAGTGCTTCCAATTCAGGTGCTGAAAACAGCAGTTCTGGTAAACGGTACAGCTCAGTGATCATTTTCTTTCCTCCAAAAATTCACAATAACCTTAAAAGCAAGTAACTAAAAGGAAAATTGCTGAGCATATATCATGCATCCTTGTGAAAGATGCAATGGCAGCAGAACTAACACTCATTAACAATGCATTTTACAGGCTTCTCTGTCCTTCCTATTTTGATGATGTTGAAGGAGGAAGGCAGGAAATTCTTTACCTAATTCTGTGCACCTAGTAAGATTTTGTTCTTTGTTGGGTTGAGAAAATCTGCAGACCAAACCTTAATTTACATGTATGTGTAGATTTTTGTAGTGTTAGCTATTACAATATCAATGGATTCTCTGAAGCTGCACGGTATAACCCATTGTTTGAATCATGGTGAAGATTTGTTGGATTAGAATTTGCCATATCATAGTAATCAATCACAAATTTTTCCAGAATGAATTGACAATGTTACAATTGGACCTTCTTCTGATAAAGCCTACAGAAAGCTTCACATAATTGCATTTTGATTCTGTTCTTATCCTGAATATGAATGAAAGTGTGGGCTATTTACTGCATTGAAATTTTCTGGAATCTCAATAACTTATTGCTATAGCAGTATTATCTTTCAAGTAAAATAGATGTTTGTGATTTTTTTCTTTCTTTTCTTATAACATTTTCTTTTTCCTTTTCACATTTTGGACTTGCATGTTTCTTTTACTTTCTACAGCATTTTCTAGCGTCATTTTCTCTTCCTGATGTATATACTGTCCTTATGCGAAAAAAGTTATTCTTGCTGCAAATTTCACGAAAAAATAAAATAATATGACTATTCTTTTCTGAAGATTCGTTCTATCAAACTTGGAGCCAACAAGACAGTGATGATCTAACAGGACTGATAGTTGCCTCTTTGTTTCGTTTTTATAAGCAGATCATGAACAATATTTGATTCTGAAATTTGGGTCCAAGTAGACGAGAACTAGAAAATTACTTTGTTTCCTATTCACTGACGGAATTCAGTAGCAGGTTTTTTCAGGAATATTAAGGGTTCATTTAGGAAATAGGATTGAGATGTGGCTTTTAAGCCATAGTTGCCGTGAAATAATATGAAAATATGACCAAGTGATTTTGTATTTGTAACCAAACATAAAGCATCAAAACTAAAAATATTTACCAAAGATATTGTAGCTGTTGTGCTTTCATAATTAAGCTCAATGTTGAAATACCACAATTACTAACGAGCTCCAATATTTAGTTTTTCTCTCCTAAACTTGTACGATCAATTTATTACCAGTTAACATAATATTTCTATAGAGAAACTGAAAAGAAATAACTAAAGCCATCAATTTCATTCTTCATTGTGATATTATATGCAGGATGCCTTTCCAATTGCATGAATTGAAATAGTAATACACATAATTTGCAGATGCCACTGAGTTTTTAATGCCTGTGGCTGGGTATTTGATGCTGAATTCTGGAGGAACCAAAGGACATTGCACCAGTAGCATTGTTCTTCACTAGAGGGATCAGTGACTGCACCACGTCTGTGATTAGCGGCAGATAATCTGCTTCTGGTTGCTCACACGCGGCTGCAATTGCAGCTATCTACATAATCATTTCAACAAGGACCAAAAAAAAAAAAAAAAAATTAATTTGATCTGATGGGATTTTTCTATCAACAAATATGGTTGCAGCAATAGGGAATTAAGCCGACATGAACCAAATCCTTCTTTGAATACTGGCCTTGTAGTGAAGGATCAACCATTTGCACTACTTTTTCTCAGCTAGTTAATCTTGGAAGGACTTGCAAAATTTATTGGATTGGCAAAGGCCAAAAAAAAAAAAAAAATCTGAATTTTTAAGTTGAACTTCATTTATACATAAATTATTGTAAAGGATTTATGCTACTACTACTAACCCATGAAACGAGAACATGTTCTCGAGGAGGCCTATTGGGATCAAGTGGTACACGGCCTGTTAAAAGCTCCAAAAGAACCGTACCATAAATACACATCTGATTTTGTAGTAAGCTTCCCTGTATAAGTATACCTGCATTTAACATTAATTAAATTTTCTCAACATCAGAAGTGATCAAAAAGAGTATTTTCATGTGATTTTCTACCCACTTAAATTAGGACCATACGTAACTGTTATGCTTCAGCTTAATTTTAAAAGAATAAGAGTTAATGTGTTTCATAAGCACAATAGTGACTCCATTTTGGAACAATGTGGATTAGAAGTCGGTTAGGCCATGTCTAATATGCATTGACTCTTAACATTGCAAACTTATTATACAATATGTTCTTAAAATATATATATAAAAAAATTATAACAAGAAATGTAGTAAAATGTAACGTTGGAGCCGATCTAACATAGAGAAACGCTTGAAAGAACTTGAATATTTTTCAGGATTAAGTCACTTAATAAGAAAATGATAGCAAGTCTAGTGGGGTGTGTACTTGTCATGTGACAGATAGCATATTTATTGGAATGTTAAACGATAAACTGATAATGCAAGTATGAAACTCAAGTGCACGTGATAGATAATGGAGCACACTCAATCTGGAGCAAGGTATCCGGACGTCCCCAGTACACGCCCTGAAATCTGGCCGTTGATCTTATCAGAAACCATCTTGGCCAATTCAAAATCAGTCACCTTGGCTCTGAAGTTTTGGTCTAGTAGAACATTGGAGCACTTAAAATCACGGTGGATCACAGATTGTGTTGCCTGCTCGTGAAGGAACTCAAGGGCCCTACCAAAATCTAGGGCTATGATCAAGCGAGAACCCCAATCCAACGGCGGATATCGGTTGTTGCAGTGGTGAAGATGTTGTTGGAGTGTACCATTTGGCATGTATTCAGATATTAGAAGCCTGTGATTTTGGTTAGCACGACAGCCGAGTAGCTCCTCCAAGTAAGGAGAATGCAAGCGGCTTAACAAATCAACCTACGTTATACAACTTGTTATTAGTCTTTACACCCATAAGCAAGTTTGAATTAGAAGCCATAAATTCTTTAGAAAAGCTAATGATTTGATAAATAAACAATTTGATTGAGAGAGAAGAATTTCTAAGTCAACTCTATTTTTAATTGCTTAAATCATAATCAACATGATCAGAAACTAGAATGTCAAAATTAACATGTGAGTGCCATTTTAAAATGGGATTAGACTACCTTAAAACTTTTTATTATTTGGTTGTCATGAGAGTGATTTTTTTTTTTTAATTACTGATCACAATTTTTTTATCACACTTTCTAAATCGTAAATTAGACTCATTAAATTTACATTACATCAACACTCATAAATGTAACGAAAATTTTGAAAAACATACAGAATAATTATGACCAATAATAACGAAAATTTTGTGAGATTTTATAACATAATTATGAAATGAAGAAAGAGTTACATTAATTGTGAGTGTATTTACATTGTCTAGGGCGGAAAGAGTAAACATTTGATCCAAAAACCTTCCATAATAAGCATATTTGTTTAACATTGACTTTGATTGCAATTTGTAATGCATGATATTAAGAAGAAGGAAAGGCAAGAAAGGAATAAACGAAGGAGATAAAATGAGAGAGAGAGCAACTGAAATAAAAAAATATAATAAATAAAGTCACAATCTCACGCTCACCTCTATTCTGAAGGCACCCTCCCTTTTCTTTCCATCTCTATGCAACTTCTTAACTGCAGCGGCAGTCCCATCACTTAATAGTTAATACTCTTTTGTATACAACCCCAAAACCTCCATTTCCAATCACATTGGCCTCGCTAAATTTCTCTGTGGCCATTTCCAATTCTTGTATGTGAAAACTTGTACTACTTTATCTCTCACATAATTATTCGCAGTAGTTGCGGCGGCAGCTGGCACATTGTTACTTCTTACATGACCACCATAAAAGCACCCTCCCTTCACATCTATAACAATTTTAGAATTACGCAGATCAAAATTTTGCATAAATTTTATAAATAATAACTAAAAAAATGAGAAATATGATTAGTTATTACCTGGGCTAGAAGTTAAGTTGATAGTCGTGTGAGCAATGAATCTACTGCTGCCATTGTTATTGTCTTTGAAGCTGCTAACGTGGCTATCTTCTGAGGATGATTTAAGTCTTCTGAGCATTAGTGCAAGAAGAAACAATGCTACTAAATTACTGAGATGACTGAGACAATGATAATGATAATGGAATGAAAAGAAAGAATGGCATGCTGATGAATATGTGACTAATTCGAAATTGAGTTGCTATGAAGAGAGTGCTTGTGATAAATATGGCAATTGCCGTACTGTTGCTAGTTTCCATAAAAATACAAAGAGAGAGAAAGAGAGCAAGGAGATGAGATTTTGTTAAACGAGGCGAAAGAATGGAAGAATGAAGAATAATTTTTATTTTTGCCTGCTTAGGAGGCCACTTATGGCATTCGCTGTACGGGCAGAAATATATTTTTAATTTTTAACCTTCTCTCTCTCTCGTGAATATATTTTTGTCTATTCTATTGTTTCTTGCCGCGGAATAGCCTCCGTCTTTGTGTCAGAAAATTATAGAAGCTATTTTTTCTCGCAGGCGCTTATGTTGCATTTAATTAAAATAACAGTTGGATGAACTGAACCGTTTGAGTTATATTTTTCTAAATCTAATGAATGTGAAATAATTTAACATAAAATAAGTTACAAATACAAAGGTCAAACGATTATTATAGAGAACATATGGGTAACCTACTGCAACGGTTCTGGAAAATCACAGTTAAGGAAGTAATCAGTAATGTATTCCAAAGAGGAAAAATAAAGGTGATGAATATGTAATTTATGAAAATACCCATAAGAAGAGATATATTGAATCAACATATTTCAGTAGGTACTTAAAAATTACAACCTATATAAAGTAGTTTATGAAACATTGATAACAATGGAGGATAAAAAGACATGCATTACAATGGTCCCTAAATATTAAAATTATTTTAAATCAAGACATTCATTACATTCATTATAGCATATTTCAGTAGCACAATTAAGTTTATTTAAAATAGTTCCTGTCATGCTAATTGTGAAGTATTGAATGAAATTTCTTGAAAAATGAAAATAAAAAACAGTTAAAAAAACCTCATAGTCAACATAATTGTGATATAACTTTATAAGTTGAAAATGATATCATACAATAGTACCTAGTTGTATCTTGAGTGGTTAGTCCACCATCTATTGATGTTGCCTGAATGTTTATTAATTCGTCGTGAGTTTCTGGTGTGTCCAAGAATCCAACAGTTTCAATGTTTCGATTCTACTGTTCATCTAACTCAGATATGGATGCCATAGTGAACATATTGAGGTGAAAAATGCCATTACTATTGGTCGTTGATTGGCATCCAACGACGCTTGTGATGGTTTAGTTGGATTACTCAAAAATCTGAGCAATTACCATTTGAATTTTTCCTTCTCTCATGTGACATATGTGCACTATATTGATTTTTACCATTGCAGTTGGATGAGATATTTTGTAGCATCTCCTTACAAGTTTTGATTGTGTATCCTAGTTACAAACATCTTCTACATTTATTTGACTTCAGGGGACCTGATTTCACTATTTTCTGTGATCCTTTTATCAGTGCATAAGTAGGGTATTTAATTAACTGTGGGTTTCCTTCCGTCTATTTATCATTCGACTGTGTTAAAAGCAATGACATTGTCTCAAGGCGCAATGTTAGAACGTGTGTAGTTTTATTGCTTTATTATAAGCATCTAAGCTCTTGGCTGTAAACTTGTTTAAGTTTCAGCACTGCTCACGAAGTTATTTTTTTGTGAGCCTTTGTTATGAGTAAACTGATTTTTGTTGTCTTCTTCCAGTATGAAAATTGCATAGATCCTAGAATTACATTAATGTCGTTCGATTTCAAAACTAAAAAGGAATGGCAACAAGAAATCCCCAAACTTTCTAGTAGCTGGCAACTGGAGGATGCAAACTCATAAGCCTGGTGAAATACCACTTTCCAATCTTCATCTTGCTTTCCAAACTCTATTATACTATATGTTTGACTACTGATATCTGACATAAATCTTTTAACAATCATCAAATCCTCCAAATGTAATTGTTCTCGAACCAAATGAAAAATATTCTTAGTGTAAATTTTTCGGATTGCTCCTCGTATTATTTGAGCTGGGTTATCAACACTAACTTGTCATATGAACTGTCAAATCATCTTTTTTCCAACTCACGTTGCTTTTCCATCATCATATCCACTTGATCAAAAATATCTATTAATTATAGTTTTCTATTCATGTAATGGTTCAACCAAGCATTAAATCCATTGATGTGTTTCTATGTAAGCCAAAAAATTTCCCTCTTATGTAAGCCTCTGCCTAGAAATGCCTATCACAGTGCATTTTTTTCACCCATTGATGTGTTTCTACTTTGTGTTTATACAGTATTGCAAGCCATTTATTTTCAAAATCTTCCTGAGTTTAGGTGTAAAGCATGAAATTCTTGAAGTTAGAAGTGAATGTTGTACTGTGCAGATTTTCTTGGGCATTACGCTTCAGATGTCAACAGCATAGACGATGTGTTGCTTGTGGAAACATTTTTCGTAGCATTGCTCATTGCTCTGTCGCCATCAGTCATTATAATTACGGGTGCTTTTCATCTATTGCATCCAAAAATATTTCCAATAACTAAGTAAAGATATGTTCTGTTTCCCCTGATAGAAGAGCAAACCTAAACACTATGGTTTTCTGGTAGTGATTGATGCCTATAATGACCACAAATGGCTTTCGATATGCATTAGTGCAGTAAGTCACATTAAAAGTAATTGTTTCCCCAAATATAGCATAGTCTGACCTTGAACCGCCATCACACCAAAAGATATCTTGAAATCAGTTTGATGTGTCTATTGTGTACTTATAATAGAATGAAGGATTAAAGCTTCTTTTCCCCTAAAGAAATAGTATGTATGTTTCAGAGTCATACTCTAGTAGTTGTTTCCTTTTATGTTTGACAATATTATTTTGCACATCTTGTCTCAGGCATCTAACAATGAGATAGCTACCTGATCGTTTGGTAGAAATTCTCATAGGTGAAGCAAATCAAACCCATTTTCAGACAAAGAAGATGAAAAAACAAAACAATCGTGGCTAGGAAAGCACTGGAGATTCTATGGGAAATTGGAAACGTCGAAGTGAGCTGTGGCTTATAAATAAGAAGATGAGGAGATAACGGGCCAAGGATATTCAAAGTTTCTGGGTATGTTCGACCTGAAGGTTGAGGCATGATTGATTGAGAAAAAAGGAATTCCCTCCAGACAGCTTAACGGAGTTAAGCCTGTATGAGTAGTGAAGAATTCTAGTGAATTATGGTTGGTTGTTGACCACGAGAAAGCATAGGATGCCCCACAAAAAATAGATGGGAGCAGGAAATCTTTATCATTCGGCGTAGTGCAGCTTATATAGAATATAGAAAGGGCAAAGCGCTGTTCGTGGCACAGCTTTCTTATCTTATATATATATATATATATATATATAGTATCATCATCAGCCAATGGAGAGTCAGCCAAAAAGGAATCTTCCTTTGAAAGGGTTATCGGTAGGGAAGGCATTCCAATTCATGTATCTAAGAAGGCATAATCCCAACACAAGTCATTACTATAGCTGCAACCATATCTGGTTCTGACACCGTTCAGTGGGATCGAATGTAGTGAACATGATGTGTCGGTGTAAGTTTGTGGTTGTGCTCTGCATTGAATAATATGATATATCATACACTTTTTTCCTTGTCGTAGGAAACTCGAAACTTTGCACTGCATCCAGTTTTTGTAAGTGGCCTTGTAGCCCATTTTCTATTGAAGTTTTCTATAAATTTGCACGACATGAATCCTTCCTTGCTGCACACCCATCTTTTATATTTTACATTCTCGTCCGTGTCCCACCGTCTAATATCTTTCCTAACCCCAAAACCTATTTCTCTTGCATAACTCATATACAAACACTTAGCCTCAGCCTCACTAGAAAATTCCATCCCGTACGATAAATGATTCTCCAAAGGACATTGCTGAAATGCGTCATTTGCATATTGCAATTCTCATTATTAGGCGTTAGTTATTCCTTTATAATATGTATTTTGTTGTTTTGTAGTTCTGTTTGTTAGTCATGTCTTTCATTTGTAGTTAATCTTGCTTCATAACTGTTTAATATATTGATATTAGATGTTATGCCATTTATGAGGCTGTTGAAGGGCCTTTCTTCATCACCAGTATTATTTGTACAGCTGAAATATGAGTTCCCATCATCGCTACTTGTATTTTTAAAAATCCTCCAAAGTTATTGTAAAAGCTATAAAGGTACATGGATTGCATACTCAATCGCAATTCACAAACAATGTATATGATCGAACTACGATCTTATATTAGTCGATATTTATTTTTAATTCAGGAAACAACAAATTATTTAAAACTGCGCATATTTTGCCATATTATACAATGAATCACTACAAACTATTATCATGTTCAGCCTATTCCTAGTTATTATTAAATCCAATATTTGAATTTTGGATGTTACCCCATATGCGTACGTAGGGGTCGGGCCTATTGAAGATTTTCTTAAGGATTATGGTCTTAAGTATTCTTTAGCTTATTAACTAAATCCATCAAAGTATACCCTGCAACGAAATTACTAGTTGGCTTCAGTTTTTTTAAACAATGAAACTTTACACAAGTTTAAATAATTTGTTTGAGCAAAATTGATGACAAATTGTGGAACTTTATTGAAAGTTGATTGTGAACTACCAAATCTCTTTCGCATTAGTCATCAACCAAAGGTGAAGTTGCAAACTATTAAAATTATGATCGTTTATGACCTTGAGATTCTTGACGATGGTTATTGAAATATGAGGGACGTTATCTTAAAATAAAATATAGTTTCTCTTACTGTGATGATGGGATAAAAAGGGGTTTGATAAGTAGAGTTGGCTTAGCGCCGAAGTAAGTAACAATACCATATTTAAAAGGTTTGCCTTTACGATAGCAAGTAAGTACTTTAACATTTTCTTTTATTTTTCATTTATTTCAATGTAAATGTATCAGTTTTAGTTTTTCTCATTTTTCCTACAAACACTGTCAATTTTTTAATTGAAAAAATAAGCACGGGTTTTTGGACATATAATTGTCACTCTATGCTTTTTTGTTTCACAGTAAACAATAACATTCATGCCTAGTATAATTGCATAAAGCTATGCTACTTTGTTGAAGAAAATCGCTTGAATAACCTGACCTCAGCGGTTTATTTACTCTGGAGTTTGATGTTGTGCCAGCAAAATAAGTGATTGTTTATATTATCAGGTCAATCTGCACAAGATGTCATTCTATATTGCGTTGTTTTTTTATTCTGCAAGTTATTAAGGCGTACACATAATTGCAATTAATGACAATTTTGTTCAAGTTGATTGATTAATTTATTTTGTACATTTGCGATGTTCTTATATCAAAGTCAAAGACAGGGAGTCTCTTAAATTATTGGTTCACACCGTAGTCATATGTATTTGTTTTTAGGGAAGGACAAAACAAAATTGGATAAGTTATTCATCCAAATTTAACGTTATATGCATTTTTTTACCCATTGCCCTCTTATGATTTGAAAGTAAATGAATGCTTATGTGAATTGTGGTTGTAACATTTATGCAGATGGGTATGATGCATAATTTGATTGATTGCAATCTTATTTTGCAAATTATTTCAACGAGAGGAAGAATATAATTAGACTGAAGTTATGAAATTCCATTCATGAATTTGTCAACTCTTCTTCTCTATAGTAATAGCCTGTCCTAAGGCACCATGACTCAAAAATGATAACATTCTGGCTCTATCAATGTTAGGCAATGCTGTTATGATATTTTAATATATTTTCATGAGGAATAAAAATTGAAGATGCAGAAAATCATGGATATGCAAGCTATAGGTGGGGTTTATCATTCTATTTCTTAAATTAATGATGAGATTGAGTGAAAATGAATGTTATGTTTTTTAAAATAATGAGATTATGGCACATCAGTTGTGTACTAGAGCAATGCTTATGTTTTGTGTTCACTTATGATTGTTTCATAACATAAATTAATCTATCTGCTTACACAATCTATCACTAAGAAGGCATGTGTATACAATATTTATGATCCGGATTATAAATATTTTATATTTATTATTTATTGTACTTGGCAATACAATATATTATATTTCTCTCCCCAATAATTTCTGGTTCATAACATAATATAACGGGATGAAAAATAAAATTATGTTGTGGTCTCTACTTATATGAAGCATAAATAATAATAACAACTACACATAGACTTCACAGTTACAGCTAAGTAATTGACAAAGTACATCAGCAATTCATAAATAATCCTTACATTTCGATGCATCAGATAAGCCAAATAATGAAATGTATACACATGATTGCGATCGATGATAATTTTGTTCACTGGATAGTCATAAGTTGTTTTCTAACAAACAAAAATTGTTGCAGGATTTCAACATATATAGGTACATGAGACATTGCATTTATGGCCCATATTATAAACATTTCCAATCCATTTGTGTCTGTAAGGTTTTGTCTTGAAAATTCTAAACCTGGCCCAATAGATTGTTTATTGTCATCAAGTTGTTTATATGATAAGATTGGTATACAATTATTGAGTAATTTATTTTCTGCAATTATGAATATAAGGTATTAACTTACTTCACTCTCAAAAGGTACATAAGTGCAATTCTCTCGTCCTCCTAATTTACAAGCTTCTTACAGTCAATTTCTCTAAGTTCCTATAAAATTACAACATCACGTGGTCTGAGCCAAATCTTGCTTTACTAACTTTAAAACATTAGTAATGTACATTCTTAAATTTTATTGGAAATTAAAATCCTTAAACACATTTTTTTTATACTGTATATATACCATAACAGTTATAAGATACTTACTATTTTCGTGGTTTCTATTCTGCTGTCTATTATGCTCCTTTCTGCAAGAACATTATATCAGATATTTGATGCTGTGACTTCAGAATCCTTTCTTCATTTCTTCAACATGATAAAAAAAATATTATTTTATAGTAAATGATTCTTTTGTCTAGAACACTATTTTAACATTTAGTTCCAAATTATGATAGTTTTAGTAAAAAAATATAAATTATATTTGAAGTTAAAAATACTAAACTAATATCTTCCTACCATCAATGTTTCCCATTTCTTCAATTTGAAGGCTGCTGGTCATTCTTGGTCTAACCGAATCTGTGACCATATGCTTTTTTTTTCTTCGTTAAATGGAGGAAGTAGTGGTCCAATTATAGATGTCGGCCAAAATTTCTCATTTGGCAGTGCTTCCATTTTTTTTTTTTTGTATATGTCCTATTATATGTTTCATTATTCAACATTGGATCGATAAAGTCCTTGAAGCTCTGATTAATACAAATAATGCATTTTATTGCATGAGCACATGATATCCCACTAAGCTACCACCCCCCATAGAAGCAAGTTCGCTATTTAATATCCACCTTAAATTGCTCATTTCTGTTATCAGTGACAGTAAATGATATGGGTTCTCTTGTTTGTATGTTAAAGTGTTGTGCTGCTTCAATGGCCTTCATGACTTTCTGATGAAATACTAGTGTAACCTTGTCTTTTCACAGCCAGTCAACCGATCGTCTTCGATGCATCAGATGTTCTATCTTTCTAGTAAGGCCTTCAAATTACCTTGTGATGTTTTACGCATAGTAATTTTCCATCCATAATCGAAATTATTGACTCATTGTATTTGTTACATGTCTATTCTTTATCCATTTAGGCATGTAGTACAGGGCCCACTTCTCCCATCTAGATTCTATGAGCTATGCATGGCATAACTGATTCCTGGACTTGATTTTCGCCATGTAACAATTGAACTGTTTCGCATTTGTGCTAGAATGCTTTTAGAAAAAATTTTCCTAATATTGGACATGGGACCAAAGCTCTCATTCGCTCATTTACTTTGGCAGTACAAATTCGAATCTCTGCACTAAAAATTACATTTCTAATGCTTCAACAAGACCATTTTCTTCATCAGAAATAACATAATATCCTTCGCCCTTTTCAACCAATAAAACCATATTTAGTTTCTCTAAGAACTTGTGCCATGTGAAAGATGTTTCAGCCTTAACCTCATACATTTCTATAGGCAATATTATGTCATTTTCACTAGGTCTAAAAGCCGTCAATATAACGCTACCATATTTATCTCCTAGGGGCCATCCATCCAGTGCAATGAATGGCCTGCAGCTATGTTTGAAACCCTAACGAGTGTTATAGAAACACAAAAATATACCTTTGAATCTGGGCTTCTGCATTTACAAGTTATTTTTTATTTTGACCATGACTTGTAGGAGTTTGTTAATCCCTAAACTACAATAGCAAAATTCGTCAGTTTGACATAAGCCTCTGCATGATCAGCTCCTACAATCTCCCTCCCTAACCGTTGTGCTTTATTCATCTTTCCAATAGGGCCGTCAACTCCATAAATCATCAATATTTCATCTTTCATAACTTTTTCGATCACTTTAATATCTTCTATCCATTTGTACAGGAACTTATAAGCCACCCAAACTCACGTCCCTTTAACATTTCTTCTCATTTTCGGGCAGGTATGCACGTGATTGAATTTTGTGACTTCAAATATTGGACACATCTTTATTTTTTTTCCCTTCAATATACCAGTCACATCTCATGTCTGAGCATTCACATGAAATATATTGTCTATTGTTTATCATCAAGCTTAGGTTAAACAATCCCGACCCTTGATACTGTGTTGAAAAACTAATGCATTATGAAACAATTTCCCAGTAGCCATATTTATTCTCTCATTTGTAAAAGAAACACTCCTCCCACTTAACATCTCCTTATAATCTTCATAGAACCAATGAAGGTTCACCCCTTTATTGTCTGGTTCTTAGCCCTTCATGTCATCATCATTGTCGCTGGTATATGCTAAAGGATCTTTCTACTCATCTGAAACATTATCATGAAAAGGATTGTCATTAACAACATCCAATATTGGATCGATGCACTTAATTGCTATGTTAATTCTTTGTATTGCGATTCCTAAGTGCTTGAAAATCATTGCATCATTGGAATTCGTATCTGATGCTAGCTCTGATGCCACCCATACCTCCCTTTTTTTTTTTCTATGTTATCCAACCTTGAATCCATATTATATGTAGCCTTTCAAGCATCCACTACTATTTCTTTCCTTATTTTTTCTGCAGCTTTCTCTTTTGCAATCGCCAAATGAGACTCGACTATTGACAGGTAGTACTCACAGTTTTCTTCATATGCACGTCCAAAATCCAAAGACCGTGCAATAGACCTCAACTTCTTTGTTGGGACAATTGGACTTGCATGCTAATCACATTCACGATTTATTCTTTGAAGTCTGGCCAAATCACTTAATGCTGTCACCTTAGGTGAAATATTTTCCTGCACCTTAATTTTTTCAATTAATATTCCTTTGTCATTTATGAGTACACCCTTAATTAACTGAAAGATTGATAATAATATTATCAATAAATTTTTAAAACCTTACAATAATAAATAATAGTAATTAATTATCCTCATTTCCATATTTTTCTTTCAACCACATGCTTACTATTTCAACCCCTAATTGCTTTTATGTAGACTCTTGTTATTTATTTATGTAGGGTAAAATCATCAACATTTACGCAGCTAAAATACAAACTATTTTGTATCACTATAAACTATTTTGTAGAGTAATTGCTAATAACATTCATTTCGAAAACAATTGGAAAGTAAAGGTTACGATGGTTTTGGAAGCGATGTGCTATAGACTGTTTGTTCCATAATGTATTTATGTTGTCATAGCTGTCAACTTTCTCTTTGCCTCTATTTTGCTCAAAATTCTTTCGTTTATGTTCAAAAAATTTTATATAGTGCTTTCTAAGTTGTTAATTTTGATTTTAATTGGGGAGGTTTGATGCTTTATGAATAATTTATCTGAAACATCAAAATTTATATTAAAATAACTTTTCAACCGTTTTTTATATTTGTTTTGTGATAATATTTTTGGATTACAAGATTGAAAATCTATTATTCTTAAGTATAAGATATAAGATATAGTACAATATATTATATCTAAAAATACCACAATCTGTATCTCATAAAATATACTCTGAGCACAAATGTGCTTGTACCATAATCAATAATTATTCACCCATGTTTGAAAATAATAACAAGTACTACATATAAAAGTACTTGTTATTTTTTATACCTTAAAATGATATAATAGATCAACAAGGTATATTCACTTAAATAAACTTGTTATTTTGAACACCCATTTAACATACCTATTCCATTAATGTAATGATGATGCTTCAATTAATTATCTTACATGGTGGAAACAATATCTTATTGATATCCTTTCATTTTAAGTATAAATTTCTTCTTTTACTATTTTTCATTAACTTTATACTATATTGTAATTAATTGGAAGAATTAAAACTATTAAGTACAATAATAATTTATGGACATCAAAACTTAAAATATTTAACGTAAAGTTGTCACACAAAATTTGATTCATTAATCTCTGATTGTCTAATGAGCGATTTTTAAAGTGAAAGCAATATTTTATATTATTATATATTCCACCGTTAAATTGCATGCAATTAATATTTTAAATTTGCCCACACCGATTATTGATTGTGGAAATTTATATCATCAAATTAATAAAATTTTTGTATTACTTAATTACATAGTAATATA
This sequence comes from Murraya koenigii, assembly GCA_025617385.1. Taxonomy (NCBI): domain Eukaryota; kingdom Viridiplantae; phylum Streptophyta; class Magnoliopsida; order Sapindales; family Rutaceae; genus Murraya; species Murraya koenigii. Next base: position 17,736,296 of record CM046818.1, read on the forward strand.
ATTATATAATTACTAACAACCTTAATGTAACATGCTGTTATATATTTTACCATAATATATAATACCACTATATCAAAATAATGATAGAGATTAAATTACTTAAATTAATATATGAGTAAAAGATGTGGTCATTGGTACTTAAGACAAACAAAATTGAAGAAATTTAATTGGAAGAGTTTAGCACGATCATGAAAGTTCAATTAAGGCTAACATCCACTAAGTCTGTTCATATATATTATTATCAATGGTATATAATTGGCAATGGACGTGCCTTTAACCAGCTAATCTACTCCGATGCAGTCATAATTGAACTTAGACCTATGTTGAAGGGGAAATTGAATGAAGTCTCCAATATTATGACACATGGTTGCATGTACTAAAGCCATAGAATCTAAATTCACTTTGATAACTTTCCAATTACGGTTCATTTTCAACTTCATTGCAATTGGAATAGTAAATGCACTTTGTTAAAGTAACAAGATGCAGTTAGTAATTACATTGATAAATGAGGGCATTCTGAGTAATGCCCAAAATTTATTGGGTTTCATTGTTCCAACTCCCTTCAGCTACAGTGATAGTATGCAGATACAGTTTATTGATATTTTAAATGATAGGAATTTTAACTTGCTTTGTAAGATAATCTGCAGGAGTAGATTATGTTTAATATACTACCACTTTAATAAACAAATATTATATATTAATATAATGATTAATAAACAACGATATTATGTAGAATGACACAATTTAAAAGTGTTTGATTTACTCCCAAGTATAAGAGTGTCTAGTTATAATATAACCCGGTGAATCCGGGGTGGAACCATAGGGAATTTTAAATTTAGTAGTCTATTATTAAATAAAAATTAATAGTAGAAAAATAGATTACCTGTCTAAAAAGTACTAAGGCTACGAGATTCACTTTTGGAATTTAAATTATGTTCATAATATTCTCTTATATTTATATTTTATATTTTATATTTTATTTACTAATTAAATATTATGTCATTTAATTTTAACTAACCAATTTTATGAATGAATATGGGAATAGAGTACATGATGTGCTACAACTAAATTGGAGTGTCGACATAATGTCAAAATATCATATAAATCCAATAAGATTTTAAGTTTACAAACTAATATGATATAAAAATATTCAGTAAATAAAAATATTAAATATTAAATATTAAATAAAATAAACTTTGAACTTACTTGAGAGAGATATTAATTCCATAATTTAAATTCTTGAGTTTAACCCTTTACCCTAGCTTAATAAATTAGCCACTCATATTGAAAAGAAAACACTCATTTTATTTGACAAACTTCTAAAATATATTACAAGAAAATTTTAAAAACTTGAAATAATTGAAGAAGAAAATTTGAAAAACTTAACTTCACCCTTTTCTTTCTCCTCTTTTTCTTTCTCTCCTTTCTCTTCTCTTTTTCCTCTCTTTCTTTTTTTTTTTCTTTCTCTTCTCCTCCGCGCTCCCTTTCTCCTCTGCGCTGCTTCTCTTTTTATAGTAAAAAATGAGAGGTACTATTTATTATTTTATTATTGTAATATTATATTATTATAATATATATTATATATAATTGAGAGAGAGATTGAGTGTTGTGCACTCAATCTCTTTATCTCTCTTTTTTTTAATATAATATATATTATTTATTTATTATTACAAAGCAGCTCTTTTTTTTTCTTTTATCTCTCATTTTTGAGTTCTTATCCCTTTTCATTCTCAAAATATACCTACAATAACAAAACATAACAATTAAGATAAAAATTAATATAATAAAATATAATTTACATAAAATTACATATGATGAACATTAAGATAAAATTTAAGTTATGTACACATTAATTAATACTTTAAGTGAGAAAATAATAATTTAAACCTTTATAAAATATACACTTTCTATTACTAATCATAAAAATTTTTGTTTTTATTCAATGAAAATAAAAACAAAATAGTTTAAACGATAATGTTTATCACCAATTTCATGTCATAAAGGTAGTGTTGGGAATATTGATGTGCCGAAACATATGGTTTTTATCTATCAATGACAATATTAAATGAATTATCAAGTGTTAAATAGGCCTAATTATTTATAAATCGATATGAATACATTCTTGATTTTATTTTATCATTTTGCTATTTCAAGGTAAATTATATGAAATAACATAATAAAGCACAAAGAAATTGTTATAAATTACTAATTCACTATTTATAGGAAATAGATTCTTATAAATAGTATTTATAGTAGTAATAATATTTGTTGTGATATTATAAACACCGAATAAAATTTTGCATTTCACTAACTTTCGTAATTATTATTATTTTATATTCACAAAACATGAGATCTTTCTGTAATTGACTTTCATCATGTAAATGCAGATGTACCTTAGAGCAAAAGCAATCAGATTGCGGCCGTCGATGGTGTATGTTCACTTCCCTTCCTGCGTTCAGTTATGATAAGTTATGCATGAGCATATAAACAAATATTATATGATTTAGTGTTGTGTAAGTTTACAAATAAGTATAGGCCACGTGGGGAGCTGATCACTTCGCCTATTCTGACACAGAGGATGGATATTTTCATCGTAAACTACTTTTTATGTTGTATAAATATGATATGGTGTTTGCTTCTCGTACACCATTTCTACTACCAGTAACAAAGTCATGTCTTTACCTCATCTTCTTCTTCAGTGTTAAAAAATATTTATTTTCAAGTTCCTTTTCGCATATAGCAAGTGAATTTATAGTTTCCAAATTCTAACAAATTTTTTATGTTGGTCTTATAGTTTCATTGCTTCTTTGTTACAAATTTAATATTAAAGAAACACTTTATTTCCTCTTCCAGGCACATACTAGAAGTAAAGGAAGAAAATAGCATCACTAACAAAGAGGCAAATTACTGACCTACTTTTTTTATTACTACATAACATACTGAAAGTTCACTCTTCTTTTATAACAAGGAACTAAGGTTTTTTATTACTACTATAAAATAAATAAAGTGTACTGAATTTTCATTAAAGTAAAGTTCAAAACAAATTTTCTTAACAACTTTGAAGATATTATTATCTTAACTATTATTTCTCATGTCAAAATATTCTACATAATTATTTGTTCAAATAAAATGCCATTATTTTCATTATATATGTTGTTAAGTGAAAACAACATATATAATGTTGGTATCATTGTCAGCTTTTACTAATATAAGTTTTACTATTGAGTCTTTTAATTATTTATGCAGGCATACCATGGGTATTGGCTTTAAGTGCAACACCAATATTGGCTACTTCTCATTCATGATTTCAACAACCAAGTTCCATTTTCAGTTTACCTTGCAACTGAATAAGAGTCGGCTTATTCTAGCATACAGGTTGGGAGAAGGTACGGGACTTCGTAACTTCATTTATAATTTAAAGTAGTTAGTGGGGAATGATCTTTTGCATCCAAGCCAATGAGCTTAATTAAGGAACAATAATTTATAAAAGTTTGTTTGTTTATAATATTACAGTTTGGATTTTTTGCATATGATGCAGTTAGAGTTCTTTGGCAATACTTGTATGAAATTACTAAAATATTCTACATGTCTTAATGACTACGAGGATAGATATGTAATTTCAGTAATTTGTCAAAATATTGTAAATTTTTTATTTATTGTAATAGCAGTGAATATTTTTTTTAGGATTGGCAGTGTCCATATTATTGATCGTGTGTGGTAATCGATGTAATAGCTTAATTTGATCTGATAATTGTTGTTAATTTTCACGAAATATAAATATTGGATGCATATATCATTTCATTTTAGCTAAGACAACGTTGTACTTTGTACTTGCATTTACTGAGGGAATTTAAATGTTATAATTATTTCCGCTCTAGTAAGTTGAAATATATAGCAGTTGAAGAGCGTCGAGTCTAATGATTTATTTAAAGGTTTCAAAAAAACTTATTGACTTTGTTGAATATTGTAAAAGTTAATCTAAAAAAAACTCGATATTTGTTTTATCCCATTTACTTTAAAATCTGATGGACAACCATAACCAAATGCAGTTATAAGGTTTGGAAGGGCAAATGTGTATTAATTATTGAACTGCAGTGGACCATGGGAAAACTTTCGCATATACAAGTTCCATTTTCATTATAAGGTTTCAAACGCAAGTCTTGGACATTCAATATAGTTTACCGTTGTTTCCGAGGCCAGAAGAATAATAGATTTTTTGGTAGCGTGGCTAAAGGAAAATTGTGTCAACATTTATTCTTTATCACATGTTCATATTTAAAGTCAAGGCAATCGGTAACGTAAGATGAAAGTAACTAACTATTTAGATAATCTTGACCATTCAATGTGTTATAATCTCATCCAATTGATGATGTTTAATTTGCCCAAAAGTAGTAACCAATGTGAAAGTTGTAGAATTGGTTTGTTTTGAATAAGGGGTATTGGAACATAGGGATTTGAAGACTATTTGTAGAGCGTAAAAATTTCCCCTTCTCTCAAAGAGGGAATGCTCTAAGGTATGTGAAAAGGGGGAAATTATAGATTAAAGAGTGTTGGTTTAAGTCTTTCGGACTATAAACATATAGAATAAAGTCAAGGAAAAAAAATTAATTATATTTTTAATAGATTAAGATAGTAATTAGGCTAACTATATTTTTTTAATTCAATTATTCAGATTTCATTGATACTATTGATAGCAACAAATAGTATAAAATCACCATTCAAATATAGTATACAATTTTGTAACTATAATGAAATTATTTTCATTAAAAGAATATGTTATATTGTACATCGAATACTCTTAAGTGATAAATTTTAAAGTGTAGCCACATATTCAATTGAAACTGCCAGTAAAAAAAATTAAATACAAAAATATTAATTCAAAATCAATATAATTAAATTAGGAAAAATAAAATACTGGTAGATTTTTTGTTTTTGTATTTAATCAATAAATAAAATGTTATAATATGAGACACTTACAATCAACATTAACACATATTGGATTGTAAGCACTATGGATGCATTAGGCATGTTATATTATACTATATTGTATTAACTATGTAATATTATGTTGTGTTGTATTAAAAAATATCGTTGTTTCTTGTAGAATGAAATGTAGTACATAAAATAATATTATTTTATATGAATGTAAAAATAAAATAATATTATTTTTATTTTATTAATTAATTTTAAAATAATAATCATTTAATTTCTTTAACATTTATTGGGTTTATTATTAATTTTTTAAATTAAGAATATAACTCGGTAACATTGTATAAATTATTTTTAAAATAAAAACTAATTTATCAATAAACTATTATTACATATTAAAATATTATGTTATATATTTATAATAATTGTATATAATAATATTATTTATTTCTATATATTATGTATTATAATATAGGATAATATGTCGAATATAATTCCTATATGCTTATCATCTTTGCTACAAATTATTATATATATTTAACTATAAATATAATCATATTTTCAAATTTAGAATTAAATAAATAATGAAATGTTAAATGATTATTTTTATAAGATTATCAGTATTTTAAAGGAATGCAACATAAACCTCACCTTCCATGAATTTATTTTATATATCTTTTATTGTATTAGCCTCATTGTTTAATAAAAGGCAATGCAATTAGAAACCACATCTTTCACATGGGTTATAATAAGGCCAAGACTTTAATGCAATATAATACGTTGTAATATATTATAAAATTGCACTTTATGAAAATTATGTTGTACATCTACGTAATAAATGTTATGGAAAATGTCATCATTTGAGATAAATAAAACAGTAATTTAATAGAAATTATATTAATAGTAAAAGTAATTAAATATTTCCACTATTACTATAATGATTTTAATAACAATTGCATTAACATTATCTACTACCTTAGACAAGTGTTGTTGAACATAAGTTAGATAATATTCATCCCATTTAACATAAGCATCTTAATAGAAGCAACTGGTAATTTGAATTTATATAGTAATTAATTATAATTAGTATCTATTTTACTGTTTTATATAATAGAAAATAATAAGTGTTAGGGGTCAACTTTGGAGTTAAAGTGGTTTTTATTTATTTAACATAATAGACTTTAAACTTAATTGCATACATCATGAAATTGAGAAAAAGTTTTTGATAATGTCCTTACTTATCACCTGGATTGTTCTAGTGTTTTGGTGTCCGAAATTTAACCTTCAAATATCTGATGTTTTCAGCAAGAAAGAATTAAAACAATAAATGGCTTCATTAAATTTTAAAATTTGCTGACATTATGAACCCTCACTATTGACACAAGTCCAATCCATTGGACAGCCCACATAATGACAAAAATAATGATAAAAACTTGGGGCAATCTTTTGGATTGATTTTTATAATCACCCATTTGCAACCATTTCACCGTTTTAAGCTAGTTATATTTACATTTTATTTTGTATATATGGTATATTTTTATTGGTTATATAGTCAAATCATAGGATGTAAGTAACGAAAACAGTAATTATGGTAATCAGTTACAGACTGTCGTAGTTCAATCTAGTTAATTTCTAAGGATTAGTGTAGTAATTCCTTTATTTCGTTAATTTCTTGTAATGCAACATGTAAAGCAAGTATATGGATTTTCTATCGTTTATCATTTCTTTTCAGTCAATGATTCCACTAAATTGTCCTATTGCATTGACCAAGCTAGCGCCTATGTTGACAGTGACAGTTAAGTGAATTGCATGTGGATAATCATTACTGTAACAGTAGGCTTTATACATTCCCCAGTTCAGGCCATGGTATGCATGGAGATAGCTACTATATATGACCCGATTGTAAATCTATTACAACATACAACGGCCCGACCCATCAACATCCTAGATATTTATATAAACAGTTGACAGACAACTATGGATTGTATCAAATTAGTTGTGGATTGGACTTTATTACATTTCATTCGATTAATCTAAATATAATTATACTATATTTTATTTCGTATACTATCGGGCTATATTATGTCAAAATATACTTTATTATAATTAAAATGAATTTAAGTTGATATTTAAATCTAAAAATTCATGTTAATTATAACATTTTAATTGCAATAGATTGGATTATATATTAATTTTTTTTATAAAATTACAAAACTATAAAAATATTTAATTGATTAAACCTTAATATAAATATAATATAATATTTGTAGATGATAATGGGAAATACGTAATTTAATATTTAATATTCTATGGGATCGAAATAAAGTTTCATAAGTTTTTAACGAATTATTATATACTATATGGAAAAAAGTAATGAAAAAACTTGTGATTGTTAATCTTCAAATTAAATAACAAACAATTTCGAGACTTAATTTTAAAAATATAATATAATTTTTAAAAATTAAAAAAAATTATAGAATATTTTAAATTTTCTGTATAATTAACAATAAATGATAGTAATTGCTATATACATAAAATAATAATTAATTATGAACCAAAATTAAAAGTTAAAGTTGTAAATAAAACACATAAATCTCAAGTAATTTTATAATTGGTAGCCTAACTCATTTAAATATAAGGATTAATAATTGTATTTTGGAAGATCATACAATATTTTGTTTCTAATGTATTACTCTATGCAACGTCATATACAACAGTAATAAATTGTTCTCCATCCATAATCTGACATTTTCATTCAATCTATGTTTTTAACCAAGTTCATAAACATAGCTTAAGGGATATCACAGTTGTGTTAAACAAATTCTCCACCCTCATAAACGGTTAACATACCGGATTTAATTTTTGTTAAATTAGATATTTTGTCCTTTATAGAATTATTGTGCACCATTGATTCAATATCAAGGAACACAATTAATATCAAAAAAGTAAAAGAGAGACCATGCTATAAAATAATTAGTAAGCATGGTTCTTGCGAAAGTAGAGCAAATGGAAGCCTTGATATTTTGAATGCCACACATGTATGCCATACGTGCCGATGATTCCTTGTTGAATGATGATTTACCAAAGGAAGATAATTTTTTTCATATACTGTTAAAATTATAAATCAACAGTATCACTTCGCGTTAATATATTATTCAGGCCCTTGTATATGAACTTAAGCTTTACTTTTACTTCCTTATAACTGCTCTAAATTTTTTAATCATTTAATGTTATTTACCGAGAACGGTAGATGATTGATTAAAAAATACAACAGATAAATAATTTTTTTGGTCAATTCTAAAAAGGCATCGATTTATGTTCAAAAGGCATAGACATGAACTTATTTTGTAAAATTCTTTTCTGGGAGTTACCGTAATAAAGACCAGCATCAAGTAACCAGAGAATTGACCGAAATCCCATTATAAATATCACCTTCCAGGAGAAAGGCGAAGAAAATACCTTAAACCTAATAATCGATATAAAAGAATCATGTACTTACAACTGAAATTACAGGCCAATTTCTCAGGTCAGCTTCGATATCAAGTGACATCGGATCGAATCTCGTCGAACTTCAATGTCCAAAAGTCTATCTGACAATTACCTCATGTTATTCTCAATTTCACAAGGTCCTGTCATGGGTTTAAGGATTTTGATGGTAGTTTTAGTAAGACAATAGGATTTGTTTGTTTCATGATTGTGATAGAAACATATCACAATTATGAAAAATTTTGGAGTTATAATTTTCGGTTCAATAGAGATTAAAAAGAAAGATAGTATTATATTTGACGTCAATAGGTTTATGCCAAATGTCATAAATTACCATTTGATATAGTATGCGAAATTGAGTTATCAAGCATGCCATAAAAAATTATTAATGGGAAAACTTTATTACATGGGGGGATCGAGACAATATGATGTTAATATATATAGAATATGGACAATTACAAAGGCACGGTAATGCCTTTGGTTAATGTCAGATTTGTGGTTTTACCAGGAATAACATTATGGCAATAATAATAATAATAATAATAATAATGCATCATTTGCAATACAGGTGCCCATGAAGGAGCTTAACGGCAATGTTGAATGAATTGTCACTTTCAAGCGGAGACGGCAAATGCGTTGGTCGGTGTTCGTTGAAAACCACTATTTGATCGTGCCGGATAGGATGCTGCATCAGGGAACTAATTGTTATATTTCAAGACCTTAGTATGCACTAGAGTGATGCATTGAAAAACATAGGTATGTAATAGAATTTCATTACCCAAAAATGGTAGCATAGAACATTATCTAAATTTTTTGCAATGCAACCCTCATTGGCAAAATATATGTTTTTCACTTTCCTTCTAAAATGCTGGCATTAGTCATCAATTGCAGGTTAAAATGTGAAGTACACTTGTCATATTAGAATTGGTGTAATTGGAAATAGCGGCTTAGAAAAGTAATCTAGATGTGCGAAAAACATTTCGACTTTATTTTTTAACGTCAAAGGCTTGTGCAGACTGAACCAAATCCACATAGTTTTTTTTTTGGGCCATTACAGATATAGATAGGGTTATAAAATAAGGCATGGGCCTGCAGGCCTTTAACTAGTAATGCTCCATGAAAGGTTAATAAAATATTTTGTGTGAAAGCAATATATATATTAATAATATTTAATTTAAATTATTGTTATCATTCACGCCTTGTTATCCAAGAAATGAAAAGGCTTCGAACATAAATGGACAATATTGACTGTTCAACAAAAAGTACAAATATTTGACAAAGGAGTTGGGTCGATTGTAAAATTTGTAGATGTTCAACGAGTTTCTTCAAACTTGGCCCTTAACTCTTTCACAATGTTGAAACAACTTGGATTGGACTTTGCGTGTTCAACTAAATAAATTAGTCAGTTATAGCAGCATCCTCCAAAAAAAATCTTGCTTACAGAAGAGGTAAAAATAATTACTTTAAAAAAAAACCCACGCAATTGAGATTGAGGATATAAGCAGTGTGCTACTGTGCAGCACTATGAAAGCTACCATACTATATAGTAATTGAACCTACTTGCGCTGCAAGAAATCTCAGCCTTATATAAAGGCCAAGCACATAGAGAGAACAAGTTGATAGTAACAAAAAATAAAAATTATAAGGTTAATTTGGTTTAACAACTCAGAGATTGAAATGGCACAAGGTACATCCTGAACTTGAAACTTTCATGTACTTATTCACATTGATATCATACATGCATTTATCTCAAACATCATGGTAGTTGCTTATAATATTATAAAGGAATTTATAATGAATATATCAAAATAAAAGTATGCATTACCATGAAATTTTCAATATCCATCTTTCAAAAGGAAATGTGTATCAAAACAATAAATTTCAAATTTATAGTTAATTTACTTCAATAACATTGTGAACTTCATCCAGTTTAATTAGTTAACATGTTAAATTTAACCACGTCAAATTTGGCTTGAATTATTTGTTATTACCAACTAATTGTTACGTTGGGTGCCTATGTTCATCCTCAAACTCTACATAGCAAAAAATAAATGATAAACTATAAAGAAATTGCATATCCTCCTATGATAATGAGCACGAAAGTAAAGGATAAATGGGAAAATCGTTAGATCTAATCCAAATTGGTTACTTAAAAAAGTACAAAAATATTGGAAATGATTGTTAATATGATTCTCATAAAATTTTACTGTGCAGCTCAGGACTTGAAAGTGAAATATTTAGCTACTAAATTGGTAGTGAGAGATATATGTTTCAATTTTAAGTGAGATAGTAAACTGATACCATTGTCATGGGACTTATATATAGTATTTCTTGTTTTGTGAAATGTGACAGTTGAAGCAAATCAAAGACTGGGCAATAAGATATGTTAAAGTACAAGATTCCCCTACTATTACACTGCCCAACAGTGGTAGAATATGACTCAAAGCTCAGAATTATTCAAATGATAAAGAGAGTCCTTACTATAAAACAAACAAAAATTTTTCATGATACTTGCTTTGGCCATTTCCTCTAGCTACCAACAAATTTAACTTTCCCGGGAAAATTGCTGCATAGTGTCCTTATTTGTAAACTGTGCACTGAAAATGTTGGGGATGAGTTGTGGTTTCTTATTAGGGCCAGACCACGTAAGTTTTCAAAATTAGAATTTGCACTTATTACTAGCCTGAATATGGGACCGAAAGAAGATAATGAAAGTAATACGACCAAGTATCTCCTCACTATTATGGAGTGGACAAAATTGGAATTTGACAGACCTGTCACTTTGGTTCAGTTTGAAGATGAATTCAGTAAGACAGATTGGTCTGCTCAAGAAGATGATATTGCTATAAGGTTTGCAATGGTCCTATTCTTATATAGGACATTGCTTGGACTACCAGATGATGCGATAGTCGACACAAAGTAGGTTTGACTTGCGCAGGATATTGCAAAGTTTAATAACTATCCATGGACTTAATGGTTTGGGAGGTGACATATGATTCAATTATTCTGAACATGCATTCATGGGCAACCCAAAACGTTAAAGCTAAAACCACAATCTTAAGACCAAGCAAGCACATTTATGTCTTGCGAGGGTTTGCACTTATAGCTCAGGTATATTCTACTACTTATAATTGCACAAATTTAGCCATTGACTCACATAACTTAAATAATTCCTTTGTTTAATGTTGTTTAAAAAAATATGGAAATCATGTACTCATGTATTTAAAACATGTACATGCTTTTTATGATAATGGTTTCTAGATGTAATCATAATTTGGAGAACTATTTTAAATATAAAGTAGTTTTTTAAACACTTGACATTCCATTACACATTATCTTGAAAGGTTATATTTATTGATAATTGCTTTGTCATGTTACTTTTATGGTGACTGATAGTTTTATGCTTGGCAATCAATGAAGGTTATAACATAACACAGGAATGAGCAATATAGCCTATTATCTTAGTCTACATGGGATAGATAATTATAATATTTTATTTCTCAATATAGCTTAACTTACTCATACGATGTTGTTTTATATGAAATTATATATACTAGAATGGTAAAGATGGGTTGATGTTAAATTATGTTATACACAAGTGCCATTAATCAATTTTTGTATTGCCTATTATAGATATGGATATACAAATGTGCAAATATCCTAGGCCACTTATATGGAAAGCAGATGCTTGAATATATTATTTTATACCTAATTCGATAGAATTCTAAGATGCAGCAAGGTGATGCGACAATTAGATTACATCTTATGTCAACAACCAGCAGCCATATCTATGTTGTACCAGTGACATTAGAAGCATCGCAGAATGAGAAAGATAGCAACTATTACAAGAGTGTTAAAGAGCCTGAACAACCAGTCCAAATCATTGGTGGCAATGTCAAGGTTATTTAAAAAATATTGTTAATTTAAATTTTTTAACTTTAGAACGGATGAGTAGTTTGCTGAAATGGTCGCTTACTGTATATATTTGAAAAAAAGAATTCCTCATTTATAAGGTAACAAAAATCCACATTCTTATTTTTAGTTTATTCATTACAGGACATCAATGGTATGAACTTACTATGTCAAGGACAACAAATCGATATGTTGTTAAATTTAGTGTCTGCAGTGATCTCAATATTGAAGAAGGAATAACCTAACTAAAGAGATGGAAATTCATTACAAACTATTGATGGAAGAACTTCGAGAAGTAAGGGATATATCACTAGAGAATGAAGAAGCTTTTACTGACAATAATGTTCTTAATTAGGTATGGCATAACCTTGAAGTTAAGTGGCATTATAAGGCTTAAATCTAAGTTATTATTTAACAAATACAAGGAAAATGTTAATGTTACAATAATATAATAACTCACAACTTTTTTTACTTAGTTCACTACAGTAAATGATTCTTTGGTTTCACCCTCACATATGTAATATGTTATGTTGTTGGAAGTTTAACAAAGAATGTTTTATTAACATTTTGGATAACATTTATTATAGTGTTGACTTTATAATTTCATATTACAACAAACATTAACTTGTGCCACTCATATTAGGGGCGACAGTTGGTCTCTAATGACAGCGATGTAAGGGCCCAATTATTATCAATTTCAGCAGCAACAATCATTCAGTGAACAAGAAGATTGTACAAGAGAGCAAGAATCCAGGCAGCTGATTGGGCCGTACAAATCAAGTGTCACTTCCCAGTACCAATTAATGTCACGGGTCTTTTAACAGAAATTATACCAGTACTGATAACAAAAGTGGAAGAACTAGAGTTAATAGACCCTCAGACAAAAGTTGAATACCAAAACTTGATAGACATTCTTTTCGTTGTTTGTAATTAGTTTCAATCAATGATCTGTGGTGACTGATTGACCAATAATGTAAGTTGTTAACCTTTCTTGACTTCTTTTGACATTACACATAAAAAAAGTAATAACTAATGTTAAAATGTCATTGCGTGTAAATTTTCAGCAATTGATTGTTTACCTTAGGCTTATTAAGTGGCGGCTATTCAACCCTATGGTTTGGCAAGAAAGGAGGTACACTTGCATCGATACTGAATTCTGGGTAATTAATTTTACAACTGATTGATATGATTCACAAATTACATCATCTACTTTGTATTGTATAAGAGATTTACAGACAATTATGTTAGTGGTTGAAATTTTATTAGGAATACTTTCATTTACCAAATCATATACAAATATCATATGTATTTGATTACAAACTTATCTTCAGTAAAGAGAGATTGAATATAGAAATATGACATATATATAATTTTTTAAGCTTGTCCTAAGTAAACATCGCATTTTTTTTTCTTTTCTTTACAAAGGCTATAAAACACTAATCAATTTATATTCTATAAGAGTTTCTGCAGTATATAGAAGTAATAGTTTTATAAAGCACAATAATTGTACCCTTATGGTTCAAGTAAACTTGTACAGTTTCACTAACTATAAAGCTTAATATTGAGCATAATGATGCGAATCGGGCTTTAATGAGTTCTAATTTGCAACGCCAAGCAGTTTTGCTCATTTGTTCCAAGAAGTGCATTGTTGGAACTAGGCTAGAACGTCAAGTGGTCTTCTAAAGAAATCCTTAAGTCAACCATACTTTATGCATATCCATCATTCCTTTATCTCGCATCAGCGGTATTTACCTTCCGCTGTATTATCTATAAGTAGGCATCTCCTTACCATGAGGAGACCATTACCCATTCCTTTGGCCACTATTCTTGCTAATAAATATAGGTCTCATATTTATAATCATCTCATAGATAGTCAAAGAATTCCTCAAAGGATTCGAATATTCAATTACCATCAAATGAGAGAATTCGAGGTAGGTTTTGAATTAATAGTCCTTAATATATTATGAAGGTGATAGCGGAGGTCCCAAAGTATTAACGAGAGTTTCAGCAATTTCCTATGGAGGGGGTATGAATATAAAGCGATCTTTGACTACCAACGGGTATATAGAGCTAACATGGACTCAATGAATTTAGCTATTTGCAGAAATTGGAAAATTTATAACTCCATATTTCTACATGTTTTATTGAGACTTTCAACATTTTAGTTATCTAACTAATGTAACTTACACAATATATTCAACAAATTTCAAAAACTATAACGATATTCCAGTGTTAAAGTTTAGTTAGCTAACTATACGTGAAAAGCATAGAATATTTTGTTTATTATTGGCAATACAATATATTATTATCTATCCCTTGTTTACAGTTTAATTCCAATTTAAAAAGACACCTAAACCATTAAACATGTAATTGTGTTGATGCACACCTATTTCATGCAATTAAATTGGAGGCAAGTGTTTCTAGCATTTGAGACAGACATGCAAACATCACGCAAAATGATCCAACAGATGTAGTTTGATCCTTATCTAATTAATGGATTTATGATGGGGGAGTGACCTTGGTCAATTGTTGACAAGGAAAGTTATATGTACATAAAAATTAATACTTGCTTTGTGATATTCTGCAATTACATAAGTCATATACTATCATTATTATGAATAGACATGATTTGGCTGATTAAGTCATTATCAATTAATATGCAATTATAGATGTCGGCTAAGGTTGTTGTCAATTTAATATATTTTAATGGACATTGTACATTTACATGTGTGTTTTTTAATGTAAGTAAATAACAACATGGTTAAATAAATTTAGGCATATTTTATCTATTCATTGAAATGATTTAGTGTCATTTTCCCTTATTTCCACACCTATGTACAAAATGTTTGTTGATATTTTACAGGTGAATACCAAGATATTTCTTTCATACTCAATTTGCTTTTAATGAAGAATTAAATTCCTCAAAACCTTTTATAGATTTAATTGTGTTGATATAAATGGACTTTAAATAGTCTGTTTCTTATTGCTTGGTATAATGTCATCGAAATTGATATATCTACTTCTACAATTATGCATAAATTTCTCTTAAACATTAAATTACCTAATTGATTATAATCTGACATGTTCTGTGTACAAAATTCCCTTTTAAGGTGTTTAAGCCATCAACTTTGGTGGTGCGCATTGGGTTGTAGCAGAAATCAGCTTTGCCGAATGCTGGATTGCAATTTACGATTCTCTAACAGAACTTATACCTACAAAATAAGTAATTCAATGCATTGGCTGCTTGAGAGAATTGTTGCCTCGAATGTTGATTGCTTGCCCAGGATTCCGCAAAGACTGTCCAACACTTTGTGTTTCCACTGACCCTTATAATGTCGCTAGAGTCACTGCCGACGTGCCCTAGCTGCAACCTAAATTTACGGACTGTGGTGTCTTTGTGCTTAAGATAATTGAGTACTTATGGACCAGATCTCCTTTCAATTTCAGTCCTCATAATGGCCCTATTCTAGGCCGAAGATTGCTATGTCTATATTGAAGGATAACATATTCTGAGCACTCTCATGTTTGCATAGTTGCATGAAGCATCAGAACAATAAACTCAGCTTGATAATGAATGCTATACATTATTTGTGGCCTTGAAATTATTTTCATATTTTACTCTGTATAGGAAAAGTTGCAGTTTGTATCCACTGGTTTTAGGATTTCAGTCAGCTATCTTATTTATTACCTTATTACATTGTTTATCATGACTTAATTATTATATTTTTTTTAAATTAATTTTAGTAATGGTTATATATTGAATATTTTAGTTGTGTTTTCATTATCACCTTGTTACAATGGCAAATGTTTTGGTGCAGGACATTTTCATATTTTCTTGCTACGTCTTGCTTCGTTTTTCTTTCTTAATATCTATGATTGTGAAATAATATTTTCTTATATTTTTTCACCATGCCTCCATATTATATTTCATTATGTATAATTAACATTATTGTTATGTTGTATATATATGTTAATAACTCCATCTGTGCCATATTTTTTGCTTGTTTATTTCGATTTACCATTCAATTAATATGAAAAGTATCATAACTGTATTCATGTTGATTTCTAGGCCAGAGTGAAGATCTATTACACTTGAAAGTTTTCAATCTTAACAAAGTTATTCATTTTCTTCTTATATCTAAATGTCAAGAATTTTATAATTGCCATATTATTGAAAATTAATATATAATGTACATAACATAAACCCCACGACATTAATTTCCTTATGAATGAATTTAAGTTTTTCTAACATTTAACATCTTCGATGACAAGGAACATGGGTATTTTAAGTAGCAAGTTCATTTACACAATGACAAATCCTTAAACGCGTTTCTTAAACAACAATCATCCTTATTCAAGTCCTAGGCGTAAAATAAATAAATAAAATTTCTTAGTAACCCACCAACAATATGTAAAATCTAAATTTTCTTTATATACCTTATATTTTTTTGCCTTATATTAAATTTCGCTAAAATTCATAATATGTTTAGGTTACACACAAAACTATTAAAAATGGGGACCCATGATACTAGAAATTTAGTTCCAAATCCATTGCATCCATATTCATTTAATTAATATAAAGTGAACATTAACTTACCCTTTTAAGTCTGTTCGTCACAATTTACTCAATTCATGTTTTCTCCTTACCTACCTGACTGCGGCTAAAATGAAATGTACACTCTCTACGTACTGGTAGCAGTGTCAACATAAAAACATGTGAATATGCTTATATTTCGGTTTTATGGTTTATTTAAACAATAGACAATATATAGTGTAGTTGACATTATTTGGTTGTAACACTATAACTAACAAACTTGAAATGAAATAAATTTAAAAAATCCATAAATCTACATTCATAAGTTTTAACACTAACGCATATACCCAATACTATATAATCCCATGAAAAAAATTAGCTTTCCAATATTAAGTCATCAATAATCAAATATTACCACTGCTTATAGGTGACATACATTAAATAAACCACACAACAATAGCTTATCTTCCAATATAGCAAAAGAAGAATGATTCAACTGAAGATTCAATAACCTGGATAGCCATAATTCATAACATACAGAACAAAATAAGCAATATTAGTAGCTTGCCCATCAAAATATCAAAATCTCTACCAATCATTTCTATTTATGAAATTATATCTATTGGCAAAAAAAACTTAATGACAATCTACGCAATGCACCAGTAAATATGACTTAAATTTTAACAGAAAATCATATTTTCTACAAATATGTTTCAATTAATTTTTACCCACCTGCAAAGCATTTGTAGTTACACAGATTCATGATTTTGACAACCACAAACAGAGCTTAACCAAAGCCTTTAAAAGACAATAATTTCAGTTGACTCATATCCTCTTTTATAAGTTAACAGTTTCTACCGTTAGTTTTTCACATGTCTCTTTCCACGAGTTCTCTTAGTAATAATGATCATCGTATCCAACACAGCACTATGCTTCAACAAGTACTCCAGCAATGGAAGTTCATCTACATCACCCTATATTCCTTTTACTTTAATTTTCTTAACATGATGATGCAAACATTTAGGGACATTTTCTTTTTCAATCAAACCAAATTCGTCGTCGATGAATTCGATCCAATGTGTCTGAAAACAAAGAAAATAAATTTCATAAACAATAAATTAAGTTGCATTTACTTGTGTACTTTATATTTTCCTCACTTTTTCTAACACCAAATATTCTAACTTTGATAAGCTGTTCAGTCTGATAGGAAGAACTCCCAAGCTATATTGCCCAACCTTCACTTCTAAATACGTCAAACCAGGAAATAAAGTAAATAATTTATAATTTACTTCATGAAGTTCTTGTACATGGAAAACATAAAATGTTATTTTATTAATAAATAATATTACCAAATAATAAATTGTAAGCTCATAATTTAATTCAGTAATGTTAATTCTCTACTCTTATCTTATTTACAAAAGTGTTCTCACTGGTAGATGACATCCAAAAACCTAAACATAAACTAAGAAGATTTTTCATTTACATTGTAAGATTACAAATACACATTTTAAGGCCTATAGTAAGGTAAGAGATAACTTACATATATCATGCCAGGAGATAGAGTCAGAACCTTTGTCTTAGTCAGACCATGAAGAAGCTATATAACACGGTTAGGATCAACCCCTGTCCATTCAACAAAGAAAACATTTAACATGGCTTTCATTATAGAATTTAGTTCCTGCAACTGATATGAGACTTTCAAGATTTGGAGCCATTATGACCACATTATGCTCAGCACCAATTATAAAATCCTCTTCCAGACATATTGTCAACGCTAACCTCCTCAATGTAGATGATGAAATGATAAAGTTCAGTGTAGGCTAACCATCACGCAAATATGCCTTGATCTCCAAAAACTCAATCGATGGGCAAATGGAAAAGAGCTTTTTTGTCAAGCTATTCTCTGAATATTCAATTAACAACCAAAGAATCTTCACACTTGGAAAACATTGTCCATCCGGCAGAATAGTAATGATAAAATCTGAATCAAGTTTTAAAACTTCAAGTGTTTTGCATGTGTAAATACTCTCAGGTAACTTAAATTAGTGTTCAATCCCCATATACAACTCAATCTCACATACATCACACATCACTGCAGAGGAAATCCAACCTTTTATACGAGATAAAGCAAATGTTCTGGCGTAGTGGACAAAAAACTTGTAATTCTTTACCCCCTTAGTTCGATCAAGCACATTCTATATAAAGTTCAAAAACCCAATCATCACAACATCAGGCAATGCACTCGGTCGTAACTATAATCTATCATTAAGGCATAGATTATGAGAAAGAATGCAGGTTTCCATGAAATATTTTGTTGGAAGAAAATCAAGAATGTAGCAAATGTCGCATAGCAGTGCATCAAGTAAAGCATTAAACCTATCTTCAACTCCATGACTGCCCGCTCTTCTAAGTCTATTGGATCTTTGAACCATCACATGTGATTTCTTCATCATTAGAGGTGAAAACCAACCTATCATTTATGAACATATGCAGTATTAATTTTACTTAAATGATAACGGTTTAATTTTAATTAATTATATCAATATTATGAACAAAATCTAAACTTTCATATGTGTATACCAATCATATGAATTTTCCGAATGCTAGAGGTTGAATAAATTTGGAAATTATATTTTCATATTAAGAACACTTCATAAATGAAGAAAATTAAATGTTTTACTCATGCCAACAACCAAGAAAGACCACAATTATACAACATCTATAATCCTTATAAACAAAGTTCATAGCAACATAAACATGCATAATGGACAAATCCATAACTAAAAAGAGGGAAAATAAAAATAAATAATGAATGGTTACACACCACCGTAACAATAATTACATAACCATAACATAAATAAACCCTTAAATATCAGAATTTGACCTGCATGATAAATAACTTCAATATAACTTATGCCAAATCCATAACTAATATCGCCATTGGCAACAAACAAACATACAAATTTTACATACTCAAAATTTCCCTCAGTATGCTAAAAATGAGGAATCATTACACAAAGAAGCAAACCGAAAAAAAATATTTGACAAGATAAGCAACAACAAAAGACATACAAACGACATGTCTTGAATTCGAACTTACAAAACATAATGGAATGTGTTATGTGTGTGACAACAACCATACTATCAATGTACTGCAAATCCACCATTACGTGTTTAAATTTAAATATATCTATCCCTTTTAATGCAAAATAAGCAAGCAAATTTCTAATATACCAT
Organism: Murraya koenigii; assembly: GCA_025617385.1. Classification (NCBI taxonomy): domain Eukaryota; kingdom Viridiplantae; phylum Streptophyta; class Magnoliopsida; order Sapindales; family Rutaceae; genus Murraya; species Murraya koenigii. Next base: position 17,756,394 of record CM046818.1, read on the forward strand.
AATAAGTAAATAATCCACTACACTTATTTATCATCCAAAAAGATATTAATAATTTCCCATATTATTGTCACATTAGTGTCCTTCTAATTACAAAACTCATGCATTCCTAATCCACATCTAATTAATTTTCAAATTTGATTGTACACACTATCTGTCCAAGTCTCAGTAAAATTGCCCACAACCACTATACTCACAAATTATTTGTACTTGCTAATTAAATTAAAAACATTTCACCGCTAATAATTATTAAGCTAAATATTTAATTAACTAAAAAAATACAATACTATGATACCAAATCGCTAGAGTGCTGAGATGCTCTAACGATTACTCAGTTTCTAGGTTTGGGTTAATTAATAAAAAAAATTACCAATCCGCTGGAGTGTTGGTGGTGCTCTCCAGATTACACGGGTTCATTACTTAGGGCGAAACTGCACTCTACCTTGTAATTACTTTCAGCTCTCAGAGAGTGAGCGAGATACGGTTGTGAGCCCAAGTCGTTGCCTGTGAGGGCGAGCTGTTCTTACATAGGGTGGACGAATTGTCAAATCGAGAAGGATGGCCAGATGACAGAGGATGTGGCTATTAGGGTTTGTTTTGTTTTCTCAAATTTGGAATTTGAGGATCGAAGTCATGGGCTCAAATGGCGGGACCTATTAGGAATCACCAGTGAGAGGGATGACTAGATGAGAGAGGATATGACTATTAGGATTTGAATTTCAAGTTACGAACCGCCTAGCAGGTTTGTGGCTTTGTTTACTGTTCTTAAATTGTGATTTTCTTGTTTGATGCCTTTTGTTTTGCATAGAACGATATCGGTTTCTAAATTCGGTTCAGGTTAAATTTCAAATTTTATTTTTAAATTTTGATTCAAATCCCGCTTATGTTCAACTGGTAATTATAAACATTTATTATTTCAAATTACCTTTGACTGTTTTTACAACAGGTTTGCATTCTGTTTCTGCATCTTTTTCATTCTCTACCATACGCCCATGTGTTGCTCATACATTGGTCAACTGGTCACATTCTTACTGTTACTTGCAATAAATGTAAGATAAGCTTACCCCATTTTTCATCCTCTTTTTTCTTATTGAAATTATTACTAATAATAACACTCAAACCAAATTGTATGCATATTATATTTTGTAGTGTTCGAAAGTTTTGCTTTATCTTAATGTCCAATATTTGTCTCTTCAGATTTTTATGTAACATTTGACATATTCATAAAATTTGAGAATCACTCATTATAATGGTAAACTATTTTCTTGCACACGTGAGAAGAGATTCAAATTTCTTCAAGTGCGCATATGATACGTGAGGAAGATTTTCTACTCTTTATAGGCTCACACTTCTAAGTTGCACTATTAACCATGCAATGTTTCACTACATTCCTAATTATATTATCATTTCTATTCATATTTAGGGATGATAATGGGCACCGTCCGCAGCAGGTTTGCTAATACTAAACCTGCACTCGCACAAAATTTAAATTACCAAATCCGCACCTGCACCTAATATGAGTTTTGACAATTACTAAACCCGCAATAGTATCCAGCGGATTTTTTGTGGATTTTTACATTTAAAATTATAATATTTAATATGTAAATTTATATTAATAACTTAAAATTCCACGTAGCATACTCAATTCTAAATTTAATTAATGTAAATGAAAAATAAAGATTTCAACATCAATTCAACATAAATTTTCTAATTTAAGTATGAAATACATAAATCCACAGAAAAAACACAAATAATTCATACTTTAAGTGAAACAACAATTATTGTTTCATTTTCTTATTTAACACAAACTTCAAGAATTAAGATTTTCATTTTATTAACTATCATTTGCACCCATCCATCACGATTCCTACAATAATAATTAAGGTTAAAAATATTAATCCAAAGAAAAAATTATAATAATGAAATAATCCATGTATTAAGTTAAAGAATAATAGTCTATACAAAATTATAATAAGTATGTAATAATTGACGCATTAAATTATGATTTGCACACACCACAAGTGTAATAAGTTTAGAACACTTTATATTTATTTAGTTTACATATTTTTAGATTTAATTATTTTTATAATTAAAATTAAATTAAATTATTTGAAAAAATGATTATAAGTTTAGTAGGTATGCATGTAGGTATTTAGCGGATATTAGTTAATACCAAACCCACCCGCAAGTTAGTGCGAGTTTCAATTTCTAATAGTAACTCCCTCCCCCTCTGCCGGAATCTATAAAATTCCCGCAGCGGATAGGTTTGAATAGATTTATAGATTTACAGGTACAATTGACATCTTTATTCATACTTTACCTTCAATCATATTATAGTGCACATGAGTACGAAGAGATGCATGTCGTTACAATATTATCTAATCAGATTGCAAAGGCCTAAAAATTGATCACCCACTAATCATTTCCTACATCTTAAGCTTGATATAAGTAGAGAATTTGATTACAAAAACTATTGCACCAAAAAATTTTATTAACTGAATCGACTTATATTCATCTGTCAATTAATTTTTAAAAATGTATAGTACTATCCATCCTTATCATCGTGATTAAAAAATTTTCTGACAAGGGAAGAGGATAACGGAAATGCATTCACGGGAAAGCTCTCAAAACTTATTGGTTTTGTAAAATCCATGGCTGCATTGAATTGAGGGAGACCTTGGGGGAGCGCATAGCATCACATGAACTGCTACTAGTCCAAACCCATTTTGTAAAATTGAATATTGATAATCCTTTCAGATACCAGCTCATTTAATATTTTTTGGCCTATAGCTGCTTGCCTACTTGACACTCAACTTCAGTTTCGTTGCTTAGAAACTAGGACTCACATACCAATTTGGAGTGCACCACAATTCAAAAATCTCTCCCATTTTAGGATTTGTAGCTTCTAAGCTTTCGTCTCCATTTCTGTTGTCTACATTATTATGTTTGTATAAAGCTTAGAGAAATCCAATTATTGTCATTGTAATTAGCTGGAAGAGAAAAGTATGCAAATTTTATATGGAGCAAAACATGTCAACATATACATTGAAATTTCAGCGGCAAAATTGGCTGTTATATCAATAAATAACTCTCAACACCTGATTAACATTAATTAAACTACAAAAGCATAGCACAGATTTTTATTTTACTGTCGAAACCATGACGATTGCAAAAGGAACAATTACCCCTTTGCTAATATGGGGTGCCTTTTTAACCGAATGAGTCCAGTCAAAAATCCTTTATGACACAGGAAATTTCCTACCAATGGGTGAAGAATTATATCCCCTAATCACTTCAAGTAAGAAAGGATTTTACTAGGGAATCTGCCACATTGCTGGTGACATGAGTTAGCTTAAGCCAAAATATAATTACGAAATAATCTATAAATAGTCCACCATGTTGTCATTTAACCTACCTACCATTTCATCCCAAAGATAAATGAACTCATATCCCTTGTTTCCCTTTAGTACAAATGAGAGTGACATTGCATAGACTTGACTGTGAAATGCCATTTTCTTGTGGGCAGGCGAATTGTCTCTCAGCTCCGTCTACAATTTCTCATCCAAACCACTCCCCTGTGATGGGTGAAATTATGTAATTGCTCACCAGATAGTCGCACAAGTCAAGTGACTGTTGCATTTTGGTACTAATAGATTTGGACTAGCACAGAAAATAAATTCTAAGTAGGAGCACCTTCAAACTGATGGCAACAATACTTGCTTATACAATCTCATGTTAAAGCCTCTCCATCATACGTGCATGTCATCAAGATATGATATCAAGTTATCTTCACCTACCTAAAGATAAACTTAACCGAACATTTATTTTGGCTATTTAATTGACCCATCAATATGGATCTACAAACATCCATTAAAAGAATTTAGTTGTAGAAAAATTCTGTGCAATTCCATGAGGAAAGATTCACTCGTTAAATAATGTTATAGGATATCAAATTTCCCTACAACAGTGTATAACCTCATCACATAATTCAGTGCATGGTGGGGAAAAAAAAAACAGCATAATTGCTGCTTTGTAGTTTCTCTAATCAACTGTAATTCCGTAATCATCAATCATCAGGGAAACCCAGAAATCTGTTTATAATCTTGGCAACTGGTGTGGCGTCACCAGGTTCGTATGGTAGGAGAGAATCCAAATCCATACCAGCTATAACCTGATGAAGGGATTGAGGATGAGCACAATATAAATGCTTCCTCTCTGCTAGTTCTTCTGCTAGCTCACTCTGATGATTGTCCATTAAATCTTCATTCACCACAACTATCAAAGGTTTACCAAGCCGCAAAGTCTCAAAGATGCTCCCTGACCCTGCAACACAGAGAATCAATTAAGGAGAGTTCCTTTGCATGTGAGCATCTATCTCTCTTCCCTACATCAACAACTCAAGTGAAAACAATAGCAATTGCACTGTCTCATGACATCAGGCCTCAAATAAATAAAGTCTCTTGGCTATTGTGTTAAAATTTGGTTTTCCTATCTTCCTCCACCTGCAAAAGCAGCAAGAGGAGAGGAGAGTGGGATGAGGTGGAGGGAGAGAACTAGCCTATCCTCTAGTATGCTAATCTAAACTAGCAGCCTCTAACTTGCCTGAATCTACCTTGCACTCAATGATCAATAAATCAGGGTGCTAGTTGTTAGAAACTTGTGCTATTGTTTTGTTGACAAGGTACAATGAAAAAATCCTCAATGAAACGGGAAAGATATTGGGTACAACTCTTCCTACTGAATGAATATAAAGATAACCCAATTCTGATCACCAAGAATACACATATCTAAGAAGGGGGAAGTTATACGACTTACTTTACACAATACTCATCATATGACAAGATTGTACGCTGTTGGATTATAAAGAGTAGGATTCAGACAAAAAAATCAGCAGTGGTCAGCCATGAATCAATGGAGTGTCTGAAAAAATGCTCAATGAAATGGGAAAGATATTGGGTACAACTCTTCCTACTGAATGAATATAAAGATAACCTGATTCTGATCACCAAGAATACACATATCTAAGAAGGGGAAAGTTATATGAGTTACTTTACACAATACTCATCATATGACAAGATTCTATGCTGTTGGATTATAAAAAGTAGGATTCAGACACAAAAATCAGTAGTGGTCAGCCATGAATCAATGGAGTCTCTGAGCTAGTAATGCCATCTTGCCATCTGGGTAAAACAGCTGAAGTAAGCCAAGGTCATAGTAAGAAAGAAGTCAAGGTGCACAGAAGATGATGGCATTACCCCACTAAAATACTTGCTTTTGTGTTTCTCATCGGAAAAAAGGATGTCAGAGAGCATCGAAGATGATGGCAAAACATCACCAATCATGATTCATTTCCTTTTGTTTGAGAACATTTACAGCTGGTAATGACATATTTTTGGACCATCTACCTAACAAAATGTGCAATATCGTCCCACAATTTTCTAATATTATGTAGTTCATTTAGAAATCAAACAAAATGGTAAGTGTTTAGGAAATTATTTTGTATTCTCTCCCAAAAAAAGATAAAAAAAAAAAAAAGCAGCCAACTATGTAGTCAAAAGTAATGTAGCATAATGAAGATACAAGAGAGTAGCAAGTTGCAGAGGGAAATTGAAAATGATAATAATGATACAAGGAGACAAGGAAAATGAAGTGAGCTGTCAAGAATTTACCAGCATGACTGATTACAAGAGATGCAGACCTAAGATGGTCTGCAATGCTTGATGAAAAAGTGAAGTAGTCGACAGCCAAGAGGCCATCCTCTCCAATGGACTGTTACAGAATAAACTCGTAAGGATTTTGTTTAAAGATCAGAGCTACAGAAAACTGTAAATCAAAAGAAAAAATAAATTTCTTAGACTCAAGACCGGCATCCTTAAATAAGTACAACTTAATAAAGTATATTTTGTTGATACAGCAAGAGGGCCTGGACAAAATTATACACAGCTTCTGCAAAGGCAAATGAAAAATGGTGGTACCACAATAGTAACATCAATATTTGGGAGATAGTTGTCCATATTTTATACAAGTTAATTGCCATCCTTTGACAAAATAATACAGTGTGTATTTATATCCAAGTGAATTTTAATTTTGGTCTTCAAACCAAACATCATGTGCGGAGTCATTGTCATTTTTGTTTATAAAAAGAGGGCTCAACAACCTCATATGAACAACAATGTTTGCTCATCTTAATAACAGGTGCTTCCAAAATTCTCAGTATGGGAAAACTCCATAACCCCTATCTTGGAGCTCTTGGGATTGCTACGTATACCCAATGAAACCATCTTTCTTCTTGCCCGGAACTCTTGAGTTGAGATATTATAAGTATAGCGTCAACCAGCTAAAGCTGTATGGCTGAAATCTACAATATACCAAATCACTGAAACCTAAAAGTTCTCAAGACGAATCCCCTCTATGAGATTCTAATAACTTCCAAGATTTATTGCTTTCCTTTACCTTTCAACTTATTTAAAATCCACTTGCAACAGAGAATTGCATGAAATTGGCGACACATCATGTATATTGCTGAACTTGTTTGGCTTATATTCATAAAAGCAAACAACTTGATTCAATGCTTTCTTTTAACATTTCAACCCACCTATAGCATAAAAATTAATAAGGTTTACAAACTATGAACACCATCCACAAATTTGAACACAATACTTTCTTAAAGCTCATCTATAAAAACATAACAACTTCCAATCAATAATAAAGCGGAGTAAGTTGAACAGCTAAAATCACTACTTTAAATTTGATTTAAAAAAAACAATAACAAATTACAACATAATAACAGTAATTGCCATTCAACTAAAGCAGGGAAATACCTTAGTAGGCACATAGGTTCCTCGACCCATTTGAATGAGAAGATGGGTATATCCTCTTCTTGTCAGCTCTTGTTTTACTTCCAAAGTATCCACTGCTTTCACAAGGGCATCAAAGCATGTTGTTCCCACCGTTAAAAACACAATTCTCTTCAAGCTCACACTATCGTTATCACCCATAGAATTTTGTTATCTATGACTTGGTTCTATCCAAAATGCACACCACCACAAAGTTTTACACCTTAAAAAACAACAAACATTACTTTTAAGTATGTTAAATATTCTCATTTGTCATGCAACTAATTTTGGTTTTTTTTTTTCCCTAAAAAAAAAGAAAGGAAGTAAATCAGGCATATCAAATCCAAATGAAGTCGCAAGCTTTACAATGCAACAAAATAACAGAGGAAAATCAGTTAGAGTTCGAAACTTCACACTTTACACTAAAGCTTCTGATTTATATAAATGATACATAGTTGTTCAAAAATTAAATTTGTCAGGAAAACCAAATGAACCAGATACAAATATAAGATTATACGTGTATAATATCAGTATTTGAAATGTAAATTTTGTACCTTCTTCGCTGGTAAATCCAATATCGAGAAAAATTGAACTTAGGTTTGTCTTAAGGATGGCAAAAGTTCAGGATGGGTGTGGATAATAGATATTCAGGTCCAAACCCAAACTTTTTCAAGACATCCATGCCCACTTTCAGATGTGCCCACTTTTAGATGTTCATGGATAATATAACATATCATATCAGTTAGCAACAGAATTTTTTTTTCCAATATTTTCCTACTAGAGGTTCCAATATCAAATTAGCGAACAATAAAATATATCCCGACTAACTAATATAAAAATTAAAAAACAAAAGTCAGATTGCAAATTCAAATCAAACTAAACTAAAAGAGTTGCAAAGTTGACAAGGATCTGTTAACAAGCTTCAGTCTCTAATATGAAGAACATCCAATTATGCAAATTAAAACAAAAATAATATGCAGCCACAATAGATGGAGAAAGAACAATATGGAATTTACTAAATTTGTCGTCCTCATTTCAAAGTACTTGTTCAGAAAATTATAGAGGGCTTTAATACCACAACAACAAATAGTCCAGAGTTCCATTTAACATCAACTATAAATATTCTTCACCTTCCGAGGGCAAATATATATTGATATCTACACACATATTTGACAGATAATTCAGTGCTGCAACGGGGTTAAAAGACATAGCAAAGATCGAATATATTCAGAATCCCCTCGGGGAGAAGTAAACATAAGGAGCACAAACAACAAGCTTCGATTTTTCACCATCTCTAGTTTGAAAAGGAAAATGGGAAACAGCTACCAATCTCCAGCCCATTCAAGAACCTAGTAAAATCTTATGTACTAAAGAGAGATGTAAAAAAGAATCAAACTACTTCATATGACAACCTGTCTAACAATATGTCATCAAATAAGGTGAAATACTACATACAATAGAGTTAATCAAAAATTGAATTTTTCTATGCAAAAATGGCATCAAAACCCACAAACCATAAAGGCAAACTTAATCAATCAATCAATCAAAAGCTCACATTCTAGAGCAGTATCGATCTCTCGCATAAACCTTCTTCCTTTTCTTTCTCTCTCGCTTGAATTCAACTTAGAAGTTGAAGAAGAATAAGAGCAGGAGCAAATCTTAACTGCTATCTGGGCGGGCCGATTTCGGCGGTCGGCAAGCGGCGGCCGTGACACGTGTGAACAGAGTTGACCTAGGGATGGCGTTGGAGTTGGACATGCTGCTGAAGAAAAATTTAGTCGTTAGCTTTTAATTTCATAAAAAAATTTTAAAATCCGGGTAAAATAAATGGGTATCCACCTGGATCATGCCCGCATCCAAGTGGATACTTTCCAGATCCAAAAATGATCCATCAGGCTTGAATATTGAATTATTAATGCGAAATATAATGGGATATAGTTGTTCATAGTTACATTTGATTGTTTAATAATTTGCATTAGCAATTTAAATAATAATAATAATTTGCATTAGCGATGATGTGTGGTTTAAATTTGTGTTTTGATATACAGCGCGCTCATTTCATATTTCTTGCATCTATTTTATTCAAATTTGTTGCATATATTACAACGAGTACACACAAATGATAAATTGTCTTTCAAGTTAAGCTGATGATCAAATGAAGGAAACAACGAGGGTTATTATTTTAGTAACACTTTCAAAGGCAAAGCTGTCAACACAGTGGAGTGAAGCACAGGTATGCAAGAAAGAAGATCCTCAGCATGCAAACATTTTCACAGAAGGAACACACGTGTCACAGAAAAATGGCCCTTATTTTCAAGTGGTGCCCGTGCAAAATAGAGTGACTTAATTTAAAGGCGGCAAAAATATCCGTCTAGTCTGGACTCAAGTGATTACTCGGTTCAATCTTGGGTACGTTGGTTCTGATTATGCCGGTGATATGGACAAACGACGATCAACCACCGGATATTTATTTACTCTTGCTAGAGGGTCAATTAGTTGGAAGTCTACACTACAATCTACGATTGCCATCATCAACCATAGAAGCGGAGTATATGGCAATTACGGAGGCTATTAAAGAGGCTGTTTGGTTACAAGGCTTGCTTGAAAACTTGGGATTGATCCAGGAGCATGTAAACTTGTATTGTGACAGTCAAAGTGCTATTCACTTAGCAAAGAATCAAGTTTATCATGCGCGTACGAAGCATATTGACGTACGTTTTCACTTTGTGCGAGAAATTATTGATGATGGAAAGATTCTTCTTCAGAAAATCAAGACTGCAGAGAATCCCGCAGATATGTTGACCAAAGTGGTGACAACGATCAAGTTTGAGCATTGTCTAAACTTGATCAATATCCTAAAAGTTTAAAACAGTGAGAAAGGTAAAGATTGGAGGATCATTTTATACAAGGAAGTTCAATAATATTTTGAACTACGGTTGGCTTAATCACAAATTTTGGGTACGTAGGTAGTCACAAAGATGCAACCACTTTGGGAATGATGGTTCGTTGGTAGTCGGCTCAGATTTGGATAAATCTTCACCGAGGTGGAGAATTGTTGAAAAATTCAAATCAAACCACATGTTCAAAGTTTGGCCAACATTGTTCAAAGCCAAATTGTTCAAAGTTTGGCAAAGCACATATTCAAAGTTTGGCCAAAATTGTTCAAAGCCAAATTGTTCAAAGTTTGGCTAAAAATTAGGTAATCACCAACCAAACTTTGACAATTTTAAAGGTTTGGTGAAATAGTGCTACCATGCATTCCTATAAATAGTTAATGTTCTTCATTTGTTAAGGCATCCCATAATTGAGAGCAATTGCAAGTGAAGCAATTGAGAGAGTTTAGAGAGCTTCCACTTAAGTGCTAGGAGAATACATTTGAGTGTATTGGGGTATTAGGTTTTTTATGAGTTCTTCCCAATTTGTAAATTCTCATTTGTTAGTAAAATTATCTTCCAGTCTTTGCCCGTGGATGTAGGTTTTACGCCGAACCACGTAAATTATTGTGTCAATTTTCTTTGAAATTATTTACATCACATTTACATTTCTCCAGAAGTCATAGTTATTATCAATTGGTAATCTACTCAACCTGCGCTTCCGCACAACACTTTTTTGCGTCAAAGAGCTTAACATTCTTGGAAAAAAGACTTAGGTTTTTTGGTTATTACCCTTCTCGCCCGAGCTATCATAGAAAGTGTTGAGAACTTCATTAATCACCATAGTTTGATCACAGCTTCGGCAAGTAAAAGAATATCAGAGGAAGCTTTTGAATAATTGTATTGTTACTTTTGGAATTTAGTTTGTGGTTTATTTTTTTATATATTTGTGTATTTCATATTTAAATTTGAGAATTTGTGATGGATTAATTTTGAAATTTTAATTATTTATTTACATTGATTAAATATAGGACTGTAATTATTATTATAAATTTAAATATTAAATATTTGTGATTTTAAATGTAAAAACCTACAAAAAATCCACCGGTTACCATTGCGGGTTTGGTAATTGTCAAAACCCGCAACAGGCGGGTTTTCTTAATAAATATAAAAACCTACAATGGGTCACATGGGTTGTTGGTGGGTTTGATAATTTAATTTTTATGTGGATACAGATTTGGTAATGGCAAATCCACTGTGGGCGGTGCCCGTTGCCATCCCTAAATTAAATAATTTCACATCAAACTTAATTTTAATAGACTCACTTAAAAAATATTTCAAAATGTTTGTTTTAATCCAGGATCTTAAACTTTATTAAAGTTAAGAAAAACTATTAAGCCATATCGTTTAATAGTATAATGGAATTATTTTATTAAACTATATAACTTAATAATTTTTTCAGGCTTCAACAAATAAAAGATCATTGACTAATGAGTTATAGGGTAAATTCTAATTTATTTTTTATATTTTGACTTAAGTGTCCATTTACTCCCTATATTTTAAAAAATGTTTCAAGATATCTTTGTTGTTAAATATGTTATACACTACCTTTGCATTTTCTTTCCTTTTACAATAATACCCTTGCAACAATATTCTTACCTTCTTAAGGATATTAATAAGAAGGATAAATTAGCCTTAAAAGTAACATAAAATTTCATGAATTTTGATGTTATTATCTTACTTTGAAGATTAATTTTGAAATTAATTTTTTTTAATAAAAGAGCTATTAATAAAATTGTTACAAAGATATTAAACATTTCTTTAAGTTGTCATATATTAACTTTTACTTATAAATAGATACTAGTTTTTCCGTACTGATATTTATTGATTAATTTACTAACAAAGAATTATTAGTTAATTTTTCAACTAAATTTTTATAGATAAATTAATTAATGTCAAGAATATAATAGCAAGACTATTATTGTAAAAGCAAAGCAAAAGTAAGGGTCAGAATATAATATATTTAGCTACAAGGGTGTTTTAAGATATTTTTTTAAAACATAAGCTACATTTTATTTTTGATTTTTGTATATGTATATATGTATGTTGTATATATATCTATATAGATAGTATTGCAAAACAAAAGTATAAGTAAAAATGTAATATATTTAATTATAAGAATGTTTTGAGATTTTTTTAAATATAGTGATTAAGCGAGCACTTAAGTCATAGAATTTGAGTCTACAAAGAATTGAAAACCAACTCCAAAGTGAATTTATAAAAAGAAAATTTCTGATTTTAAAGTTTTAGTTGAAAAAGAAATTTGTGCTGACCTACCATCTGCCTTTTGGAATCGAAGACAACATTTGATAGATTTACCTTATGAAAATTCCTTTAATGACAAACAAATCTCCACTAAAGCCGTCCAATCCAGATGAATGTAGAATTGGAACAACACTGTAAAAATGAAATTAAAAATTTAGAGTCTAAAAGATTTATTGTGAAATCTAGGTCTCCTTAATCTTATGCCGCTTTCTATGTCAACAAGAATTCTAAGATATAAAGAGGAACACCTAGGTTAGTGATCAATTATAAACCTTTGAGAGTTTGAGTAAAGTTTTAAAATGAATTAGGTATCTTATACCTAATAAGAAAGATTTACTTCAAAAACTCTATTATGCCTTCATTTTTTTAAAATTTGACATGAAGTCAGGTTTTTGGCAAATTCAAATTCACCATAAAGACCATTATAAAACCACCTTTACTGTTCCATTTGGATAGTATAAATGGACTATAATGTCATTTGGCTTAAAGAATGCCCCTTCAGAGTTTCAAATTATTATGAATGACATTTATAACCCTTACTCTAAATTTTATATTGTATATTGATGATGTGTTGATTTTTTTCTCAATCTATAGATCAACATTTCAAACATTTAAAAACTTTCTACTTTGCTACTAGGAAAGCTGAATTAGCTATTTCTAGTTCTAAAGTCTCTTTATTTCAAACAAGGATCCAGTTTCTTGGACATTACATTTCCAAAGGAACCATAACACCTATTGAAAGATCCCTTGCTTTTGCAGCAAATTTCTTGATAAAATCCTAGACAAGACTCAATTACAGAGATTTCTAGGAAGTTTAAATTATATGCTAGATTTTGTCCAAACATCAATAGGATGTCAAAACCATTGCACGATAGATTAAAAAAGAATCATGTTGCATAGACTAATGAATATACTAAAGTTGTTAGATTAATAAAGAATTTTGTTAAAGTAATTCCATGTTTATTTCTTGCAAATCTTGCATTGCCTAAAATTGTTGAAACTGATACATCAGACTTAGGTTATGGAAGAATATTAAAACAGATTGAAAATACTAAAGAACAGATAGTTCAATATGTTTCTGCACACTAGAATGTATGTCAGAAAAACTATTTTACCATCAAAAAAGAAATTTTATCCATTGTTTTATGTATTTCAAAGTTTTAAAGTGATTTGTTAAATCAAAAATTTTAACTTAGAATTGATTATAAAGCTGCAAAATATGGTTTAGAGAAAGATGTTCAAAATATTGCATCAAAACAAATTTTTACAAGATGGCAAGCAATTTTGTGTATTTTTTATTTTAACATAGAATTTATTAAAGGTGATAAAAATTTTATTTCTGATTTTCTAACGAGAGAATTTCTTCAAAACAGATAATGCCACTCGAAAAGAATAAAGAAAAAGACAAAAGTGTTCTCAAAACCCTCGCCACAAACCACCTCTAAAGAATCCCAATTAGCCCCCTTTAAAGACAAATTACTCTCTTCATCTATACCTATAAAGTCTTGGATAGACATGGTAGAAGATGAAGAAGCACAATCTAAAGTCACTGCCTCCGACAAACGGCCCTACAAAACATTTCCCAAAGAAAACTCTTTCTTAAGTTCTTGAGAAAGAAAAATCTATTTCTAAAGAAATTACAAAAGCTTATTCTTCTAAAGCAATTATTTCCAATGAAAGATCATGTTCATAAATTGTTGTTTCACAACAAAATCTTTCTCAAAAATTGGATTGGATTAATAATACCTATCATCAAAATGTTTTAACTATGGAAGATAGGTTTTATCAAGCTGATCCTTTCCAAGCAATTTTAAATATTTTCCCAGAGGCTGGTTTTTCAAACCATGTGATTTATCAAAATCTCAGCCTTGTTATCAAGTCATTCTGGAAATCACTAAGTCAATCAAATTTAAACATTTCTTTATTAGTGAAACCCATACAGAGCCTACCTATTCTATGGCAACCATCCTTAAAGTCTTGAACCCAAAACAGTGGGATGACTAACTCTACAAAACTAAAACATTTCCCGCTAATTTTCAAATGCGTCTAAACCATTGCCTATCCTTTTTATACTAGGATTACCAGTAGGCTTAGTTTAACACATTTTTTATTCAAAATCGAAAGAAAACCCACTCATGGTTATTTTTCTTCAACTTGAAAACAACTATGCAAAGCCTACCCAACTGGTTCCAACAATGGTGGAACTATTTTGGGCCAAGCTCAGATATCCTTACCCCTAACGCCATAACTGTTTAAATATGTTTAAAGCCCATTATGTTCCTTCAATGTCTGAGAAGAGGTTTCCTCCTTTTCTCTGTTTTTGTACCAACTTCTTTCTCCCTTGGGTTTGGATATAGAACTTCCAATACCATACTCAAGAAGCCTAACTCATTTTACAAAGATCATTTAAAGTCGAATGGTGGTCCAAGTTTGACAAATAGTCAAAGTTATATGAAGCCACGGTCCAGGCCTGGTTTTAATCAAAAGGCCTCCTTGCTCCAAAGATAGAAGATGTCAAAGCCCAGAATACATTTCTGGCCCAAAGATCTAAAGTCAATCCCTCTTGGCCCTTCTAAAGACTGAAGAGCAATACCCTCTGCAAAGATTGAAGAGGAATATTTTAAAGTCATTCAGCAGCTCCATGATTCAAGATCCCAGCCGTCTGTTGCCAACTCATCATATGACGAGGAGCTATTTATTTCCCTTGAAGATGAAAATGAGGACGACTATTTCGGCATTTTCCCTTTAGTAAAGCATTGTAAATAAATTTGTAAAAAAAAGAGAGAGAGTAAAATATTTGTTTCCATTTCATGTAATTTTCATTGTTGTAAATTTCATTTTCTGTAATTTTATTTTATACTGAAAATAATTTTCTTCGAGTAAAGAATTTCAAGGCTGTCTCTCATGTGGTTCCACTCATGTGAAGATTTTTCAAAAGTCTACAAAGTCAGAAAGATGATGTTTCCCACCAAGATAAAGAAGTCAAAAGATGTTGTCGGCTCATTATTTTTCCACTAGCTCCGCATGTGAAGAAATAGTTAAAGCCCACTAAAGCAAAATCCCATCAAATCTAAAGAAATTATTGCATTAGTATCCGTTGTATAAAAGGAACTGAAGGAAGACTTAGACTCTTCAGATTCTTTTCCTCACCTCTTAAACAGCCTTAAAAGCTTCTACATTTAATGAATGCGTGTTTAATATTTTAAAATTTCTTTTAAAACATAGATATGAGGTTGTATGATCATATATCTAAGGGTGTATGTATATGCATTCTCTGCAGGCCGATCCTCTATATCAGACCTGTTTTAAAATCTGTTACAGATCCTCTGAGCCATAAAGAGCAGATCTCTTCCCTCAGTTGTATTTCTCTTCTCCCTCCATCCAATCAGAGTGCTAGTTCTAGGATCCAGTTCTAGTATTGTATATGAGCCTTAGATTTTGTTGCTAGGCTTGAAGATTTTGTTTAAAGAACATGATTTTTAAAATCTGCTTAAAATCTGGTATATCGGCTAGAAACCCGAAGTGCAAGATCTAAATTTGTTCTAAATCAGATCTGATCCCAAAGCACAGTTCAATCTGTGGCCTTTTGGTTTAACAACGCCACGTACCCAAACATAAATTTGCTTTATTTGTTGAAAATTATTTATTTTTCTGCATACACATCCATCCTTCGATCATATTTCCTTCTGGTATCAATATATATATATATATATATATATATATATATATATATATATATATGAATGTATGTATTTTTTTCTTCTATTGAGAACTCATTGCATAGGTGTTATATTGGATATTTAATTCAATAATATTAGATTCTTAATCTAACGTTAGGCTTATATGTGAATAATTATGTATTGTAGATTGTCATACTAGGGTTAAGCCTAATTAAAAGTGATCTAATTAGGTTTTCAATAATTTGGACTTTAATGTATTTAATAGGTTGTGCACTTTTAATGTTTAGAGACCTAATGTTATTTTAATTTTATGATGGGTAGAATTAGGAATACTTAGTAATAACATCATAAGTTATCTATATAAGTGATTATAGTTTACAAGTCATATGTATCTTTTCTATTCTTTTTAGTATCACATTATCAGAAAGAGTGTATAAAGAAATTAAATGGCTCTCTAGGATATGCATGTTGATTTGGAAGGCCAATCACATGACCCTATAGGATAATTCAATGCTATGTGTTGATATGAAAGACCAACCACATGACCCTAGAAGATAATTCAGCACTATGGTATATATCAATATAGAGAACGAGACTAAGGATTTGTATTTATTTATCAACTCTCTTGGCAGATGAGTAATACCGAGGATAGCAATTTATGATCCTATACAATTTGTGTGACCCAATGGCTAAAAGGTCAACTACACGGTTCTATAGGATAATTCAGTATTATACATTCAGGTACGCTTCTATATATTTTATTATTAATTCTTAGTGATACAAAATGAATGTTTAGAGATTTTAAGGTGATACTCACCAACAGAATTTAATTATTCTAACAAGTGATATCATAATCTCTTTATGTTGAACATTAAGAATCAAATTTATTTTGATTAATAATTAAATCTGTAAGAGTTCTCAAATTTAATAATTTTAATATTATTAAGTTTGAAATAAATTCAGAAATTCAAAATAAAAAATATTAAAATTCAGAAAATTTTGGAAATATGTATATTCAAATTTTCTGGTTTTTTTTTTAGCTAGATTAAGAATTAAATTGGGAATTAAGGCAAAATAAAATTCATTTTTTTTTTTATATAAAGGAAATTCGGATTCTTTGGAAAAACAATTTTCTGTCCATCAGTTTATAAAAGTTTGCCGGCGCCTGGAAATTAATTTCCTTAAGCATGTGCCCTTTGCGCTGCAAAGTGGTAGCAAGCATACAAAGCACCGGCCATTGCCATCGCATTAGGAGGCCACGCGAGTCGCTGCGGTTGCTGGCTACAGCAGCAAGGAAGCTAGTCAGTCGCGGCCTGCATATGGCTCAAAACCAGTAGCCATGGCTGCTGTCTAAAACAGTTGAAAACATTTTGTGAAAGGTGGCTGTTTTCCAGGCCGGCAAAGACGTGGCCTTAGGCGATGGCCGCGGCAGCTTGGGTTGAGCGAAGAAGAAACTAAAAAAAAAAAAAAAAAAAAAAAAAGAAAGGGAAAGGGTTAGGGATTTAGTTCGGGTCAACCGAATCGGTCCGACTGTAACCCGATTGAAAATGAATTTGGGGCTGGTCAATGGTCATAATGGTGAAAAGTATAGAAAACCATCCAACGACTTAAGCCTAAAAGAACGTTAAGACTTAAAGAGTAATGTGATCATTCTGATCATTGGCATTGATCAGTACGATGTTTCAGGGAATCGCAATTTTCATTTTAATTAGCTTTCGTCTCAGTACTCGATGGGATCAGCCTGATAATTTTAATGATTTAAAAACAAAATAAGAGTACTCCTTGAGCATTTGCTTCTTTCTAATTCATTTGTGCTTTGCGTATCTTTGAGCAATCCTGCATCAAAATATTCTTGCACATGAGGTGAGAGAGCGATGCTCTTGTTAGTATAACAAAAACACTTTTGGTGGAACTATGCATCTCCTAAATACAACTTAAAGTTGCGCAACGACTTAAGAGAAATGTATCCGATACATGGTATCAGGGAACTTCCATAATTAGATTGCCCAAGTTTCTAAAAGAAATAACGCTCCCTGTAAATTTAGATTTGTCATTATTGGAAAATTTTTATGGCACTCCACATTTCTTAAGGTGGCAATCATTATTTTCTAGATCATAGAACAAATTTATCGTAATGGTGAAAAGTATAGCAAACCATCCAACGACAGGTAATAATATATTGTCGGTGAACAGCCGTGATTGTCGTCTTGAGGGGATTTGGATCCTCCCATCTTTCTAATGTTTA
The DNA here is from genome assembly GCA_025617385.1 of Murraya koenigii. Classification (NCBI taxonomy): domain Eukaryota; kingdom Viridiplantae; phylum Streptophyta; class Magnoliopsida; order Sapindales; family Rutaceae; genus Murraya; species Murraya koenigii. Next base: position 17,774,350 of record CM046818.1, read on the forward strand.
TAGGAAATTTTGACACATGACAATTAAATAATTTTATAAAAATGATTAAATTTATTTTTATTTGGGTAATATCGGGCAGGTCTTCTCGAGGACCCTTCCAGCTCGGATAAAATACCTCGAGGACAGCCTAGTTCGAGCAAAGGTCCCGACCACTGGCACGAAGACGACCTCACCAGACGTCTCCCCTGGGCAAGGTCAAGGAATTCAGAGTCGTTCAAGCCCCGAGCTCTCCTTTGCCTGCTCGAGGTCGTCCACCCCAGTCGAAGCTGTCAAGGTCGAGAACCGAGCACTCCTTTGCCTGCTCGAGGTCGTCCACCCCAGTTGAAGCTGTCGAGGTCGAGAACTGAACACTCATTCGCAGATCAAGTCTCGGCACAGTTGCGCGATCATGAGACGAATGGAATGTAAGACCCGGCCTAGGGCAGCCCGACCCGTTTTCTCAGAATCCAGGCACACCTTTTTATGTCTGACTAGGGTCCCACGTGGTATGGTGGCGGTAGTATTGCCGATGGCCGGCACATGCTCCCACGGCTTCATCATTCTTAGCGCACATGCCCGACATGGTGATCCGCCACGTGAACCGGATTAAGGAGACAATACCGCATCTCAGTGGAATATTACGCCAATCCCGGCTATCAGAGGGACCCAGAAACCACCAACGTGGGAATGGACAGCCTGGAAATGGAAAGAGCGGGAAAAATAGAGTATAAAAGGAAACGAAAGGGTGCGTTATAAGGGTTGGAAAATCGATTCACAAGAGGGGTGGAACAAATTGATTCATAAAGGGTTATAAGAGCTTACACAGGTTCTTCTGACTTTTCTTACATTGATTCTCAAAAAATACTATATTTATTCCAAAGGGAGGGCGAAATAATATCCCTTCATCTTTCCGGTCTCCCTCACTAAGGGAGATACCAAAAAGAACAACCCGATCACTAACTTGATCGTCGGAGGGTTTTCGCCGGAACACGCCCGGCGACCCCTGACTCTGTTTTCTGTGAGTACATGTCTGGAAGATCACCATTCGGGAAAAGACAGCGGAACGGGAAGAAGAAGGCCGTCCTGCTCGAGCTCGAGCTAATCGCGAGCTGAGGGTTCTGGATACTATAGCTATTCACGAGCATAAAGTTTGAGGCACTGTTTGAAGACACGCGGGAAAAACAACATCAACATCTTTTGGTGCCGTCTGTGGGGATCGGCACAAAAAGCCTGATTTCCTAATACACTCAAGACACAACGTTTCGATGAGGGGAAACAGCAGAAGAGGAGTAAGTCCAGAAGAATCGGTGACTTTGAGAGAAGTGGCCAATGAGGCCCAGAATAGGGAGATCCAGGAAAGAATGGATCGGATGGAGAAGCAGATGGAGACTCTGACCTCCCTATTGCAAGAACTCAGGGAGGGACAGAGAAAGGCATGTAATGATATCCCGGAGTCTAGCCGTGGCAATGCCCCCGTTCGGGAAAATATAGGAGCTGAAGCCCAAAGACCTAGGGCAACGAATGTTGCAGTGAGGGAAGAAACAAACATGGAGGAAAGGGGGTCCCGTCAGCACTTACATGACACAGCCCCGACCTCTCGCGCGGAAGAATTGGATGGAGAGGTGCGCAGGTTGGCACAAGTTGTGAAAGACCTCCGGGAGAACGGAAAGAGCCCAAGCTGGCGAATAATGCTGGATAACGAATCTCCACTCTCGACGGAGATCATGAGTGTCACGATCCCACGTGACTTCCGTTTCCCAGATCTAAAATTCTCAGGGAAAAGTGATCCATTAGTGCACATAGAACGGTTCAACGACATGACGGGGGTGCAAGGGTTGTTAGCAGCTCAGAGGTGCCGGGCTTTCCCACTCACCCTGGAAGGGAGAGCGAGGGAATGGTACCGTAGACTCCCACGGGGAAGCATCTTGAGCTTTGAGCAGATGTGTAGGGAGTTCGCAGAGCAATTCCGGGGCGTAGTAACCCCTGAGGATGACATGATGGAGCTGTCAGAAGTGAGGCAGAAAGAAGGGGAACCCCTCCGGGAGTTTGTCAGAAGATACCATAGATCGGTCCTAGATCTTGGTGCGTTCAACCATCCCCAAGCCTTGAGAGGATTAAAGGATGGCATCCGGATGGGGAGACCATGGTATAATCTGCGGAGTCCTTCGATCCGTTCATATTCAGACGCGTATGAGCAGGTAAAGCTGGATATGGTAATCGAAGAAGAAAAAGCGGCCAAACTGAGGAGTGAGCAGGTTGATGGAGCAAGGAGAAAGGAGAAAGGGGGTCCTGCCCGAGGGACACAAGCTCCAAAGGCAGCAAGAGACCGGGTTGCCTTGTACAACCCATATCAGAGAGCTCCCCCACCGCGGATGGTCCCCCTGCCACCTCGCAGGTCTCCGGGCCGGGAGCACAGGCGTCATGATGGCCACGCGTCCCGCAACCAGCCACCAAGCAGACTTGAGGTGAGCCACAACAAGGCAGATCGTTCATTGCCACCCCCGCCGAGAAGCTTCCCAAGGGATAAGGCGATACAAGTGGTGGACCGAGCCCCGCTACTGAACAAGATACAAGGTCAAGGTATCTCTTGAAGAGATACTTCTGGTGGCTGAGGAGCGAGGACTGCTGAGCCCTCCAACGCCGATGACCAAGCCAGCTAGCAAACGGAGCAGGGGCGGTTCTGCCGTTTCCATGGAGACCACGGCCACTCCACATCACAGTGCCGTGATTTGAAAAACCAGGTGGAGGATTTGGTTAGGAACCGGTACCTGGATGAATTTGTAGAAGGAGGGCACCCGGTGGTTGAGCAGCAGCCTGAGGAAGATGACCGAGCTTACGAAATAGACACGGAGCCACCATCCACGAGGGTAATCTCAGGAGGGCCCACGATGGCAGGAAGTTCCAATAGGGCTCGGAAAAACTACTGCCGATACGCCGCAGCCGGCCGAGAAGTCCTGTTCATCGCCTCGCCGCCAAGAAGGCCAGGTTCGGCAGGTGCCAATCATGTGGACGGATGAAGACGAGGAGGGGGTGTTGTACCCCCACGAGGATGCCTTGGTGGTAAAAGCCAATGTAGCAAACAAGGAAGTTGATCGAATATTAGTTGATTCAGGGAGCTCGGTGGATATTCTCTTTAAATCCACACTCGAGGATTTAGGAATAACAGGCGCGAGCCTCGAGCAGACGAGCACTTCCTTGAGAGGATTCGGGGGAGGAAAGCTAATACCTCTTGGAATCATCAGGTTGGCAGTAACCATGGGCTCGAAGCCTTTCGAGAAGAACATGATGCTGGATTTCGTGGTAGTAGATGAAACCAGCCCATATCAAGCAATTCTAGGGAGGCCATTTATGAGGATCAGCCAGTGCGTGCTATCCACCCACTACTTGGCCCTAAAATATCGAGTAAATGGGGCCGTAGGAGTCGTAAAAGGCAGCCAAAGGGTAGCGAGGAGCTGCTATGCTGTAGCTGCCAAAGAAACTATGCAGATAACCTCGTTGGACACGAGGGGGGACTCGAGGAACGGAAGGCAAGAGCCGGCTGAGAAGTTGGAGGATGTCGAGGTGAGAGCAGGAGACCCCGAGAAGAAAGTCCGAATAGGCTCGGGCCTTAGCGAGCCATTGAAGGAAAAGCTGGTGGAATGTCTGCGAGCACACGCAGATGTGTTTGCATGGACACACGAGGATATGCCTGGGATCGACCCGGAGTGGCGGTCACAGTCGGCAAGACGGAGAGATGCTAAGCCAGTGAGGCAGAAGAGGAGATGCGTCAACCAGGAGAGATACGAAGCCATCAACTGCGAGGTTGAAAAGCTGCTAAAAGCAGGATTCATACGGGAGGTATCCTACCCCGAATGGATCTCAAATGTGGTGCTGGTGAAGAAAGCAAGCGGGAAATGGAGAATGTGTGTTGACTTCACAGACGTGAACAAGGCCTGCCCAAAAGATAGCTTTCCACTACCGAAGATAGACCAACTAGTGGACTCTACGGCAGGGCACGGGCTGCTCAGTTTCATGGATGCATTCTCGGGATATAATCAAATTCCCATGCACCGACCGGACGAGGAGTGTACAGCCTTCATCACCAATCGGGACCTGCATCGCATAAGGTCATGCCTTTCGACCTAAAGAATGCAGGGCGACGGATCCAAGGCTAGTAAACTAGGTCTTCAAGCCATTGATCGGTCGGACTATGGAGGTATATGTAGATGACATGATCACTAAGTCTAAAGACGCGGAGGAGCATGTAAGGCATCTAGAGGAGACCTTCGCACTCTTAAAAAAGTACCGAATGAAGCTAAACCCAGAGAAATGTGCTTTTGGAGTGGGTTCGGGAAAATTATTAGGCTTCATGGTGAGTCACAGGGGGATCGAGGCCAATCCGGAGAAGATAAGGGCAGTGGTGGAAATGAGGTCCCCGCGCAGCCTAAAAGAGATACAGAGTCTGACTGGCAAACTGGCGTCCCTCAACAGATTCGTATCTCGAGCCACGGATAAGTGCCGAGTCTTCTTCCAGGAAATGAAGAAGGGCAGGAGGACAAAGTGGACGCCCGAATGCGAGGCAGCGTTCCAGCAGCTGAAAGAGTATCTGTTGAAAGCTCCGTTACTGTCAACACCTCGAGCAGGAGAGATACTGTTTCTATACTTGGCTGTGTCCCAATGGGCAACGAGCTCAGTTCTGGTAAGGGAGGAGTCAGGGGTACAGTACCCTGTTTATTACACGAGCAGAGCGTTGCTAGAAGCAGAAACCCGGTATCCACCAATGGAGAAATGGGCATTGGCGTTGATCACAGCGGCCCGAAAGCTGAGGCCTTATTTTCAGGCATATTCAGTGGTGGTTCTAACAAACCAACCGCTCAGGCAAACTCTGTGCAAGCCTGAAACTTCCGAAGGTCGGTAAAATGGTCGATGGAGTCGAGCGAGTTCGACATTAATTACCGACCCACACCGAGCGCCTGGGCCTCGACCAACACTTGGGTAGTCACGATGAGATGGATCCTGTGGAAGTCAGGGAGCAGGAGCAGGAGTTGTGCTCCTAAGTCCAGAAGGGCAGAGATGCAATACGCTGTCAAGTTAGAGTTCGAAGTCACCAATAATCAGGCCGAGTACGAAGCTGTAATAGCAAGATTGAAGCTCGCCTTAGCAGTGAAAGCGGAGGGGGTAAAGCTTCGAACAGACTCACAGTTGGTAACGAATCACCTAAATGAGAGCTTCCAGGCAAAGGGGGAGAAGATGGACGCCTACCTTCAGAAGGTAAAGCAGCTGATGGGGAATTTCCGAGCTGTCGAGGTGGAACAGATCCCACGGGGGAAGAATTTTCGAGCAGATATGATAGCTCGCACGGCCACCGCATCAGATCTCAAGTTTCCAAAGTCTATCCTTTTGGAAATGAAGACCTGAGCTGAATCCAGGCACACCTTTTCTCAGAATCCAGGCACACCTTTTTATGTCTGACCAGGGTCCTACGTGGTATGGTGGCGGTACTATTGCCGATGGCAGGCACATGCCCCCACGGCGTCATCATTCCTAGCGCACATGCCCGACATGGTGATCTGGCCACGTGAACCGGATTAAGGAGACAGCCGCGCATCCCTAGGGAATATTACGCCAATCCCGGCTGTCAGAGGGACCCAGAAACCACCAACGTGGGAATGGACAGCCTGGAAATGGAAAGAGCGGGAAAAATAGAGTATAAAAGGAAACGAAAGGGTGCGTTACAAGGGTTGGAAAATCTGATTCACAAGAGGGGGTGGAACAAATTGATTCATAAAGGGTTATAAGAGCTTACAGAGGTTCTTCTGACTTTTCTTACATTGATTCTCAAAAAACACTATATTTATTCCAAAGGGAGGGTGAAATAATATCCCTTTCATCTTTCCGGTCTCCCTCACTAAGGGAGATACCAAAAAGAACAACCCGATCACTGACTTGATCGTCGGAGGGTTTCACGGAACACGCCTCGGCGACCCCGACTGCTTTTCGTGAGTACAGGTCTGGAAGATCACCATTCGGGAAAAGACAGCGAACGGGAAGAAGAAGGCCGTCCTGCTCGAGCTCGAGCTAATCGTGAGCTGAGGGTTTCGAATACTATAGCTATTCACGAGCAGAAAGTTTGAGGCATTGTTTGAAGACACGCGGGAAAAACAACATCAACACTTTTAATTTTTTTATTAAAGACAAATTCATCTTTTTTTTTCCTATTTCTTTAATATATCATTTTTTTCCCTTTCCTTGTAAATTAATTGATACATAAGTCAACAACCATAGATGAGGTCATTGGCTCTAACCCACGTCCTGCCCACCACCGTCATGCTTGCCAATTTTTTCACTTTTTTGTTTATAGGATACAATCTTCAATTCTTCATATCGTTTCGTTCTCAATCACTCAAGCGTGCAACTGAAAGCACCGTCTCTTGTATCCGTATTCCTAAAGCACAAATATATTTTTGAAAAAAAATAAATTGAAGAGTAAAATAAATATTCAAATATAACCAATTTATAAAATATTACCATACAATGTTTCAAGAAAAATGGATTTGACCACATTTCATTGTAATCTAGAACACAATATTGCCATCATATTTTGCATATCCCATGTCAGAAAATAATATACAAATTACTAAGATTGGAATTAAAACAAAAATCCAAATTAAAATGCAACTAAAAATAGCATTCATAATTTAATTTCCAAAAACTCACTAACCTTACCCAATTTTATATAACTTCTAAAAATTCATTGTACAGTTTCTATGGAGACTTGAGTAATGATAGTGTGCAAATCCTCCTAGAGGAACCATTTGGTATAAGTTTAGACGTCCTTACAAGCTCTTGTACGTTTTTAATAGTCCTTACATTATTCCTTCTTTCAAGAGAGTAAGGAATGTTCCTACCTTTAAAATAATAGATCGTGAGATCGATAATAGAACAAGTTTGGAAATAAATTAACTCAGAGGACTAGAGGATCCAGGGCTATTTGATGAGTTTGATTAGTGGTTTACAGGTAAAATCACAATAAATCGCACCATCTGGCAATAGCACAAATTTTTTCAAATATTGTTGGGCCACGCTTCACTAAGATGGCTAGAGGATGAGAAAAGTATTGTCAAGTTTTATTTCTTAAAGTCTTGTGTGTTGTCTTGTATTCTAAATTGACTGTGTTTATAATCCTCAACAGCATGTAAATGAATACCTCCAATTTATTAATGAAAAGTAAAGGTAGTATTCGAATGCTTTATCTCAGCGTTGCATGCATATGGACACGTTTTTTTAGGTAATGAGTTTAGAAAACTTATGATCGTCGATTTAATTTATTATTTCTTAATGCCTTGAATCTTATTAATTTCTTATTTTTCATGTAATATTTCTATTAGGTGTTCCTAAGACAACTATGGAACGATGGTAACTATAATATTGATTCTTTACAATAGCTAGAACTTAAATAGGTATATTGTGCTAGCAAGGCATCATACCAAAAAGGTTCACAGATGTCGATATAGTTTGTATTGATATTTGTACAATGTACTTTATTATTATTTTTTAAGAATTCTAGACATAATAAAGAAGATAAATTTATGATAATTTTTATATGCAAGTATTCATTCATGTAAATTGGGTGGCATTCATTGGATATTAGCTCAAGTGGACCTTCATAAGAAGAATGTGTAGATCTAGAACTCGTTGAGAGTAATTTACGACGACGATAAAATGTACAAGGATAAATTCAAGTCGCTTAAAGTTATTTTCCCTTGATGACTAAAAGATCTTAGACTTTACAACGTACGACATGAGTGGTAGAGTGTCGACCCTTGGAAAGTCATAGCACATAAAGATGTACCACAACAAGAGCCTGGTAGTGGCAATTGCCATTTTTATGTTAATATTTATGATGTATTTAATGTTCTGACTCATACTTGATTTCAATAGTAGTCATGGACAGTACTTTAGGAAGAAGATCGTTATGGATATATTTAATGGCAATATTAGATTGTAAGTCATTGTAGTCATTCGAATGTTGATATATGGATATTATTTTTCTAAACGTACTTAGTTAACCCGATCATTTTAGTTATAAGTAATTTTATTCCAATTTAAATAAATTTTTTTCAATAATAAATAGTACAATACACAATGGGATTCTTTTTTGTTATACATAATTGTGCAATACATAGAAGTAAGAGTTTGAAATACATAATTACTTGGAATCCAAACCCTAATTGCTAATGGATATAGTTGATTGTTATCATCTAGACATATTGTCGAAAACATAATTCCATTATATAGCCCCTTTAGATGACTACCATCTACAATAATTACAATAATTACTAGCCTAATGCACTGCATAAAAATCTTGATAGGAGATTCAAGAACTACAAATTAGTATAAAAAATTATCATCTCTATTTCGTTCAAGATGAGTAACTGTACTCTCATTTTTTTTAGACAAAACGTGTGAATACTTGGGAAGTAAGTTATATGCCTCTGTAGAGTTCCCTCATACTATTTTAAGACCAACTTCTTTGGCTCAATATTTCTATTGGTATGTTAATTAAACATCGTATTTCTGTTACATGTCTGCTTTGATGTCATTATAAGTATATATCCAATTTTTCTAAATAAATTTCTCTATAATAATATAGCTAGCAACCTAGCTCCTTGCTTGACGAAGACTACTAGGCAACACCTCATTAGAATAAGTGTGAACACTATCAACTCTACTCCCTACCCAAGGAACATTCTGTTCATTAGAAACTTTCATTGCTCGAATAAGTCATTTACATGTTTAAGAAGAACAGTGGGCTCGAAACGTGTCATTGTGGATCTTATAATCTTGCAATCAAATTTAACCCTCATGAAAAAATTTTGCAGTTCCAGTATTAACTCATTCTTCTTAGTGAGCAACTTATCAACACCAATACCATCATAATTACAATTTATAACCAAGTTTAAAGCAATCAAGTTTGAAGGCAAAACTAGAGCAAGACTTATGAGAAGGTTAACTACTATCCTCCTTTTCTAACCAGCTATTAGAGAAATAGATCAACTGTCTCAGTTATTAATAGGAATATCATTTATGCTCTCATCCTCAACATTAACAGGAATATCATAATGTCGAATGCCCTCATCATTAACTGCACTATTAAAACAAATGTTCTTTACACTATTATACAACTCTACATAAATATTATTTGCTCTAGTGTTACTGATGTCATCAATAGAATCATCATTATTATAGAGTGGAGAGTAACGCTACTCTGACAACGCCGTTAGTGGTAAGACTTCTTTTCAACATTCGCTAACATAATGTCGTTGTTATCAATTATGGTGTGGTTGTTACGGAGTGGAGAGTAACATTGCTGCTATAACATCATCTATGATAACTCCTCTTCTTTAATATCAGGGACAGAGACGTTTGCTCTAAAAGAAGTTTCAGCTTCTACAAACGGCTCAAAATCTTATTTCGAAACTCCAAAAGATGTGCTAACAAATATAGGGACGCATTTATAGTTCACTGCATCAAAAGCCATATGTAACACAACCTTGACCTTTTCATCATCAAATATGTCTATGGGTAGTGAACATGCACGATAAATTATGTTATTAGACTTAAAATTTATTTTCATCATGATATTATATTTATTATGATTTATCTGCAAAACCTCATATGCTCTTGCTAGAAACTAATCAAATGCACAGTCCTTTTTACCTAAAAAAAGTTGTAATCTTGGCATTCACATACTCTATCTGATCATCCGTCAATGTATTCCACCAACCATCGTAACATAATTGAAACACAACTAAATCTATTAAACCTAAAAAATATTAAAAAAAATAAAATAAATATAGTTACACACTATATAATATAATAAAGTGAATATGTGGCACATTTTACATGGATATTGCACATACTGTGATTATATGTGACAGACAACTTTATGTGCAATAAGTGCCTATTACACTTAAATTTGGGTACTTTTTTTATTTGACTATTGGGTAAAATGGCATAATGAGTTCTGAGTTTAATTCCTCTCGTTACAAGTTTCGAAATAATATATTATACACCCAAAATGAATCCACTGTAACCTAAGTTATAACCTCCAAAAATACATGTTGCATATATTGTAATTACATGCCACAGGCTAAATTATGTGCGACAGGCTGGGTGACAGGTGCCTATCGCATATAATTATTGTAGTACTTATATATGACAGGCACCTACCACCCAGCCTATCACATATAACATAGCCTGTCGCATATAAATTGGATTTCATTTTAAATGATTTTTTTTGTTCAACACAAATCCAAATAGTTTAACAAATCACATTGTTTTATGAATGAAAAATAACAATATTTACAACAAAATACAAATCAATTTCGAACCAACACCATAAGTTTAATACATTAAAAATTCATAGTGTAAGAGCATACACAAACCTTAAGATGATTTCCAATTGATGATTCTATATTTTCAGTTATGCTAACAGTGATAACGTTTGTTGAAAGTGTAGAGGCTAACTGAGAGTGTTGAGGCTATATGAGATTGTTGATTTTTGTTATTTAGAAAAAAGAAACCTGAAAAAAGCTAAGAGTGTTGAGGCTAATGGCATTGTCTATAAATTTATTGAAGTAATAAGGGCTATTTGGTTAAAAAAAAAAAAACTAGCATTCGACTAGTTATGATAGAAAAATTTTGAGAAATTAAATTTGGAAATCTCAAAAGTTTGTGGCTAATTTCGTAAATTTCCCTAGCTTTTCAAGGCATTATTATCATCATGTATGCATGGGAATAGATGTTGTTCACTTTACTTCAAGTCCATCTATATGGGGAAGAAAAATGTTCTAATAAAGAATCCATGATTTTAATACCGGCAGTGATAAGTTAAAAAAAAAAGAGACTTTAATATATTTTTTTCTTTTTGTCTTTTAAGTTATTCCTGATTATATTAAAATCAAATATCCTTAACTGAAAAACTATCCTATGGGGAAATACGCCATCTCGATGCTCAAATGAATTTAGAGGCAGATGGTGAGATTCTTTGGTGGTAGCAAATAGCAATAACATGCGAGTGTATAAAAGAATGAATATCAATTATATTGGACCAAGCTTTAAAGACACATCGGAAACATAAAAATATTTTTACGGATTGTCTCGTAAGGACGTTATAAATTATATGAGAAGGAATTTCCATACTACATAATTTGATGGTTGTTAGTTGAATTTTGTTTTGTATGTGTGGGTTAAAGTAGCTTAATTAAGACACGTGGGTGGTGCTTGTTCGCGTTTGATTTGGACTTTTTAAGAGTTTAAGCTATGGCAATGGCAGAATTAATGTAGTGCTTAACCTATGGCGATAATGGAGGATTTGATGTCTGCATTAGTTGTTATTTTAATGGTTAATAATTTTTATTTTTGATGATGGTTATTTCGGTTGGCTGGTGCAGGATTGTGGGGATTTGATGAGAAAAATTCAAGCAACATTATTGAGTCTTTTTTCTTTTAAAAGAACTTGAGAAAACCATCCATTAGAAAATATGTACTGGAAATGAATACATGGTTGTAGGGATATGTGGGCCGGGCCGTAACTTCGCTTGAAGAGTTCCGGCCTGGCCTGGGAAGTGATTAGAAATATAATATTTTAATTAGTCAAATGTTTATTAATTTGGTGTTAGATGCAGCGCACATAAATCATAATATATGACGACATCCCATGCACTAAATGTAAAAATTTCAAAATGGTTTGCACGTCTCAAGTAGTGCCCTTCCACCCCATGCATTCCAACGAATTCCAACGAACACATATTTAAGTTGATTCATATATATATATATATATATATATAGGAGACAAGTTCTTCTTGGAAAATATATTCAGCATTCATCTCCAAATCATTGAAGAATAGAGAGAGAAATGGCAAATATGTTGTCTATGGCCTCGATGTTGTTTGCAGCATTTTTCATGGGGTGCACCAGCTTAGCGGTGGCTAATTATGGGGAAGCTGCAGCAGGGGTCATACATGTGGGTGGTCAAGTATTGTGCCAGAACTGCTTCAAGAGCTACAAGGAATGGGTTAAAGGATCCAATCCCCTCAAAGGTACCAATTAACATTTACATTTCCTTTATATCTATACCATTCAATAATATGATTTATTACTCGATATAAAGGGAAAATGACATTTTCATCTCTATTCCAATTTAGTTTTTGAAATCTTTTCTCTCTCATTTTGTCTATGGTGATAAAACAGTATCCGATATATATACATAAATGATAAATGTTACCTTTTTACATACATATTGATTATCCGAAAACCATTATACATGCATATTACAACTAGTTAATTTCTTTGTTCAAGAAACTCAATTACTTTTTAATAGTGTGTTTTACAATTTTTTTTACTGTTTAAAATCCATGCATGAGATGAAATAGGAAAAATTATCAAGAGTCCAAGTAATAAATACAATTTCTAATAAATACAAGTCTGAAATTTTATTAATTTAAGTACTTATTTATTTTTTGTAACTTATGTCTGATTTTTAGATATTTACATTTGAATAAAAAAAAGTAAATTTTTATGACTTTTATTTGAATGAGAAATATCTCTATTAAATATACATATTTCCTAAACTATCACTTCTATTCACATAATAAAAAAAACAAACAAACAAACAAATCATTCAAATATTGATACCCATTAGACAAAAAAAAAAAAAAAACCAAAAGTTATCTTGGTCTCCTTTAAGCAAACTTGCTCAATCGTCAACAATAGAGAGTTGGTATTGGACAAAACTAGCAGATCGACCAACCTAGATTGTTACGGATCCCTCTATTTTTAGTTTATTAAAATATAATTTTACAAATTACTTCTTTCTTCTATCTAATATTTACTTGATATCTGATCCAATTCCCTCAAGTAGAAATAATTAATTATAATGGTTTAATTTAGCCGGATATAATATTGGAAACGGTTAATTTTGGACTACTCTCTTTGTAAATTCATTATTTTTAAATTGTCCTCTTTACTTTTGAAAATCTCAATTTACCTTTATTTTTATTAATAAAAAAATCATGAACCCACCCCATTTTTTCTTATTTTCTTGTTTTGATCAAATATTGAGGTAATTTATAGTTTTAAAAAACAAGTAGAGTAGTTTGAAAGTAATTAATTCACGAGGAGATAATCTGAAATTTATTCTATCAAAAATTTTATCTTTATCATTATTTTTAACATAAAACAAAAAAATTGTACTGTATAATTGCAGGTGTTACTGTGTCTCTCACTTGCATGGATGATAGGAGCAGAGTGATGTGTTACAAAAGTGATGAGACGGATGAGCGAGGCCAATTTTACATGACAGTGGACAGAATCATTAACGGCAAGGAATTGAAAGCTAAATATTGCTCGGTGAGATTGGTTTCATCAACTCATGCGGACTGCAACATTGCCACAAATTTTGCTGGAGGAAAGATAGGAGTAAAGCTCATGCGATCACCCACCTCAGTGTTTCGTGACATTATCAAATACCGGGTTGGCCCTTTTTACTATACTACTCCAATGTGTGAAAAACCGGATACCAGTGATAATCAATCTGAAGATGGCCAAGGCGGATACTATTGATTGATCAATAATGATAGTCATAAATAATTTTATTCAAATTAACGTATAATTTGATGTTGCATGAAGAGATACATTAAAAAGTGATAACATTTATTTTTTTTTATTTATATTTTATACAATCAATTTACTCATGCTACATTAATTAGTACATATTTATTTATTTAAAATAATTGTGATTTTGTTATTATTGTTGATTTATAATGTTCTTGGGATAATTGTAATTTTTGTTTAATTAATCAATGATTTCATTGACATGCAAAGATTTTGCGATATGGTGACATTTTTTTCCTAGTACAAATAATTAAGGTAGTGGATGGTGTATTATCATAAGATTTAATGAAATATAATTATGATTTTTTTTTTTTTTTGGTTTCCTCTTACAAGGAGATTTTTATTTTTCATTTGTGTTTGTGCATAAAGATTTGCTAAGGTGTGGAATGTGAAATGTTAAAAAAATAAAATAAAATAATAACAACAACAAAAAAACCATCAGGGTAGAGGGTTGAATTGTCATTGTACTAATAACTATACATTTATGATTGACGATCCCTGTATAATTATTCTCGTTGTAAGCCCTCTTAATTTTATTGATGTTATGTTTTAGCGCATTCTAAATTTATAGTTTCAATATTGTGGCCCCATCAAGCAAATATCATTATATCATGCTTGGTTCCGCCTCTCACCACTACATAATTATATACTTACATAATTTAGAACACAAATTTTGTATCACAATTATTCACAACTCATGTGTATTTCTCTTCTGGACAAAGTCATCACAAATTTTGCTTCAACAAAAAGTTAAAACTAGTGTTTAATTTTGATATAATGTTAGATTTTGTATTAAGTAGTTTTGTAGAATACATTGTAGTGTTCTCAATTGTTATATCAGAAGATATAACAATTAAAAAGGAATATGTGATTATTTAAACAAACCTCAAAGATTAAAAAGAAATATGTGATTATTTAAACAAACCTCAAGAATTTAAATAGTTTTTTCTAATACTTTAATGGATAAAATAATGAAATAGTAGTAGTACTGCATCCTCAATACAATATAAAATCCTCTTAAAATTTCACCTAGGTATTTATAGTTTTATCCTTAAACAAAATTTGGAAAAAAAAAAGATAAATCAAATCGTTTATTTCAAGAACATATGAATATATGGTCACTCTATGATGCTATAATTTTTTACAGTATTGATAATGTAAAAATATATATACCATTAGATTAGATTTAATCAACGATACGCATTATTTTTATTAATAAATTTTTTATTATTTATAAAATAATATAACCTGTTAATAAACCAGTTGAAAGTGTTATTTTAAATTTAAAAAATAAGTAAAAAGAGATACAACAAAATATATCTAGAATTCTTTCATTTGAAATTAAATTCTTCACAATTATTTTTTTTCAACAAAAAAGAAAACTGATTCTTCACAAATATTGTTTATTTGAAGGTAAATCTTTTTTTCCATTTTTGTTATTGTTTTTCCCCTTGAAAGTTTTAAAATTTCTACATACAATATATTGTTTTCTTTGTCTATAGTTTCACTCCTTAACTTCGTGGTTTTACTTAGCTTGTGCAGCGATTGCTTGTCATAGAGTTGTTGTCCATTATTTGTGAAACTCCACAAGTGAATGAGTTTTGCTGGTTTGATGGGCTTTACCATTTATTTTTGGTGTTTCTTAACTTGAATAAGTGGTGATTTCAAGCCAAGCATGAAAGAATGGCAGCATATGATACTCATCGCTAAACTCAAAATTTGCTAAAGTAGTACTTAAGATCAAATCCTTAATAATATTAGATAATTTGATTATCATATAATCAACTAATTTGATAATCTATTTTGAAAGCATGTGAACATATATAAACTCTACTATGAGATTTTTTGTTCTAAACATACGGTCATGGAAGACCAAAAGATATATATTTGTAGTATGGTGAAATATAAATAATAAGTCTTCGATTTCAGCACATGGTATGTTTCATTAGTTTATAAAAATTATATGCAATTATTGAAAATTGGACTATCATGTAAAATATCATGCGGTATATTTCATCTAATATTAGACTAGAGTATCAAATATTCATAAAATAATATAACACTTTAAATATGCTACAAAATTAATATTAAATTAAAATTAAAAAATTAATATTTACATGCAACTTATAAGTTACCTACTATCTTTTACTTATTTATTTATTTATTTATTATATTAAATGAATGGCAATGATTAAACCACACAAATCTAAAAGTCTATAATTACCCCATTATCGATATTATAAAAACACATACAACATTATAAAGAAATCCATATATATATATATATATATATATAAACCCCAAACATAATTCTCTTTTGTTACAAATATTCTACCGTTACATATTAAAACAAACGATTCCCTTTTGTTAAAAAGCTTTTTTGGATGAATGAAACTATTACTTGCCGAAAGTAAAATTTGAACAAGTCAATAGAAGGACGAAACGGTGCAAATGAGGGATATTGACCCAAATGCCCTTACTAATAATAAAAAGGAAGTTGAATAGTTGAGGGCAAAACTGGAAAGTTATTTTATTACAATCTTATTCGATTACAACGTTTTTTTAATGAATGAAAATATTAATTGCTGAAAGTAAAATTTGAACAAGTCAATAGAAGGATGACGTATAGGAATCAAATGATAATGGGGTATTGAGACCTCAATATGCCCTCTTACTCAATTATAAAAAAAAAAAAAAAGGAAATTGAATGGTCGAGGGCATAACAGGAAAAGTAAGGTATCATTTCAGCCGCTCTAGTATTTAAAATTATAAGAGAACTTCTGTCAATCAAACCTAAAGATCGCTGCATGTCATGCCAACGAATCCCTAAATTGAACATAAGGCCCAAAGGCAATATCAAATCCAGCACACGACAGCACGCCTAAAGGCCCAAAACACTGCAACAAGAGATTGGCCATTATATTGTAACCAAAGGCTTTTCTTTCTTAAAATACTACCTTAAATTAAAAAGAAGTCAACTTCTTATTTAAAGATAAAATAAACTAACACACTACCTTAAGACTCAAATTGAGAATATGCAATGTTTCATTTACTTACTAATGATGTATTGTTGCATTCTATCAAAAACATATTATTGGACTGTTTGCTTAACCACTGAAAATACGAAATTTGGCATACAAATATATGGAGTTTTTGTTGAAAATTTAGTATGTCGGATTGCCGGCCAATTGTGCCTATCGCTTGAATTGAATCTTCAACCCAAGATCAATCTATATCACGATTCCGAGTTTCCAACCTCAACTTCAACGGTTTGTAATAGTAAAAAATAGTATAATAAATGTATAATCAAGATTGTAAGTATAACAGTCCATTTTCATACAATATGAAAATATGAAATTGACTAATGTTTTTCATACCTCTTTAATATCTTTATAAAATCTTATTTTTATAATCATTATGTTATTGCTAGAAGAAATTACACTAAAGGATAAATATGAATTAATTAAGTTAAAACATCTTTTACAAATCATGAATGCCAACTATCTTTAAATGGTGAAATTTTAAAGTATGATGCATTTTTTTTATTTTTTAGTAAATTTCAAATAATTTTAAATCAATGAGAAACAAATTATTTGTTAAAGCCTTTTTTAATTTATTAAAAATTTAATTTAAAAAAATCAATAATAACCCAGATCCATTAAAATAACTCAATTTAAACAGACTTTTAAAAGAACCTAATGTCATAGATGAGTATTTTATATAAGAAATCCGTACAACAGAGTTATTTTAGTCTTTAGTTAACCGCCGTAACACTAAGCTTTAATAACAACATGGGCTACAAACAATTCCCTGAAAAGGACTTTATGGAGGCGATCACCTCCGACGGGCCCATATGTTCATAACAAACAATCCAAAAGGGCAGTCACATTACTCTAACTGGATCCACCATTTAAGATGCACCACTCGTCACACCCGACCCAAGTGGATCAACCATTTAGGATGCACTACACGTCAAACTCGACCCGAGAAGAAAATGTGAGACTTGATTCATTATGAAACTACTAAACTCCCCTACCGAAGGAGTCCATATATATATATATATATATATATAGATATGAGGTCAAGTCCAATTCATCACAAATAAGCTTTTCTTCATTACTCCTTCACGACATTCTGAGAGCTAATTTTAAGGTTTACAAGAAATCAAATCTTTTCAATTAATACTCCTCTGATTTGATTGTTAGAGTGATATCACTGATTTTATTAGTAATGTCTCTAATGTTATTTTTATATTTTAAGTCCTACACTATTCTGTTTCTATCTAAGACTCTTTCTGACAATGATGAATAAAAAAAAAAATTACATTTACCGGAAGCTAAATTATATAATAATAAGATGCAAAACTTAAAATTTTATGGGTTTATATGTTTGTAGAGATTATTTTAATAAATTTAATAGAGACTAAATTAAATAATAATGAGACTATCTATACAGATTACTGTAAGCTTTTTTGTTAATTAAAGTGTAGGTTTTTATAATTCTCAAAGTTAAAATTTAATTCAATGAGTTTATGAGTTTACAATGACTATTTTTATAGATTTAATGGAGACTATTTCAATAAATTTAAGGGATCTATTTAGAAACTCAAGTAATTTTTTATTTAATTTTTAAAATTTATTTTCTCCAACAAGGGCTTAAGCTCCCATTTATCATGAGATGAAATCGTCCCTGTTTTTGGGATCAATAAGAGAAATCATCACTACTTGTCATGAGTTGAAACTATCCCTATTTTTGAGATAAATGCGAGAAGTCCACACGGAAACAAACCCCTACCAACAAGTCCTAAAATATTTTGGCTAGTCAATGGTACAATAAAAACCAAGACAAACCAGTATTTTCAGACATTTACATGTTTTAACTTGTTTATTTTCTACCACTTATGTTTAATTATAAGATGTCTAAATGAAAAAGTTAAATATTCTATCTTTTGTTTGAATGAAACGTTAATATTCTCTCTCATTAATATCCCTCTTAAATAAATTTATTTCCTATTATAAAAATTATCGTTTTATTATTTTTTAGTTATCCTTTTTTTTGTTTTATGCATATATTCAACTATTATTATTATTATTATTATTGTGAATGAAAATTTTAAATATAATAAAACTTTAGGTGAGTGTGTTTTATAATAGGCTTATTCTTTGTATTTTTATATTTACTATTTTTATAATAGATTTTGAATTTTTTTAATACATTAATTTTAATTCAAATTATTAAACAATTCTTCATTAACTTATGTAATTAACAAGAAAAATATCAATATAATATACTAAAAATATCATTATAATTATCATATATTAATGTAAAAAAATACATGTGTTGGATGCATATTTTATTTTTCATGCTTTATGAAGGTAAACATTATCAAAATTTTTTACTAATCAAACAATTTATTTTGTAACTTACCATGTATTTAACTAAGAAATATAAGTATTGTTAATATTTATGAGATTATATGTGTCAAAATATCATATTTCAGATGTTTTCTTTGTGAAAAATAAACAACTTAACATTTATATTTAGATATTGAAAAAAGAAAAATAAATATGTCATTCAAATATATATATATATATATATATATATATATATATTCGATCTATCAGACTTCAAATTCAAACATATTCATATTTTAAAAAAAAAGTGCTACTTAATGTGATCCAGAGCGCTCAAAGCATTAAAGATTCGTTGCTTATTTCAGAATGGTCAATTATGAAAGCATGAGCTAAGAAGATCATGGAAGTAATGTAAGGATTTATTCAAGCTACTTTGGACAAATTCAATTCAAATTCAAATTGCAAGAGACCAATAGTCAAGATGGGCTTGAAAGAGGAGGAACCAGCCTTGGTATACTTGATTCGGGCTAACTAGATGGTGAGCATTGGAAATGAAGATTTTTGAAGTAAACAAAAAGGCTAGAAAAATAATTTTAAAGTTGTAATTGCATTCCTTACATCGAGAGCTTTGAAACAATATATTATGGGTCCAAATTATGCCCAAGTTACGGCCGTTTAAAATCAATGGCTCTATAAGTCAAGGCCTATGCGAGTATGAGTTTTTAATTTTAGGGGTTTTTTTTCATATTTTTAAGTTAAATTAGGGTTAGCCATCTTATATAAACATTCTTTTATATTCTTTTGAATAAACTTTGACAATATTAAGTTTAATATCATTGAGAGGATTTTCTCAACTTGTTCTTTGACTTATTAAATGAGTTGCTAACCTTTGTGACATCTTATTTAGCAATCTAGATTATATTTATTTTTTTAGGTTCTTATCAATCTAGTTGTGAGTTTTTCTAAATAGATCTAAAGAGGTTCTCATTGTTGAATTTGATGATTTGTTTATTCAAATTGGTTGCAAAAAAAAAAAGAAAGACCACATGCGTTATTGAGAGTTGAAACCGAATTTTTTGACAAAAAATGCAGAGGTGTTGACAAAATTAATGTGTATGGATTTAATGCATGCAAATAAATGGACAATAATTTGTTGAATTTCAAGGCTACTCTTCCACTATAAATATGAGCTTCATTTCAAGAGAATTGCATGCCAAGCTTAAGAGAATTTGAGAGAATTTTAAATTCATAGAAAATAATTCATTAGAGAATTATTGTGAGAGTAAACAATTGGAAAGTGTGGGCAATTGAGAGTTATTTTCTTTCAAGTGTATATGAAGGTACTCAGTGTATTTAGGTTATGGAAAGTGAGTTTCTTTACTCAAATATTATACTAAATAATCGTTAAATATATTTCTCTTGCTTCGTGGACGAAGGCATAATCGCCGAACCACGTTAAATTCGTTTGTCATTTATTTTCTATAATTATTTAGTGCGCTTGATTCCATTCTGATCACAACAAATAATATCAAAGCCAAAGGTTTGTACTTGGAGTATATGTACGTACTATTTATATATACGATACTATTTAAAAATATGATACTGTTCATATATATGATAGAGACGACCATTTGTACTTGAGAGACAGTTTATTATAAGTATTGTGCATTTATGCATGTCTAGGAAAGTTCTGTCAATAAGACAATAAGAATCTAAGGATTTTGGGTTTTAAGTGGAGCCGTTGTAACCCCTCCACTCTTCTGGAAACTTTCTTGCTGCATATATTCACGAGAAATTAACATCATAGAGATTGTTTTTCAAGTGTAAATAATTTATTGAGAAAATGGTAGAAGGTGAAACTTCCAGAATTGGGGAGAGATCTACCCAAACTATTTCAAGAAACACTTCAGCTAGAAGGCGAGGCATGTCGCATCGTCATACAACACCTATTATTGGAGACCAGAAGATTGATGTTGAAATTTTTGATAGGAAAATCAACTTCAGCATGTAGAGGCGTGAAGTTATAGATGCCTTTATTCAAATCGATCTCGATGTTGTTCTAAAAATAAAAGACACTTCTATGACGAAGAAAGTTGGGATCGTATGAATGAGAAAGCTTGTAGTCAAATTAAATCTTGTTTGACCAATGAGGTGAAATATCTGGTAAAACATGAGGAGTATGTGATGACTTTGTGGCATACATTAAAGGAAAAATACCTGCTGAAAAGTCCTGAAAATCATCTTCATATAATGAGCCAAGTGTATGACTTTTAAATGAAGCATGGGGTGTCAATGCACGATCATGTCTCAAGATTTGAAAAGTTACTTGCTGATTTAAAGAATCTTGATGAGGATATTAAGGATGAAGTTAAGGCTATAATTCTGATGCACTCATTGTCAGTAGAGTATAGCCATTTTGTGACTACCTTAATATATGGAAAAGCGTGATCATCTTAACAGATGTTTGTACAGCGATTAACTAATTTGGAGATTCGAAATAATGATAAACATTTTTAAAGAGCATCATCTGATGTTTTGATAGTCAGAGAAAGGACAATAAAGAAAAAGAAGAAGTATAGTGGAAAGAATTCTCGGTCCAAATCGAGAAGCAAAAATATAGTTCAAGATGAGTGTGCCTTTTGTCATGAAAATGGTTATTGGAGGAAAGATTGTCCGAAGGCTCAAAAAAAATGGGAAGAAATCAGTAGTAGTGAATACAACACTGAAAGATGATGACTCTGATTATTCACCAAGTATTATGCCTCCAATATATGTGGCTAGTACAAGTGAGTGGATACTTGATACTGGAAACAACCTATCATTTGTGTCTTATTATAGAATGGTTTACAGATTTTCGTAATTTGTAATCTGGAGCAATTGTGATGAGAAATTATCAATCTTATCGCACAATGGAGATAGAAACAATTCGACTCAAAATATTTGATGGAATGATCAGAAAACTGAAAGAGATTAGATATATTTCAACTTTAAAGAAAAATATAGTTTCTATGGGTGCTCTGAAGCTAATGACTATAAGGTTACTATTAAAAATGGTATAATGAAGTTCACATATAGGCTATGATGATTCAGCAAAGAGTCATGCATCATAATTTGTACTATTTGAAGGGAGTTACTACTGATGAAGTTAATATTGTCGAGGCGTATAGTGAACCACCAAGTTATGGCATGTATGATTAGGACATGTTAGAGAGAAGTCTTTGCAAACTCTGATGAGGTATGGGCTTTTAAAATGTATCAAAACTTATAAATTAAATTTATTTAAGCATTATGTAGTATGCAAGAAAACAAGGGTCAAGTTTGATACGATTAATCATGATGCTCGTGAGATCGTTGAATATATTCACAGTGATGTATGAGGACCAACCAATACTGTATCAATTGGTGGAAGCTATTATTTTGTTACATTTGTTGATGATTTCTCTAAACGTGTGTGAGTGTACACCATGCGAATAAGAGATGAGGTTCTAGAGATTTTCGTGAAATAGAAGAAATTGATGGAGAATCAAACTGGCTGAAAGATCAAAGTATTAGGATCTGATAATGGGATGAATATACTTTTGATCTGTTCTTGCAAGTATGCTAGAGTGAGGGTATACAAAGACATTTTACGGTAGACATACTCTGTAATAAAATGGTATGGCTGAGCGTATAAATCATACTTTGCTGGAGCAAGTACGTGTATGTTATTTAATGTTAGTTTAGATAAAAAAATGATTTGGATTGAAGGCTGTGACCTACTCAAGTCATTTAATAAACCGATTGTCTTCTGCTGCAATTGAAAATAAAACTTCTATGAAAATGTGGTTTGGAAAACATGCACAAGACTATGTATCCATTCGTATGTTTGGGTGTCCAGCTTATTATCATTTAAAGAATGATAACCTTGATCATCGTGCAAGAAAAGCTATCTTTACAAGATTCAAAGGTGGAGTTAAAAGTTTCAAACTTTAGAATCTTAAAGATAAAAAGTTTGTGCATAGCATAGATGTCACCTTTGATAAAGCTTCTATGTTAAAGGCTTCAAGTTCTCAGTAGGTGGAGAACAAGACCAATGAAACATTACAGCGAGTAAAGTTTGATGCAACATCATATGCACCGATTAGTTATATAGAGAAGAATTTAGCTTTGAAGGTGACATCAAGAATTGAAGAAGAGGTTGTTTCTATTGATGTTCCAGAAGAGGAAGAAACAGCTGAAATTATAGATGATGAAAAGAAGACTATATTAACAAGAAGGCCAAAAAGAGTGATAAAGAAACTCGGATGGCTTACAAAAGATACGTGGTAACTTATGTACTTCCAATTATTAATGATGATATACTCAACACTTTTGAGTGAAATATTATGCACTAGTAAAAGTAATCAGTGAAAGTTAACCATGGAGGAAGAGATGAAATTTCTATCAAACCAAATGGAACTGTGGAATTACTAGAGGAAGGTTATTTGCAATATATGGGTCTACACCAAGAAGCAAGAATCTCTAAATCAATCAACTCTTCCATATAAGTGCTTCGACTCAGAAGGTATGACTAAATGAGTTTTACTCCAAATGTAAAGCATACTCCATTGTATCTACTTACATTGCAGAATATGAGTTAGAGTGACTCAATTGATGTTCAGTTCTTACATGGAGATTTGAAGGAAAAAATCTATATGACTCGATCTTGTGGTTTCAAAGTTGCTGGAAAGGAGAATCATGTGTATAGATTGATTAAATATTTGTACAGATTGAAACAATCACCAAGACAGTGGTACAAAAGATTTGATCAATTTATACAAGGGTAGAAATTCACTAGAAGTGAATACGATCACTATGTTTACTTTAGAAGACTATAAAATAGAGCTTTCATCTATTTGTTACTCTATGTCGACGACATACTTATAACTTCAAAGTATAGATGTGAGATTAAGAGATTAAAGAAACAGCTGGCTTCTGAGTTCAAGATGAAAGATTTGGGTAATGCACAAAGAATACCTAGGATAGAGATTCACAAAGACAAAAAGAATAGAAGCATATAGTTGACTCAAAGTCTTATTTAGAAAGTGTTAAAAAGGTTCAGTATAGATGACAAAACTAAACTGCATGTACTCTTCTAGCTTGTTATTTCAAATTAAGCTCTTCTTCATATCCTTCCTCTCAAGAAGAGTACGACTATATGACTCGTGTTCTATATGCTAGTGCTATGGGTAGTCTTATGTATGCTATGGTGTGTACAAGGCCCAATATATCTCAAGCTGTGAGTATAGTTAGTCAATACATGCATAATTTGGGTAAACATCACTGGCTTGCAGTCAAGTGGATTCTCCGATATCTGTATGGGACAATTGATGTTGGGTTTTGTTCAAGAAGGATCGTGGTTAACAATGTATTGGATATTGTGATTCTGATTTCGCCGAAGACCTAGACAAGCGAAGATCAACAATGGGCTATGTATTCACATTGGGTAGAGGTCCGATTAACTGGAGGTTGATTCTACAATCGACAATTGCTCTGTCCACTACAGAAGTAGAGTACATGACAGTAATTGAGGCTATAAAATAAGCTATCTGGTTGAAATGTTATGTAATTTATGGGTAATCTAGGAGAACATTAAAGTTTTCTGTGATACTAGAGTGTAATATTCCATACGAAAAATCAAACATATCAGGTTCGGATGAAACACATAAATGTACAATATCATTATGTGAGAGATTATCGAGGGCGGTGATATATTATTGAAAAAGATTGATACTAAGGATAACCCATCAGATATGTTAACAAAGATAATTTCTGGAATTAAGTTTCATCATTGCTTAAAACTGATTTAAATACTTCGATTGTGCAAAGTTATTTCCTTTGGGAATTTAGACTACCATTGGCTTGATCCCAGATTTTGGGTACGTAGGCAGTCATGGAGATGTAGTCACTTGGGGGATGATAATTCATTGATAGTCGACTCAGATTTAGACAAATCTTCGCCGAGGTGGAGAATTGTTGAATTTGGTAATTTGTTTATTCAAATTGGTTGAAAAAAGAAGAAGGAAGACCACATGCATTAGTAAGAGTTGGAAACGAATTTTTAGCAAAGAATACAAAGGTGTTAACAAGTGTGCAAAGGTGTTGACAAAATGTACATGGCTTTAATGCATGCAAATAAATGGTCGGTAATTTGTTGAAATTGAAGGCTATTCTTCCACTATAAATATGAGCTTCATTTTAAGAGAATTGCATCCAAAAATAAGATAATTTAAGAGAATTTTAACTTCAGAGAGAAATAATTCATTAGAGAATTATTATGAGAGTGATCAATTGGAGAGTGTGGGCAATTGAAAGTTATTTTTTTTAATGTGTATGAGAGTACTGTGTGTATTTGGGTTCTGGGAAGTGAGCTTCTTTACTCAAATATTGTACCATAAATAATTATTAATAATATAAATATTTTCTCTTGCTCCCGTGAACGTAGGCATAATCGCTGAATCACGTTAAATTCTTGTGTTATTTATTTTTTTATAATTATTTAATGTACTTAATTCTACATTCTGAGCCCAACATTCATCACTATCTAACTTTTATCTAATAAGAAAAGTAACTGTAGGAACTCTTCATATTGTGGTCCGATAGGGATGTCAATTCGCAAGTATCCACAATAAACATATTCAATTTTTATTGTTTTAATAGATAGCGTGAATAAGAAATTATCCTCTGTTTAATTAATAGGTACATGAATAGAAATAATTTAATTGTATTTAAATTTATTTGATGTAGTTGATTTTTTGTGTGGAATAATTATAAATTATAAATAATGTAAAAAATTTCATGGTAAAATTTAGAAAAGCGAGTGACGTGAACTACCCATAAAATCCAGCAAATACTCGTATCTGATGGGTATTGGCGAGTTTGAATATTACCTAAAATTTACCTAGTAATTAATGGATACAACTATCCAAAAAATTAACCGAAACGGATTTTGAAATACCCCAATCCATTTCAACCCGCCCCGTTTACATTGCTCAAGTTCGCATGATACTAGTCTCTACTGCAAAATTTTTGGGCTAAAGAAAGAGGCTGATTATATTAGGCCCAAAGTTGTGCACAAATTTCCAACAAGAGAATTAGTTAACCAATAATTTTTTTCTTAAAATTAAATGGTATTTCAATGTTAAATGATTTGAATTTATCCCTAATCTTCCTACATTCTTTCTTTTCCCTTTTTATAATTTCTTTTAAAGATAAATCAAGACAATGCTCATTGGTTAAAATGTCATTTTTTAAAATATTAATATACTTGAATTGATTTGCAATTCAGATAGCCATGAATATAAAAATTTGATTTAATGACATATTTCTATTTTTTAAAAAAATATTAAAAAATATGAAAACTAATATTTTATTTTTACAAAGTAATGAAATATAATCATTTCATTGTACAGTTAAAATAACTAACTAAACTACCAAAATTTTATAGTTAGGTTGGGAGATACTTTAAGGTGAATAATTCGAGTTTTTTCTAATACTGATAAAACAGAAAATATTATAAACAAGCTCTTACATAACAAAGCATGCTGTTTTTTTTTTTCTTTACTTCAATTACTGGCAATTTGTCTACTACGAAAGATTATTCATATATTTATCTTTTTAAGATTATGAGTTAGAAGGCTATTTTCTTGTTTGACACTATCATTCCATTCATTTATTAACAGAAACGTAAACAAATAGAGTTGTTAGAAAAGATGAATAGACGGTTTCAAGAAGCATCAAAGCCAAGTTCATCGGACGATAACTTTTTACTGAAAGCCATGAAAGCTATGGAAGCCATGGAAGACTGAGAAGGAGATGCAGCATTTGGTTCTGGTGCTGAAGTGAACCTGCACTGGCACGTTCTTTTTCGTGTCTATCTTACAATTTCTGATTATCTCTTCTTCTAAACCATCTTGTGGATGCAGGCATGTCGTTGGCAAGGTAAATATCAGCCAAGAAAACCAAAGTACTCCAACCGTGTGCACACTGATATGAGAATTAACAGATAAAATCAAACTCACTATGACCACGACAACCAGCCTCCAATGGTTGTGCAAGGATATAAATTTAATATCTTTTACCCAGACCTTATTGACAAGACATGAACTCCGCGACGTTGTTCCGAATCCGAGAAATTTTAGAATACATCAAAGATATTATGTCTACCATTTAAGAATGTATTATTTTAAAAAATTAACAAATAGTAGTTATATTAAATTCAACGACGCATGTCATACATGCTGTAGTTAGTTGTATTAAATTTGATGTATTCTAGAATTCTTTTCTGGATGGAAGCAGTGGTGAGACATGCGTCATAAAGTTTCATATTGGGCCTCCATGTGAGGACATAATGAGTTAATTTGATCTGAAAATTCTACTTTTGTATTTATTTTGTATAAGGTTGAATTACTTACAAGATTATCTTCAAAATGACAGGCTTTCCAAACTGTTAATAAGGAGTGAGAGCATTCTCATAAGAAAAGATACAATAGCACATTTAAACGTGGGATATTGCATTTATACTTCAACTTTAAACGCCACCGCTACCGCAGGTGATACTTGCCTGATCCTGGTGCCGATTTTAAGGAAACGTTTAATATCATCACCAACAACAAAGCAGCAATTGAAGCAAATACTTTCTACTCTTCTCCCCAGACGTAACTTAGCGAGACTTAAATGTTAATATTATTGTAAATGATTGAAGAACAACTTAATTGTATCGTTGACTTGTGACTTGTAACGATAGAAGTACAACTGATAACAATTTGTCAACTTAGAAAAAGACTTGTATAGGTCAGTTCTACCACCTTAACTAGAATCAATCACTAGTGTTCTGTCATTTATTAGAATAATAAGTCCTATTATAAGATACATAAGTTTTTTAATATTAAATTTTGATGAGTCCAAATGTAGGATCTATTTATGATTTCATAATAAAATCATTGTTATACCAAATAACAGACTACCAATAACCGGTGCGGAGGTAGTGGAAAATAACTGGAGCGGAGATGGTGGAGTGACTTGTATAAGTTTTTATGTTGACATTACAGTTCATTTCATAAGAAATTGAAACTTGAGCTACCACTACAACTTGTACTGATTAGCATTTAACAATTTGCCATGATAAGCCCCTTGTTTTTTCAATCGTTTTAAACACAAATTGACATGTTAAAGCTAATTGGCGAGTGGCGACATGAAAATTATTCGTCATCATTTTTGGATTTTGGATGGACGCGATAATTTTGTTGGCAACTATTGGGCTGGAAATGCTTAATCGGCTTGTTGGCAACTTCCAGGCCGAATATTAGTACACTTACAATTAGACACCGGAAAGTTTACTAACTAAACCCACCACTAAAATTTAAAATTTTTCTTAATAAAATCTTGCTGAATTAGATTATATAATACTTAATTTTTACTAAATAAATCAATCAAATAAATATACATAGTCATTAATGAAATTTTTAATTGTATATAACCGGATATCCTATGTTGATGTTGTTTTCCCGCGTCCCTTCAAACAGTGCTAAAAATCTTCTGCTCGCGTCTAGCTCGAGCTCGAGCAGGACTGCCTCTCAATTCTAACCTCTCTGTCTTTTCCAAGAACGAAAGTCTCCCGGACCTGTACTCACAGAAAACAAGGTCAGGGGTCGCCGGGTGTTGTTCCGGCGAAAACCCTCCGACGCTCAAGTCAGTGATCGGGTTGTTCTTTTTGGTATCCCTCTTAGTTAGAGAGACCGGAAGAATGAAAGGGGTATTTTAGCCTTCCTTTCTGAATAATGGAATTTTTCAGAATCAGTGTAAAGGGAAGCAAAGATAGGAATAACCTCTGTGAATTTTCGGAACCCCTGCAATTTACCTGTTCGTTTCCTTTTATCCTCCATTTTTCCTGCCTTTTCTCTCCGAGAGCATCCGTTCCCGCGTCGGTAGTGTCTGGGTCCCTCTGACAGCCGGGATTAGCGTAATATTCCCTGGGGATGCGCGGATTGTCTCCTTAACTTGGTTCACATGGCCAGATCATCATGTCGGGCATGCGCGTAAGGAATGATAACACCATGGGGGCATGTGCCGGCCATCGGCAACAATACCACCACCATACCATGTGGGGCCTTGATCAGACATCGAAAGGTGTGCGGGATGAAGAGGAAACGGGTCGGACTGTCCTGAGCCGGGTCTTACGTTCCATTTGTCCTATGATTGGCGTAGCCTAGTTGTGCTCGAGAACTTGACTGCAGTGAGCAGAAAGGAGAGCTCGGGTCTTGATCAGCCATCGAGCTCTTCGTCCTTGTCCAGCCTTGACCGGGCCTGATGACCTCGAGCAGGCAAGTGAGCTCGGAGCTCAGACGGCTCTGAACTCCTCGACCTTGACCAGCTTTGACGTCTAGTGAGATTGTCTTCGTGCCAGTGGTCGGGACTTCTGCTCGAGCTGGATTGACCTCGGGGTATTTTATTTGAGCTGGAAGGGCCTCGAGGAGACCTGTCCGATATTACCCAAACACCAGTCCCCCAGTTTCTAGTCTTTTGAGTAAAACGAGATAAGACTGGAAACTTATTAGTGATGGGCCGACTTCCCCGGCCTTTTACACTCCCCCACGTTCTCCAACTGTCTTCCACTACCGTCATTTCGCATTTAATGCAGGACACGTGGACGAATTCTGACCGTGCGTTCAAATTTTGAAAGGACGTGACTCGAAAGGTCGTGCCCTTTGATCTACGTGCCGTTTGCTGAAGAGACGCGCCTTTCCCCTTTCTCCCTTTAAAAACCCTTGATTTCTTCACTGTACTTCCTATTGCTCATTTTTACTCAACCCGAAATTTTCTACAAGTGCTTCTTCGTCTTCCTCTTCCGTGTCAGAGTTATTCCCGGCCGTATAAACCTTTCTCTGTATCCAAGTACAACCACTTCTTCTTTCTATCTTCACCATTCTTCCTTCTCCCGGGTCCTTGATTTCATTTGGGTAGGTTATACTCTAGGAAAAAATGTCTGGTAGAGCCCGTAGAATGTCCCTTGAGGAATCTTCCTCTTCTAGTGAAGTAGAGCCCCTTAGTATAATTCTCGTAAGGGATTCTAGTTCAAGGGCATTGCCTACGGCGGAGGCCCAGCTGCATCGGGAGGAAAGAGCCAGCCAAAGGTCTGAGGGTAGGGGATAACCCATTGACCAAATGAGATGTGAAACCACCCAGTCAGACTTGGATAGGCTTAGGCATACCCATCATATACCCGATAGTGTAGATTTACGGTTGCCGGGCAGGGGTGATATCCCCAGCCGTCCCCCTCAAGGGTATACGACCTTCCATCTGGAATGCTTCAGATGGGGGGTCAGGCTGCCTCTCCAGCCTTATTTTGCCCGGGTTTTGTCCAGATTTCGTCTGGCCCCGGGGCAGTTGAACCCGAATGGGTGGAGGGTCCTTTCCGGACTCTTTGTGCTGTGGAAATGGTGCAATCTGGGTGAACCCTCCGTAGGAGAAATAAAGCACCTGTATCAGTTGAAGTGCAGCCCGAAGGATGCTGGTTGGTATTACCTTACCTCCAGCCTGAAGGGTAAAAAGCCCATCACTGATCTCCCAACTTCTGGTGGCAACTAGAAGAGCAAATTCTTCTTCGTTGGGAGAGAATGGGAGCACGCTGCACCTCTCACCGAGGGGATCCCTTCGGTTCCACGGCATTTTTGCACTCCAGGTTGTCTATCTGTCCGGTGAATTCTCATTTTCATTTTTTCTGCTCGCATCTGTTATCATTATTTTGCCTTGGCTGTTTTTGCAGTTTCCTGGGGTGCTTCTCTCAGAATTGGGAAGAGCTTCAAGCACACGTGAAGACTGCTCTTGTCAACGCGAGCTCGTGCTGGGAGCTGCTTACACCCCAAAATTTTTTAGAATTTGGTCTAGTGCCAGCAGAAGATATGAGGGGGGTGCGTGAGATGATGCACAGGCGTGTAGGAACTACCGGAGGCACGAGCACCTCAAAGAGACCACGAGCAGAAACAGATGCTCCGCCTCCACCTGCTCGAGTTCACCCTTCTGCTCAGCAGGCAGCACGAACAGAAGAAGGTCCTCCTCGCAGCGTCAGAGGACTGCGGCCTCAGCTCACCCTCTACCCGAAGATGTGTAGGAGCAGGGTCTGCCCAGCCGTGTCGAGCCTTACCTGAGGAACTTTACTGGGGAGATGGATGACAGGTTCTTGGACGGGCTGGAGTCCTATGATGCTGACGAGCTACTTAATGCTCTCCAGTGTCTCTCTTCCCGAACTTCAGCGGCTGTAACTAGGCTCAAGGCCAAGACCCAAGACTCTCATGAGGAACTTCGAGCAGAGATCCAGAACTTGGAGCAGACTGTCGGGGAGTTGAAAGAGGAGAACTCGAGGCTCCAAGAGGAGAATGCAACCTTTGCAGAGAGGACAGCAGTGTCTGACTCTAAGGTTACTCAATTTTAGAGGGAGCTGACTGTCATCTGTGAGGAGTTGATCGAGACTCGGAAGGATTTGGACATCCAGAGATCTTCCTACGAGAAGACCATGGAGGGGGAAACTTCTCGTCTCTAAGGGCAGATAGATGCTTTGAAGGTCCAGCTCGCAATCGAGTACAACAATGGGGTGGACTTCAGCTATGACTGCCTCGTGTATGCCTTGGGCAAGGTACATCCTGAGGTCGACCTGTCTAAGGTCCAAGAGGATGTTGTCGAGTACATGCATATTCACGACGTCCCGGTCCAAGGGTCTGAAGCTTCCCCTTCCGAGCCCCGAGTTGAACCTGAGGAAGTTGTTCCTCCCCCTGCTGCTGCTCAAGGTGCTCCTCCTCCTGCTGTTCAAGATGCTTCTCCTGCTGTTGTTCAAGATGCTTCTCCTGCTGTTGTCGAAGATGCTCTTCCTACTTCTACTGAAGATGCCCTCACTTGTTTGAGCTATCTTTTTTTTTTATTCCCTGTAATTGTAATCACTTCAATGAAATAAAAAGGCATATGTTGAACAACTCCTTTTTGTGTTCGTGTGTATATTCTCTTGTTTAATGTGTCTTGTATGTGGGATTGACTTCATATACTTGCTAAGTGAGAATTTTGTAAGTGTTGGACTTTTTATTTTGTTTTATGCCCAAGTGTATTACTGCGTGTATGATTCTTTAAACTTATGCTTGGCAAAGATTTACCTTAAGTTAGGCTGAAAGCCTTTGGCCTGTTTCGTGAGCTCGATCTTTCTGGACCGACGTTCGGCTCGTGCTTTGTGGCTTTATATTGCGAGCTCATTTACTTCGAGCCCACTTTTGGTTTATGTTTAAATTCAATGTAATCTCCTCGCGCTTTTCTTGCTCGAGCTTATAATTGGCCACACCTGGCACCGTCCAGCCTAAGACTTAAGCTTTGGGACTTATGGCGTTAGCATTCTTCATGAGCTTCTTCTGCTCGGCCTTCAATTGGCCT
This sequence comes from Murraya koenigii, assembly GCA_025617385.1. NCBI lineage: Eukaryota > Viridiplantae > Streptophyta > Magnoliopsida > Sapindales > Rutaceae > Murraya > Murraya koenigii. The sequence continues at coordinate 17,806,767 of CM046818.1, forward strand.
TCATGAGCTTCTGCTCGGGCCTGCAATTGGCCTCGCTGGGCACCGTCCCGCCTAAGACTTAGGCTTTGGGACTTCTGGCCTCAGCGTTGTCTTTATGAGCTTATGCTCGCTGCAGATTGGCCTTGCTAGGTACCATCCCGCCTAAAGACTTAGGCTTTGGGACTTCTGACCTTAGCGTTCTTCATAAGCTTCTTCTGCTCGGCCTATAATTGGCCTCGCTATGTACCGTCCTGCCTAAAGGCTTAGGCTTTGGGACTTCTGACCTTAGCGTTCTTCATGAGCTTCTTCTGCTCGGGCCTGCAATTGGCCTCGCTAGGAACCATCCCGCCTAAGGCTTAGGCTTTGGGACTTCTGGCCTTAGCATTATCTTCATGAGCTTCTGCTCGACCTGCAATTGGCCTCGCTAGACACCGTCCCGCCTAAGGCTTAGGCTTTGGGACTTCTGGCCTTAGCGTTGTCTTCATGAGCTTCTGCTCGGGCCTACAATTGGCCTCGCTAGGTACCGTCTCGCCTAAAGGCTTAGGCTTTGGGACTTTTGACCTTAGTGTTCTTCATGAGCTTCTTCTGCTTGGCCTACAATTGGCCTCGCTAGATACCGTCCCACCTAAAGGCTTAGGCTTTGGGACTTCTGACCTTAGCGTTCTTCACGATCTGCTTGGCTTCAACTTGAATTTATATTACAAATGTTTTTCTTACTCTTACATGCATTTGAGTTTTTACACATCCCCATTTTGGGAAGGAATCTTACATTAACACTTACAATACAAGGAAACTTACTGGAAGTATTTCATCAAGAGTTGTGCGTTCCACGGCCTCTTGACCTCTCGTCCATCCGGATGGGTTAGCCGGTATGCTCCTGGTCCAGCTAATTGAGTGACTCGATAAGGACCTTCCCAATTTGGTCCTAGCACACCTTGCCTTGGGTCCTTCGTGCTCTGGTTGACTCTTCTGAGTACCCAATCACCCACTTGGAACCGGCGAATGTGCACATTTCGGTTGTAATAACGAGCCACTTTCTGTTGGTATTCTGCGATCTTAGCAGCGACCCTTTTCTCTATTCTCTTCCAGCAAGTCCAGACCTGCACACATCTGCTCGTTGTTTTGCTCCTCATTGAAGTGTTCCGTCCGATGCGTCCCTATTCTTATTTCAGCAGGAACCACTGCTTCGTGCCCAAACGCCAAGGAGAATGGGGTCTCTCTAGTGGCTGTTTTGTGTGCGGTTCTATAAGCCCACAAGACACCGGGCAGCTCGTCCACCCAGGCTCCTTTTTGCTCACCAAGTCTGGTCTTCAGGAGACGTTTTATGGTCTTGTTCGCAGCTTCTACTTGTCTATTGGCTTGTGGGTGTGAGGGAGAGCAAAACTTCAGCTCTATCCCCAGATTTCGGCAGAAGTCTCTGAACTTGCCATTATTAAACTGTCTCCCATTGTCGGTGACCAATGCATGAGGAATCCCATACCTGCAAATTACATTTTTCCAGATGAAGTCAGTGGTTTTACCTTCCGTGATGCTGCTCAAGGCTCCCACTTCGACCCATTTGGTGAAATAATCGATTGCGACTATGGCATGGGTGGCGGACGCTTTCCTTCTAGCAGTGGCTGATCAAGTCAATTCCCATCGAGCAAACGACCATGGTGAGTTCATCACCGTAAGGTTCTCCGGAGGTCGAAGTTAGGTAGTTGGCAAAACTCGGCAACTCTTGCAGCCTCGGTCTTCTCCCGAGCATCTTGATGCATGCGAGCCAAAAGTATCCTTGCCTCAAGGCCTTGAAAGCCAAGGACCTCGCGCCAGAATGATTCCCGCAGATTCCTTCGTGTATCTCTCGGAGGACATAATCAGCCTCCTCCTGATCTAAGCACCGCAGCAAGGGGAGAGTGTACCCCCGTCTATATAAGACCCCATCGATGAGAGTGTACCTGGCCGCTTTACACTTTAATTTCCTTGCTTGCTTCTTATCGGTCGGCATTGTCCCTTCCTTGAGGTAAGAAACGATTGGCTCCATCCAGGTGTTGCTCGTTGATAAGCTCATCACCTCGTCCCCCTGCTCGATGCTCGAGCAGGTCTTGATTTCCAAAGGGATAGACTTCGGTATTTTAGGGTCCGGAGCACGTCTAGTGAGATCGTCTTCGTGCCAATAGTCGGGACTTCTGCTCGAACTGGGTTGACCTCGGGGTATTTTATTCGAGCTGGAAAGGCCTCGAGGAGACTTGTCCGATATTACCCAAACATCCTATTCTATAAATTAAATATTTGTAGAATTTTTTTTGATGAGTTGTATATGTTTTTCTTACCGAACGAAATTCAAACAAATAAGTAATTTCAAAAATTATGTGTCTTTGTCCGGCCCACTAATATTTTTCCACACGTCAGACAAATGTACACACTATATAAACCGAGGACAATTTATACAAACAATTTTTTTTCTGATTCGGTTACAGTTGTCTACACAAAACTTTTGTAATATAACCGAACAAAATTCAGAAAATGAAAGATAAGATAAAGCCATATATTCCATTTTTTTTTTTCCATACATTTGCTAGTTGTACGGACTTTTTAAACCGAACAAATTATATTTGTTCTGAAAACATAAACTAACCAAGTTTCAAACTGTTCTTCAAAAATTCTAAACTGTAGAGTTTAAAACATAGAAAAACACACATTTTTGTGGTTAAATTCGTGATATTGGTATTCTCTCCAATGAGTTAATATAAGTCACTCTTAAGTGCTTATGAATTGAATATAATTTTCTTTTAAGATTTGAGATAAATATGATTCTAAATAAGAATAGAATTTTAGGGTTTAATAAAGAAAATTTTATGTAAAATTTGCTGTAGATGTGGGTTTAACAATGGGTGCATAGTGTGAAAATTCATGTATTTAATTATAGAGTAATGCTACACATTCTAAATATTTTATCTCAAATAAACATTCTAAATGATATGGTATTTATCAATTGGTTAGTAAGATAATATAATTAATTTACTTTAATTTTACCAAAAATTTGATAAATACCACATCATTTGAGATGGTTATTTTGGATAAAAAAAATTGAAATATGTAGCATTATTATTAATTATATTATGTCAGCCTTGATAGTTGTTTGCATTAAGAACAATTTAATATTAAAAAATTCATAAACAAGTTGTGAGTAATTTTGTGTGTTCAAATAACTTCATTCTTGTAATAATTATTTCAAAATTATAAGTTTAAATACCACTTATTTATACTTGAAAAAAAAAACACATGATTTATTTGTTCTTAATGCTGAATAAGATTTAATTTAAGATCATGTGCTGTGAAGGGATGCGTGTCAAATTTGTATCGATAGAGTTGTGTCGTTAAGTTCTTGTTCCACCAACAAAAACTCACAATGAGTCCCATTGAGCACCATGAAATACCAACGCTTACTAGACAAGCCGCTTACTCTTATATACATTTATGATTTATATAAACATTAAGCATTAAGCACGAAATGATTCAAGCATCCTTCTCATAAAAAAGAGAAACAATATGATTGATCAATCACCAAGTGCTTAGAGAAACAACGACAGTAAATGCTAACTAAAGATCAATGGCTAATTAGAATTGTTGTGACCCCTAAAATTCTCCGAATCAATACCGTGAAACTCCAATTAACTATTAGAATTGTTGAATCCAAATCCTCTCAAAAGACCTTTTCTTTTCTTGGTCATCTCAAAGAGTGAACATAACCATCAATCAATCTTTTGCCTGACTTATGAATAACTAACGTATCTTTTATGTACCCTAAAACTTGGGTGTTGTTTGGTATATAGGTGCTGTGAAATAAAAGTTATAGCTACTATAATATAATTAAAGTCAGGGATAAGTTAGCAAATAAAAAAATATATATACTCTAATGCACTGTATTTTGTCCTCTAACATATTAAAATTTATATTGTTTTTATCTTTTAGTTCATCCTTAACTTTAATATAGTCACTATCTCTGATTGGAAATCTACTCACTTATTTTTTTATTTTATTATATATATCTATAATAAAAATTAATAGTGTGATTTTAATTTTGATAAAAATAATAAATATATATATATTTTTTTCATATAAGTGTGGGATAAAACAAATTTAATTTCTAAACTACAATAGTGTTTACCAAATACTTAAAGTATTATAACTTAAAAATTATAGTTATCCAACTATAATACTAAACATGAGCTTAAACACGTATCACAAAGATGCTTAGTGCATGTTTGGTTGAGGAGAGGAGATGAGAGGAATGGAAATGAGGAGTATGAGAAAATGAGGGTTAATCTCAATTTTATTATTTGGTTTGACATAATAATATGCCACATCAATTTGAAGAATATCGTTTATACAAAATAGTTGTGGCTATATCATTATTACTTTAGGGTACGTTTGATATATTGTATTGTATAATATTATATTGTATTAGCATTGTATTGTAATAATTCTATATAATATTTTTTGCTACATTGTACTGTACTAATTTTTAATTATATTATATTAATTTTAAATTAATATTATTCAAATTTTTCATATTTTTTATATTTATTATTAGTTATATTAAATTTTTTTTAAAAAATAATTAATTTTTATATATTAATTATTATAAAATAATTAAATAATGTAATATTATATTATATTTTTATATACTATTTAAGTATTTATTACTATTTATATTAAATTATAAATTTATTAATAAATTATAAATTTAAAAAAATATATAATATTATTGAATAATAAATTATTAATTTATATTAATAATTATAATGTAAAAATAAAAATTAATATTATATAATATTTTATTATATTTATTTTTATTATTATAAAGGAAAAAAAAAAAAAAGTGGGGAAAACTAATGCGCCAACTGCTACATTAGCACACTCCTTGAATGCAATGTAGCTTTACCGCCAAACATGAATTTTGTATTAATTTAATACAAAACAATGTTTTGTCCTGTGTTATACAGTACCAAACTACCCCTAAATTGCTTAATAGTTGAACATAGCCCTATGAATGTATGATTGTTATTCAAAACACGGTAAAAATACCCGTGCGTTCTTTATGCCTTTATTATTATTATTTTTTCATACTAGCTACCTATTTTATATTAAATTAATCAATTAGGGTAATACTCATGCAAACTTCATTAGAATAGATGGAACTATGCAATACATAAAAGTAGTAAACAAACGAACAGACAAAATTAATAGCATATATAAATATATGAAAAGTCAAATTAAGGAGGAATCAATTAATCAAAGATACGTTAATAGAATAAAAGTTAATTAATAATGAGTGGTTCAAGGGCATTTGGGTCCTCCTCTCTTAGTTTTCCAGTTATTATAGCAGGGGCAGGATTGCTTGTTTCCGTAAAATCCAGCAGGCACACACAAGCACTTCGCGCAGCATTTTTGACAGAAGAACAAGCATGGCTTCCTGTATTGTGTCTTTGAGCATCTTGTCGTGCATCGTGGTCCGCAATCTGCATCACCACCATATATATATGCTCAAATTAATATGATTAGAGTTGAGATGTGCTGTAATAATAGGGATTTGGATTTAGTGCCGAGCTGATTTTGTTGTTGACCTTTTAAAAATGTATAATTGATAATTTATAGATAAAAATATAAAATTAATTAAATCTTAACGGTATATTATTATATATGCACGTGTGAAAAAAAATTGAGCACAGATCAACTCAACATTGAATTCAAATTCTGTAATAATATTACTCCGAGAATGACACTTTTCCCTTACATTTTCGTATTTTAGCACTTGGCACTTACTGGCCTTTATAGTTATTATATTATCATGTTACCTGTCAAAACATGAATACAAAGAATATGATTTTTACATGATTAGATTGAATTTCATGAGAGGTAAGTTCAAAACTTGACCTCTAAAAGTTCTTAAACCTATGACATTTTGACCCACCACATTTTCAATTCTAGCTCCGGCTCTCATAATCATGGTCTTGTAATCAAGAGACAATATGCATATGGGTCAATGCACCAAGCAAAACATGAACTATTTGCAATATTCTTCATTCTTACCTTGAGGTTGAAGACTTCCTTGGGTGGCACCGTACTGAAATTAAGGAAACAAGAATGTATTCCACATGAGAAATTGGAAAGGATGAAAGAACTAATTAATGGAATCGTGTAAAGCTACCTAGCTAGCAGTGCCTATCTGTAAATCTCACCGTGGAATGGGTGCCATTGCTACCACTTGGCTCTGCAGGCTGCGGAGTTGGAGCTTCAACAATGCTGGTAGCCTGGTCGAATCACAAAATTATGTATGTAAATTTACAAGAGTGAAGATTAATGAAACTCCATGCATGCAGTCTGATGATTGAGCTTGTTTTAGTTAAAGAATTAAACAGCATACGCAGAGAAAGAGACTTACATGGTTCTCTACAAGAAAAATAAAAATCAAAACAAGAGAGTATGCTACAACACTTAGCTTGCTTGCCATTTCCAGTAAGAGTGGAGCAAGTACAGAAAAGGAATAAAGAGAGATAAGGAAGCAAGAGTTGCATGTGAGAATGAGTGATTATTGAAGCGTTTTGGCTTATATTTATAGGCAGCTGAATACAAAATTGTTTATGTATTTCTTTTGTTTGGAAAGGTGCTTCATGCATTGCCACAATTTTAGGCAGCGGCATTCTTGTGCTTTACAAATGACAAAACCGGTATACAGTTAATGATTAAATTAAGTAATTAATCATTGCACAAAGGGTTAGAAGAATTTTGTAAAGAAAAATTTAGAAGAAATTTTAGAATACATCAGAATTAAAACAATGAATTAATGTATATGTGATACGTGTAATTAAATTTAATATAATATCTTATTTATATGGTAGTTTTTAAAAATAAATGCATACCTATCATGATTTCAATATACTTCTTATATATTCTATAATTTCTCAAAACATAGGCAAGACTTTTCTAATTAAATTGTCCAATCAACACATATATCTGTATTTAAATTTTCTTTCTTTTAACCACTACATGATTTGATCAATTTTGTCATATGTACATGCAAAATGTGTGGACAAATTGTATACATGACAAATGATTTTACGTTTATCCTCATCTGATCGTGTACATATAACAAAACATCGGTGTATATCTTATCACTAATAATTATACATTTATCCTCATCTCTGATCGTGTTCTGGGCAAATAAATCAAGTGTTAATTGGTAGTTAATTAATAAAAAAATAATGAAGTTAAATCCTATGCTTACACTACCACTATAAGACACATGGTAAGAGATTTTTAAAACGACGGTAGAGTTCCGATTAAGAGAAGTTCATATTCCATACATTTAACATTAGCTTCCGGCCTTTCGTGATCGTGACTAATTCATTGGTTAATTAATTACACTGTTCTGTCTTTATTTCTTCTAAACATATAATTACTAATTAGTTACCACTTACACTTCACCAACGACTGCATAAATCATGCATATTAACGAATAATATAGTATAATTGATTAATTAATCGTACTTTTTTAAGGGATCATAGCTGATACGATACAATAAGCGTGATGGACCGATGCATATAATCTTCAAAACCACAGAAAGATAAATCACAGATTGTCATCTCATTATCAAAATTCAGGGGCCTGTGCCAGACACGCAGCGATGACCATAGCTTCTCGTGATATTCCCTTCCGTGTGAAATGGGTAACATGAAAACGATAGGCATGTTCACTCACATGCATGCTCTTATATTAGGTTTAACACAGAGCCATATAGATACATGTCAGCAGCTAGCAGACAACCTTATAAGAAAACAACTTTGCAGAATCAAGGCTTCTTGTCAGTATATGGTACAAGAAACTCATCATTGAATAATGTTATATGCTCGTGATATTGTTTTGTTTGTTGCCATCTTATTTTTAATAATTTCTTTGATTCTTGTAATAATCTTGGAAATGTACGTAAGAGAGAGTGAGATACAGAAAGGTTATTGTTGATTAATTAGCCGCCCATGCAGACCATTGAGGGTTAGTTGTTTCAGTTGGTTCTGTTAGTTTGCTCTCGTGAACCATGCTCCTTGTTTGTTTGCGGAGAAAAGGAGGTTTTAATAAATATTTTTTCTCTTTGTATATCCTTTCACATCTAAGGATATAATAGCATGTGGTAAAGCTTGCGTTTTCTATTTGTGAGGCCATTGGGTTAAGCTCAATATCAACATTGTTGAGGGCAGCTGATCAAGCAGTGATGAAGCCAAAAAAAAATATTTACAATGGCTAATTTAAGTTTTTTTTTACTTTCTCATGTATGAAATTTATTTCAAAGACAAACAAATCTTAAAGAAAGTTTTGTTAACATGGAAGTCTACAATTATACACTATTTAAAGAGTTAAATTCATCTATTATGAAACTTGAATTGATAGTATCAATAAGTTTTCTTTCAGTGTAAATTTCTGTACAATTTAATATAAACTTCTTAAAGTATCTATTATTTTGGAATTTGAGAAATACCTTATGAATTAAATTCCTTTGACGAGGAAAATAACTAATTTTAAAAAATTAAAAATAAAATAAGTGATAAATTTTTTACCTTCACGGTATGTTAGAGTGAAAAGGAAATCTCTAAAATAAGATGGAGTGCAGAATGAGAAATTAGGGAAATGATTGTAGTTGTTTTCAAAACAATACTAGAATGGCAGTTTTGTAAATCTCGTAGTGGCAATTTCATGAAATTAGCGGCAGTTTTATAAATACTGCAGTGGCAATTTTGTGAAATTACAATAATGATAGTTTTGTAAATGTCTTTTTCTAAAATTTGGCTGGGCTACATCCCAATTTTGTGAAATTTTCAAATTATGTTGGATAGCCCTCCTGGCATTACTTAAAAAAATATATGTATCTAGATTCAGTGGACATCAAATTACAAGAAATCTATAAATTGTAACGAATCAATAAAATTCTTTTGATATACACAGGACTTGTTAATTAATCACGTATTAGGTTTCTTATAACAAATGGGCTTATATCTTGAATCTCTTCATTCAAATTTTTTATTTCTCAATATATCTAATCTAATCCCTATTTTATTCTTATTATAATTTTTATCCTTTCTCATACACTTTACTGTATAAAAAATTTAAAAAATATATGATTAAAATAGTTATGATAACTTTCTCTTTGTGCAGCAGTAAATTCTTTTCTCAAGTAAATATTTATAGACCACCTAATATTTTGACATTATTAAAAATACCCTAAAATGATTTTTTAATAACTATTCACTTCAAATTTACGAAGTGTATTATTACTCCACTGCTATCTTGACTCTTTTAAAAATTTGTTGAGAATATAAAAAAAAAAAAAAAAAAAAAAAGCAAGCTCTGATTTCGCTCAATCACATCAAACTCTGAAAAATTTTTCTCCTCTTCGTCACTTAATCTGTCCGTAAAATCACAGATCTTCTTCTTTTCCTCTTCACTCAACCGGTCCTCTACTAACTCATCAACACTCTCCTTTTCTTCTTCTCTGTAGCCCTCTTCTTCATCAATGCCAGTGCCGGAAGCCACTCCCTCCACTTCACTTTCTTTGTTGTTTGGTGGCCATGCTCTTCCATTTTGGGCAGTGGTGATTATTTTCTTTGGATAACCAAAATTGAAACTATTTGTTAATAATATGTAATTTTAGGTCGTTTAAATAGCGACCGCTTTTAACTATTTTCATCTTTATTATTTTTTACTACTTATTTTAAATGATTTTTTTAAAAAATATTAATTAGACACATAACATATATTAATTCAATAATTTAATATTAGAATATTTCACCAAGATTATGGTACCTAAAAATATATTTATTTTTTATATAATTAAAATAAAATACATAGGCTTTTATTTTTAGCCATCTAACTAGGTTAAAATAGTTATTTTATATTTAATGATAAAATAATTATTTTATCAACATACTGTTAAATCTTTTCACAAGATTAAGAAAAAAGTGGAGGGATGATACATTTTGTAAAGTAGTCGGTGAATATCTATCCTTTTATTTTTTGCAATGCAGCTGTGGATTTTTCTTCTACCAGTGCTGTCGTTGGTTTCATGCCTCGCCACCGTGGATTCTCACATTCTTTCTTTACATTACAGTGATATTTTTTGCTTCACTCTTTATCTTCAGATTCTTGTTTAATGGTCCAAGGCGTAATCTCAAATGCTAAGAATAGAAAAGGAAGGGGTTGCTTACTTTATTTGTATAAATGTTGTTAGAATTTTTTGATTCCCTATATACTATTCATGCCTTGCAGCTGTGGATTCCAATCGTATATCAATAGTGTTGTAACTCTTTTAATTAAATTAAAAAAAAACCCTTATTTCCCTGAAATGGGTACTAGCTAAGACTTTGCTGCGGAATCTTTACTCCAACATTCAACTCTTTCAGCTCAGCTTGCAATTGATGGTCATTGGATTTACCAAGTAAAGAGATCTTACTCAGAAGCATGCTGATGAACGAGGTAACTACAGTATTTTATACACATCAATATTGATAAGCCTAAGCCTAAGCCTACAACTGTACAAGATTTCGGGAATAAAAAAAAAACAAATTATATATATATATATATATATATATATATATATATATATATATATATATAAATTCAGTATCCTAAATTTATTAAAGTTTGAAAAAGTTATTAAAATCGTATGGTTTAATAGTATAATAACAGTGAAAGTTATTAAATCATATAATTTAATTGTGTAACGGTTTAATAGTTTTTTAGACATTAATAAAGTCCAAAAATCTTAGACCAGATTGAAATTATATATATATAAAAAACCAACTTTATTTTTCTAATCCTTTTTTATTTTTTACGGTTAAGGCATCGAATTTTTAAAAATTTAAATTCTGAGAAGTACTTTAGATTTTTGTTTTAAGTTAGGTGAGTTAAATTGAGACATAGTTGTCTAGTCTTCCAATTACTTGTTCTTTTCAACGAATGAAAAAAATTATTAGTGGATGGCATGAATTAATTTTTTTTCTTTTATTTTGGTTAAATGATTTGTGAAGATATTAGTAGAATTCACATGTGAGTACTTGAAAAACTATTAATACTTCAAAATCTATTGTGTAGACTGATCAAAAGTATTCTATTATGACATATTTGGTTTGAAGAAATATAAGGAAATGAGAGGAGAGGAAGGAAAGAAATAAGAAAAAAAAGATAAAATTCATATCCCAATCAAATAATGAAAATGAATTTAATCATATTTTTTTACTAATTTTCTCTACTCCTCTTTCCTTTCCATTTTTTTCCTCTCCTACCATTTCTTCCAACCAAACTTAACTTAATACTTCTGCTACATTCTATGCATCTTTAGATAGTAATAATAGAGGATCAAATTTGCATCAAATCAAAACTCTGTTTTCATGGTGAGCCTACAGGAGGATAAAAAAAATGTCTTCATTGCCTTCCCAATTTGTGTGTCAATTTGCATCCAATCAAACGTCGTTGGGCTCTAGCCCACTAAAATGAACCAACCCAACATTTCCTTCTGGATGGATTGACTTGTTTTGTACAAATTCGTAGACTGGTTTAGGTTGAATTTCAGCCAACCTAATGAGCTTGAGAACTCTGACCCAATTTAATTCATGCTCCCCTGATAAGAATTTGGATAGAGTGCTAAAATGGATTTTTGCTAAGTTTTTATAGTCTTTTGTCATGGCATGTGTTCATAATTGTTTACGGTTAAGAATTTTAATCCAAACCATAATAATGAACTGGAATTATACTTTTTTATTTATATTACAATTTATTGAAATAAAATCAAAGGTTTACAAAAATTTTAAATCCATATTGTTGATGTCAAATCAAACCTCTATACCAACATTAAATTTTATTTAGAGGAAAAACAGCTTGTTAATTTTTAAAAATATCCTACAACCACGAGTAAATAATATGTGAGTGGATGGTCCATAAGTAATGAAACCATAAGGGATAGTGATCGAAAGTTTTTTCTGTGTTAATCCTTTGGTGCTAAGTCATTTTCTAAGTTTATAAGAAAAATAAAATAAATTGTGTCTAGATTTTAATGAAATGAAAAAAAAAAAGAAAAAAGAAAATATCTTCTAATTGAAAATAGGAAGAAATAAAAGATAGAGTAGAGAGAGAAAAGATGAACTTACCTTCATTTGAATTTTCTAGGGCTTTTATAGAGATCGAAATCTCTTCCCTAAAATCATGTGGAAGGCCATTAATACTCAGCTCAGAAAGTATCTAATTCTTAATATTTCGAAGAAAATAAGTTGGGTTTATTTTGAATGAGTTCTACTTTCAAATTGACTTAATTAAAATGTCCCTTTATAGGATATCTACTTAGACGTTTTCCCCTAATAGATTATCTACTAAGACTTAGCAGAAAATCTCCTCCAGGGTATTGCTCACACTTTCTTTTTGTCTTTTTCTTATAGCAGGCGTAGAACAATTAGGTGTGAGTAAACAACTGATCGTAGTCTCCCAATTTTTTTCCCAAAACATGTATAATTATAATATAGTTCCAAAGTTACTAAACATAGCTTACAAATGCAATATGGATAAAATTTACCCCACGTTTATGAGTAAATATTTACAAAGAATAGAGTAAATATTTATAAAGAATAGTAAGCCATCCATGAACGCAAAACTCATTCCCTCTCCATGATGTAGAAAATAAACTCTACTACATGGACAATGAACTAATTTACAAGCCTAGACACCTTCGATATAATTGAAATAGACAATTATTTTAAAGAATAAAAAAAAGAGATTCAAAAAGTAAAAAAAATGAAATAATAATATAAAGCAATTTTCATTAAATACTAAAATTAACATAAAATTATACACAAAATTTTATATTATTATTTTTAATTTAGGACTAATTTGGTAAACTAAGTTTTTATAAAATTATTGTAAAGATATTAAACATTGTTTTAGATTGGCTAATATTAATTTAAGAAAATTATATTTGCACAACTTTTCTTTTGTCGTATATATATTTATCCACCACAAAATTTTAATATATTCTCTACACTACTTTTATTTCTAAACTTATATTAATTAATCATTTTGACACAAAAAAATGATTATTTTACTCTTAAATGAATTAAAAAAATAATTTTATTCTACAAAATTTTATAAAATAAAATAATTATAATTACATGAATACCCCTAAATTTAATCAAATAAATTAATATCAAAATCCAATATATTAATTTTTTTTTATAATTATACTTTATTTAAAAATTATAATGTTAATTTTTTGTAATTATAATTTCGTTTAATTTGTCAAGGGAAGTTTTTAATTTTAATTATAGAAAATTTTACAATAATTATAGAGAGTTTTTCTTTTCATGTTAATTTTTGTAAACTTCCCTATACTTAATTTAATTACACGAATTAAATGAAATTATAATTACAAAAAAATTACAAAAAAATATTTTCATAATTTTTAAATAAAATTATAATTATAAAAAATTAACATCTTAAGTTTTGAGATTTATTTATTTTATTAAATTTAGAGGTATTATTGTAATTGTAATTTTTTATTTTTCAAAATTTTGTAGAATAAAATAATCTTTTAATTTTTTTGAAAAGGAAACGGGGGCGGGCAAGTCCAAATATAATTTTAATCTCTCTTCCCACCCCCAATAATCGAACTCGGTTTGCCATCCAGCGGCTCCCTAAGGCGAGAATGGTGACCAACCCGACCACGCTATTGGGGGCTAAAATAATCTTTTAATTCATTTATGAGTAAAATAGTTATTTTTTAGTGTCAAAGTAATTGATTGATATAAGTTTATAAATAAATATGGTGTAAAGAATATATCAAAATTTTATGGTAGTTAGATATATACATAATAAAAAATATATATATTGCAGGGATAATTTCCCTATTAATTTATTTAAAAAAATTTATTAGTAAGTTTATTGCTCATGTACACAATTACTAGTTCTTTTATTGCACATGTACAAATTTACTAGTTCTTTCACACTAATATTTATTGGTTAATTTGCTTATAAATAAATAATAGTTAATTTTTTTATAATCAAATTGATTAATGTTAAGAATATTATTGGGAAGGATATTATTCTAAAATGGAAGAAAGAGTAAAAGTAAGAATGTAATATATATGTTCCATGAGTGTTTTGATATATTTTTATTTTTTAAAATATAGAAACTAAATAGATATTACCCCTAATTAGCAATATTATTATTATTTTAATATATAAATACATACACAGTTGGGGACTGAAGTATTGGACACTAATAAATTTTGAGTAATGTTAAATATTTTAACATATAAATTGTAATTTAAATTCTAATTGATATGACATTAATCTATTAAATGATAATTAAATAATATTATTAATAAGTTTTTAATTTAGACGAAATCAAAATAATTGGATTTGACAACTATCAGTTAGTTATAACTTAAATTCAAGTACAAATAAATGCACTGGGACATTCACTCAAAGATTCTGAGCAATCCCCTTCGTTAGAAAACAAAGCTTCCACTTCTGCTTTCTTCTCGACAAGAAATGGAAGTTGATAATTTTTTTTTCCCACTATCATCGCTCTTTATACAAATGGAAACTGAAAAGGATTGCACTCTATTTGCATTTTTCTGTCACTAATAGTACAGTACTACCACTACTACAATCCACTCCACTCAACAGTCGACAATTCCTCGTCAGATCCCATAAGAACATAATAATAATCTAATTTCAGTAGCTACTAAATCCTTAGGTTTGTCCAAAATTAATTACATTGTCTCAGTGCATGTCTTTTAGTAAGATATATCAATTAGCAAGTGTCGAGTTAATTTTTTACTAACACTGAATTAATAATTGTTAGATAAGAAAAATTAAGTATGACTATTGATTTAGTGTTCGGCGTAAGATCATCTCATTGTTGAATCTTAATTAATCACTAAATATTATATAATTTTGTTTTGAGAATTAATATCAGCTCTGAATAAAATATAAGGTAAATTTGATAAAATATTATTCTTTTAGTAATATCGCTAAATAAGAGTATTATTATTAAAAAAAAAAGTAAGAATAAGAATGTAACATATTTGACAAAATAGGCGTCTTGAGATTTTTCTTTTTTAAATATAAGAACTAAAACTTGAATTAAAATATAAGAACTAAACAAATATTTATCCTATTAATTAGTTGTTTTATTTTTAACATACAAAAGATTACGAGATATTTATTCTAATTAAGATAATACTTATAAAATTAGTTTTGTGAGACATAATATAAATATTTGGACTTAAAATAAATTGTTTTTACTTTAAAAAATATAATCTCTGCAATGCAGATGAGGTGACACAAACTCTCTATCTTAAAATTAAAATAAGAAGTTATTCAATAATCAACTAAAAAATAATTTATTTTCTCTTTACATTTAAAATAGTGGAGGTTAACCACCAGGTTTTTGGCCTGGTGGTCAGGACTATTGCCTTTTAAATTAAAAGATAGTAGTTCGAACCCTCACAAACTCATTATGGACTTATGTTAGTTAAGCATGAAGAGTAGACATCCCTCAAATATTAGTGAAAATTGATGTGTAAATATCAATTATAATTTTATATAATATGAGTTATAATCTTGAACAATAATCTCATATTAAAAAAAAAATCTAGTTATTTGAAATATATTGAAATTTCATTCAATCAAATACACATCTACAGACTACAATAGAACAATAGATTTGACAAACAGTAAAGATCAATTTACAGACCAACTGCTACGATATATATAATTGGTTACGATTATTTTAACCTTAGAGATAACGGCGAAGGGAAAAAAAAAAAACATTTATTAGAGATGCCTTTTCTAACGATACCCTAAAAATAAGTGCATAACAAACATTTTTTCTCTATGACATATTTCCACGTTATAGAGTATTAGTTAAATAAAAACATAATAAATAAATAAATAAATGGGATTAGTTAGTGAAATAATATTAAAGTTTTGTGAGGTGATTAGGATGTGTGTCTTTGGGTGGGAGAAGATACGTACGTGTCGTGTCATTCTAAATCATGCTTTTATTACCTGATGACAGACCAGCACGCCATGTGGCTTACGCGCATAAGATGGGTTCGATCACCTAATCCGGTCCCACTTTACATATCTATAAGCACCCACGATCGGAAAATCCTGGACGTCAGATTCTTCAATGATCGCTATCAGCCGCGGGTGTGATTTGTCTGACCCAACGCCCAAAGACAAAAGGCCAGTTGACGCGCACGTGGATGGGTCCCACGTAACTTTCCAAAAATTTTCCATTTTTTTAATTTTTATTTCGACGCGGCATGTTTTTAGTGGTAAACGTTGTAAATTGTAATACCCGAAAAAGAAGAAACCGTAGCAGAAAGTCAAAGGTCAACGATCAACAACAGAATGACCCAAGCAGGCTGTACTACAGCGGAAACAAAACAACTTGCTGATGTTGCCTTTGATTTGTCCAAACCAAACAGGTTCGGATCAGAACCAAACAGGTCCGGAGTTTCCCGTTCTATATAAGACATTTGTCTTCTTCATCTTCTGCTCTTAATACAAAGCAAAACGAGATATTTTCTTGTCTCCAAAACAAAGGTAATACCGTAATATCTTACTAGATTTTTTATTTATTAATTTTTTTTTGTCTAATTGGTTTGGTTGCTGTGAAATCGGAGGAAAATGAAAGGGAATAAACAAGTTGTAGTATTTTCGAAAATACCTAAAACATAATGATTGATCTGATCATGTATGTAAAATTTTGACTTAAAACATGTATCATTTATGAAAATTTGGTTTTTTTTTTTTTCACATGCATGTTGTATGAAAAATTCATTTTTCGACGTGTGTTTGATTTCTTCATTTTTTGAGGGATAATTTTATTCGTTTCAGCTGTGTTGGTTGGATCTGATGTTTGGATGAATGTATTTATATGTATTTGGAATTGCTTTGAAATGGGTTTTTAAGTATATAAACATTGAATCTGATAGTTGGATGAACATGATTTTATTAACTTGGATAGAGATATGTTGGTGGGTGTGGCTTTTACTCTAGAGTTCATGATATTTTGATGTCAATTGAGGTGTTGAATAAATTTTCTTATTTTGTATTTGATTTTTCTTGATTTGGGTTGTGCAGATCAGAAGTGAGAATTAGACTTTGATGGCGCTAGTTTCAGGAGGACGGTCGAGGTTGAACCCCAATGCCCCACTCTTCATTCCAGCTGCTTTTCGCCAAGTGGAGGATTTCTCCCCTGAATGGTGGCAGCTGATCACAACCTCGACATGGTACCACAACTACTGGCTCAGCCAGCATCAAGACGAGGATGGCTTTTATGACAATGGTGGAGATGATGACTTTGATGGCAGCAATGTAGCTGACTTACTTCCCGATACGTTTGACCTTGATGCTGGCGAAAATTTCTCTAGTATAGAAGCTCAATTTGATGAGTTTGTTATGTCATTTGAAAGTGACCTGGAACGCGTTTCATCCCCACTGCCTGCAAATGGTGATATGGATACTGTTTTGATATTTTCAGTGAATATTTTAACTACGCCAGTAGACATCAAACTTATATTAACTGAATTCTAATGTGGAATAATTGTAAACTGATGCAGGTGTAGATGCACCGGTGAAGAATATGAGCGAGTCAAAATCTCCCAAATATTCCATGGAGCCAGCCAAATATGTTGAGAAGCAGGCCAAGTACGTGAACCCAAAGTGCAGCCCCTGCTGCATTCAGCAGCCCCGTTGAAGAGGGAAAATGTGCAATGGCTTTAGGTTGCAGTTTGTAGTTTTCGGCATTTTGTAATTGCTGTGTAGGGCAAGGTTGTAACTCTTTGTATAACTCCTTGTTCATTCTCGTCTTTAATTTCAGTGAAACAAAGAATCATTGAAAAAAAAAAATGTAAAAAAGATGTACGATTTAGGATAAATTAAACAAAAAATGTTCATCTTCCTGGCTGAATCTCATCAAGTGCTGTGCAAGTGTCTGGATAATTGTTATGCTTTATGGCAGTTGGAAATCAGAGGCTGCTTTCATTATTCTTTATTTACCCATGTATGCTCTGTCTTAGTTATTCATATGCAGACAGATTTGCTGTGACTTGAAAATGGTGGTTCCCCGAATCATAATATGGGCACATGGCTGAATGAAGCAGTTTCATATTGGAGATATATACATATATATAAACAATACTAACATTCCATTAACCATGGATAAACACTATGCAACATAGGTCATGGCTTCATGCAAATACATTTCCCTCAGATTCATCATACATCAAGTTTTTTTTCCTTTTTTTTTTTTTTTTAAGATCATCATACATCAAGTTGAACGAAGTGGTCATCAAAATTTTCTTACACAACTCAAGGTGAAGCAAACCTAGGTGACAACATCTGGGTGCCTATAGTTGCCCAAATGATTGTTCAACCTATAACCCATTTAGGCAAATGCCAACAGAATCTGTTTCCAGTTCAAAAATATTATATTCGGCTTCAAGCTCAAACATATTATGACAAAGGAGACTTCTAATTTTAAAAAGAAACCTCTGAAAGAAAATCTGCAGTCTCTTCAAGCTTTTTCCTCTTTTTAGTTTCAAGTTTGCTTTCACTGCCGAGGGCATCAGATATAGCCTTGGGTAGCCAAAAACCAGGTCTCTCAAGGAATGGTGCCCGGTCAAGAACGAGAGGCTCTCTCAAGGTTATCTCAATGCCATCATATGTCCACAAAGTCAAGGATGCTTCACCTTTTAGACCCAGGGAAAACCAACCCAAGCCAGCCGCAGCAATGTCAATGCTGTTTACATCCCAACTTGTCCCAGACACTTTCAATTTCCTGTCTTCCCATGTGCCTAGTTCAGAAGCTCGGTCTTGGCCGATAGGCGGCTGAGAGAAGAAGCCAAATGCAGTTAAACAGACCATACATCAAATGCAGAATGACATTCAAAGGTTCTGTTTAACAATCATTCAAAGGAGAATTCAAATAATTGAGGAAACAGAGTCATCATTTATGACATTTATAGGCACAAAATTATTTTTTATAACAGACACTGGGAGGAATTATTATGTAGTTGAACCACAAGAAGTTACATTGTTCTCATATTAGTAAACGTACACTGATATTTTATTCTATGGAACTTCCAAGGACTAACAATTAATGCCATTCAAACTGGCACAAAATCAAGAAATCTTCCACTTTTCTCCACCAATATCAAATAGGAAATTAGAGAAAGCATTTAAAATCAATAATAGAGATGCTCAATGATACATCTTGGAGGAAAAATCTGACTACAAAGCAAATTGGCCTCTTGAACAGATAGGAGTTTTGAAAATTAGGGGAGGGGGAGCGAAATTGCCATCACTCCATTAACAGAAAAGCTGGGCAGTGGATTCATACAGCTTAGCATGCGGATTCATTCTTGTATTGAAAACGCTGCCAAGGTTTGAACCTTAAGTTTGATGGTCAAAAACTAAGTGCCATCAGACCATATATTAATCACTCCTTATCAAAACTGCATCTAATTTTTTTCAACCAATAACAACTAAAGCTAAAATCAAATTCTTTATGCCTTTTTTCATCGTCACGTTAAATAATATTTAAACATGATGGTAAATGAAAAAAAATAGACATGCTCTGAAAATGTTCTTTGTTTATATTAATGTCTCCCTATCGTTCACACTCCATGAATCAGTATCTTAACCACAAAAAACAAATTGCATTTTTATACGGAAAAGGGTTGAAAGACAACTTTTGTTGAAATCTTTTTGAAGTCTTTTTCCTTCTTAAAACCATCTTCAAAAATATATATCATAAACACATTTTGCTTTCCCAAATTTTTGAAAATGTAGATATAGAGTATGCATGGCCTACAGAAAAGCATCCAACAGGCTAATGAGAGAGCATATGTTCACTCCTTCCTTAATTAGTTTGGCAGCGTGGAGATCATGGAACATTAAGATGAGCAATTGTGAGCCCTAGAAGGAATAGAGCACACAAAAAGAACATAAATTACCTAACTTGGATTATTTTGGCTAAGTTGCAAGTAAGTGCCAGCTGAATAAGGAATGCAGCATTGATGATGACCAGCAAACACCACACAGAACCTAATCTACTATATAGAGTGAAATAAGGATTTAACTATGAGTAATGCTCAAAACAAGAGCAAACTCTTCTTAAAAATTCTCACCTGCAATCTGACACCAACATGGTTTTTCCAGATTTCATCAGCAGTTTCTATTTTCCCCAAGTGTAGGGAAACATTTGGTGAAGCCCATACTGTCACGTAAATTGTTTCCACTGAAGCTTGATCAAGGTCCAGTCTCATTAAGCCACCAACATGTATGGCTTGTCCTGCCTAAAAATGTCAAAATGTTAAAAGTGTCAGGCCTAAACGACACTTTGATTCTGGTAAGACTATTATAGGTAGGATATGATGGATAAATCTATACCCAAGAAATACAGAAATGACAACACCCATGGACGGTAAGTCATTGAAGCCAGATATCAACTACAAACTAAATGATGACAATAACAAGCTATCAGTAATAATGTCTACTGTTCCCTCTCTAATTATTCAAAGCATGCTTTCCCTAAGCACTACTGCTACTCCATAAGAAATGTTATGATCTGAATTCTGAAGAAAGCACATTAAATTTACAGAAATGGCTACTCAGAAGGTATGACATGTATCTGGCATGGTAACATATTTGTCATGGAACCCAAGCGTCTACAAGTTTAATCAGACAGAACTTTTTAACAAGCTCCAAGCATTATCCAAAACAGAAATTTAGAATCAGAAGAAAAAAGAATGTAAATAAATCAAGTCTAACATAAAACTTAATTGATGGGTATTCATTTGGTTTGCTGAATGTTTCATGCACCGTACTTTATTATTACTGGTCAGCTAAATACTATTCATTAAAGCAAATTATACTTTTATCCATTTACAGTATTTCAACCAGCAGGACTATGTAAATTCTTACTCAAAACACTTTTTAACTTTTTATAGACATATGTAAAAAAACATATACACAGAAGCTTAGCTGCTTAGACAAGAAAAGTTGGTTGGAATGCACTAACTAGTTAAGTGGTAACTTGCCTTCACCCTATATGTCCGAGGCTGTAGCTCCTTTCTAATTTCAACCATTTTCTGCTCATCCCTATTCAATCTCATAGACATCAGATGTGGATGTAGGAGTCCTGGGGTGTCATACAACTTAGCCTTGGCCGGCAAAATACCCCCAATTCTCAATATTCCAAGTGTTGTGCCAGGAATTGGAGCTTCCGTAAGCTTTGAAACTTTCACCCCTTCTTTCTTTGCAAATGTATTGATTAAAGTAGACTTGCCAGCATTTTGTGCCCCAATAACCCACACATTTCCTCGAGGACCTGCCAATTCCTTGATGAATGCCAACAAATTCCTGACACCCAAATCCTTACATGCACTGACCAAGTAAACTCCATTTAGCTTAGGTGCCCCTCCAGCCTTGGCACGATGACGAACCCATCTATCCAACCTTGTAGGCGAAACTTGAGATGGAAGGAGATCAACCTTTGTAGCCACAAGAACAAGCTTAGGCAACTTCTTGCTAAGCTTGGCATCATTTTTTGCCTCTTCCAATGCCTTGAACAAGGACTTAGCTGCCTGTTTTGGAAACATCCCGTCAAACTCAACACAATCAACTACCATGACCACAACACCAGCATTTGCATTACCACTCAGTTTCATCAGCCTGGTTGCAATTAGCCTATCAAAATCAAAATCGGGTATCAAGTTTTCCGCTACTTGATTCTTCACTTGTCCATAATTCCTCAAAGAATGACACCGAGCACACACTGTAACCTCATCTTTTTCCTTTTGTGCCTCCCGAGCCATCTTCTTTCTCTCTGCTTTTGACAATCTCTTCTTCTTTGACCTCTCTACCAACTCCTCTGTTATGTTACCATACCCAACACCAGCTGGTGTGAACCCATCCAAGTCCAAATCATCCTCATCTTCACCTAAAAACTTAGCTTCCCATTCATCAGAATCCCAATCATCAAACAAATCCCCATCTCCAGAATCACTCTCTTTCCCATCACTTTCATCAAGATTTCCATCCACAAAATCATCCTCAAACCCTTCAACATCATTCCCTATACCCTCCTCATCTTCCAAAAATTCTTCATTTCTTTCATTATCTTTCTTTTTCTTATAATACCCAGGTAAATTTGGGTCCTTATCTTGCATAAATATCCCACAACCTGGACAAATAGGCCCATAGTGCTCATCCTCATCTGTTCCCTCACTCAAAATTTGATTATTTCCACTTCCTCTTCTGGGTTTATTTATCTTCCCATAAGAATTCACAGTTGCTTCAAAATTTGACTGGTTCTTTACAGCTAGACTAATAAGTGAGAATCTCTTATTCCTTAGGTTTGGTAACAGACAAGTATTAAAAAGTGAATTTAGTGGGGAAGTGAAGTTACCTGCCAAGAAACCAAATTTTGTCTCTGGGATTTCTGGTTTACTTGTAACATTGAGGTTTAGCTTGGTGGCCATTGTTGTTGATAACATAACCACCGTTTCTGTCTTAAAGCAAGTGGAACTACAACTGAGAGTACCTCATCGACGTGAAGAGAGGCGAGAAAATCAAAACGCTCCGGTTTTTTATAGAGTTCCAACAAAAATGCAACGTTTTGACTTTTGTGTACTAGTGTAGATTAGATGCGGAGGGGATAAGGTCTTTATAATCAAAATCATAGACAAAATTAGTTCTTTCTTATTTTGAAAGGAAATTAAATAAAAAAAATTAAAATTAATTATTATTTTTAAAAAATTTCACTCACCCTAGTTCATATTCATATTTATATTTTATTTAAAAATAATTTTTGATATATTTATTAGAGTTTAGAATTCTAGAAATAGAAATTATTTTAACAAAAAATAATTTAAAATTTTAGAATATTATATGCATTTTATAAATAAATACTCTTTTTAAGGTAAAATTTTATGGCAGGATGTTGATTTTAATTTTTTAGTTTTTATTTTGTATATTAAATTGGGGTATTTCAAGAAATAAAATTTAAAATAAGTGCTATAAAAATTTTAAAGAGGTGTTAAAAGCTCCACTCTTTGGAGTGATGCAACATGGATAAATTAGCCCAATTAGGAGTGTAAATTATAGGTGCCGGTGTCGGTATTCTTCTAATTGGACCCGGCAAAAATCTAAATGTTTTATTTATGATTAATGTTAAATATTTTAAATTTTTTATTTTAAATAATATGATATTTATCAATTGATTGACGAGATAATATAATTAATTTAACTTAGATATTGCAAAGGAGAAATTCTAGACTATATAAATGATAAATAATTTTGGATGAATTTTGGGATGTTTATTATTATTACTCTTTATTTATTATTAAAGCTTTGACTATAGACATAGTGTATAATCATAATTTGTAAAAACGAGTTTACGTGATCATTTTTAATGCCAAGGAATTTATGTGACAATTTAAACAAGACGTTGAAATCTTGGTGTATTTTTTCCTATTTTTGTCCTAAGTAGAGGGCTATTTGAACTCATTAATATTCTCAATAAACACATATATTCAATAAACCCATTAACAAACTTTAAAAAATTTTCTTTTATGTTATGAATCCACCCATATGGCCAGTGTATCCTTATTAAAATATAATTTTTTTAGGGATATTAAAATATAATTGAAATGTGAAACCATCAATGATTCATGCACTGTTAAGTTTTGAATGGTTCATAAAAACAAAAAACATAAAGGAAATTTCTTTTACCATAAATTTATGACATGAACGTACTTTTATTTTCGTTAGTTGCAATACCTACACAGCTACGTTTATGAGCAGCTAGTTGAAAGATTTTTTTTTTTTTTTTTTCTATTAAAACCACCAAAATAGTGGGGGTTAGGCGGGACCCTCACCGTAATATAAATCGTGAAAGGGTAAACACATATTTAAGGAGGGACGTGAGCCAAAACCTCCTCGATAAGTGATAACATACTAACGGTAATATAAAAACTAGCGTCGATATGTGGAACCGCATGGGCATCCATATGAATAATCTTAGATAAACACGTAGGCGGATCACGGATCAGAGTAAGAATCGATGGTTTGGAGCAAAGTGCAAGCCCGATTGGCAGAAAGTCGGTTGCAGGGCGTAGCCTCACGATACACATGCTAGAACCACGACAGAATAAGAGGACACGAAGATCGAACTCGGCGCGAGGGCAAGCATAGTCCCAGCGAGACGGAACTATCTGCGAGGATCCGAGGAAACCACGATGGCCAAGATCGGACTCTACCTCGCAGCAGAATAACCCATCCGGACCGTCGGTTCAAACCCTCATAAGCGACCATAAGCTCGCGTAAAGATTGGATGATGGCGAGAAAGAGCCAAACCACTGCAAAAATATACCCTATGATCCGAAGAGCGCCCTGCGGTGACAGCCGGGATTACCCTCGAACACCCATCAGCGGTCGACATGGCCGCGCAGGCGGACGTGTCCATCGACAACTCGAATAGGCGGCTGGGGTGAAGCGATCACTCGTAGCCCATTCGTGGCGGAGAATCCCTCACGCCCGCATAGCTGCGACGGTTTGAAACCAAGGCGAGCCGGTGAGCCGAGATGTCAGGCACCGCTCGAAAAATCACGCATCCACAGAAAGGGTGAGAATCGAACACTGTATCCATTTCGAGCCTTCCACGCATGCCGCAGAATGAAGCGAGGTAAGATAACTAGAATATGATATCGAGGAAGAAGCACATCTACGCGTTGGCGAAAGCAAAGCATGGGGCGATAGAAAGCTGGTCCATGACGTCCTAAACAACGATAAAAGTACTCCGCTTTGGCTAACTGGGGGCACTCGAGAAATAAGTCTGAGAAGTCTCGATGACGCCTGCAAAGCACCGCGAAACCATCTGAGAATCCGGCGCTTTCGATGCATCATCGGTGGCGGAAAACCTCGTAACAACCGCCGAAGAAAGAGCGATAGCAGGGGCGGAATATGGCGACTGCCAAATCGTAGAACGAGACATCATCTACGTGGCTGGCGCACCTCAGCTATCTCCGAGCCGGTAGTAAATGAAAAATGCCATCGATGGCGAGAATCCACTGAGTCTCGTCGAGGCACGCCGATGAATGTCGGAACGAAACAATGCGCTCGACTCGCGGCGTGGGTAAGGCGGCGGAAGCTTACCACTATCCCAAGCGATACCACGCCTGATAAGAAGACAGAGTGCAGACGAGCGACACGAATTATAAAAAATAAAGGGGTGATCGATCAGCGGTCATACCGAAGCTACTGAGCACCGACACTACCGACCAGCGAATATGTGGCTCGTGACATCTCGGATGAAGCGAAGGCGCCTCAGGAGGCGAGGCGGATAGCAACGAACCATTCAGGGATGATCATTGCTTGCGATATTTAGACTTCGTATATGAAGCCCATGCTGATTCTTGCTTGAAATCTCCACAAGCTTAAGCTCGAAAGCTTGATGAGATCACGAAATGACACAAAACCCAAGCAGCCCTCCTCCAGGAAAGCACACCTCGGCCGATGGCACCGATGAATCCTCCGCCTAGGTCCACGGTCACCCGTAAGAAGCGTGTAAACATCCAGCTCTAGCTATTTGGATAACCCGATCGGTGATCGCGTAACATGAAATAAGTGCGAGGGCATAGAAGATAAGACATCTTAGAATAAGCACTAGCTTCCCCGAATGAGAGTAGTAGATTAGCTCGACCGAAATCCTCTCTCGGACCCTCAGAGATCGGATCATCAAAAGGGCAATCTTGACTCTCCCAGCAAACATCGGACAACCAAGATAAGAAAAAGGGGTTAGCCTGCTGGAACCCGTGGCGTGTGAATAATAGCACCACGTGAGCGAAGCCAAGGCCCCGACATAAAAGCGCTCTTAGCATGGCTAACCGGTGCCTGAAGCAGATCTCGTAATGATCACGAGAAAATCCATAAGCGGCGTGAGACTACCACCTCCCGTTCAAAAAGAACAATATCATCTGCAAAGCTCGAATGGGAGATAGGAAGATGACCGGTCGAGCGATATCTCGAAGAAGGATCACGAAGAATACAAGTGATCCGGGCCTACTAGATAAAAATTCTGCGATGATAATGAACAAACAAGGAGATAGCGGATCACCTAGCGAAGACCACCCGAGGCCAGAAAAAATCCATGGGTGACCCGATTAACTCAACCACGGAAAACCAAGGTCCGTATATAGCCCTTGAACTAAAGAAATCCATTTGCTTTGAGAAACCCGAGCACATGACATCCCGAAGGACAAAGGACCATGACATCCGATCATATGCCTTAGTCATATCAACTCGATTACCACGTTACTTCCCGAGATGCGACGATTGAGATCGTGAACAAGCTCACGAACCAATAACACATTATCATGAATGCTCTGCCGGTACAAAACCACTACGGGGCGGAGAAATGATACGAGGTAGCATTGGTGTCGATCGCGTAACAAGCAATTTAGTTAAAACCTTATTGCTCACGTTACCTGGCGATTGGCAGAAAATCGATCAGCTGGAGAGTCCTTAGGAAGAAGAACCGAGAGTACTACGGAATCCACAGGCATAGCGGAACCCGAAAATAATCGTGAGCAGTGACCGATAAGTCATACGAAATCACCTCCGGCGTATGCGGTAGAACCTCTTGCAAAAACCATCGGGACCGGGAGCCTTTGTCGAGTCGATAGAAAAAACCACCAGCAGTAACTCCTACAAGTCGGGCTCTACACGGATCCATATCATCCTCGGCGGTGGCTAGAGAGGGATAAACTCAAAATCGATAGCTAGGCCGACTAGGACCTCACCTGCGATAGACCACGAAAATAATCAGCCATGAGACTCGGTCAAGGCGGTAGGCTCGATAATCCATGCGAGATGATGCATCACGGATCAGATGGACATGAAAGAGCCGCTGCTTCTTCGAGATCATGGCATGGAAGAAGCGGGTATTAGCATCCCCTCCACAACCAGCGAACACTCGATGGTTATCGTAAAAATATCTCCTCACAAAGTAGCATCTTGCTGATCGTGCTCGAGCCTCGGAGAAACTTCGTACGGTTGTCGGTGAACCGAATAAATCATCTCGACTCTCCCTCAGAGCAACCTCCTTACTCGACCTCGCTTAACCCTATCAAACACATTACGAAAACCTCTTTATTCCATCTTTTTAAGCAAAGCTTCGATCTCATGAACCTGCTGAAAAGCCCTCATCCAAAGCCAACAATCGGATCACCCTGAGATTGCCTCGCAGCGTCGATAAACCCGGGATGCTTAAGCCGAGCATGTAAAAATCGAAACACGGAAGGACCTCCAGCGACCGATCTAGCACATGATAATAGCGAGGAGAATGATGCGAACCGGTCGCGATTCGGATGAGAAACTTGAAAAGTAGAAAATGACCCGAGCCATTGGGCATTGCACATGACCACTATCGATCGTCTCGAAGTCGCCCGTTAGTCAGGTGAAAGGACTCACTGTAAAACCCACATCATCGATCCACAATCAATAATCTTGCATTGAAATCATCGATGGCATCTTGAGGTTCATGCATGCCCCGAAATCTCGAGAAAGAGGCGTACTGACGTTAAAATCCCGCCCACCATCGAGGAACATCATGACTATCAGTGAAGCGAAACAAGGCCATCCACGAATCCTCTCTCACGATCTTAGCACTAGCTGGCATATACATATGAAACATAGGCGGGATTAGGAAAGAAGAGTGACTAACGCGCAATGAACCACACGGCCCGTATCTTGCGGAACCTCCATCTGAAAAAGCGCGAGGCAGAACACCCGTATTTTCCCGGAATGGGAAGAAAATCCATGATCCATCGTGATACGGACACGAGTGCTCTCAGGTCTCTGGCACTTAGGAAGGCTCCAAAACACAAACCAATGCCAATCTATGCATCCAGTATCGATTTCCATGAAGCAGCGGACCGCGAGAGCACTTACTTATCCCAGAATGTTCCAAATAAGGTATTAATCATTTGGGAGGGATCGACTCCTACCCGTAGGCGAGCCTTGCAGTCTTCGACCCGCCACCACGAGAAAAACCCGGGAGGGCTAGCGACCCTACTGCTCGTCAAACTACTAATCTCTGCATCCATGGGTAATGGGGTATGAACATTCTCCGAATCGGTCAAGAATCTCCCATCGTCCATGTCCCGGAATCCTCGGAACAACAATCAATATCGGATCGAGAAATACCAAGACATCCCTCCACGCTGATTGAGACATTCTTGGAATCTCGGAACTACGGGTGTTCAAACTCACGTGCATGTCAGCGATGCTCGACCACTATGAGGCAGCTCAGGTGCCCGACACATCACATATCTTGTTGTAAACCATCCTCATGACCACTATTATCCAGAAGGGACATCCTCGACTCTGATATGGCCCAGGGACGGTCGATCCCCATTGGCATCTGATCGGGCGATAACATTAGTCATAGCAGGCCCTAGAGCTGGATTATCCAGAAATAACAACGTCACGGGTATTAGAATCATCCAGGTGGCCGCACATCTGTTGTAAAGCGGCCATTTTACCCTTATCGAAGCGATGGGGTGCCCGTTTATCCTTCGATGGTTGATCTTTACGAAGACTTGGGTTTGAAACATAACAAGTCTCGGTGGCGTGACCAAATGCTTACAAGTGGAACAATAGCGAGGAACCTTCTCAAATACAACATCACGCCAAAACCGAGTCACCCTCTCCAATCAAATCTGCGGTAATAAAGGCGCGAGACATCATATTCAATCGGGACCACTAGCAGCGAGTGGCCTGATAGCAGAAGCCGTAGCGTGATCGACACGTGGAGGGTACCAATAGCCGATGATAGAGAATAAAGCGGACTTGGAATGAATAAAATGAGCGGTAAATCACGGAGACTTACCAAGCGAGGAACAATAGGAGACTCATTTGAACAACGAAGTCAGTACTCCACTTGAAAATCGCATCCCAGGCCATTCACATACCGTATACGGCGAACCCAAATCAGTGAGTAGTCTTCCTCCATCGATAACTTGATCAACACATGCTGGGTTATCAAATGTGAAATCTGAGAATTCCACTTAAGACCCGGAGAAATAAAAATTCTGAATAATGTCCATAGATGGCCTCTAGAGCGAGAATTTTCCAACGAGAGCAAGTTTAAGCAGCTCGACCATAATCTGAATTTCCTCCTTAGAGAATATGACGGTAGGCTCACCTACGGTTGCAGCGATCTTGGTTTGGCCGAAACCAATGGACTAGGAGAACACATAGCGACATCAAGGAAGGATTTTTGCGGTCTTGAGGAGGCGGTGGGGTTAAGGATGGAGGTGGGTTCGCGGTGTCGCGTATGATGTCGGTTGTTTGGGGTGGGAGGTAGATCGCGGTCAGGGTTAAGACACGGGGAGCCGGTTGTGTACGAGATGCTTGGAATTGTGGTTTTATCACATCTGCACAGAGCTGTAAAGCCAGAGCTAGGAAGGCCATGTTGGCCTCGGGAAGGAGGTCGTTCGGTGGGACAAGCTGCTCGGTGGTGGCCGGCGGTGGTGGGTGCCACCACCGGCGGTCGGTGGGATCATTTCGGCGATCGAGACAAGCGGGCCACCGATTAACTTTCGGGTTGCTGCTGCTGAGCTCAGCTGGAGGAGGGCGTGGTGATGGAGCGGCGAGATCGGCATATGGTAGCAGCGGATCCGATCGCGGTCGATGGTGGATCGGGTTCTTGTCCGGTGGTCGATGGTGGATGATCACGACCTGCCGATCTGCCGCGGCGTGAGTGGTGCGACGGTGAGCGACAACGGATCGTGTGCTGGGGCTGCTGGCCGGGGCTCGTGGACCGTGGTACTGGCTGGCGTGGATCGTGGCATCGGGTCGTGCTCGAGCGACTAGTTGAAAGATTTGGTGATTTGGTTCTGTATCTATCAATAGCGAAGCATTAAGAACTGTAATAATTAAATTTTAAAATATGATTATTAGAATTATTTTCTTTTAGAGTATAACTTCGGGTTTGCAAGATAGGTGCATGAGTGGATTTTTAAAAAATCTTATCCTTTTATGTAATTTTGCTTTAGGGTACAAGAATTATAAATTTTTAAAATAAGTTTAGAGAGCATTTTTGTGCGATTAAACAGTCGAACAAAATAAACATTACATTAGTGTTATGGTATATAACCATTACGTAATAAACTCAATAAGGTAATGTGGTCACTGCATTAGTAATAGAAGATTATGATTACAAAGCATAACATGTTGGAAAAATAGCACAAAAATAGTTATTTTGAGGTATGATTTTGAGTGGGATCCACGTGGTGTAAGTGAAAGGTTTAAGATAATTTATATACTTATTCGCGAGTACTTTAAAATTATATATTTATATATTCAAAATAATACTCGAGTAAATGAGAAATTAGTACTCAAAATAAACTCATGGAGTTAGAAAATAAAAAAAAAAAACATTTATTATACTTGTTGAAATCTACCTTTATTATTCAATTGTTTTGTTGTTGGTTGTTGTTTACAATTTTATTGTACTTGTAAAATTTCATGTTGTCTAACTCTCAACATAATAGAAAATGACATTAAGAATATATATAATACTGATCTAGTGTAGGATCTTATACTTTATTAATTAAAATTCAAAAAAGTTATTAGACTAAATAGTTTAATAGTATTATGATATTATACTATTAAATCATATGTTCTAATAAGTTTTAAGGACATTACACTATTAAATTATATGCTTTATAATTTTTTAAATTTAAACAAATTCTAAATTAAAACATTAAAAATATATATACCAATAAGAACTAGGATGCGTGGGATGTAAGTGAGTTCAAGAAATATACAAAATCAGATTTTAATTTAAACAATAAATTATTTAATACCAATAATTAAAATTCTTTATAGATCTTTCAATTTTAAACCAATTTTATTCTTTAAATCAAACCTAAGCAACACAGGGTTTGACAGAAATTAAACATACATTATGGTTGGCTTTTCTAGCATACACGATACTGGATCCGGATCTCGAAATGGTGCTCTACGAGTGAGGAGGAGAAGAGAAATACAGGCGAGGGAGAGATCCGGTCTCTATGCCTCGGAGGAGCGTACTAATTTGTATGGTAGATCCGATATAGAAGATCGGTCTACAAATTATGCATAAATAAAGAAAACTTTAAATAAATTGCGGTAAATTAAATAAATAAAGTAAAGAAATTAAAATGCATAAAATAAAGTGCATAAATTAAGAGAGCATAAATTAAAAGTGCAGAAATTAAAAGTCGCGGAAAATAAATTAATTACGAGACTTTAATTGCTTTAAAATAAATTACAAGATAAATGCTTACATTTAATTAAAATGAAAGCTAAATGCTTTAAAGAAAGTTTGCTAGAGAAGGAAAACTCAAAAGGCGGAAATAATTCCTCAAAGTCTTTTGTTCATTGTTTTCAAAGAGAGAGAGAGAGAGAGAGAGGAGAGGAGAGATAGAGAGTTAGAGAGAGAGAGAGAGAGTTAGAGAGAGAGAGTTCTCAAATTGTGAGAGTCAATAGTGTTCCTCCATAATTTATACATAAAATTTTAAAGCATTCACTTGTTCACATTGTTCATCTGTAGTCAAGTCACATGCATCACTTCGTTCAGCATTCATGCATTCACTTGTATCGCAATCACTGTAGCTTTATACGGAATCTGTAGCTTTATCTGGAAAAATACAAATACTAATGAAATACATTAGTATAAATACAAATACAAATACAAATACAAATATTATCTTTACTAACGATACAATAGAAATACATCTGAAATACATTTAATTGGATTTTTTTTTTTTTTACATAAACTAAATTACAAAGCTTTAATGCTTTAATTGAGACAAGATGCCAAAACACATATCTTCATTTTCATCTCAAGAGAGATGAATGGCTCTCCATTACTTGAGGAACTCGAAGAAGAAGAGCTTGCAATGAAGTTTCGATCTTGAGGTGAGCAAGCTGCTGCATAATTTTGAAATACTCATCTTGAGTCTTTGCGAGGCTAATAAGGACTGTGCTTTTGACCTTTGGGCCAAGAAAGTGCTTTGGGCTTTAGATTCTTTAATGCTTGGAGTTAAATGGCAGCTTGAAGAGAGCCATGTACCGAGCAGATGGACTCGAGAGAGTTTTGATTGCTCATCAATTTTGACCACCACTTTATTTTAAAATGTCTTTGTAAAATCAATGGGAGTCCTGAGTGTGGTATTGGAAATTCCACATCGGACCCACGGAAGAAAGAAATTTATGCTGAAGCGAGAGAAAAGGAGGAAACCTCTTCCGGACTCGGAAGGGATATAATGAGCTTTAAAAGGTTTAGGCAATTTTTAGCATTGGGTGTCAAGATATACAGGCTAGAACCAAAATAGTTCCACCATTGTTGGAACCGGTTTGGAAGACTTTACGCAGTTATCTTTGAATTGAAGAAAAACAACCGAGAGTGTGTCTTTTTAGGGTTTTGGATAAAAATGTATTAAACCAAGCTTGTTGGTAATCCGGTAAGAAAAGGACAAGCAATGGTTTGGGCTCAATTTAAAATTAGCGGGAAAAGCACTGGGTTTTATGGAGTGGAAGACCCCATTGTTTAGGAGTTAGGACTTTAAGAATTGTGGTAGTAGAATAGGTAGGCTCGAGAATGAGCTTACTTGAGAAAGAAATGTTTGAACTTGATAGACTCGGTATACTCGAGAATAGCTTGGTAGTAAGGTTGGGGTTTTGTAAATCCCATGGTTTAAAAACCAACCTTTGGGGAAAACCTTTAAAAGCGACTTGAAAAGGATCGAGTATGATAAAACCCATCTTCCGTAGATAAAATATTTTGATGATGGACTTTATTATACCACTCAGATTTTGTGAAAGCTTTTCACGGGAAACAATAATTTGAGAGGAAGAACTTCCACGAAACTAATTCTTTAGAAGAAGTAGGTTTTGTTATTTCTTTAGAAGTAACATTTTCTTGAGAAAGAGCTTTAGATTTTGAAATGCTTTGTAAAGCAACCATAAGTTCGAGGGATTTAGAAATGGATTGCATCCATTCTTTTACTGTTCATCGGATGCTAAGGCTTTAGATTGAGCTTCATGCTCTTCGACCATATCGATCCAAGATTTAATTGGCATGGCGGAAGATAGTAACTTGTCTTTCTGAGGAGTATTATGGGGTTCTTTAGAGATCATTTGAGGGGAAGGGTTGCAAGAGGTGCAATGTCTTTAATAATGGCTTTACCCTTATCTTTCTTCTTAGGCGGCATTATCATGTTTTGCAAAAATTCTCGGTTAGAAAATCGGGAATAGAATTTGTATCACATTTAATAAACTCAATATCAAAATCAAAAACACTTAAAATAGCTTGCCATCGTGCAAAAATTTGTTTGGATGCAATGTTTTGAACATCTTTTCTAAAACATGTTTTGCGACTTTACTGAAAGGAATATCTTGATAAGCTTTTGAAAACCTTTGATATCGAGCCAAGGGGTAGGTGTATTATAGAGTAAAAGAATTTGTGTATGTTTATGCTTTTTAATTTACGTGTGGTTGTTGAATTTTTCTTGGTAGTAAGTCCGAGTCTAGGATAAGAGTTTTCCGTTTAAGAATTGTAAAACCATACCTGTAGACATCCATATAGGTTTATTTAAAAGTTTTAAAGCTGCATGGATTTTCTACTCTGTAGAGCATCTTCTTTCTCTAGTTCTTCTTCTGAAAGGACTAATGTTTCAAAGAATGTTGTGAATTCTGAAGATTTTATAATTGAAAATTTTAATAAAGCTATTGATTGTTGGGAATTACCAAAGATTTCTAAAGACACAATTTATAAAACAAAAAAACTTGATTTTTTAAAGACAGATTATGTTATAAAAACTGAAGAGCGTGACATCACTCTTTCAAAGCCTTTTGAAACAATTTATTTGTTTTCAGAACACTCTTTAAAGCACTTAAAAGAAAAGAAATTTAATTATGTGCATATTGGCCTAATCCAAGTTGGAATAAAGCCCCTTACTAAAGAATGCCTAGACACTTCTATCTTAGCGGTTCTAAGAGATGGCCGATTCATCTCTTTTGATGATTCTTTACTTAGCAGTATTGAATCGAGTCTCGTAAAGGTCTTATTTCGTTTGATTGTTATCCAAACATCACGGTCTCACTTAGAGACAAAAATATCCTCAAAGCATGATTCTTGATTAAGACCCACGATTATCACATGATTGAAGGATCGATCCACTGTTGCCCTAATTTACAAAATTTCCTATAAAGCAATGCATTACTGCGTTTAATCATGCAACATAAACTCCAGTCAAAAGAGATGAAACTCTTCTAATACAAATAAAATTCATTGGGAATTAGCACTCTCTGTTGCTTCTTATTCTCCTCCTGACTTAGCTGTTGATAATAGGCCTAGTGCAATAAACCAATCACGGTTTAATGCATCTTCCGTCTATGAATGGAATGTAGATGGAATGTCTGAGTACAATATACTTGGTCTATTACAACAAATGACAATGGCAGCTAATGCCTATAAAACCCAATCGAGAACTTCGACAAAGCAATTGCGTAAATCCTTATCGCGGGTTTTACTTGGTCAACTTAAAGGATGGTGGGACCATCTCCTCACCAAACCACAGCAATCAGATATCTTGAATGCAATTCAGACAGATGAGGAAGGAATCCCCATTCTGGATGAATATAACAGTCCAATTCAAGATGCTGTTGCAACTTTAATTTTGACCGTTTCCCTTCATTTCATAGGTGACCCTTCTCACCTACGTGATAAAAATGCTGAGTTACTACATAATCTAAGATGTAGGAAGCTTAATGAATTTCAAAGTTATAAAACTACTTTCTTTACCCGACTCTTTCTAAGGGATGATGCAAATCATATTACTTGGAAAGAAAAATTTCTAGCTGGTTTACCTACACTTTTAGGTGAAAAAGTTAGAAATTCCATTAAAGCTCTTAATAATAATCGTGTCCCTTATGACGAACTCACCTATGGTGAATTAGTCAGTTTCGTTAATAAAGAAGGTCTAAAGATTTGCCAAGATTTGAAATTACAGAAGCGTCTTAAATGGGAGCTTAGAAAATCTAAGCAAGAATTAGGAAGTTTCTGTAAACAGTTTAACTATGACCCTTTCAAAGCCTCTACATCTAAAGATTGTAATGGTAAGTGTTCCTCGAAGACTTACAAAAAACATCACAAATCCTACAAATCTAGAAGTCATAAGTACAGACAACCTTCGAAAGAATTTAGAGAATCTTTTTATAAGAAACCTTCGAAGCCTTATAAAAAGACTCGTTTCCCTAAAAAGAAAAGTTTTAAAGCTCCTTTAAAATCATCTTCTAAAACACCTTTCAACTATAAAGAAGCTACTTGTTATAAGTGTGGAAGAAAAGGCCATACTGCAAGATTTTGCAAAATGAACACAAAGCTTCATGAACTTGGTCTTGATGATGAAACACTTTCAAAGTTAGCCCTACTTTTAGTTCAATCTTCTGACTCTGAGTCTTCTATGACGAGAGACGATGAACCTTTACAAGTTGATGAGTTAATTGACTCGATACTTCGATTCAAGTGATAGTGATTCCGAATCCCTATTTTTAAAGAAAATCAATGTTTTAACTAAAGAACGGAAACTTATCTTGATGTTGTTAAGCATATTTCGATCCAGACTTTACAAAAGGAATATCTTGATAAGCTTTTGAAAACCTTTGATCAGAACAACAAAGCTGAATCTTCCAAAACTCCTGTTTTAAAGAAAAATGCCTATGACCTCACTGAAATCTTGAATAAAAAGAAAGAAAAGAAAACAACTCCTAATATTCAAGATCTTCAAAAGGAGATTAAGGAAATTAAATCCGAAATAAAAGAATTAAAAGAAAACAAAAAACTGATTCTGGAATTATCCAATTTTGCTAAAACAATTAGAAGATAATTCAGATAGTGATGAAGATAAAGAAATAAAATTTGATGGTGATAATCAAAACCTTGAAAACATAAAAAAATTACCTAATGATTTTTTGTTTGTTTTGAAACAAATCACTACAAGAAAATATTTGATTAAAATTACTTTGATACTTTCCAAAGAATTTGAAATCGACACCATTGCCCTTTTGACACGAGTCTTGATTTAAATTGTATAAAAGAAGATATTGTTCCCAAAAGATTTCAGAAAAAAACAAATGAAAGACTTTCAGCCGCTAATAATTCAAAATTAAAAATTACCTCTAAGGTTGATGCTTCTATACTAAATGATGGTTTTGAATTTCGAACTTCCTTTCTATTGACAAATGACATACATCATACTGTCATACTTGGAACCCCATTCATAAACCTCATTACTCCTTATATTGTTGATTATGATGGTATAATTTTTAAAGTTGAAGATAAAGAATTAAAATTTTCCTTTATTGAAAAACCTAAAACAAGAAATCTAAATATTGTAAAAGCTTGTTCTATTTATCAAAACCAAATCAATGTTTTGCCCAAATCAAAACAAAATGATTTATTTTATTTACAAAAAGATCTAGGTTTACAAAGGATTGAAAGCCAGATATAAACCAGTCATATAGAGAAGAAGATTTCTGAATTTAAAGACTTAATTGAAAAAGAAATATGTGCTGATTTACCAACTGCTTTCTGGAACAGAAAACAACATATGGTAGACTTGCCATATGAAAATTCTTTTGATGAAAAATAAATTCCTACTAAAGCTCGCCCAATTCAAATGAATATGGAACTAGAAAAACACTGTAGGAATGAAATTAAAGATTTGGAAACTAAAGGACTAATTGTAAAGTCAAGATCTCCCTGGTCTTGTGTTGCTTTTTATGTTAACAAGAATTCTGAAATTGAACGCGGCACTCCAAGACTTGTGATAAATTACAAACCATTAAATAAAGCCTTAAAGTGGATTAGGTATCCAATACCTAACAAAAAAGACTTACTACAAAAACTCCACTCTGCTTTCATATTCTCAAAATTTGACATGAAATCAGGTTTTTGGCAAATTCAAATTCATCCTAAAGATCGGTATAAATCGCTTTTCATTGTTCCATTCGGACGATGATGAGTGGACTGTTATGCCATTTGGTTTAAAAAATGCACCTTCTGAATTTCAAAGAGTCATGAATGACATTTATAACCCTTATTCAGAATTTTGCATTGTTTACATGCTTTTGAAAACAACATTTCTTATCCCTTTAAAGAATCAAACCCTATTACTACTAGAAAGAAAACTCCTGAATGGAATCTTTCTGATAGTGATAGAATCATTGAATCAGAACATCCACCTCTTAGGAGTATAACCATTGATCATGGTGATCCTCCAACTCAAATTAAAGCTTCACCTTACAAAATTCATAAGGTAAATGACCATGATAAAGATTTAGATAGTATTATCCAACAGAATAATTTCTGTAATACTAATCTTAATACTATAGGAAAACAGTTGAATAGGATAGAAAATCAAATCCAACAGTCAACCATTACTGTTTCTCCTATTTCTACTTTAAAGCCACTAAAGTATGACAAAAAGCTTAAGAAACCTATATTCGAGCCTTTCCAGGTTTCGAAAGATAGTCAAAAGCTTGTTCAAGAATCAAAATCAGACTTTATTAAAGCCATTAGAGAAAGATTAAATGAAATAGAAATCTCATCCTCTTCCTCTAAAAAAGCTGAAATTGTTCCTGACACTCCTCAATCTAGTAATAAAATTGGAGTATTGGATTATGATCAATCTTCTATAGCCACTTCAGATGCAGAAGCATTTGAAGAAGAATTTGAGCCGACTCCTAATACAAATAAAATTCATTGGGAATTAGCACTCCCTGTTGCTTCTTATTCTCCTCCTGACTTAGCTGTTGATAATTCAAAGGTTTTCAAAAGCTTATCAAAATATTCCTTTTGTAAAGCTGGATCAGAAATATGCTTAACAACATCAAGATAAGTTTCTTGTTCTTTAGTTAAAACATTGATTTTCTTTAAAAATAGGGATTCAGAATCACTATCACTTGAATCAGAAGTATATATATATATATATATACTCAAATAATATACTAATGATAAGAGACATCCAAAACGTTGCACTCCTCAAATAATATACTAATTATAAGAGACATCCCAAAATCCCATACATGAATGCCATTGGAGATGGAGCCTACAATTAATAATGTTAGATACTTCAATAACAAGGCCATTGCTACAATACTTGCGCGTATCACATACATGCATAAGCAATGACCTTTGGATTCAATATAAAGAATCCAATAGTTGAGATAAGTTTATTTAAAAAATTTGATAAAACCTGAAACCTATAGAAACAATAATAAAAAAAAAAAGTCGTCTCTCACCTCATTGGAAGTTAATTCTTCTCCTCTTATTCTTCGATAACAATGAACGACAGGGCGAACAGCAGCACAACTTCCACAACAGTGAACGGCGACACATGTACAGCCCCCAGCACCCCTCTCTCGACCTCGCTCTCTCACTTGATGTGAGCTCATGGGCAAAAAAATCAAAATCCCTAATTATTAATTCATCTTCTCCTATTCTTCCATAACAATCAACAGAGGCACAATTTCTACAACGATCAACTGCGGATATAATTTTCAGGTATTTTACTTAACGATAAACTGATTTCATAGCTTTTTAACTCATGTTTTTTTGGCTCATTGCATGTTGTTTTGGTGGTGGGTTTTTTATTTTACTTGAAATCAGGGGTGGGTTTGAAAAGATTTGTGATAGCTGCTGATTACAACAGTTTTGTTGGTGGGTTTTTTATTTTGCTTGAAATTGATAGTGGGTTTTGAGACATTGGTGATAGATTATTAATGTTATATGTTTTTTTTATGATAAGTGATGTGTTATTAATGTTATAGAGATGGATTAATAATTATGACTATTCACCGTTCATTTACTATATAAACAACGATCATTTTGCTATTAATTGGGAGAGGAAATAAGTTTCATTGTACATTGTACAATGGTTAAGCGAAAGGTGAAATTTATATAATTTACAAGTTATACTTAATATTATTTATAAGTTTTATGTTATATCTATATATTTTTATTTTGTTTATTAGTAAAATATTAATTTATTATTTTATGTTAATTTATTTATTTTATCTTTCATTTATAAGTTTTATATTCAATTAGATAATTTATATTTTATTTTATAATTAATATTAATTTATAAATTTTATATTAAATTTATATGTCTTATGTTTCATCTATACAATTTATATTTAATTATGGTATTAAAATTACGATATTAAAGAAGGACCCATAATATACCTAGGTGATTTATGGAAGATCAAATCTATATTAGTTTATTTTACTAAATTTAATTAAGCCCGGTTAATTACCAAAATCATAAATAATAGAAAATAACACTTTTTACCTACTACTACATAACAACAAGACAAAAGCTATATTATTCTATTTTTTTCATATGCTCAAAAGACAAGCAATTATCAATTGGCTTTGAGCCATATTTGTATATAAATATAGTCTTCAATCTTTGCAATCTCAATCTTCGTAATATCTTGGGATA
This sequence comes from Murraya koenigii, assembly GCA_025617385.1. Taxonomy (NCBI): domain Eukaryota; kingdom Viridiplantae; phylum Streptophyta; class Magnoliopsida; order Sapindales; family Rutaceae; genus Murraya; species Murraya koenigii. The sequence goes on from CM046818.1 coordinate 17,846,403, forward strand.
CTATTTATTTCTAATGGTGGAGAATTCAAATATTATTTGGTGCATTTACTTTTTAGATTGAGAAATTGAAATTTAAAATTAAAATATTAACAGTATTTATTTTATAAAATAGAGATAGTAATCAAAATCGAAATCATGGACTCATACTAATTTAGGATTAGGAATGTGGAATGGCATACTGATTCTCAAATTATTACATGAGAATCAGACTCCAATTCTCAAGACTATCATTTTGCCTCATTAAAGTTATAATATTTTAAAATTTCCTCATTTGAATTAAAATATATGAATAGCCAAAAAAAAAAAAAAATCAATCCCCACCACTACAAAAGTTCCCTCGTTATCGTCGGTCGTCGCCAGTGGTGCAGCAGCTGATCGCTAGTCATTGCATCACAGTAGACAGTAGTCACGGGCAGTAGCGGTAGTGTCGGGAAAGTCGAACTACCACCAATAGTAGCTACTGCATTTCGATATGAGGATGATGATAATGCCGACGATGATGATGATGTAGGTTTTGATGATGACGATTCCAACGATGATGAAGATGTTCGCCTCTCGAAGATGATAATGATGATTTGATAATCATCATCATCATCATTAATGAAAAAGGATTTTCATTAATTAATATTAATTTTAATAATAATGATGACCATAATGATTAATTGTTGTTGTGGTTGTTGGTGGTGTTGTTATTGTTGTTGTTATTGATGATGATTATTATTATTATTATTATTTTTTGAAATGGATTATTATTTTGTTGATAATGATGATTTCAATTTTAATTATTTTTTTTTGTTGATAATGATGATGATTTTTTATTCCGATTTTGAAATTCATTTTTTTGAAATGAATTGTCATCATCATCATTATCAGTATTATTATTATTACTATGATGATGATGATGAGGATGATGATAAAATGTATTATAATTAATTAAAATATTAACATTATATAAATATAATTAATTAATATATTAACATTATATAAGTATAATTAATTAATATATTAACAATACAGCTAATAATAATAAAAATATTATTATTAACAATAATTAATAATAATAATAATTTTTGAATAAATAGTCGTAATAATTAAAATACAAAATATAAATTATGACAATAATTAATTAATGATTGTTTAGTAATTTTCAACTATTCAACTTATTCTGATTCTAAGTTTAAGACAAAGTAAACACATTAATGACAATTTATCTTATTCCGATTTTGATTAATGTAATTCAAATAAATAATTTTTTTCTTATTTTTATTCCAACATATTCCAATTCACCTGTTACGATTCTTATTTAGTAAATACACAATTAATTAAAATAAAATGCTGGCCTTTGGGGATTCATATGATAAGGCCATGTTTGGTTGGGGGTGGAGGAGTGGGGAGAGGAAATGATTTTGATTTCTTTTCCACTTTTTTACTGTTTTATTGCACCAAATTTAATGGAATTCAATTTTCATTGAAGTTCAACATCCATCAAGTTGTTCTTATCAATGGGTAAGGATTTCAAATTCCTCATCTATTGTAATGCAAAAATTTCAATATTATCCTCTAAATAAAATTAATTTAAAATAAATTAAAGTGCAAATAATTTATATTTATTTTCTTAAATTAATAGGATAAAATTATTTGAAAAAAAGGAAAAGCAGGAAAGCAGATCGCTGGACCGTTACCAGAGTTCCACTGGAGATGCGTTTCTCAATCAAAACCGATACCAAGGGAATTTACATCAAATCTTGTTTAAATGTTTGAGAACATTCTAACTCTTATATTTCCAACGATATGGTGTATTTTCGGTAAAATTAATACCTCCAATGAGTAAATCGTCAATTTCTGATTTTTTTTTTTTATGTATTTAACGCAATAAAATAGGTGGTTAATGGAGGTCAACTATACCGATCCACGGCGGCTATTGTGGTCAACAGTGGTCCAAGATGGCGGCGACAGTCAATTGTTGTAATTTTTTAAAATAAAATTATATATTTAACTAGAAAATTTCATTTGCTAATATATTATTTGTATTCAATAATCATATAAGTATAGAAACTAGTTTGAATATATAATTAGTTGCGCAATGTTAGTTATTTTGATTATGAAATAATAATGAGTTAATTGAAAATATAATATAAAGTCAAATGTTTTGTTATTAATTTATTTTTTTAGATTAAATTAATTCATAGTTTGATTATTTTTTATGTTTCTTAATAATATTATCATTTTAATACTAAATTGTAATGGCTATACGTATTCAAATAAAAATTATGTAATTTTATTCTTTACAAATTTAATATAAAATTAAACAATATAAAAATTAATTTTTACACTCTATTTTTCTCATCACCCCTCCAGAGTCTCCATTATTATTATTATTTTTCTCCCTCCACTCCTCCTCTACTTTCTTAAAACAACCAAACACCACGTGAGACTGAGAGTATCCAAATTGAATTTTGGTTGCATGCAAGACCAAAGCAAACGCACCACGTGAGACTGAGAGTATCCAAATTGAATTTTGGTTGCATGCAAGACCAAAGCAAACGCACCACGTCACCTCACATTGCATTGGGGTTTGGGATAAATAGAAAAAATGATATTTATACATCGATTTTTTTTTTTGGTCTGGGGATAGCCATCTTTAATTCTGGCAATAGTCTACCGTTTAAAGAGAGTTGAAGTTGATGGGTCATCTCTCCATTTTAATTTGATTTTAAGTTAAATGTTCACATACGGTTTAAATAACAGAGACACGTAATGGACCAAAAAAACTTTAGAAGATAATTATAATATTTAAATAAAAGGATCAAATTCACTGAAGTGTAGCAATCACTTATCAGTTAGGCTACCAGAAGTCAAATTGAGTGTCCCAAATTGTTTTTTCTTGTGTATGATGGGGTCCGGAATTGGTGTTTAACTGACTTGTGCGGGGCACCGAATAGTGATAATAATTGATTAGAAGAATCTGTGATTAGAAGAATCTGTTGATTTGTTACCTCCACTGATTAAAAAGCTGATTGGAACTCACATGACACTGACACCAAAAAGATCATAACATTAATTATGTGGTCTGCACAACTCATAACATTATCTGCTTGAGCACGCAATTTGAGAGTTTTCATATATATATATATATATATAATTTTATAATAAATTAAACAGTAATTATATTAAACGACATATTTAATAAATATAAAAAAAAAACCTGCACTTAAAAAGAATTTTAATTTTAATTTATGTTTATACACAGAATGTTGTCCTGCTGCGTCATGTAGCTATTAGCTTGGCATGCTTTCATTTAGCTTCGATCTCTTTCTATCTTTCAATAACTCATGGCCGCAGATGAAAATAGAGAAACAATCAAGATGCATGAGGTTACCAAAGTCACCCCTTTCGCCAACCCCAACTCAATGACAACGTCGTTCACTCTTGATCTCACCTATTTCGACTTTTTCTGGTTCAAGAATCCTCCCGTGGAACGCCTCTTCTTCTACGAGATGACTGACTTGACGTGGGACTTATTCAACTCGGAGGTGCTCCCAAAGCTGAAGCACTCTCTGTCCCTCACTCTCCTTCATTATCTCCCTCTTGCTGGTCACATCATGTGGCAGCTGGATGCCGCAAAGCCTGCCGTCTACTACTTCCCCGACCAACACGACGGCGTTTCATTCATAGTTGCTGAGTGGTCGTCCCAGTCCCAGTCCCACGCAGGCTTCCATCACCTCTCCGGCAACGGAATCCGCCAAGCAGTTGAATTTCATCCTCTTGTGCCCCAGTTGTCGATAACGGACGATAAAGCTGAGGTAATTGCTATCCAGATAACACTGTTTCCGAATCAAGGCTTCTCAATTGGTGTTTCATCTCACCATGCAATTCTTGATGGCAAAACTTCTACCTTGTTCCTGAAATCTTGGGCTTATTTGTGCAAACAATTACAACTATGCCATCAACCTTCTTTGTCACCTGAACTGACCCCTCTTCTAGACCGGAGCGTCATCAAAGATCCGAAAGGTCGAGACATGCTGCAGCTGAATAAGTGGGTTGTCGGGTCGAATAATTCGAGTCCCAACCAGATACGGAGCTTGAAGATTTTACCATTAGTAGACTCTGAGTCTCTGAACAAATTGGTTCGAGCCACATTTGAGTTGACGCGCGAAGATATTACGAAACTCAGGCACAAGGTTGATCATCAATTATCAAAATCATCAAAATCAAAACAAGTTCATTTATCAACTTTTGTGCTTACATTAGCTTATGTGTTTGTTTGCATGGCTAAAGCTAAATTAGCTAAACCCAAAACTGAAGCTGAAGCTTCAGCAGGTAATGAAGAAATTAAATATATTGTTGTGGGATTCACTGCGGATTATAGGAGCCGTTTGGATCCTCCAGTTCCACTTAATTATTTTGGTAACTGCAATGGGAGACATGGTGAGGCTGCAAAAGCAAGTGACTTGGTTCAAGAAAATGGGGTTGCTTTTGTTGCAGAATTGTTAAGTGATATGGTCAAAGGGATCGATGCGGATGCTATTGAAGCATCTGATAACAAGATTTTAGAAATAATGGAAATTCTGAAAGAAGGAGCAATAATTTTTTCTGTGGCTGGATCGACCCAGTTTGATGTTTACGGGTCGGATTTCGGGTGGGGGAGGCCCAAGAAGGTTGAGATTGTGTCAATAGATAGAACACAAGCCATCTCTTTGGCAGAGAGAAGAGATGGAGGAGGTGGTGTTGAGGTTGGTGTTGTTTTAGAGAAGCGGCAAATGGAAGTTTTTGACTCTTTATTTGCTGATGGATTGAAAAATGATCTTATTTAATTAATGATGTATCATTTAAATTTTTCAATATTTTATTGATCATATTCAAAAGAAATATATTATTGAAGATTTTGGCCTGCACCAAATAAAATACTCTCTTTTGATAGAGATTTATAAGATGGACATGAATTAGAAAAGTTTCAAACTTCATTAATGAATTAGAGATGTATAAAATAGACATGAAAATAAGTTTTAAACTTGACTAATTGTGTGAAATCAGGCATAAAATATGCATTTTAATCATGTAAATCTTAGCGTCATTCGAGGCAACTGTATTGTGACAGCGTAGCTGACTCAAATGCACCATTATTATTATTTGTCCAAATTATTTAGCTCGAATAAAAATAAAAGAAACTTATCAGTTATATAATTCTCTTTTTTTTTTTCACTTAATATTAGACGAAAGTTATCCCAAATTGTCCAAAACACACACGTTTCTCCGGATTTCGTCAGTCATCCCTGTTTAAGATTACTATCATGTTGTATGCCAGCTTATATTTATTGTCATACTTCTGTAACATTCATTTTTTAGGTATATCCTAGTACTGCTTTTACTATTTCTTTTAGGGGATTTATTAACAAAACATAAAAAATGCCTATTATCATGTATTTTGAATTAAATAATTTAAAATTTATTAAGTTTGATTTTTGTATATAATTTATAACATTAACATTAACCACTCTATTATCTTTAACGAAATATAATTCCTTAATTATAGTAATCTTTCTCAAAAGAATAATAACTTCTTTTCTTTGCTTAAAAAATATATTTAAATAAAGTTATTTTACAGTTAGAAGTTGACATTCGTGTTCATTTTAAAATCTATTAAAAACTATATGTAATTCTCAAATAGCTTATACAAAGTACTGTGAGACGCTAGATATTAACTGTTGCAATCGATTAATCCTAGTTATACCACTAGATATTAACTAACTGAAGACCATAGATCAAGTAATTAAGATTAAATAAATTAAACAAAAACAACAAACTAATTGAAAAATGTGAAGATATAAACTTTTGGTTTTGTGGACTTGAATGCTAAACTTAAAGAAGTTAAGGGCTTGTATGTAAGGATGACCAATGGGCCGTGCTGGCCGTCAAACAAGGGCCCGTGGGCTCATGCGTGCCGTGTCCAAACTTGAAAAAGTTCACTTGCCTGACTTACTTTCTTCAAGCCCACGTATCTGACGTGTTTTTTCAAGCCCACATGCCATTTCCTCAAGTGCATTAGTTTATGCAATTACAAATTTATAAATAATAACAATAATAAAAATAAATTTTTTATTAAAGAAAGAATTAACATTTCATTAATACATTAACACAATTACACAACTATATAATTATTATTATAATAATAATAATAATAATTATTATTATTATTATTAAGGGAAAATTAACATTTAGTTAAGACATTTAAAACAATTACACAACTATATTATCTAATTTTAACATAAATTTTTTTTTATGTAAATGTGAAAAATATTTCATTCACAAATGAAACATATCTCCTTTGACTAATTTATGATTTCATAAATGAAATGTTAAAGTTGTAAAAATTTAGATATATGATTTATAAAATCATGAAATCATTTATTCATTTAATAAATTATAAATATAAAATAATGAGAATTTTTTTGAAATAAAGACTAAATTAATTTTAAAAAATCTATGCTAATAAGATATATTAAAAATTTTAATTTTCAAATTATTTGTAAAATCATAACATTTTATATTTATTTTTCATTAAATTTTTTTTACAAATATACTTTGCCTCACAAGCCGTGTACTAACTCACCAATGAAGCGTATTTATTACGTATTTTTTTCACGTATTGTATTTTGTCCCATTTCTAATCGTGCTGTGCCATATGCCTTACTAAAATGTGCTTGTGCCGTGTCGTGCCGTATTGTACAGACATGTGCTGTCTGGCCCCCATCTTTACTTGTATGCATAATGACTTCAATTAAAGGGGTCTTGTTGCAATTTGAAGCTGATGTAGCATAGTTCATTATAAATTCGTTATGCTCTGCCCAGAAATGTCAGTATAAAAGGAGCTGATGAACAACACTTGATATACAATAAGTTTCTTTTTAATTTCTTATTCTTTTTATGTGAAATTTGGTTCTCTGTGATCGTTATAATTTCTTCTATAAATTTATCATGTATCTCGATTGGTTCGATCAATAAAGATAGAATTTTTTTTTTAACTTATGTGCTTGTGTCTGTGTTCACAATTCTTGTTCTTAGATATGGGTTTTTGTTTTAAGATTTGACTCAATTCTTTCTTATCCAATTCATCAAGTTCTTAGAGAATTAACTTGTAAAATAATTAAAGATTCAATAAGAGCCTTCATTGGTTCAAAACCATGTCTCTTCCAAAACTAGAGATTAAGAAATTCACCATTAGTGGTGATTTTTCACACTGGAAGATGAAGATGAGGGCTCTGTTTGTTCATTAGGGCCTTGAGTCTGCTCTGGAAGAAGAAGATCTTGATAGGGCTACAAGTTCCAAACCTAATGAAAAGAAAAAGCAGATCCTGAATGGAGCCTATAGTACCTTGATCTTGAGTCTTAATAACTCAATTTTATAGGAAATCTTTAAAAAGAAGACATCCCTTGGGATATGGAATAAGGTGGAGGCACTTTGCATAAAGAAATCTTTAGCTCACAGGCTTTTCTTTGAAGAAAATAATATATATTTTTAATTACCGAAGGGGTGTCTATCAAGAATGCATTGACACTTTCAACAAGATAAACCTTTATCTTGAATGCGTTGAAAATGTGAAAATGAATGATAAGGATAAAGCCTTCTTTCTAGTGAATTCACTGCCTAAGTCATATGAAGGTTTTATAGATACTATATTGTATGGAAGAACTACATTAACCTTAGAGGATGTCAAAGCTTCTTTAAGTTCTAAGGAAATTTAAAAGAATAATGGGAATGGATTAAGTAATGGTGAAGGCTTAGTTGTAAGCATAGAAAAGAAAAAACAGAAGAAAAATGAGAATGAAGCAAAGAATGATGATGGATAAAAAAAAAATGAAGAAGAAGAAGTGTTTCTATTGTAAAAAGCAGGGCCATTATATTAGAGATTGTGCTGAGAAAAAGAAAGATAGCAAAAAGAGAACATGGGATGTAGCAGTGGCCTCTAATGATCCATCTGATTATGAATACTATAGTGCTGACTTGATAATGGCTTCAAATAACAATCTTAGAGGTTAGTGGGTCATTGAATCAGGGTGTTCCTTTCATTTATGTCCTGATAGAAGTCTATTTTATAAATATGAATCTGTGGATGAAGGTAGAGTGTTGATGAGAAACAATAATATGTGTAAGATTATTGGTATAAGATATGTCAAAATTAGAATGTTTGATGGGTCTACAAGAACTCTACATAATGTGAAGCATACACACTTAGGCTAAATATAAATTTAATCTCTTTCCTTATGCTAGACAGTTTAAGGTATTTTTTAGATCTAAAAATTGTGGTTTGAAGATTATGAAAGGGACTGAAATGGTAATGAGAAGTGTAAAGAATAATGATCTTTATATGTTAGAAGGGTCATCAGTTCCTGTGTTAGCTGTAATGCCTGCTGTTTCTAAGGTTAATAGAACCAAATCATTGCATCTTGACTTAGACATATGAGTATTAGATCTTTTAGAATATTTTTTAGAAGGGTGCTTGCTAATTAATTTCAAATTGCAAAGAAGTTTTTGGGCTGAGGCTGTCTCTATAGCTTGGATTTTATTAATAGAAGTCCATTAACAACTATTGGATTCAAAACTCCAAAAGAACTTTGGTCTAGAAAGCCTTCAAGCTATAAACGCTTTAGGATATTTGTGTGTTTTTTATATGTTTATATTAGATAGGGAAAGCTTGATGCAAGAGTTTTAAAGGTGTATTTGGTGGCTATCCAGAAGGTGTGAAAGGCTATAAAATTTAGTGTAAAGAAATTCACAAGTGTCTTATTAGTAGAGATGTTCAATTTAATGAAGCTGATATGATCAACAAGTCTAATCAAGGTAATTTTGAAACTGAGACTGGTGCAAACAAGACATGGACTGCTGGAATTATTTATTAAAATGCTAAGTTTGAGGTAGAGTTATTTAGTGACTATAAAGATGGTGTACAATAAGAGCCTGTTGAAGATAATTAACAGATTGTTGAAGCTATTTATAAGAGATAAAAGCTACAAAAAATGTAGTATTACAAGCAATTGATTTGCAGCAATATTAGTTAGTTAAGGATAAAAAAAAGAAGGCACATCAGGCCTCTTGCAAGATATGCATATGCATTGATGATTGGAGAAGATGTTTGAATTGAGGAACCTAATAGCGACACAACATCATTGAATAACAAACACAAGGACAATTTGATTAAATTAATGAGAGAAGAACTAGACTCTCTAATAACGAATCAAACCTAAACTTTGGTTTCAACTATAGGGAATAGGAAAATTGTTAGCTGCAAGTGGAAATTCAAGAAAAAGAAGGCATTCTAGGTGTTAAGAATTTAAAGTATAAGGCAAGGCTAATGGTAAGAGGCTTTATATCGAAAGAAGGGTAAACTTCAATGAAATCTTCTCACCAGTGGTTAAACATAGTTCAATTAGAATCCTGCTTATAATGGTTGCTTTCATTGATTTTGAACTTAAATAAATGGATGTGAAGACAACCATTTTACATAGCAATCTTGAAGAGAAAATACTGATGTCACAACCTGATGTGGTTTTGAAGCAAAAGAACATGAGGAATATGTTTTTCTTTTACATAAGTCTCTATATAGCTTAAAATAGTCTCTTAGACAATGATGTTTGATTAATTCATAGTCTCAAATGGCTATTACAGAAGTAAATTTGATAGCTGTGTCTATCATGATCGTTCCTCGTAAAAATACTAATGAAATTAAAAAGCTTAAAAATCTGCTCAAGGGGAAGTTTAAAATGAAAGACCTTGGCAATGTCAAGAGGCATGGATATTGTGAAAAATATGGTTGTTTTATACCTTATTTATAAACCAAGAAAGATATATTAATAAGGTGTTAGACATGTTTGGGAAGTTAAATTCAAAACTTGCATTAACACCCTTAGGAACTTAGTTCAAGCTCTCTGATAACATGTCTCCAAGTTCAGACTCTGAAAGGTTTCATATAGCTAAGATACCATACTCTTAACTCCTAAGTTATTGGAAGTTTGATGTATGCAATGATATGCACTAGAGTAGACATAGCTTATGCTGTAAGTGTAGTTAGTAGATTCATGAGTAATATTGGTAAGGTGCATTAAGATATTGTAAGGTGAATTATGAGGTATTTGAGGGTACTTCTAATTATGGTATGATATATGGAAAATCCAAACAAGAAGTCATTGAATTCAAGGATATTCAGACTTTGATTTTACAAGAGAGTTGGATAGAAGAAAGTCAATTTCTAGGTGTCTATTTATACAAGACAATTGCCTTATAAGCTAGAAAGTAGTTTTACAATTTATAGTAGTTTTGTGATATACTTAATCTAAGTTTGTTGCAACAACAGAAGTTGTAAAGAAGTCTATGTGGTTGAATGATTTGGGGAATGAACTTTAATTAGTTAAATAAAAAGATAGTTCATATCTTTTGTGATAATTAAAGTGTAATTTAACTCATCAAGAACTAATTCAATCATAAGAGCACTAAACACATTAATGTTAAGCTACATTTCATCAGATATGAGGTTCTAAAAGGGTTTGTTATTGTGTCTAAGATCCATATAGATGTCAATCCTACTGACAAAAGTGTTCCTAACAGTCAAATTTAGGTTTTGTGTGAACTTAATTAGTATTGGTAGTGGTTTTAACTAAGTAAGTTGTGTGCTTGAAGGTTTTTTTATGCTGGTTTATTAAAATGATCAATTAAATCAAGTCTACGAGGTAGAGAATGTGAAGATATAAGCTTCTGGTTTTGTGAAGTTGAATGCTAAACTTGAAGCAATTAGGGGCTTGTGTATAGAATGACTTTAGTTGAAGGGGTTTTATTATAATTTAAAGCTGAAGTGCCATAGTTCATTATGAATTCGTTATGCTCTGCCAAAAAAATCAGTATAAAAGGAGTTAATGAATAGAAATTTGATATACAATTAGTTTCTTCTTCATTTCTTGTTGATTTTGTGTGAAATTTGGTTCTTTGTTGTCCTTGTAATTTCTTTTGTAAATCCACCTTGTATCTCAATTGGTTTAATAAATAGAGATAGCAATTTTTCTTCATTAAGTTGTATGCTTTTGTTTGTGTTCATAATTCTTATTCTTGTATCTGGGTTTTTTTTTTCAGATTTGATTCGTTTCTTTCTTGTTCAATTTATCAAGTTCTTTGAGAATTAACTTGTAAAACAATTAAAGATTAAAAAAAAAGGTAATTTAAGTTACTTTAGTCACACTTAACCTACATTGATCCATTGGAGAACATATGACTAAGATTTTATTAATAATGGTATCACTCAGAGACTTTTACATTTCACAACATAAAGTCAATTAAGAATATAGGACTTAATTTGTTTGTGCTTACAAATGATAGAGTGAGAGTTAATTCTCCCTCTAACTCTCACTTTATTTTTTGTGAGTCACATAAAGAGAATTAAATTTTATATAAGGCTTTTAATTAAAAAAAAAAGGAATCCTAATACGTTTGGTGCACTATTAGTAACATATTCTATAATGCATTAGTCATTTTAACCCACTCTTGATGCAATAAAATGTTAGAGTTAATGACTGTTTTACACCACTGTTAGGCTGATGGTTACATGCAGAACTTTAAGTACACAATATAATAAGATCTTGAGGATGTCTTACAATGTATATTCATATGATGCGTTCATGCTTTTATATAAGCAACAATATGACAGTTATATGTTCAAATTTGAACAAGTAACTTCCATTAACACCTAGGAAGTTATGTTCAAATTTGAACATATAATGATGTGTCCCTTGTAAGAGACCTTTAATTTCATCATAAGGCTAGAAGAGTATATCAAATTTGTGATACATCATGTATGCCTTAATAGATTCTACATGTGACTATTTGATTGCATGTATATTAACATCTCACACTCGATCAAATGATATAGTGTATATTCTTAGATGATTATAATTTTCAAGTGCACATGCTCATTAATAATCATATATACTATTTGATCGCATGTATATTAACACCTCACACTTGATCAAATGATATAGTTTATATTTTTAGATGATTATAATTTTCAAGTGCACATTCTCGTTAATAATCGTGTATCAATATACCAAGTCTAAACTACAAAAGCAAAGGTATCTTTATTTTACAAAAATAAAATAGCACTGATATCCTGAATTAGAAATAGCCTTTTCGTACCTAGTTTTATTTGGTGACTTTACACTAAATTCATTGTGTTATATAGATTCATCTTTAATCCCTCTAAACAAACTTTATATACAAAATGAATTATTATAACCCTTGTTTCTTCGCTTAGTGTTCTCTATCTTTCATCTGACCAATTTATGAATTAAATAGAGTTGTATCGATTGTTTTCTCAAACATTCCTAAGAATTTTCAATGATACTATTATACCGCATGTTATGAATAATTTTTAAACCAATAATATTCACATGCTCTCTAAACCTTTTTAGAGATAATTTCTTGGTCATGGGATCAGTTACCATTTACCAGAATGAATATAGTCAAATTTCCTTCTATATTATATCTTGTATATAGTGCTAATTTATATTGACATGTTTGCCTTTTAATCTCTTTGCTCAAATTTTAACCAAAACATATTTATTGTCACAACGTAAATTAATAAGTTCTTTAGATAAATCTAGTTGTAGATTATCAATAAACCTTTTAGCTCATACAATAGTGCTAACTGCAATGTTGAAAGATATGTATTCTAATTCAATGTTGACTTTGCAATGCAAGCTTGTTTCACACTTAGCCAAGAAATAAATGTTCCACCAAATAAGAATACATTGCCACTCATTGACTTTCTATCATCTATATCACCTGCAAAATCTGCATCACATTAGCCGACAAATTCTAGACCATTTAACTCAAAACATAATTTCATACTTTTAGTTCTTTTTAGGTACCTCATAATTCTTTTAGTTGCTTGCCAATTTACTTTTCCTGGATTTGATCGATACTTACTAATAACTCCCATTATATATGATATATCTTGTCTTATATCTTGTGTATAAGTACATTTTTCATTTCTTTCATTTCAATTTTATTTGTTGGGCATAATTTCTTATGGAGAATTATTGCCTTACACATAAATATTCTAACTGATTTACAGTTTGTCATGCCGAGTTGCTTGAGTATTTTATCTAAGTAATTTTTTTATCTAGATATAACATCTTAGAAACTCTATCTCTAGAATTTTCATTCCTAGAAGAACATAGGATGCTTTATCCATGTTTTTCATTTCCAACTTTGTATTTAGATATGAATTTGTCTCATTAATTATATCTATACAATTAGTAGCCAATAATATATCATCTACATATAATAATAATATAGATAATTTATTTTGGTATTTCCAATTATAAATACATCAATCCAGTGGATTCACTTGATATTATAAATCCAAGATTGCTTAATGGAATCTAAATACCATTGTGTAGATGATTGTTTGAGGTCGGATAAAGACTTATTTAATTTTTGGACTTTGTCTTCTTGGCCTTTAGCCAAAAAACCTTTTGGTTGAGACATATAAATATCTTATTTTAATTTTTCATTTAAAAATGTTATTTTTACATCTAATTAATGTAATTCAAAATCCATTCTAGCAATAATTGCCATCAGAATTTAGATTGATGTGAATTTTGCAACTAGTGAATTAGTATCAACAAAGTCTATTCTAGGCTGTTGAGTATAAACCTTAGCAACAAGCCTAGCTGACCTGCCTTTAATTGTTTCTTAAGAGCCCTTTTACAACTGAGGGATTTCTTTCTTTAGGTAAATCAACTAATTCTCAAACTTTGTTTATTTCGATGGATATTAATTCATCTTTCATGGCTTCTTCCCACTCTTTAAAATCCATTTACTTAGTAGCATCTTTATAATTTTTGGGATCATTAACTAGTTGATTTATTTTTTAAATGTAAAAATGTAATGATCTTTTAACCATTGTGGTGCTTCTCTTTATCTTTTGCTCCCAATAATTTGATTATTATCATCTGATTGCGTAGCACTGATGGGGCTAATTACATGTTCCATGTCATTATCTATATCATTGTTTTCGATTTGTAAAGTAGGTAAGGACTCATTATCTTCAAGTAGTTTTATATGTTTCTAAGGAATAACTACATCAATAATTTTCAAAAATCTAGCATATGTACTTTTATTTCGTGTTTTTTTTTTAATTATAGAAATGATAACCACTTCAATTGTTAGTGGAACCAATGAATTTACATTCGTTTGTGTTAACACTTATCTTATTACATAAAGATTTAGGAATAATAAAACAAGCCTTACATCTGAGTACCTTTAATTTGGATAAGTCAGATTTTGTATCTGTCCTAATATCATAGGGCGTTAAAGGCTTAGCATTTGTGCGAACTCTATTTAGTATATATGTTATTGCAGATAATGTCTCTCCCCAAAATTGTAGAGACATTTCTAAATAAGACATCATATATCTAATCATATCGAATAGAGTTCGATTTCTTCTTTTAACAATTGCATTTTGTTGTGGAGTGTAAGGCATTGTCTAGATATGCCTTATCCCACTTTATTTGCAGAAATCATCAAACGCTTCATATTCACCACGAAGATCACTATTCAAAGCTTTAATAGATTGATTTAATTCATTATTTACTTCCTCTTTGTATATTTTGAATTTTTCTAAAGCCTTAGACTTGTGTTTTAATAGTATATATGCTCAAATCGTGAATAATCATCTATAAATGTGTTTTTGTTCTCATAGGTCCACATAAATCTGAATGAATTATCTAAAGTAATTCTGATGATTTCCAATATTTTGAAAAATATTTTCTGGACAATTTTCCTTTAACAAATGATTCAAATATTAAAATTATCAATATTTACTTGAGGTAGCATTCCATTCTTGCTCATTCTAAGCATTTTATTTTTATTTATGTGACCTAATCAGGAATGTCAAAGAAAAATATTATCACGAGAATTAAACACATAAAATGTAATCGGAAGAAGAAATTTTATTAATAGTAGAAATAATAGAATACATATCATCAATCTTTTTTCCTTTCAGAATTACAAGACCATCTTTTCTTATGGTCACAAACTCAGACTTAAATATAATTTCTTTTTATTATTAGAGAAAACAGATCATCTTTCAAGATGATAGTAGAATTGTTAGAGGTGTTAGTTTAAAACTATTTTCTAGTAGAAATAATAGAATCGCTTTTTCATATAATATATAAAATTACCATAATCTAGTAATCGTACATTTGCTTTTTCATTGTAGTAATTAAAGTTCCTAAGTTACGATTTATCACCACCTCTCCTGCTAGATCTTCCAGGTTATAACTCAAGTTTGATATGCCATTGACTTGTGGACGTCTTTATCACCACTAAAAGCAACTAGTAAGAAAATATTTTTCTCTCAAATTCAGAGAGAATTTTTTTTTTTTAATCTATATATTATGGCTTCTCTTATTTCTTTTATGGAGAAAAAAACCTTTTTATATTGTAATTGTGGAAAAACCATTGACTCTTTATTTATCTCCTATTTTAATTCTATTAAATCAAAATAATTGATTTAAATTAAAATAAGATAAAAACCCAAAAACTTTTGGCGTTACACTTATTATAGTTATAAGGGACCACATTGTAAAATAACATGAGGCCCCTTATACACAAATATATTAATTAGAGCCTTCAACCAAATAATTTATTTAGATTTTTTAATCCAAATAGCTAGTTATCTTGCTTATTAATCCAGTAGTAGTATAGTTAATTAAATGAGCTAATCCGGAGATCATATGGGTACATACAGTATTGGCAACAATAATTAGACATGTAATTAAACTAATCTGATTATTTAATTCTAAATATATTCTACTATAAGATTGGAATTGACCTGAATAATTGTATGCTATCTAACATGTTGTTCTCGAATAATAATTCGATCTAAGCCACATTGATTTCTTTACTGAACAATCCTTTGTGCCACATCTCTAATTAAATTGATATCTCAATTGTCCAATTAATTTAATTATATTTTTTTTCCTTGACACTTACTGGTTTTCTCTAATGATTATTTTTAATATACTAATTATGTTGACACATTCTAGCCAAAGAATTCTATAATCAAGTACCGAAAACCCATCAAGAGATGTGTTATACAAATTCTATATTGTTAATCTATAATCTCACTGCTTATAATTATTCCTACCAAGATACTGAATAATATTAATTATAAATATATGTCGCGCCCATTGGTAACTCAAATAGAATAATAATCATAAACATGAAACTATAATTAATTCAAGATTAAGATTACAATAAAATCAATGCCTATGAGATTTAATAATTCTAATAGTTCTTTCAAAGTTAATTAAATCTTATATGTGATCTAGTTCAATATAGTCAAACTACATCAGTAAATTCATACATAATTAAGACAAATTATTCAATGAATTTACTACAGTCTAAACATAAATAGAGCGCTCAATTCTATTTATCAACTATGTATTCAATTTATTTAATCATAAGATAACTTGCATTTATATCTTCTGTTAATCCATATGATGATTACATAAATAAATATAATATAATTAAATGGACCTTATTTAAAATATTTATGCAATTAAGATGTCTGAAAAATGTCTTATACATTTTATTAATCAGAAAATTTATTTATCATAAATAAATAAATTATATGCTTTAAAGAGCACAAAATCATAACAAGAGGAAATTTTACAATATTTTATGCCTTGCTCATCAACATAGGTATTATTTCTCATGTATAGGCGATGCTCTCCTTGTGACACTAGAATCCAGCCACCGCCAACTATTAGATTCAGTAAGCAGTGCTCCAGGGACTATCAAAATAACTTCCTTTTGGCTCTTGTTGTCTTCCTTTCGTTATGGACATTTTGCCTTGAAATGACCAATATCTCACATATGAAACACCCATGCTTTTTCTTCTTGTTTTGTTTATTGTGTCCAGACTTCCTTGGGGCTGTGTGTTTCTTGTTGTTGAAACTTGTTGCTTGTGGATTTGGTTGTGTTATTGGAGGACCTTTATGCTAAAAGAAGATTGTTGGGACGATTCTCCTCTTTCCTTCTATTCAATCTAACTTCTTCCATTGCCAATAATAATGGTAAAGTGCCCATGCAAAATTCATTTTGTCCATATGTCAAAGATATTACCACATAATCCCAAGTTTTTAGCAAACTGTTGAGGATGACTAATACCTGCTTTAGAAAGATCTTTTGCACGAATTTCCAATTTCATAAGTTGATACACGGAACTATCATTTCTAGACATACAAAGGCAATTAAATTTTTCCAATTGAAGTTGTATATATGTTTTAGATTTTGGCCCATATTTATTTTCTAACAAATTCATGATTTCTTTTGCAATATCATGCCTTTTATATAATGAGATCAAATATGGTTTCTTTTGCAATATCATGCCCTTCATATAATGAGATCAAATCATCTTGTAGATTATTAAGGATTGTAGCCTTTGCCAAGGCATTATCCTTCTCTCATTTTGTCACTTCTATGTCATCTGTGGGCTTATATTTAGTAATTATGTATGATGTTCTTTCATGTGTTAGAAAATAAGAAGTTCTTCTTATCCAAATGTTAAGATTAATATTATTTAATCTCTCTACTTTAATAGTATCTAAATTTATTTTACTTCCCATTTTCAAGAACTACGTAAATATATAATTATAATAATAATATTTATTTATTATTACTTAACTAGTAGAAAGATTACAACTTTAATATTATGGGTCACAGATTACAAGTATAATACTATGGGTCACACTTATTTAATAATTTATTTAATAATAATAGGGTGGAATAAACTCATTGATCACTAGGTTTTATCAACCTAGAACAATACTCATTCAAGTGCGAGTGCAGATATGGTCTTGATAAAACTCTTACTAGTACGGATACTAGATTTGGCAAATTGATGATTTTATTGTTGTCGAAAATTTATTGCAAATAATTTGATTCATATTGTTCTAGAATTCTTGTGAGACATAGTGGAATTAGACCTTAAATCTGCCAACCAAAATTGATTTCCATCACACTTAAATATACGATAGAGAAGTTCATTTCTTTGATATTTGGTTGCTTTCAAAGGTATTCAAGCATAAGAGTTCGCATGCGAAACTTCTGATGCTTAGGTACAATTGCAAAATTAGTTGCACTTCCCTAAGTTTCTGAATCCTAATTCCTTAAAAATAAATTCTGAGGCCACAAATCACTTCGGATTAGTGGAAAACCTTAAATTACAAAATTTGATGCAGTTTGAGGCTGATTTGATTCTTGAACTGGGTCTGACAGGAATAACTAGTTTGATCGAATTGAAAATGTGTAAAGTTGTAGTTAACAAATATTCCAGTTCACATGGTCAAAATTTGGATCATCTCCGTGTTGAATCGAGATGAAACATGGGTGCATCTGAATGAGTGCGGAAAAACTGGAGGATTTGGACTCCGGTCAAGCAAAGATTGGGATGGGCATGAGTCGAGTCAGATCCGCTAAAATGGGTGCGAATAAGGGCCTGTGTATTACATTTTATATCACTGTTAGGCTGGTGGTTACATGTAGAATTCTAAGTACATAATATAGGAAGACTTTAAGGATGTCTTAGAATGTATATTCATGTGATGTGTTCATGCTTTTATATAAGTAACAATATGATAATTATATGTTTAAATTTGAATAACCAAATTCCATTAACCGCTTGGAAGTTACATGTTTAAATTTGAATACGTACGGATGTGCCCCTTATAAGAGACACATCTTTTAATTTCATCACATGGTATACAAAGTGTATCAACTTTATGATACATCATATATGCCTTAATAGATTTTGCATATGACCAGTTGATCACATGTATATTAACATAAATCGGGCACTGTATTGTATTAGGTAGCCTCTTTAACTAGGCTAATTAGACTTATTGCTCCTTCCATGTCTACAATGATGTATACTCTATTTTTTTTTTTAAATCGTTTTTAAGTTCAAAACTTTATTTATGATATTTTCTAAGTAATTATTGTTAACATAGATACAGTGCTACCATAGTCAATATGAGATACCGACGATGCTGGCAAAAATCACCATTCATCACATCTGACCATACTCTCTAAAGTTCGTCGAAATCGAATATTGTACTGTTGGGATTTTTATCTTAAGCTCTAAGCAACGATACAAATACCTTCTAAAACAAATTTGTTGTTCTCTATCTATGTCTAGTTAAGAAAGCTCAGTTTTCGATGATATTTGTATTGTTGCGTAGAGTTCAAGAAAATAATTCCAAAGATACCAAATATGATGTGCACATATAGTAATTTAGTATTTTTAGCTATGGCCAATGGTGATCTCATTTTAGTAATGAGTTAAATATTTTAATATATAATAATATAAAATAATATAGTATCACTTAAATAAAATACAATATATTATAAAAAACAATTGTCCATACTATAACAAGCATTATATTAAATATAATTTATTTTCACATGATATGTTATAATCCAATACAGTCCAGACCAATCCAATGCAATATACTGATATGCACAGTCACACACTAAAGAATACATGAGCCCGAGATGATAGCTTTTGGTTGTCATACACGTCTCTTAATGTTTAGATGACATGTCCAATGGTATTTATAAGAATACAACATGTCATACACTAGGGGTGGGCAAAATATCCGACCCGACCCGAACCGAAGAAATTTGGGTTAGGTTCAGATAAGATTAAAGCTAAAATCCGATCGGATCTAATGTATAAAACCTGATCGGTTTGTGTTCGGATTGGGTGAAACCCGATCCGACCCAAAAACCTGATCGGGTTGGCTTTTAAAAAAAAAAAAGAAAAAAATATAAAAGGAAACTTTCAAATTGCAGCTGCTGCAGCCCTCATCTAACAACAGTTCTTCCCGTTCCCATTTCCTAATTCCCACTCTCACAGCCACGGCCCATAGGTTATAGCAGCGACCCTCACGGCCCGTCGACCATCGACCCTCACGAGCGTTGACCCACGACCGTCAGCCCCTTACAGATCTGTTGCTTCAAGTCACAGAAGCAGCATTAGACAACTATAGGTCGATCCACGGCAGCAGCAGAAGCGACCACTAGCCGGCACCAGCGACTCAAGACAAAGAACTCAAGAACAGCGATCGGCAAGCTTACAACCCTACCCTCCTTCACAAGTTAGTCGCAGCAGCAACAGCCCCTCAGCCCATTAGCCCCCCTACAGATCTATTGTTTCAAGTCACGGTAGCAGCAGCAGCAGATAGCCACAAGTCAGTCACAGCAGCAGCTACAAGCCAGCCACTAGCCAGCGCCTAGCAGCTCAGCACAACAACTCAGCAATAGCACCAGTAAGCCTACAACCCTACCCTCCCTCACAATTCACAAGTCACGGTCGTCAGCCCCTCAGGCCCGTCAGCCACTCTTACATATCTATTACTTCAAGTCACAGCCAAAGGTCACAGCAGCAGTAGCCACTGGCCAGCAACCTAGCACAACAACTCAGCCTAACATACACTCTTCAGTTCTCAAGTCCTCATCTCACTCTCATTCTCAAGTCTCAAAAATGGATCTGTTACTTTAAGGCTCTACATTACCAATTTACTCCAAGCTCCATCCGAACCCAGTGACAGCAACCCGATCTGAAATTTCCTTATGAAATTTTAAGCTTCCAGTACTTAGATTCATGGTATATAACTATATATATTTGATCACTTATTAGTTATTAGTTGTCTTGTAATGGATAATTGAGTATTGTTTAATACTTTAGTATATTATATATTATATGTTAAATTGATAATTACTTAATTAGTTTAAAATATGTAATATATAATTATATACATAATATCAAATAAAAAATTTTAATAATAAATATTTATTCTTGTACTGGTATTTTTTTTTGTTAATTGCTAATTGTTAATATTTTTTTTTGAATAGATTGTGGATATAAATTAAGTAGATTAATTGATTAATACTTTAAAATTAAATATTGTGTTATATATGATATGTGTTGCAGTATCTTTAATTTCAATAAAAATTAACTAATTCAATCAATTAATTTATGTTAAGTTGACATTAAGTACTTAAGTTACATGTAAGTGGGCATGAAATTTAAGATTTTATAATAAGAATTAAGATATAAATATGCAAATAATATTTTATTATACTTTTAGGATGTAGATAAATAGATAGTATAAATTAATTAATCATTAATTTCTTGCTTTTCCATTATAGACTTATAGAGTATGAATTAAATAAGTTTCATAAAATTAAATTAATAAATATTTGAATTAATTTGTCATACTAAGTAGATTATGTTAATAATATTTTATGTATAATTTTTGAATTAGTGATTACAAATTATTTTGTTACTTTCATATTTTGTATGTTTAGATGTATGGACACTCAAGATCGAATCCGATAAGTAATGATGAAGAGCAAAGTATACAAATGGAAGGAACTCGAAAGGGAAAGGAAAATGCAAAGCGGAAAAGACTTCCAATGAAGAAAAGATCTGACACATGGAATCATTACACTTTACTTGAGGATAATCCAAACAAATGCAAGTGCAATTATTGTGGCAGACAATATCAATGTCATTTAAGGCTTGATGGAATTACAAATATGAAAAATCATATAGAAGTTTGTCCTGCATGTAAGGTGTTTCAATGGCAACAATGTGGAAGTCAACAGAATTTGACATCTGAATGTGGTGAAGGAAGTAATATGGTTTTGGCTACAGGATGGATTCAAGAAGCTTGTAGAAGGGCACTCACTAAAATGATTATCATGGGTGAGTTACAGCTTAGTTTTGTGGATAACGAGGGGTTTAGGTATTTCTACAGTATAGCAATCTCGCAGTTTGTTATGCCATCGCGAAGAACTATTGGTAGGGATGTTATGGAATTGCTTTTGGAGGAAAAGACAATGTTGAAGAGTTTGATTTGTGATAACAAGCAGCAAGTGTCTCTTACAACTGATATATGAACTTCTCTTCAAAATATGAGTTACATGGTGATCACAGCTCATTTTATTGATAATGACTGGTGTTTGAATTGGAGGATTATCAGTATTAGTGTGATTAAAGATCATAGAGGGAAAATAATTGGCAAAAAGATTGTAGCTTATTTACAGGATTGAGGGATAGAGAGGTTGTTTGCGATAATTGTTAATAATGCAACTGCAAATGATGTTGTTGTTAGTTATGTCACTATGCAATTACTTGTTTGAAGGAATACTGATGCACTTGTGTTGGCAGGATAATATATGCATGTGTGTTGTTGTGCATATATTTTGAATTTGGTTGTTGTTTCAGGGTTGAATGAGTTGCATGCTAGTGTTGCTGCTATTTAAAATACTTTGAAGTACGTAAGATCTTCTACCATGAGGCTGCAGACATTTAAACAATGTGTTGCACAGGTGAAAGACGTCGTTTTGGATTGTCCTACTAGTTGGAATTCCATTTATTTAATGTTAATGACTGCATTGAAGTTTCAAACGGCATTTGACAAAATGATAGAAGTGGATAAACCATTTGAGGCATACTTTCTTGAGAAAGAAGCCCACCTGGACCCGATAATTGGGAGAATGCTGAAAGAATTATGAAGTTTTTGAAGGTATTTTATGATGCCACATTGTTATTTTTTAGCTCTTTAAGTGTGACTTCTAATATTTGTTATGATACTATCGGCTTAATTAAGAGTTCATTGACTGCATTACAATTAAGTAATGATCCTTGGGTGATGTCAATGGCTTATAATATGAGGGATAAATTTAATAAATATTGGGAGTCCTCAGAAAAGATAAACAAAATGTTAATTGTTGCCTCCATTCTTAATCTTCGAGCTAAAATGGACTTTGCTAAACATATTTTTGAGCTCATTTTCAACACTGATAGTTCGAAGATTGAAGAAATGACCAAAACAGTAAAAGAATTGTTGAATGACCTTTATAATGCATATAACGCATTGTACTCCACAGGATCAATGTGTACTGAGAGTGCTCCTAGTAACAATTATGATGATACAAGTTCTTCTCCATATACTACAACTGATGGTAGTTTGATTGATGTTGCTGGTGGTGAAGGTGATGACATCTTCCGAGTTGCTCGCCCTATCCTTGGATATGCTAAGAAGTTTTCTGTTCATAATGAGGGTAGGAGAGTAGCATCTGAGATGGAAAGATACTTAACTAACCCAGTGTAGGATCCTAGCAATCTTAAACTCAATGTTTTGCTTTGGTGGAAGGTGAATGGATCGAAGTATCCGATATTAGAGAAAATTGCAAGGGATATCCTCGTTGTTCCTGTTTCCACAGTGTCATCTGAGTCCGCCTTTAGTACTGGGCGTTGTGTTATTGATTAGTATAGAAGTTCTTTGACCCTTGCTATGATTGAGGCATTGATATGTACCAAAAATTGGTTGCAATCTAAACGTTTTTCCAATCCTGTCTACAATATTCAAGATGAGATTAAGGAGGAGATGTTTCATATGGAGCTACAAGAAGGTAACATACTAAAATTTTTCTTGATCATTAAATACATAATATATTTGAAATGCATTATACTTTTATAAATAACATCTACATGTACTTAAGTTATGTACTAACTTCAATATATATATATATATATATATATATATTGCATTTTAAAGAGTTTGTAAGAGCAGAAGCTTCAACGGTGGAAACGATGAGCGTTGACATTGGTGATATTGATATTTGAAAGGTAACTCCTACTAGGTATAATTATTCATAATTTCATATTATACTTTTATGATGTAATTTAAAGTGTAAACTATAATTATAATTGTTATAATCTTAAGTTTTAAGTCCAATTGTAAGTTTGTAACATAAGAATTGTTTTAGTTAGGTAAGCTAAAATTAGTAGAATGGTATTGCATAGAAAGGGTTATTATTAACTTGGTGATAAATGCCATAAACTAAGGCATATTTGACTTAATTTTTTTTTTATTTAATCAAGTATGTATGCCTTTTTTTTTTCTTCAAATAATTTGCTAAACATGTTATATGCTTATGGTATAATATTAATTAGAGAGATTATAACAACCTTTCTGATTTTCAACTATATGTGTTCTTTCTTTACTCAAATATATAAGCTTTACAATTAACCAATAACCATTGAATTTAAATTCAAATGGTAGTTATAGTTTATTTAGTTAAAAGTATAATATATATCATATAAATTGAGTTTATTTATTAGTGTTTGTATTTGAATGTACCTGTATTTACAATATGCCTTAAAGAAAGTAGTTACTGTATATAATTTCCTCAATTCTTCTATAGAATATCGATGCTTGAACTTGGAGTACAATAAGTTGATGTTAGAACTCGGCAAAGTACTTGCAAGGAGTAGAAGAAGAAGTTATTTTATATTTATGTTTAAACTTTAAATTTTGATGTGTTATAGTCTTATGGACTTTGACACGTTGTGATTTGTGTTTAAATCTTAGTGTGTTATGGATTTTATGTTTAAATTTTGACTTTGTGTTTTAACTTTTAAGGACTAATATTTGGATATTGTGCTATAAAAATTATTAAGTTTGAACTTTGTGTTAGTTTTAACTTTTATTAGGTAAACTTTATGTTAATTTTAAATTTTATTAAGTTTAGATTTTGTGTTGATTTTAATTTTCCTTTTTTTTTTGTTGCTTGAAAGTTCAGAAAAATAACTCAAAAGCAATCTTAACAGGTCAAAATAAGAAAAAAATTAAAAAGTAAAAAAAAAAACTCAAAATTGTATAAACTGTATTTTATCCGATTCGATCTTAATCCAATTTTACCCGAACCTACCTGAATTCAATCTGACCCTAACCCGATCCTAACCAAATTTAACCCGAACCGACCGAATTCGATCCGACCCTAAGACGATAATAATAGTTTTTTTTTTTATTCGATCCGATCCGAATTAAATTCGAATCGGTTCGGATCAGGTTTGATCCGATTCGAACCTGAAAATGCCCAGCCCTATCATACATTATGTTTGGAAAATGTACGATATGTCATATATTATTTTTAATTCTCCTATTTACCCCTACTTATTAATAAGGATGAAACTATTTGAACTCATAAAAATGTTTTTTGTACTTGATTCTGAATAAATAATTTTCTTATTAAAATGACTACAAGTAAAATTACCAAAAGACAAATTATTTAATTATTTAAATTTGACTTAGTCTTTACAATTATCCAAATCGTATTATGACCGTAAGTAAAATTACCAAAAGACAAATTATTTAATTATTTAAGTGTGACATAGTTTTTCACCCACCGAAATCATATTAACTTGATTTTTATATTTGAACTGTTGTGTAATTAAATTGAAAACCTTTTATTATTATATTTGTAATTCAAGAGCAGATTCATATAGCAATATTTTTCAACAGACTTCACTTGTCTTGGCATCTTGCACAGAAAAGATTATCACGTTCCATTCGTTGGTACACTTTCAATTGAGATATATAGCAAAAGTATGAGTTCTAAAGTCAAATTAGCTTGCAATTCGTTTAAGATCTCGGGGATAAGGATTTCTGAAATTGAATCTAAAATATAAATATTAAAATAGAAATAAAGAAAGAAAGAAAAAGAAGAGTACGGAGAACAAGAAAATCTCTTTGATTGATATAAGTTCGGGGTTGCTGGTGTTGTTGCCATGTTTATTTGCATAGTAAAACTTCTCTATAGTCATATTATTAAGATTAATTAATTTATTATTGTAAGAAGGTCAATTTGATAGAGGTGTAGTCACAAAAATTATTATTTTGACTTAGTTATCTTTAATACAAGCATTGTAGATAAAAAAAAAAAAAAAAACATGTATTAAATTCGTAAGTAATTGATAGAGCATGTCAAATCTAATATATCGATATTGATAAAAGAGATATACATAGTTTCAAAAAATTAATACATACATCTATCATCTATATAGTGGTAGGAATATATAAAGTCATCTTATTAAAAATCTAAGGAATAAGTTATTGTTCAAACAATCTTAGAAAGATATTTTACACCATCTTAAATATTTAATGTAACATATAATATATTTTTATAATACAAAAATAATAATTACTATGTAAAAGCAAGTTCCTAAAAATGAGACTTAGAAAAATTACAACTTATTATAATGTGAGTTTATTCTTATTTATAATTAGTTTAAATTAGGACAAAAATTTTTATAACTATTATATATAGAGCATCAATATAAAGAGGTTTTACTATAGTAGATCTAAATAGTAAAATAAGGTGAAATAATAATTGAGGTATATGGATATTAGTTTTGGTGTATTGAGGGGTAGTTTAGCAAAATTTTAAAACACAAATTCTAATGGCAGACATAGCTTGTAAATGGGTTTTAAGAGCAATTTAATGTGTTGAAATAGCCTCACACCATTAATATGAAGGAATTTACAGTCTTAATTACCTCTACTTATTAATAGAAGAGAAACTAAAGTTTTAACACCAACAATACTCTTTTTTTTATCCTCTATTTTTTTTTTCTGAAAGGATAGGATCAAGATCTCTCTCATTTTTGAAATACAAATCAATGGATCAAATTAAATGTTGCTATGAATTTATTAAAATAAATGTGGATGTTCATAATTTACATCTCTTAGTCTCCTCACTTCATAATATACTCTCAATCTCCCTACTTGCAACCCTTTGCTTCCCTATAACTCCCACTACCTCATAAGGAATTATGATATATAATGTTTCCATTAATTTCATGTAGTTATTATTTAAATAAAAGGAGATCCCAACTCTTTATTTTGTACACACTTGAAATAAATAAAATCATTCTATAAAATATTACTCTTTATTTTGTGTTGCAATCTAACACCTGTTTTAACATTGATTTTTGTTTTTAATAATAACAAAATAATAATAATGGGCCCCACAACATATTATTAAATATTTTTTCTTTTGTTCATTCTGTTTTATCTCCATAATTAATATGATTTTGATTTTGATTTTGATTCTGATTCTCTATATCTTTCATTAGTGTTAAATAACTCTCCTATTTGTAATCACCATATTTTTCTACTGAAGTAAAAGCATCAATAACAGATATTAAACATAAAAGAAGAAGCCAAGGTTGAATACCTTGCATAGTATTTGATTTGAATTATTAAATAACGTTCTCTCTAAGATTGAATGTAAAAAATATTACATATTTTGTTATATATGAATAAATGAATAATATCATAATAGTTAAAAGAACTATCAACCAAGCATTCTACTAAATCCCCATTGGTGAGTAATGTTAATACTCTTTATTTTCTACTTTTTCCAATCTTCTCTTCTATACTTGATCCTGTTATGTTATTGCTTTCATGTTGACATTAATAAATTTTTATTGGCTTGGAATATAAACCAATTTGATGGGGAGGAATAACACAAATAACTTTGTTAAATATGAACAAGTTTTAAAATGAAAAAGAAATGCGGTTAATTGCATTTCTTCGTTTTAGCTTCTATGTAATTCTTGGACACATTTTTTTCTCAATTTTTTGTCACAAAGATTTGTATTAAAAAAGGAAAATTTGAGAGAAATTAGAAGAACAATTATGGGCCTGTATTTATGTTCTAATAATGATTTTTATTTTAATACATAAAGGCTCTTTAAAGAGTTAAAGCAAAACAAGACGGGAATGAGTAATCCCATAATATCATGAGTAATAAAAAATCCTACACCTAGTGGGGGGTAGAAAAGAGATGAAAACCAAAATGAAGAGATAAGGCGTAGTTGGCAAGAAAGTATGTAGTGAAGTTAGCCTCACAAAAAACATGATAAATTATGACATCTCAATCACACTTGCTAATAATGAATGAAAGTTCTCGTTAAAGAATGTTATAGGGCGTCTTTCCTGAGATAGGACAACTCCAGTTCTAATCCCAAAAGCATAATAGTTAACTTCAAATAACTTGTTGAAATTTAGGAGTACAAGGACTAGTGCATAGTTAAGAAACTCTGCTCCTCCTTATCTGTCCAAACTAACTGCCTTTACTTTATACAATCAGTGAGAGAAGCAGTAATAGTATTGAAGTCTTTAACGAAATGCCTGTAGAATGCAGTAAGCCCATGAAAGCTTCGTACTTCTCCAATATTTGTAGGCATCGGCCATTCTCATATAGCCTTCACTTTCTCTTCATTTACTTTGATTCTTTTAGAACTTACAATATAGCCTAAGAATATCATATTATCTATAAAAAAATTACACTTCTTTAAGTTGACATATAGACTATTTTCCTACAAGGCTATGGAGACTTCCCATAAATGTAAATGTTCTTCTTCGTTGCGGCTATAAATCAAAATATCACCAAAGTAAACAACAATAAATTTGCCTCTAAATGGCTTTAATACTTGATTTGTTAAGCTCATTAAGGTACTTGGAGCGTTAGATAAGCCAAAAAGCACAACTAACCATTCATATAAACCTGTATAAGTTTCAAAAACTATCTTTCATTCATTGCCAAGGTGGATACGGAGATAATAATATCCACTCCTTAAGTCTATCTTTGAAAAATCTTTGAACCTCTAAGTCTATCAAACATGTCATTTAATTGAGGAATTAAAAATCAATATTTTACTATGATTTTATTAATAGCTTTGCTATCAACATATATTCTCCAACTTCCATTTTTCTTTGGAGTTAGTAAGATAGGCACAACATTAAGACTTATACTTTCAAGAATTAGGCGTTTCTAGAGTAATTCTTCAACTTGCTCTTATAGAATCTTATATTCTTTTGGGCTTATGCGATAATGTAGTAAGTTGGGTTGGTTAGCTCCAGGACAAGATTAATTTGGTATTGAATGTTCCTTATTGGAGGTAACGTATTAGAAAGTTCTTTATGAAAAATATCTTAAAATACAAAGTAATAGATGAACTTGTGTGGGTATTGATTCTGCTTTAGATGCCTCTTTCGGTACTAAAAGATAAGTCCCTTTTACTTTTGACTTCAGTTGAGTAAGAAAAATATTCATATTATCTTTCTAGAACCAGTATGTATTATCCTTCCCATGAGGTACTTTATTAAGATCGAACTGCCAAGGTCTCTCAAGTAGCATATGACCAGCATTCATGTCAACAATATTGCAAGTTACTTCATCCTTGTATCTTCTGATGGAAAAAAGAATAAGGCTTTGTTCTATTACTTTAGTCTCTCCAATATCTTTTATCCATCCAATACGATATGGAAAAGGATGCTTGTGCGTTTTAAGTTGTAACTTATCAATTATGGTTTTCAAAACCATATTCTCCTACTACCACTCTCAATAATCAGATCATATAATCTCTTTTTTACTGTGCATATTGTCTTGAAGCATCTACTCTTCCTCCTCTTTTATGTCCTCATTAGCTTCAAAAGGTTTATCTTCAGGATTTTCAGTTTCCTCTATATATGTTGCCAAATTGACCATTCGACATCTTCGCTCTGGGCATTGATTTGATGTATGGCCTGATTTTGAACAACAAAAACATTTGTCACCTCAAGGGACTACATAAAGATTACCGTTACTTGTTGGATCTTTTGTTGGTCGCATGTTTTGTCCGTTATGATTCTGTGTTGGCTTTCCTAAGTTCTTTATAAGAGCTTTTTTCTTGTTAAGTTCATACCTCTGCCTTGGTTACTGACTAGGAGGGAATGAGCTCGAGGTGGTTTTATTATGATCCTTTCATTTTTCAAGTTCCATTTCTAGCTTTTTAGCTAGTCGAATGATATTTTGTAGTATATGTATTGGTTACAACCCAACTGGATCTCCTATTTATGAGGGTAAACCATCCATGAATCGACCAACTATCTGGTCGTGCCTCACGGAGATTATTTCGTTCCATAACTCTTTGAAATTCAAGAGCATATTCTTTAAATGTTTTGGCTCATTGAAATTAATCTTTGTACTAGCGAAACAAGGTTTATGCTTAGCTTAGAGACAAAAATCATTCCCTAAGCAAATGGTGCATGCGATGCCATGTTTTGGCCTTTTCTTTCCCTTGTAGCACACCAGATGTCTGTAGATTATCCTATCAAATTGTAGCAGCTCTTTTGAGTTTATAGGCTACTATCTTGACCTTTTCTGATTTTGAAAAGTTCTTTGTTTCAAAGATTCATTCAACATCACACAACCAATCAAGGAATTCTTCAATGCCTAGTTGTTTATTGAATGATGGAAGGTCAATCTTAATGTGGCAATCACTCTGATACATTCTTCGTCATTCATCTTCTACTTCTTCATAATCTGAATTGTCTGATTTTAGAAAGGGTGGAGTCACTTTTATATTCTTAGTAGTGCTACTTATTTCTTTATCCCTATTATTCTTCCTTTGTTTATAAAAATTAATTCCCGAGTTAACAATTTCAGTACCTTTAGCTTCCTAGTTACTTCTTTAGGCAAGTCTAATATATTTTAAATCTTATCTCACACTAAATAATGTTTCTTTCATTATTGTAACATGGGTTTGTATTGATTATAAGATTTTTATTGTTTTACCCCCATGCTTTCGCTGAATAGTTATGTGATTGTTAGAGTCGCCTTATTTCTATTGTAATTTAATTTTCAAATTGAGTATTGCTTTCTCAAGAAACCATGGTTACTTTTTTGAGTTTTTTTGTAAGAACAATAAATATAAAGGGCAATAATAGAATTAAAAGAAAACTTGGGTAAAATTAGAAATAAGAAAAATTTGGTGTTGCCGGTTACGGTGGTTGGGAAAAGTGGCAAGGAATGGTAGATCTAGAAGATTTGATAGTGGTGAGTGTGACAGTTGTGGTGGTTTTACTCAAATCGATGTGGATTGACCAAAAAATTGAATCGAAGTAGTAGTTTAGAGGTTTTGTTCGTTTCCGTCGAAAAGGCCGGCTGTTGGCAGCAGGAGTGGACTAGAAAGAAAGGGCTAATGATGGTGGATGGATTAGAGGTGGTAGTGATGGCTGTTAAATCACTGTGGATGGCAGCGAATTGACCGGTCGTTGGTGCGGCGATTCGCGGCTATCTTGGAGTATTTTTTAGTGGTTACGATTCGGTGGTGAGATGAGTTGGGTTATGATGGTCGGCTTAATTTGATTCTGATGGTAGAGTGGATTGACAGAAAATAAGAAGAGCGACAGTGGCAATGGCCGTGTGCGGTGGCAGTTAATGTGCTTTTTTTTTTTGCATATGATTTTTTTATTTTTATAAGTTCTCTAATTTTAAACTCATGAATTTTTGGTAAATATAATTATTTTAATTATTTAATATTTAAAATTATTTTTTTAAATAAATAATATTATATATTTATAATAATATTACTCATTATTTTATAATTATTAATAAATAATTTTTAAAATTACTTATTATATAAATAATAGATTCTATTTTTAATTTTTTAAACCAAAACCTCGGCTCTAATATTAATTTATGAAAATCTAAAATCTCAAGGCAAACAAAAGAGATAAAATGATGTAAATAATTAACTTTTAAAATATGAACACTTTATATCTGATTAATTGTCTGGAGTTATGAGAACTGGACAAGGACAAAGATATTTTTATTTTAAAATCAGATATTATGAAAGCCATCTCCCTTGTCCTTGTACAGACTTTTAACACTATATACCACCAAACATTGTGACTTTTCATGATTTGATGTTACTTATCATAATTAAATTTTTATTTTTATTTAACCAAAACCTAACAAAGACTCCTAAATGTCTAGTCCAAACTCAAATTTCTGATTCAAATTCTCTTGCGATATGATGTCATTGAATGCATAAATAGAAAAGAATGTGAGATTATGATTCTTAAAGTGCACGAGAAGTTTTGGAACTTTATTGGTTACTTCAACAAGTTTTCTTAATTCCGTATAATATATCTTCATTGACTGCTTTTCACATTTTTTTTTTATCTTTTTAATATTCTTCTTTTTTGTTCTACTTCATTTCTAGCAGCATACTTAAGTTAAAACAAGGATTGTCACTGTCAGCGTAATTTTAAGAGAAATTAGGTTTCATGCCTTTGCTTTAGAGAGGATAAAAGAAAAGAAAGGAGGTAACTAGAGAAAATGCATTGCTCAGAGGTTTCGTAAAATGATAAATAAATAATTACCCCATGTCAGTAGATTCTAGAAATTTTAGATAAAACTCAAATTAAGAGAGTAACTGAATTTAAAATTTGTTATACGCTGTCTCACTAAAATATTTTAATTAAAGAAAATTTCTTACAAATATAGGATCGAGAATTCAGGAGTTCCTTTATACATATATATAATAATATATACAAATTTTAGATCAATTTTGATGTGGGACAAACAGAATCATAATGGGAGTATAAGTTTAAATTCTTATTCTAGCTTAATTAATTTAACTAGTTTAATTAGGATTTGATTAATATTTTCTTATTTAATTAATATTCTTTTTCTTATAAGGAATCATAAGTATATGAAAAATAGTATAATCCTAACTAGTATAAATAGGCTTGTTATGCTTATTTCTTTACACAAGTTTTTCATTAATAATATTCAGTATTTTATTAAGCGAGAGATTTTCTTTCTTGTGAGAGCCCCTTCTTGAGTTTTGAAAAGCGAACGCTAGAACGACATCTAGTATCACTCCGCACTACGTTAAGTTATATAAGAGCATTTCTCTGTGCCAAATAAGGCTTTACTGACCATTAATCACCTTCCACACACAAATCTTTCTTTTATCATCCTTTAATTCCACCAACTTAAAAAAAAATTCAAAATCATAAATATTTAATAGAATATAATGAAATACTATGCACATGATATTATGAATAAATTATCTGAACTACTAGTAATTTCATAAAACATAAAAGCTAGTAGGTTTTCACCTTCTAGTTATAGATAGAGAGATTTACTTATGGAAGATTTCAATCATTTGATCTAATTAATAACTCAAATATGTGGGGAAATAATCAGTTAAACTGGATTTATTTATATTTACTGAATAGACTAGGTAATCCTAACCTAACTATAAATGATATAGAAAGTATTAATGGAATACTAGAGACTAAATATTTTAATAATGAAAATATAAATAGAATTAAAAGATTAAAAGATCGAATGAGTCAAGAATTTGATTAAGTTAAACAAATGATACAAGACTTCAAAATTGAAAATCAAAATATATTAAAACAGGAAATTATAGATATAATAAATAAAAGTTCATTAGACATAAGATTGAACAAGATTAAAATTCAATTAAATAAGATCAAAAAAAATTATTGAGCAATTAGGTAAAAAATTTGTCATAAATATTAATGGGAAGCTTTAAGAAAATTGAAGTCTAAAAAATTAATAATAACATGGAAGAATTACTTATGATAATTTGATAAAGGAATAAGATTCCACAGGATACGATAATATACTACAAATGAAAACAAAAATTTTGAAATTCAGCTTATGATAAAGCCAATATTTAATAAAATAATGAGAAATGAAAAATTGATAAGCTTAAGAATACTAAATGAAAACACTAATAGATTAAAAGAATTATATTAAGAATCTTTGGAAACAAATAAAGATGAGGATGCATTTATTAATTTACAATATATAGAAACGAGAATCGAACATATAAAGATGAATGAAAGAAAACCAATAGTTTTTGTACAACTTGAGTCTAGTAATAGGACTTCTTATGCTAGAGAAGAGATACCAGCATATGAAAAATAACAAAGTCAATATTTTAAAGCTAACAAACATAAAAGAGATTATAAAACTCTAGAAGAATATAAAAAAAATGCCAATCAACCAAGATGTGATACAGTTGGATATAGATTGTTATAAAGATAGAGATAAAATTATAACAGATTAGGTAAAATCTATGAAAATTTCACTTGTATTTAATGAACTTAATAGAAATGGAACTACAGAATTCTTTAAAACTTTATTTATAAGAATAGTAGCACAATAGTTTATGGGATTAAAAAATAATAATAAAAATAAGATATTATACGGAGATAATCCTAATGAAAATAAAACCTTAGATCAAGTTTTGAATAGGTTTGAATGTGAGTTTAAAAAAAAAAAAGAATTTTTAGGAGAAGATTGAGAAATCTATTTTCAACGAGAATTAGAAAGTAAAAGAATGGAAAATATGATGAAACTAGCTAGGCTTGAAATATGTAATATTTGTTACTTAGAAGCTTACACTTGTAGCTTCGAAGAATTATATTATAAATTCGAATTCTGTGAAGAAGATAATACAAGAATATATTTTAATAATTTATTTTTATAAAAATCCCAGATCTACGGGGTAAAAGGCTTATGCAAGAATACATTAAAGAATAAAAAGATAGTACAAACACTAATACTCTAGGTAATAGAATCAACTTTGTATGAAATATGATAAGTCAATGGTGCTTTGAAATAGGGGACATAAGATTGATGAAAAAAAAATATCGAAGATTATGTTGTTCAAAGTTAGAAGAACCACCAAGATTTGGTTGTGCAGATAAAGCCTACAAAAAAGAAAAAAAATTTAAAAAGAAGAAATTCTTAAAAACAAATAAAAAGTATTATAAGAAAAATAAATATAAGAAAAAATTGTTTAAGAAAAATAAATACAAGGGAAAATCAAAAGTAAAAAAAAAATGTAAATGCCTGCTATGTAATGAAGAAGGACATTATGCAAATGAATGCTCTAAGAAAAATAAATCAAATATTAAACCATTTTAAAATCACAATGAATTAGAATTAATCACTGATAGCAAAGATATTAGTGACAATGATAGTATATATTATCTATCTGACGAGACTGTAAGTAGTATTGGTTAAGAGTGCGTATAGAAGAAATACATAATAAAGATTTATATCAAGATGAAGAATTAGAAGAACAAGGTACATTTATTAGAGAGTTAATATTTGATAAAGAATAATACCTTAAGATTAATAAAAAATGATTGGAAACATCTATGACTTCAGTCAATAAATTAGCACTAGGAATTATTAAAATGATCAAATAAAGAAATATAATGTATTTTAGTGCTATTATAAGAACCAATCAAAATAAAGTATGCACAAGGAAATACAAATATTCCTATGTTATTAAAATCAGATGTAGAAGAAAGATCTATAGAATTAAATCTAGTAATAGGTCTAAAATTGGATATATTCATATTGGAGAAATCTAAATTATGATAAAAGCTCATTTTAGAGAAGAAATTTATAGTCTATTAAATTTAGCTACATTGGATAATAGGATAAAGATCGAAAGTATGCACTCCTTGGAATAATACAAGGCAATCTTAGTTATAAAAAACTAATAATTAAAATATATCATAAATATTCTATATATCTTAAAGACAAAAGTATAAATAAAACCTTAATCTTAAGTCATGATTTCAAATATTTTGACATAATGCATGATGGATCATATCCATATAGCATAACATATGCTATAGAATATGCGTTAATAAATTCAGCTAACAGTGAAATGTTTGTTGGTAAAGAATTTATAAAAATAAACAAACTTTTTAGTAAATTTGAAAAATTACAATTACCTGAAATATTAAGAGAAATTGATTTACTAGAGGAATGAGAAATGGATTTAAGTAGTCAACCTACTCTGATTAGACGAAATACTTCAAAAAATATATAAAATACACCAGACGATAGAATAATTAGAGTGGGGAGGAAATCTTCCTCTATACATAGAATATATTTAGAGTTGAATAGAACTCAAAGTTTTAGTAGATGTAGCCATCTAGTGATCTCTCCATCACATGAAGTTCTAACAACAGTTAGAAAAGATAATCAAAACCTAAAAGTAAAGATGAAATACAATAATGGGAAGTCTTGACATAAAACTTTTGCCATCTTAGAAACAAGAGCTGCGAAATCATACGTGGGCTCCAAAATGATAAAATATTTGAAAAAAAATATTAATTGAACCACATACAAATATAAGATTTAATAGAGAAAAAAAGACTTTAAGCTAATATTGTGAGATAACACTAAAAATTAAAGGAATAGAATTTATCTTTTCTTTTTTTATAGAACCAGAATATGAAACAAAAATAAGTTCTTTGTTAATAGGGATGAACTTTCTTGAATATTTTTCACCTTATTATATAGGAGATAAAAAGATATTAATAACCATTGAAGGAGTAATATAAACACTGTCAAGTTATGTCTAATCTTTTTATAGTTTATATAAAAGTGATTATACCATATTATGACCATAAACCTGAATGGTTCAATGTTTTAATTGATACAGGTTCAAGAGTTAGCTTAGCTAATTCAAGAATTTATCCAAAATCTTATTGGAAAGATTATAAACCTTTAACATGACAAAGAATAAATTGAGAACAAATTTCTCTTAGAACATGTAGAATCAAAAGCTTGATTCAAATTAATAATTATACATTAAGTATATCAATATTATGGTCCTATGACCATATGGGAGTCGATATACTTTTAAGAGTTAATTTTCTTCATCAATTTATTTATATAATGACTAACGAAATAATTACTCTTAAAACACCGTGTAATTATTCTATTACAACATCAAGGATTTATAATCCTATTAAGAGAACAACTCGAAAAGTACATTTTTGAAGCAGTCAACAAAGTGATTTTAATATAAAAACTAATCAAATCATGACAGATTATGAAAATATCTTAGAAAAACTTGATAAAAACTTTGGTGAAAATCCAATTCAATTATAAGAAGTTGATAAAACCTATGCTAAGATTGAATTAAGAGATTCAAACGTAATCATAAGAGTCAAGTAAATGAAATTTAGACAAGAAGATAGATTAGAGAATCTAAAATTCCACATAGCAGTCCAAACTTTATGTTTTTGAACAATGCAGAGATTAAGTGAGGAAAAGCTTGTATTGTCATTAACTATAAAGAGTTAAATAAATATACTAAGTTTGATGGATATTTTTTATCTCATAAAGATGTATTAATTACTTCTGTAATTAACAAAACGATATTTAGCAACTTTGATTGTAAATCTAGATTTTGGTAAATTAAGCTTGAAGAAGATAATATATCATTTACTACCTTTAGCACACTTCAAGGATAATATGAATGGATAGTGATGTTCTTTGGATTAAAGAATGCACTACAAATATTCTAAAAGATGATGGATAAAATCTTTAAAGAATTTTATGAATTTTGCATTATTTATATAGATGATATATAAATATTTTCAAATAATAAAGTAGATCATATTAATCATTCAGCTTCTTTTGTAGAAAAATGCAAGAAATATAGAATATTACTTTTTAAAAAGAAAGCTGAAATGATGAAATTTAAAATATAGTTTCTAGGGTTAATTATTGATAAAATAGGAATAGAGATATAACTTCATATTTCTAAAAATATTAATTTATTTTCAAATAAATTAGACTTTAAGGAACAAATTCAAAGGTTTCTAAGATTTCTAAGATTTATAAGATGTCTTAATTATGTTGAAGGTTTTATAGAAAACTTATCAAAAGAAATACAACATTTACAAAGATTATTGAAAAAAGAATAATATCAAATCTTGGGAAGAACTTCATACCAAGATTGTTAAAAGATTAAAAGAAAAATATAAAAAAATCTACCAAGATTAGGATTTCCTACATCCAGTGATAATTTAATTCTTGAAACTGATGCGTCTGATAATCACTAGGGTGCAGTATTGAAAATGAAACAAGAAAAGATATGTAGATATACTAGTGGAATATTTAAACCCGCAGAAAAGAATTATCATAGTAATGAAAAAGAATTTTTAGCTATTAAAAATGGAATATCTAAATTTAATTACTTTTTTTTATTACTAAAGAAATTTAAAGTCATATATGATAATACACAGGTCAAATGATTTATATTCAATAAATTACCTAATTTATCACAATATAAAAGATTAATTAAATGACAATAATTCTTTGCTAAATACGATTTGGAAATTGAATATATTAAAGGATTTAACAATTACAGTACAGATTTCCTCAACAGAGAATTCAATAGATAAACATCTATACCAAATAATCAAGAGCATAATGATTTGCTTAGAAAGTTAGGAATTGCTTTTCAAAGGCAATGGAATAATTTATGATGAGCTTGCCATGATTAATGAAGCCCATAAAGAATTTAGCAAATCTTATTCAAATCAAGCTTTGTAACAATATCTAGAAAGTACAAACTTCAGAAGAATACATTAGCAAAATATTAAAAAAAAGTTCATTTCAAGGACCAACCTGAGGGTCAGGTTGCCCAGATTTCTTCACATAATTCAAAGATTACTCATCCAGATAATTTTCTCACAATTCACGATCTTAAAGATCGATATTCAAAGGGAGAAGGATCCCAAAGCTCTTCACCGACTTAAAGCCTCAATATAGCCAAATATGGCAATCAATTTAGATAACTAAAATCCTATACGAAAATGACTACATTATGGGATCCGTACTATTCAGGCTACAGTACTAGATCATTTAGGGTTATATCAAGGATTAATTTCGTTTTAGGAGGTGATCTTAAAGTAATAAAAGATATATTTGAATATGGGTTTCTTAACCTCATTTATGTTAATGAAGATTACAAGGAATTAGGGTTATATCAAGGATTAATTTCGTTTTAGGAGGTGATCCTAAAGTAATAAAAGACATATTTGAATATGGTTTCTTAACCTCATTTACGTTAATGAAGATTACAAGGAATTAGAATTACTACCCAAAAAGATAAAAGAAATTATGATTGACCTCAAAAGATAAGTAAGACAAAAGAAATAATTTTTATTAAATTTCTCACTACTTGTTCTGAATATTATGATTACAAGTAGTATCTAGCTCAGCATATGAATCAAGTTGAAATTAGC
Source organism: Murraya koenigii (assembly GCA_025617385.1). Lineage (NCBI taxonomy): Eukaryota > Viridiplantae > Streptophyta > Magnoliopsida > Sapindales > Rutaceae > Murraya > Murraya koenigii. Next base: position 17,885,256 of record CM046818.1, read on the forward strand.
AGTAAGAAAGCTAGTCCAACAGTTGATTTAAATTAGCTTTATAATGATTATGATCCTAATTTGTTGAACCTAAAGCTCTCAGCAGTAAAAGAGCAATTAGGATAAAAGTCCTCTATAAATAGCTCGAGAGGATCAGTAAGAAAAAAATGTGGCTCCATGAAGTCACAAAAGAACATATAATCTTTCCTATGAGTACAAAAAAAAGTATTTTGGCAAAGCAAGATATAAAGAAAAAGAAAAAGAAAATATATGAAATATTGTGGAATCGAGGCTGTTAACACACCACGAGATATGAAAGTACTAAAGCATCAATTATCCTGTAGATTTTGATACAAAAAATTCAAAGAAAGGTTCAGTTACGATATGAAAGTATATGAAGAATTAATAATAAAAATGTGATAGGACATGGATCACGTCAAAAGATAAAAGTTGCTAGCATCAATAATTCAGAAAAAAGATCGAAGACAAAGGATGAAACTTGTCAAAATCCTTATTTAAAAAAAGAAGAGCTGTCTACCACGGTGAGATAAAAGATAACAATAAATAAAAGAAAAAGGGTCACCTTATCTCTAGGAGATTCAAAATATACTTAAAAAATGTAACATGTGTTATGTAAAGGAGAGATAATTTTATCTCTTCAAGTATATAAATAAAAAGATGTAAGAGATAAGGGGTATCGATTTCATCTTATCCATGATCTCTCATAACAACTCTCATTTGTACTCTTGTAAACATTTTTCAATGATGAAATAAAGAAAAAAATCTTTGAGTGAAATTATCATCTGTTAGATATCTTATATATTTTAATATATATCAAGAAACCTAGATACCAATACTTATGTTAAATAAAAAAGATTTCATATTGCTAAGCACTCTTCCAGAGACACTTACAAGAAAATCACCCAAGTAAATCATTTTAGGCTATGGAACAGTGTGTTGCGTTGGGCCACATGGAATAGTTGAAGAGGTGATTTTGCAAGGTGTGTGGAATTATGGCAGTGCTGATCATGGACTTTTCTATGGTTGGAGGCAATTAGTGTGTTTATCTTAGAATTTCAAGAGATAATATACTGGTTGGTAATCTTGCACTATCTTTTTATATTTAGCAACAAACGGAAGCATGGTAGGCCTTGATTATTTTTAAAATTTTATGATATATAAGATGATAGAAGTAGCTCAAAATTAATAAAATATGGAAAAATTTATTATTAAGTTTATAGATGTTATTGATAATTTAGACTTTAGTCAAGAATATCAAGTCAATCATGCAATTTCTATGATTAAAAATCTTTTAAATCTAAAAAAAATTAGGTATAGAAATATGAAAATGATAAAAATAAAAAATGAACGTGAAATATTTGATGCTTTTGATGAAGAAAACATGATAGCTCTAATAGAATCAATCATAACAAGTCTTAAAATAATTCAAGATAAGTGCAAAATTAATAACATGATACAAAATCGTCCATAATGAATAATAATAATATAAAATTTTTGATTTAAAATATTGAATTTAGATTACAATATCTTTATTAAAGCTTAGATGGAATGTATCTTAGTTGGGAAGATAGTTTAAATATATATATAAACATGTAAGAGAAAAAAATTCGGTCAATGTCTCAAGAAAGATTAATAATAGTAAATGCAGGATCTAATATGGAATTCATATATCATTATGACTATGATAATCATCTAAATTTATATAAAACTATAGTTAAGATTTTAAAAATATATGTAAAAGGGATGGAAGGATAGATTGTCCAGTTATTCAAAATTAACAAAAGTACAAGAATTTTAGCAAATGTTGTAAAATGGTCCTTGTTGTGCTAAATGTTGTAAGCATATCTTTTTCATATCAATCTTAAAGCGTTATGTATAGAGACTGAAACCACTATTGCCACCATCAAATTGATGAATCAAGATTTGGTGAAACTAGACAACTTTGATAGGACGAACTTTACCAGTTGGCAAGAAAAATTGAAGTTCTTATTGACTGCTCTGAAGATTTTCTATGTTTTAGATCCAAATTGAAATCTTATTCCAAAACCTACAGAAATAAATAGTGAAGAATTGAAGGCAGAGCGCAATAAATAACAAGAAGATGAACTTATATGCCGGAGACATATTTTGAATGCCTTATCAGACAGACTATATGATCTCTACACAACTTATTATGCAAAGGAAATAAGGAATGCCTTGGAATGCAAATACAAAGTAGAGGAGGAAGGTGCAAAGAAATTCTTAATTTCTAAGTACTTTGATTTTAAGTTTATTGATAATAAGCCTGTGTTGCCACAACTACATGAATTACAAATTATTGTCAACAAATTGAGGGCTATCAAAATTGATCTTCTAGAACCATTTCAAGTTGGAGCAGTTATTGCTAAATTGGCTCAATTTTGGAAAGGTTAAAAGAAGAGGATTATTCACAATAGTGAAGATTTTTCTCTTGAACAAATTCATAAACATCTTCATATTGAGGAAGAATTGAGATGAAGGGATAAGATTAAAGAGTTTTACGAAGGAACATCCAAGGCCAATATCGTGAGCAAGCCTAAAAGTTCCAACAAGAGTAACAAAAAAAAAAAGGGAATTGTCTAGGATCTAAAAAGAATAACAAGAACTTCAAAAGACCCGAAGGAGCGTGCTTTGTCTGTGGTAAATCAGGACATTTTTCCCGTGATTATAATTCTTGAAAGAAGCCAAATGAAGATATGAAAGCAAATGCTATAGAGTAAGAGATAGTCGCTGTTGTGAGCGATATCAATGTTATCCATGGCCAGGTTCAAGGCTGGTGGTATAATACTTGTGCCACAGTTCATGTTTCTTATGAAAAGTCTGAAGGGATAAAATCAGGTTTTTCAATTTTTCAATTAAAACCTTTTAGGACCGATCTCATACAATATATAAGAATTAAGTAATCTAGAAATTCGTACCTTGATGTTTTGAGAAGATGAATAATTGAGAGTTGTAGTTCCGTCTCTAAATGATCTTCCAGGCTATGACTCAAGATTGATCAACATTAGACGTGTAGGCGTCTATTTTACCACTCCCAATCACAACTAGCTTCTCTTAGATGTCTTCTGTATTTTTCTCAAAATCCTTGAAATTCTCTTCTCTTTTATTTTAAGAGAATAATACTTCTTTTATAATATCTTATGAAAAAACCTAGTATGTTAGGATTAGGATTCCTATTTAAAATATGATTTTTTTTAAATATTTAAATTAAATACTATCTCTCAACTTACGTAAAAGTGTAGAGAATGTGTAACTAACTAGGGGACCCCCTTGTAAAATATCACAAGCCCCCTTTTATACTTGAATATAACATACTAAGCCTTAACAAATATTTTAATTATGATTTTTACCTAATACGCCAGTTTTCTTACTTTTGGGTCTAGTGATGGTGTTGTCAATTAAATGAGCTAACCCGGGAATCATTTGGGAACATACAATAGTGGCTACAATAATTAAATTTGTAATTAAATAAATATAATTATTTAATTCCAATTATACTCCATTACAAGATTGAAACTTACCTCCATAATTGTATGCTCCAATAATAATTCGCCCAAGCCACATTGATTTCTTTAATGCACAATCCTTTGTACCACATCGTTAATTTAAATTAATATCTCAACTGTCCAATCAATTTAATTACATCTTGTTCCTTGATACTTACTAGTTTTCTCTAATGATCATTTTCAACATACTTATTTATGTTGACACACTCTGGCTAGAGAATTCTATGATCAAGTACTGAAAAACCATCAAGAGATGTGTTGTACAAATTGTGTATTATTAATCTATAATTTCAATATCTGTAATTGCTCCTACCAAGATACTGGGTAATCTTGACTACATGTGTATGTCGTGCCCATTGGTAACTCAAATGAAATAACAACTACAATCATGAAATTATAATTAACTCAAGATCAAAATTACAGTAAATCAATGCCTATGAGATTTAATAAGTCTGACAGTTATTATTAGGTTAATTAAATCTCATATGTGATCCAGCTCAATGTAGTCATACTACATCAATAAATTCATACATGATTAAGACAAATCACTCAATGAATTTATTACAGTCTATATCTAAATAAAATGCCCAACTTCATTTATGAAATGCGAAGTTCATTTTTTTAATCATAAGATAACTTGTATTTATATCTTCTGCGAATTCACACGGTGATCGCATAAATACATATAATATGATTAAATGGACTTTACTCAAAATATTAATGTAATAAAAATATATGAATAAAATACTTCATTTTATTTTATTAATCAGAAATATATTTATTACAATAAATAGATAAATATGCTTTAAAGAGCACATAATCCCAACAAAGTCTAATTTCAAGACCTATGAAAATGTCGTTGATAATGTCATTGATGGACATGAGCTTCAGATGGAAAATAAAATCCGATCCAAAGTGATTGGCAAAGGGAATGTGTCCTTTCTGGAAAGAAAATTATTTTGGCTAATATTCTTCATGTTCCCGATATGAATAGGAACCTTGTTAGTGGGGATCTTTTGAGCAAACCTGGAATGAAATCTGTGTATGAATCAGGCAAATTGATTTTATCCAAAAATGGTGTACTTATTGGGAAATGGGTACTTTTGTGATGGAATGGTGGAATTATGTACTATTAACAATAATGGTAATAAAAATAATTCTTTGGCTATATGGTAGATTTTGTTTCTTTATGGCATGCAATCATGTAATATAAACAATTTTGAAAAGTGTGAAACATGCATAAAAGCAAAAATACTAAGAAACCATTTTATAGTTTTGAAAGATCATTTGAACTTTTAGACCTTTTACATTATGATATTTGTGAATTAAATAGTATATTAACTAGAGGTGATAAAAGATATTTTATAACATTTATTGATGATTGCTCTACATATACTTGTGCTTATTTGTTGAGACATAAAGATGAATATTTTAATGTTTTTAAGACTTATAAGGCGGAAGCTGAAAACGAATTAGGAAGAAAGATTAAAATACTAAGAAGTGATAGAGGTGGAGAATATTTTCCAAATGAATTTAATGCTTTTTGTGAAGAAAATGGTATAATACATCAATGTTCTGCACCTCATACACCTCAACAAAATGAATTAGAAAAAAAGAAAAAAAGAACTCTTCAAGAGATGATTAATTCTATGTTATTAAATACTAAATTGCCATTTAGTTTATGGGGAGAAGCAATCTTACTGTATGCCATATTCTTAATAGAATTCCTTTAAAGAAATCTATGATTTCTCTTTATGAGATATAAAAAGGAAGAAAACCCAATATTGGATACTTAAAAGTGTGGGAGTGTTTCGCATATTGTAAGATCATGGATCCAAAGAGAACAAAATTGGGTCCAAGACCTATTAATTGTGCATTTGTTGGATATGCTACTAATAGCAAAGCATATTGAAGTCTATTGTCATAATCCAATCTAGAGATGTGGAGTTCTTTGAGAATTTATTAACTTGTGAAAATAAATTGCAAACTCCAAATAATGAAAAATCTCAAAAGGGAATAATTCATAAGGTTTTGCGAGAACTAAATGAACCTAGTAAAATCCAAAGAGTAAAGAAACAAAAAGAGTTGGGATCTGATGAAATTGATCTTAATTAATTTTCTTTTACTTAGTAAAAGGAAATAATGAGGGTTTAATCAGAAAAATACCTGTTGTTCTTCAAATTGAAGATGATCCCAAAATTTATAAAGAAGCAATGGCTTCTAGAGATTCTAGTTTTTGGAAAAGGCAATAAATGATGAGATGGATTATATTATGTCAAACCACACTTGGGAAATTATGGACTTACTACCTGGTTCTAAAACAATAAGTTGTAAGTGGGTGTTCAGAAGGAAATACCACATTGATAGTATCCTTCAAACTTTAAGGTTAGATTAGTAGCCAAGGGTTATAGACAAAAAAAAATAAATTGATTATTTTGACACATGCATCTGTGGCTAGAATAACTTCTATTATAATACTATTTGCTTTAGCTTCAATCTATAACCTTTATATTCATCAAATCCATGTTAAAATTGCATTCTTAAACCCAAAGAATTTAATCTACCAGGAAATGAAAATAAAGTGTACAAACTTGTCAAATCATTGTATGGATAAAAACAAGCTCCAAAACAATGGCATCAAAAGTTTGATTATGCTATTCTTTCTAATGGGTTTGTTAATAACAATGCTGATAAATGTTTGTATGTTAAGATTTGTAATAATTTTTCTTTATATCGACGACATGTTAATTTTGAGCAATAACATGAAAAATACGTTAGAAACGAAAAGGTTTTGGTCTTCCATATTTAAAATGATGGATCTTGGAGAAGTTGATACCATTTTGGGTGTAAGGGTAAAGCAAAACAAAGAGGGATTTGCTTTATGTCAATCTTATTATTACATTGAGAAGGTGTTGAAAAAGTTTAGCCATTTGAATGTCTAAGAAGCTAACACTCCTTTCGATCCAAGCATCAAGCTTATTTCAAATTGTGGAAGAATGGTGGCTCAAATTGAGTATGCAAGTGCTATTGGAAGTCTTATGTACGCTGCGCAATATACTAGACCTAATATCGCATTTGCAGTTAATAAACTTAGTAGGTTTATTAGTAATCCAAGTGTTGAGCATTAGAAGGCCATCAGTAGAGTTCTGGGTTATTTTAAGAAAACCAAAAAACTTGGTCTCCAATATTCAAAGTTCCTTGCTATTTTAGAAAGATAAATAGATGCTAGCTGGATATCGAGTGTAGGAGATAGCATATCTACTACAGGTTGGGTATTTACTCTTGGAGGTGGTGCAATTTCGTGGGGATCCAAGAAACAAGCTTGCATTACACATTCAACTAAGGAATCTGAGTTTATTGCTTTGGTAGCAATAGGGAAAGAAGTTGAGTAGCTAGGAATCTTCTTTTAGAAATCTACTATATCTATACATTGTGATAGTTAAGCCACTTTGGCTCGAGCATACAGTGGAGTGTATAAAGGGAATTCAAGACACATTAGTCTTAGACATGAATATGTGAGACAACTAATTCAAAGTGGAATTATTGCCATCATATATGTGAAATCAAGTGAAAATTTGGCTGATCCATTTACCAAATCTCTTACAAGAGAATTGGTAAAATCAACATCCAGAGGGATGGGCTGGAACTCTTTAACTAAAAGATCCACCAATGATGGCAACCCAATCTAACACTAGGAAATGATTTGTTCTAGATTCACTGGGTATAAACAAGTCATTGATAAATGGATAGGTAATTTGGCACTACATAATTAAAAGCCCTATTTATGATGTATAGTGCCGATTGTTACAGATTGGGGGTTGAGTTAATAAACTCTTAATGAAGTTCAATCTATATGTGACAAGTATTTTAAAAATAACAAAGATACCGGAAGAACTTCCCCTATATGAACTTTGAAGTGGTGCCGCTTCACATGAGTATTCGGATTTCTCGCAAGAAAGTTCATGAAATAAGATGAGCACATACATTAAAAGTGCTAAGTGAGAATAGTGTGAAAATATGAACAAAAAAGAGGTTGTTGTGTTGCCGGTTTGGTCATATAGGAATAACTGGTTCAAAGATTCGTGCTACCTGGAATTTCGACAAAACTTTGTGATAGTTACACTAAGGTAAGGTTCAAATTGAAAGATACCTTTCTTTATGCATAAACTTTGTAATATTTCTGGCAGGTGTCTCTTTTATTCATTTTTTGATCAAGTGGGGGATTGTTGGGTTTTGGTTAGATAAGAATAAAAAAGAATTAAGAAATACTCATGTCAACAATTAAAGTCGATGAAATTAATAATATTATCCGTGATCGTATTGAGCAATATAATAGAGAAGTAAATATTGTAAATATAGGGACCTAACCCGTATTTATGGTCTCGATAAAGTAATGGTAAGTGAATTAGTAGAATTTGAAGAAAGATCAAATGGTATAAATCAAGAAAAGGAACCCTTTTTTATTTATATTTCTATACGCATATGCAATAAAAAAAGGGTCCGGAATTTGGATGCATAAATGTTGCCTTGCTTGAGTCGGCCAAGTGACCACTGTATAAAGGCATGAATTTGGCCTTTGTGAAAGTGACCGAACTCAACAGAGTGTGCAGCAGCAAGAAGCGAAAAAAAAAAAAAGGAGAAGCCCAAAAGAATTAAATTGGAGCAGCAGCTAGTCGCTTGGATTAATCTTCATCACTAGTTTTACAACTCTTTTATTTTCAATTCAATTATATTAGATTAAATTTTTTATTTAGTTGAGGATAAATTTAGAACCCCAGATATGATATATAATTAATATTTAATTTTTATCATTCAATTTATTTAGTTGAGATTATTTGTGTTTTTCTATAATTAATGTTCATGATTTTACTCTTATCTTATTTGAGTGCCCAATTAGATAGGGCTTGAATAAATTATATTGCCAAATTAAAATACTTTATCCGTAATTATCTTGATATTTTAATCATTAATAGCAAGTTAGAATCAATTATTTCAATTGGAGAACATAATTTAGGTTAAATAATCCAAGCTTGTATGTTTATTGCCTAAATAAATCTAATATCTTTCTATACTTAATGCTTTTACTTATCTTAAATTTAAAGAGCTTATTTTAAATTATTTAATGATTAGAAATTAGGTAAAGAATTTTTTTTACCTAATGACATATTAAGGAAAGATAAAGATTAACAGTACTTATTATTGTCTATAGTTGATAGTTTCAATAGAAATTGATGATAGAATTGATATATCTTATGTGCATATATGGTGGTGGCGAATGATCATTTGATAAAAATTTTTCATTATTATTATTTCTTTCTCATTTAATTAGAATTTTTATTGAATTATTATTTTCGTAATCCTAGTTTCTTTATTTATTGTCATTTAATTAAAAATTTATAAAACCCATTTTCTTTATATAGTTGTTATTTTCTTTAGTTAGATTAATTTATTATTAATAATAATATTATTAGTATTATTATTTTAAGTCTTTGTTTTAGAGTCGATAATAAATAAAACTAAAATAATTTTCATAAAATCGATCCTTACTCGCTCTATAATAGTTATTTATATTATTAGTAAGGTTTTAAATTTAATGTACCCTAACAACACTACCTAGAGGCTATGAATTCATCGATTCATGTGAATAGTTGAAAGCTATTGAAGAAGAAATAAATTCAATCAATAAAATGAAGTTTGGGAATTAACAAATGTAACATATGAACTTGTTATATTTATTTATGTAAATAATGAATTTAATAGGGGGTTTATGTGATAAATTGAAAGGGGGTTTATGTGATAAATTGAGAGGGGGTATATGTGATATATCATGAGGGGGTCTAGTTGATATTTTGCGGATGCTTATAAAAGAGTGAAAACCGAGTGAAATTTGAGGAAAATGGAGTGAAAGAGAAAGAGGAGAAACTCGAGCCAGTAACTTGAGCCGACTCATGAAACCGACCATGCGGTTTCTTCCATTCCAGCCACCTCACCGTAGAGCTTGGTATCAAATCGAAGCTTACGAGACGGAGAACGTTCCCAGTAGTCCTTGCTGCTAGGAAACGCATGCGGAGCAGCGTCGGTGAAGCTCGAAAGTTCCGCGGGTTTCGTGGACGATCGCCGGCGATTCCGTGCGTGTTGGCCACGCCACGGTTGCAAAAGCTTCCCCACCTCACCATCTTCCATTCCCAGAGCCGATTCTGCAAGCCGCAGGAGGCCGTTTCTGCCGTCCAGTTCACCCCAAGGAGCGCGACTTCACGTGCTCGATCCAGCCGTCGCCGCAGCGTGGGAGGACACCACCGGCACCGTTGGACTCACCTCGACGAGAAGTGTCTAACCCGAGCTTCCCCACCGCCGTTGGGTCAATTTCGGTCAACGTTGACCGTAGGGGCATTTTGGTAATTTCACGAATATAGGGTAATTTCGTAATTTCTAGCTTTGAGGGTGATTTTGTAAGTTGAATTGAGGATAAATTGGTAATCTTATGAGGTTGAGGGTAAATTAGTAAATTATGAAATTGAGGGTAGTATAATTTCGGATTATATTAGTAAATTACGAATACGGGATTATTACGGTAAGCCGAGAAGATAGAGAGTTTGTAATATTAGGACGAATATTTATTTTAAGGCGTTATTTTTCCGAGATTAGTTCGAATTATAATTATGGAAAGTAATTGTGTCGTTTCTGTAAATTAGGTGGATCTGCGGACGAGAATCTACCTGCTGACTTGGGTGATAGCCGAGTCTAAAATTATCACTGTGAGTGGAATATATTAAAATTATTTGATTTTTATATAGTAGAGCTTGTTTATGAAATGAATATTTAAAGTGTTTCCATTAAATGGTTTTCCGAAATAAATATTTATTGCGTATAATTATTGTGTTAAATTATATTTATTTATGCTCCGTATCGATTTTAAAATGCAAAAGAGATGATTGATTTCTGAACATGTTTTAAAGTGTTTTTATGCGGATTTGGAGCATGATTTTAAGAGTATATGATTGATCCTGTTTATGATTTAAAATGTATATACATTGCTTTTGAGCATGATTCAAAGTATTTATATGTTGATTCCGAGAATAATTTAAAGTGTTTACATATGGTCTTCGAGCATGATTTAGAATGTTTAGACATATGAATTTTGAACATGATTTAAAGAGTATATGATGGGTCTTGGACATGAGATATATTGATTTCGAGTATGATTTAAAGCATGATTTAAATGTATACATATATAATGATTTTGATCATGTTTTTAAGTTTTAAGCAAATACTTGTTCCCTCCAGATGAGATGAGATAGTAGGCCTTTGGGGCCCGTCTGAACACACATAGAGGCTTTGGGCCGTGTGTTTGGGCGCTTTCGCCCTTTGGGGGCATATGCATGCATATTGAGATATGAGATCGGATGGTTCGGACACGATGTCGCGGGATAGCGCATCATAGCACGTCCGTTGAGATCCGGGTATAAGATATGCTGATGAGCATGAGATGGTACGTCCTTTTGTCTATCCGTGTAGCTCCGGGCATGATGGTACTCAGATAGTACATCATTGCCGTCCGTTGAGGTCCGGATGAGACTAGATTATCCCCTGGGTATTTGTTTAAAGGATATTTGTTTAAAGGATATTTGTTTACAGGATATTTGTTTAAGGATATTTGTTTAAAGGATATTTGTTTAAAGGTATTTGTTTAAGGATATTTATTTAAAGGATATTTGTTTAAAGGATATTTGTTTACAGGATATTTGTTTAAGGATATTTGTTTAAGGATACTTGGTTAAAGATATTTGATTTACTTAATGTTTGATATTTTAATTTGAGAAGATATTTCGATATGAGAAGTTTTTTATTGATTTTGTGACAGTATCAGTTTTGCTTATGTTCAAATTATGATTGAATTGAAAGTAATTTTATATTCAAATATTTATTTGAGAAACGTGATTATACAAGTGATGCACTTATTTTTGTAATTATTTTATAATTTAAAAGTTATTATCCACTCACTTGAGCTCATTAATAAGATGATTTTAATATTTAAGTTCAATTTCTTAAGATAGGTCGCCTCTGGAAATGGGGCGGGTCGTCTCAACAAACCTCCCACAAAGAATAAAGACCATATGATGTAAATCGATTCTCAAGAAAAAGCTCAAGTCTGATGGAACATTAGAAAAATACAAAGTTAGGCTTGTAGCTAAGGGTTGTACATAAAAACCTGGGATAGATTATGTAGATACTTATTCCCTAATGGATAAATTTGTATCTATAAGAATTCTTATAGCTTTAAGTTAGACTTGGAATTGTTCCAAATGAATGTTAAAACTGCATTCTTAAACGGTGAGCTTAAAGAAATTATTTATATAGAACAACCAGAATTTTTATTAAAAATAATAAAAAAAATAAAGTCTATCGAGTAAAAAAATCTCTTTATGGTCTCACGTAATCATCTCGCTAATGGTATTTCACGAAGCAATATTAGAAATAGGCTATGAAATAAATCAGCTTGATCATCGTGTGTATGTTTGGAAAAGTGTGAATAAAATTCCAAATTTATCACCATATGAAGATGATATTTATTGGCTAGCAATGACATGGAGGTATGGTTATTTACTTGGTAATCCTGATGATTCTTCTTGATGAGGTAATCAACAAAACAAAATCATGTTTGGGATCATATTTGCATAATGAAATGGGAGAAGCATCTTATGTCCTTGGAATTAAAATTACAAGAGATCAAACCTCTAGATTATTATATCTAAATCAATCTGAATATATTGAAAGGGTACGTAGGAGATTTAGTATAGATAATTGTAAAGCATTATCCATACATGTATGTAAAGGATAACATTTGGATAAAATTATATGTCCTAAAATTAAACAAGAAGAGGAAGATATGAATACAATTCCATACGCACAAGTAGTAGGCAGCTTAATGTATGCAATAACATCAACTAGACTTGATATTGGTTATACAGTTGGATTGGTCAATCGATTTCAATGTAACCCAGGTAAAGAATATTGGAAAGTCATAAAAAAAGATATTTAGATATTTACAAGGCACAAAAGCAATGAAATTATATTTTGGTATGGGCGATCTAGTAGTAAAAGGTTTTTCTAATGCATATTTCATTAGAGATCAAGATGATCGCAAATCAACATGCGGTCATTTTTCCTTTTTGGTAGTGCGACAGTTTCTTGGTCAAGTAAGAAAAAAACATGTGTTGCTAGATATATAATGGAGGTTCAATATATAGCATGCAGTATGGCAATAACATATGCTGGATGGATTGGACATTTCATTGAAGAATTGAAACTTGATTTACTAAATAAACTAATCATTGTGTTTTGTGATAATAAGTTTGTTATCTCTCTAATAAAAGGAAAGCATATTGATATTAGTTATCACTATATACAAGATATAGTGGAAAAATGAGAAATAAAAGTAGATTTTATTTCTTCACAAAAGATGGTGGCTGACCCTATGACTAATGAGTTAAATTTGAATAGTTTCATAAAACATGTAAATACAATGGGATTAAAATTCACTTAGGTGTTCCATGCATGTAAGAAAATTCTAATTTAAAAGTTTTTGGGGACGCTTAGAAAATTAAAGTAGAAAATGTGTCATTGTTAATTAAAATAATTTTTTGGTCGAAATTGACACATAAATAATGGACATTAGAAATCAATTAAGAATATAGGTATATCTTAATGGTTGTCTATGATCTTAAAATTACTTTGTCCAGAATAATAAAAACGAACTGAATCCAAAGAAATTTAATAAGTTATTATTGGATAAATAATAAAGGAAGTTTTATATATGTCCAATTAGTAAGTATGTCCAAGTAGGGATGGCAATGGGCCGGTAGGAGCAGAGCTTAGCCAAGCCGAGCCCGAGCCCGACATTACAACCATAAGCCCGAGCCCTATAAAAGCCGAATGTTTAAAATTAGGGTAGGGCACGAGGTCGAGTCGGGCTCGGGCTTTATCCGAGCCCGATCAATTTTTTTTTAATATTTAAACAATTCCAATTTAAAATATCATAATATATTAATATTTAAAAACTTTAAAACCTTATTAAAATAACATAAATATAAAAATTATTCTAATCAACATGTTTACCATAAATTATATAAATAATTAAATACAAACAAAAATTAGATCTAATTCAAATAAAAACACAATTTAATTCAATAATCCAACTAAAGAGTTCATTAATTTAACAAATAAATAAAAATACATAATTCAATTACACAATTTAAACAAGAAGTTCTTTAGTTTAAAAATGACAATTCACAATCCAACATGAAGAAAAAAAATTACTCCAATATTTATAGACATACATTTATTTTTTTTTTTTAAAGTTAGAGTCAGGCGGACGGTAGGGCTATATAAAGCTCGAGCCACGCCTGAATTTAAAGGGCTTGACATGTATAAGCCCGAGCCCGAGCCCGAGCCCTTAAATTCGGGCCCTAGCCCTAAAAACGTCCATCATCTTCACTGCTATGATAGCATTGAGTAAAAGCAATGTCGTTAATAATATGCCTACGAAATAGCTCGACTCTACACTTGAGCTTTGCTTCAATAAACAACCACATGAACAACCTAATGCTTTACTTTAACTCCATGGGCCTTAAGAGATATGTTTTGAAGTTGTTGATAGGCAGACTTTGTAGTAAACTCTCCTGAATTTGAATAAGCCCAATAAAAAATATCATCTTTTCTATTAGACCTAGGTGGCTTGATGGCAGCCAACTTGAGAAGAGCACTATTTGGAAGTAATTGATTGAATATAGGCCAATATTACAATCCTTCAGCGTTAACATAATCAGGCACAAAATTATTAGACACATCTGTATGAATCAGCGGCAACGTGATATTAGCTAGGGTGCTAGTACCAGGAACCCAATCATCCCACCAATAACGATTAAACCTACCATTACCAACGGACCAACGAACCCCCTGGATCACATTAGGCCAAATATTACCAATAGCACGCCACAAATATGAACTATAGCATGTGGGCAGAGGATTTTGTAAGGAATTTATATTCACCTTATACTTGGGAGCAGAGGACTTGGACCCAAAAACTATTATGATGCTTTAAAATTCCCCATCTAATTTTCATTAGAAGAGCATCGTTCAAGATGTGAAGATTTTTCAGCCCTAGGCCTCCATTAAATCTCTGCTGACATATATTTTGCCAATTCAACAGATGAATTTTTTTGTCGTTTGAGACCCACTCCAGATAAACTTACGGCTTGCTTGATCAATTCGGTTAATAACTGTACTTGGCACCTTAGTTGTTTGCATGGACTAAATTGCAAAAGCTTGCATAATTGATAGAGTAAGTGCAACCTTGCCAGCAAAAGATAAGACTAAAATGTATTCTTTCCTATAATATGTAAAATGTCCTATAATATTCTTTCCTAACCCGGTTATGCAGAATGGGCATGCCCAAATACTTCCCGAAGTTATTTATAACAATAAAACCAAGCTTAGTTCCGATCCTCCGATCGTCTACATGGTTAATATTCCTAAAGGAGAATATCTGAGTTTTCTCCTCTTTCTTATTATTCACCTTCTCCTTCGAGCTAATACAGAAATTATTAAGAACATCATGAATAACAGAGACTTGATCACATGTAATAGAGGTCTCAGTCAAAGCTAGCAAAATTGACAAATAAATTGTTTGTTCTTCTTTGGGTGAGAACTATCACAAGTTTGGTTTTGAATTAAGAATCTCCTCCCCTCTTTATTGAATAAAAGAACTTATTTATACAAACTAATTTTCTTGCTATTGTAGCCGTGAAACAAGGCTTAAACAAAGCTAACTAAATCAAGTTGTTAACAACATCTCAACAACCTGACTATTATTTTGAAATATATAACAAAATTGCATGAAAGATCTCCACCAAATAAGCAACGGCTAATTTGAAGAAGTCAGCTCCAGAACATTATCTCAAACATTGCATGGCTAATGACGTGCCCATGCATATTCCATGTACTTATTGTTGGGTTTGGCCCCACGACTAAACCTACGTAGCTTCTTATCATTACTCTTCCGTGGAAGAGGACCCTTGTCCTCAAGGGTCAGCGAAGGAAACCGCTGCTTAATGACGACAGTATCTTCCCAAGTGGCTTCTTCCATGGGTAGTTTGCTCCACTGAATCAGATTTTGCTCAATAACATTACCGCCTCTCTTAAGCCACCTAGTGTCCAAAACTGATTTAGGCTCCAAAACTAGTACACCTTCATCATCTATGAGAGGTAACTCTGTGCTCACTGTCGAATCTCCCACTGCTTTCTTTAGTAATGAAACATGAAATGTAGAATGGACCTTGGCACCCTCTGGTAATTGGAGCTTATAAACGACATGTCCCACCTTTTGAATTATTTGATATGGTCCAAAATACCTGCTCCTTAATTTTTGATGTGCACGTTTGAAAACTGAGGATTGCTTGTACGAATGCAAGCGCAAATACACCATGTCTCCTTCTTTGAATTCAACATCCCGTCTTTTCTTGTCTGCCATTTGTTTCATCCGATTAGCTGCTGCAGCCAAGTTAGATTTTAGCTGCCGCAATAACTCATCTCTGGTTTGTAAGGCTCGATCGACTTTGTGAACCGGAGAAGACCCAATCGAATATATAGGAACAGAAGAAGGAGGCCGGCCATAGAGAGCTTGAAAAGGGGTCATTCCAGTGGATGCATGAAACATGGTATTGTACCAAAACTCGGCCCACGGTAGATACATGTTCCACTTGCGCGGCCACTAGTGCACGAAGCAGCAGTAAATATTGCTCAAACATCCATTAACAACTTCGGTTTGGCCGTCCGTTTGCGGATGATAGGCTGAACTTATTTTTAATTGTGTGCCTAACGAGTGTAAAAATTCATTCCAAAATTTGCTAATAAATAATGGATCCCGATCACTTACAATACTCACGGGCATGCCGTGGAGTTTTACCACTCCTTCAATAAATTTTTCAAGCATGGACTTAGCGAGTTAATGGGTGGGACAAGGAAAGGAAGTGTGCGTATTTGCTGAGCTCGTCGACTATCACAAATATTGTGTCTCTTCCCCGTGAAATAGGCAGCCCTTCAATAAAATCTAAAGAAATATCCTCCCACACTTGGCAAGGAACAGGCAGAAGTTGAAGATGCCCTGCTGGTTGCAGCGTTTCACTCTTAGTCTTTTGGCAAATAACGCACTTACTTACATAATCTTGAACGGATTGGAACATCGAGGACCAATAAAATTGCTGCGCCAGGCATTTTTAAGTGCGAAGGACTCCAGAATGCCCTCCTATCTTTGTATTGTGGGCCTCAAATAATAATAAGTCACGCATCTTCCGCGGAACTACTACCTTACCTTTGAAAAATAAGAGTTCGTTCTTTATTGTGTAAGGGCCGTCAGGTTGAGTCTCAGCTTGCTGTGCAATCTTCTTTAAATAGTCATCTTCATGCATAGCCTTTTTAATTTCTCCCCATAGTGACACATGCGGAACAAAGAGATGATTAAGAGTTGGGCTGTCAGTCTTTTAGAGAGTGCATCAGTAGCAGCATTTTCCTTGCCTGGACGGTTTCGGATTTCGTAATCGTAACCCATGAGTTTGACTATCCATTCGTTGTTGATCGGGAGTTGCTATCTTCCGCTCCAAGAGATATTTCAAGCTTTTACGATCTGTTTGTATCACAAATCGTTGCCCCAATAACTAAGGCCTCCATAATCGCATTGCCTCTACTATCGCCAACATCTCTTTCGCATATGTCGACCAAGTCTTTTTGTTACACCCAATGCTCGACTCATGTAGCGATTGGCTTGTTGTTTTGCTTGCAGTATTGCTCTATACCATCACCTAACTCATTAGTTTTAATAACAAAACATCGTTAAAATTAGGCATAGAAAGTCTTGGAGTTTGAGTCATAGCGAATTTCGGTTGCTCGAATGTCTGCTGCTGCTTCGAGTATTCCACTAGAATTGACCTTTCTTAAGCAGATTGGTCGGGGTTTGGCTAACAGGCCATACCCACGAATCGAACTTGCGATAATACCCCGGTTAGGCCCAAAAATCCCCTTAGCTCGGCAATATTCCGAGGCGTTGGCCATGACACCATTGCTGTAATTTTTCGTTCATCCACCTTCACACCATGGCAAGTGACGATGTACCCCAAATATTCTAGTTCTTGCTGGCCAAAATTACACTTGCTAGCCTTTACAAAAAATTGCTGCTGTTTAAGAATTTCCAAGGCCTGTCTAACATGTTTCAGATGACATTCCCACGTGGGACTATAAATCAAGATGTCGTCAAAAAATACCAATATAAATTTTCGAAGATGAGGTTGAAAAATAGCATTCATAATTGCTTGAAAAGTTGATGGAGCGTTGCATAAGCCGAATGGCATTACCAGATATTCATAATGGCCATTGTGTGTGCGAAAAGCCGTCTTATGTATATCCGAGGAGTTTATCCAGTACTGATGGTAGTCGGCTCTAAAGTCCGGTTTGGTGAAATATGATGCGCCATGCAATTCATCTAACATGCCTTCTATTGTTGGTATTGGAAATCTATCTTTTCTGTAACCCTATTGAGTGCTCTATAGTCGAGTACAAAACCTCCAGCTGCCATCTTTTTCTTGACTAGAGTACTTGGTGATGAAAAGGGCTGGTGCTTGGTCGAATAAGTCCGGAAGACAGCATTTCGTTCACTTGTTTCTCAATCTGCTTTTTGAAAATAAGCGTACTGGTAAGGTCTCACATTGATTGGTTCTGTTCCTTCCTTAAGAGTGATTCGGTGGTTGATTTCCCGTGCTGGTGGAAGTTGTTTGGGTTCCATGAACAGCTCAGAATATTCTTCGAGCAAACTCTTCATGCTGGCTAGTGCTACTGCAAATGACTGCTCGGTCTTTAAAGAGAGACATATAACAAATACATTGTGCCCTTGTTTCATATCTTTGGTGACTTCAGATATCGGTGTAGCTTGAATTGTCTGTGGATCCAGCCCTTGCAACCGCCGCTTAGCATTATCCCAATGGAAGTCCATTGTTAATTGTTTCCAATTGCAGACCACCGACCCTAAGCTTTCAAGCCATTGGACATCAAGCACTATGTCGAGTCCTGTAATTGGCAATGAATAAAGAGTGAGTTCAAAAGGGATGCCCTGAATTAAAACATGTACCTTGTCATGTTTTCCCTAGCAAATAACTTTCTCTCCATTGGCCACTTTTACTAAAAATGCTGATGTCGGTTGAACTGAGAGCTAAAGCATATTAGCCAAATGCGAGTTGATGAAATTGTGCGTTGAGCTGCTATCCACCAGTACAATAATCTTGTGTGGCCCAATCTCAGCTTTCACCCGAATAGTCTGAGGAGCAGCCCAGCCCGTCAAAGCATAGAGTGTTATTTTAGGTTTGTCGTGCTCTTCTGTCTCATACTCCTGTTGCATTGTTTCTGTGGACTTTTGGTTATCATCAGCTTCTAAGATTAACAATTGCACCTTTGTGCACTTATGACCTGCAGAGAATTTTTCATTGCAGTTAAAACATGATCCTTGTGACCTGCGTTTTTGTAACTCCTCCCAAGAAAGTCTCTTGAAGGGTGTTGTTAGTGAGGCACATTGGTTGGTGACTTGTGCTGTTGGTGAACGATTGGAGATTGGTGATCTCAGTAGTCTCTATTGTCGGGTCAGTTGCTCATCCCTCATTCTGGCTAGGCTGATTGCTTCCTTAAGAGTCTTCGGTCGAAACAGCCGAATTTCTTCAGATATCTCTGGTTTTAGCCCTCCCATGAATGTGCCAACAAGTGCCTTCTGCGTCCATCCTTGAACATGGTTTTCGAGTCGTTCAAATTCCTTTTGGTAGTCACAGAGAGTACCAGTTTGTTTAACGAGTGAGAGAGCCTTGTCCGAGTCCTCACAGTCCGTCGGTCCAAACCTTGCCCATAATTCCTCTACAAACACCTCCCAAGTCACTACTTTGCCTTCATCTTGATAAGACATTCGAAGCCACTGCCACCACTGATTTGCTTCCCCCTCCAAGTGGAATGACGCTAGAACCACTTTTTGATCGTCTGTTGATTCCTGATATTCGAAGAATTGACTAGCACGATTGAGCCATTCGGTGGGGTCGTCACCGGAATAGCGAGGGAATTCCAGTTTTGCTATCTTGGATTGGAATTATTGAGGTCCTCTTGTACTGACCTCTTGGCTAGGTCGTGAAGATGCAGTATTGTTGTTGTTACTTGGTGACTCTCTTGAAGTGTTGATTGAGTCCGTAAGCTTGCTTAATGTTGCCTCAATGAGTACCAATTTGTCATTGATCCCCACTTCCATCCGTTGCATCTTGTCTTGTATTTCCCCAACCTCTGCTTCTACTCGCTCGATACGCTCTTTGTTGGTTGTCATCCTATCCTACATACCACTAATAGAGATCCCAGTCAAAGCTAGCAAAATTAATAAATAAATTGTTTGTTCTTCTTTGGGTGAGAACTACCACAAGTTTGGTTTTGAATTAAGAATCTCCTCCCCTCTTTATTGAATAAAAGAACTTATTTATACAAACTAATTTTCTTGCTATAATTAAGAATCTCCTCCCCTCTTTATTGAATAAAAGAACTTATTTATACAAACTAATTTTCTTGCTATTGTAGCCGTGAAACAAGGCTTGAACAAAGCTAGCTAAATCAAGTTGTTAACAACATCTCAACAACCTGACTATTATTCTGAAATATATAACAAAAATGCATGAAAGATCTCCACCAAATAAGCAACGGCTAATTTGAAGAAGTCAGCTCCAGAACATTATCTCAAACGTTGCATGGCTAATGACGTGCCATGCATATTCCATGTACTTGCTGTTGGGTTTGGCTACAAGACTAGACCTGCGTAGCTTCTTATCAACATGAAGCTTCAACAAGCAATAGCAGATCATCAACAAAAAAGAGGTGGGTTATTGGAATTCCTCGACGAGAAAGGCGAATAGGCTTCCAACGACCATCCTCTACTGTTTTATTAATCCCCTGGTTTAATCTCTCAACACATAAGACTAAAATGTATAGGGAAATAGGATCACCTTGTTGACTACCACGAGTAGGGGAAAAAGCTTCCGTACACTCACCATGTCATAAGATTTGCATAATAGCTGATGAAATACAGTCAATGATTATACGGATTAAATTTATGGGAATTCCAACATCACACAAGGTCTCATAAATGAAATCCCAGCTAAGGCAGTCATAAGCCTTTTCAAGATCAACTTTAACAGGCATTTGCCCTTTGTCGCCTTTCTTCCGTCTCATGGAGTGAATAATCTCTTGAGAGACCACTATATTCTCACTAGTGTGTGTTCTCGGGATAAAGCTTGTCTGAGTTGAGCCAATGAGTTCAGGGGTGATGCATTTAAGCCGGTTCGCCACTATCTTAGGGATTATTTTATGAACCACTGAGCATAGACTAATCAGCCTCAACATTTTTAAATTACTGGGATGTTTTGTTTTGGGAATTAAGACAATTAAGGTCTTATTAACCCCTTTCAGAACTTTGCTGCCATTAAAAACATCTTAAACTAAACAGCACACCGACTTTCCCACCTGTACCATTGAGTTTGATAAAACACAACATGAAGGTTGCATACTAAAAACCGCCTCTTTGATTTCTACATCAGTAATAGTGGCGTCCCAAGACTCCAAATTAGCAGCACTGATTACCAGAAATTTCCCTATAATTGGATAAACCACATGAGTTCTAGTTTCAAGAGTGTAAAGTTTCTAAAAGCAACTCACGGCTCGAGCCTTAATCTTCTATTCATCGGAAATCCAGGTACTATTGTTATCCTGGATCATCTGAATAATATTATGCTGCCTCCTCTGAATCGTTTTCTAACGAAAATAAGTGGTATTACGATTGCCAAATTGAATCCACTCCCTTCTTGATTTCTGATACCATAGCAACTCTTTCTGAGTTAAGACTGCTTCAAGATCCTGTTTCGAAGCGGTCTCCAACTCAAGATGTTTAGTGGATGAGTACCTCTCCAGAGCACGTTGGATGCTCCCCAAACGATCCAAGATTCTATTTTTATGCTTAAAAATATTCCCAAAGACTTCAGAGTTCCAACATTTCGCACCATGCACAAAGACTTCGACCTGTAGATAAATAATTACCATTCACATCCCAACTATTAGACACAAAGAGTTGGAATCTACTGTCGCTTAACCAAGAAGAAAGAAACTAGAACGGCCTGGAAATGTGATTTTCAGCAACTAGTCTGACGAAACCAACAAAAATAAGCCTGTGGTCAGAGTTAATTCTTGGCAAATGGAGAATTTGAAGACCAGTAAAATTCTTCACCTAATCATCATTACAATAACCCAATCCAGATGCTTTAGTAAAGTGCCCCTGCCCCAAGTAAATTTTGGTGTATGGAATTTAATGTCACACAAATGATTTTTGGAAAGCCAATTTTGAAAGCATTGGCAAATAACAGTATGATTAACAAAGCCTCCCTACTTCTCTGATTCATAAAGAACGGTATTGAAATCACCTTCCAACATCCACGGACCAGTACAAACCCTTCCAATATTATCGAGTTCCTGCCCAAGCGAGTTACGGATACTATGCAAAGGACTGGCATAGACAGCTGTGATCCAAGACTTAAAACCATAGCTATTCGAGACATGAAAATGGATGAACTGCTTGTGATTGAAGAAAATCTCCACTTGAATATTTTCCTTCCAAAGCAACTAGATCCCTCCCAAAAAATGGATAGCCTCTCCCTATGGAAATGATGAAAACGGCTCTAAAGAATGAAATTATCAGCCTCCTTACCGCTAATCTTCGGTTCAAACAGGGCAACAATAGAAGGTTAATACTTTTGAATTAACGTTCTGAACATCTGGCGAAAACCACTAGAGAGCACCCCTTGACAGTTCTAAAACATCATAGAAAAACTAATCATTAAAAGAAATGAAAAGACAGCGGAGACTCTTACTGAACCTGGATTTCAACCTGTTGGTCGAAATCCATACCATCTTGGGGAACCTTGGAGCACATGGATTCTGAGGAAACTGATGCATCATCATCACTTCCCACCATATAATCCCTTTCATCTTCATCCTCCTTACCATTACCTTGGCCATTCTCATCTCCATCAGGTGAATCGCTTGCTTGTTGCGTACCATTCTTTTCCTCAAATTCAGAAAGTTGGTTAAACAGGGGATTGGACCATTCTGTTTGATAACCTGAGGAAGTGCCTTCATACGAAACGTAAAAGGAAACTACAGAATGCTTGTGGGGATCAAGAGTGTGTGGTACAGTGGCATGGGGGTTGGACGTGTTAATAGCAGTATGGTCTTGCATGGGAAAATGAGGTGAGGTTCTTTGGGACATAGGATTGGTCTGCATGGTGTCATCGGAATGGTTTACTTCATGGGTATTTTGATCTAAGTTTACAGTCACGTGTCTTTTGGCATGGGGTTGACTTAGGTAGAATTTTTTTTCATCTTAAATCTAAATCGGTCTTAATATTATTGAAATTTAAATTAATTTAAATGTATATACCTGAAAAATATGTTTATTTTTATTCTTTGACATTCAAATATAAGTGGTAAGTTGTTTATTTTTACAAACTCATAATATTTTAATTATAATATTTTTATATTTATAACCTTAAAAATGTTATATATACTTGAAGTTTAAATAAATATATATTTACAATATTTTCTAGTACTATAGTTTTTATATGTTATAAATGTTTATAAAGTAAGCATTTAATATATAATTTATGAAAAATAATTATGATAACATTATTTTTTAATAATTGATCATAATATTTATAAATAAAAAGTTGTTATTTAATAATAAAAAAATTTGTTTAAAATTCAAATTAGATGTGTGTTAATTATTTAATATCAAGTATAATTTAAAATCAAATGAAATTCTAATATAACATCTAATGGATACGTAAAACATAAATAAATTTAATGAAATTATTTATGAGAAAAAATAATATTTTTCTATTCAGACATTTTATCATTTACATAAAAGTTAAAAAATTTTATTTTTTAATTCATAGTAAGTCTTTATATAAAAAACAAATAAATTAAAATATAAAAATATTTTAAATTAAACCAAATTAAGCGTTTAGATTAAAAAAAAAAAAAAACAATCCTTTGAGTTTTACGTTGTGGTGGGTGGTTTCTAGTTTCCGTAAACTTAGGGTTGACTTTCGAATTTCTCAATTGAGATGTAGAAGGCAAGGCTTTATCTCTGGTATTAATGTTGGATTAGAGACTGGATAGGATAGATAGTGACTATCGTCGAAGGCATCTTCTGTGTCTAGAATAGACTAACGGGATCCCCCTCTAGTGTTACCGTGTTGATCTTGATTCAAATCTTTTCCATTTACAGTTTTCGGATTATGCCTTGGCTTTCCTTTCTTAGCCACCACCATCTAAGGGTCGTAACTTAATTGATTGACTTTGCTCTGTGATGTGGTCACCGTATTCTTCTCCACACCGCCGCTGTCGTGATTAACCGACACAGCTACCATGCTCTTTGCCTCTGCTGGTTTCTCCTGGCACTCACTTATGATATGCCCATATCTCCTACATTTAAAATAGATAATTGGGAGACCCTCGTATTCCACCCTCTGAACCCGTTTATTCAGCATAAACTTAAGAGACAAAAAGTTTTCTTCAAGCAAAGCTCAACAACAATTCTAGCAAATTTTCCTCTCGTTGCCGAGGTTGTATTGTAGTTTATCTTCAACACATGGCCAATAATCTTACCCAGCCTCCTTAGCACACGTTTATGATTATAATGGATAGACATCCCATGCAACCGGGCCAAAGCTGTAATAGTATTAATGTTCTCCATTGTAGCCCTAGCAAAATGAATTAGTTCATGAGAAAATAAAGAGAATCTAAAAATATTGTAGGAAACATTCAAGCAAAATAATTGTAAAAGGGTGAGAAAAACTCAAAGACTAATCTTGGCTATTATTCCTCCAACTTACTCCTCTTGCTCTCAGTTATGCGACTACTATCTCTTTGATTGTTTTTTCTCTTTCTCTCGGCTTCTCTCTTGATTTCCTATTTAATTTGTTGCCTTTATATAATGCTGACCACCTCCTTTATATGTTAAAGCCTTGGCCTCAAATCCATAACTCGAATGGATTTGAAAAGAAACTAACAAAGTAAGCCAAGTTACCAACATTAATTTCCATGCATGCTCGTGAATGATCACTTAAAATTGGAAATCAATGCTCTCTTTCTTCTTTTCTTTTATTCTTCTCGCGATTTCTACAATTAGTGTTAGAATAATTAAAAATCCAAGAATATTTATGTTGTATTATTAAGAATTAATAATTAAATATACGAAAGTGTATCTGAATCTATAATGCTGAATAATCTTCGAGGGTTTTGTAGTTGGCCTTCCAAATCAACACATATATCCTCAAAAACCCTTTAGTTTCTCTATGCACTCTTTCTGATGATAGAATATCAAATAGATTACATAAGACCCAAGGACCATAATCACTTATATAGACAATATTTCTTATTGTCATTAAGTATTCCTAATTCTGCCCATCATAGAGTGAAAATACCATTAGGGCTCTATAGTTTAAAAAGCCAACATCCTATTAAATACATTAAAGCCCAAATTACCAAAAAAAAACTAATTAGATCACTTTTAATTGGACTGAACTTTATATGACAATCTGCAATACATAATTATTCACATATAAGCCCAAAGTTGGATTAAAGATCTTAAATTATTGGATTAAATATCCAACTATCTTCCACTTGACTTATATGTGAAACCTTATAATTATACTTTCTAAAAATAACTATATGAGCTTAACCTTATTGTCATTACCAAAATGTATGTATAACCAATTCGATCCATCAATCATATCAACATAAGACTAAAGCGGCCTTTATTAAAACTGTCGTAACTCGACCCTTCAATAATCACTAAGCCAATATAACTGAATGACATGCATTATGATTTGGATGTGTAGCATGGAAATTTCATGTAATATGATATGAACATGCCTATTTCCAACTATTCCACCTTAAACCTTAATGAGATCAAACCTTACTAAAATCAGAGTGTGAATAAACTAAAATTTTATTTCTGTAGAAAATAACCTTAAATAACCATAAACCGAAATAACTGAAAAAATGTCTATATCACAAAAGCATCTAAAATTACAAACTCCCACTAAAACTAAATATCCTTAAATGTCATGACATCCATATGAGTAGTGTGCTCATGAAATATTTTGGGTGGCAATCCCATAGTAAGCAGATCCACAATTATAGAGTTTGTGCCAATGTGCTCTACAGACAACTGTCCATTCTGAACTCTTTTTTTAACAACTAAGAACTTAATGTCTATGTACTTCAACTTCGTCAAGCTCCTGTTATTATGGGAATACATTATTACTGACTTATTGTCACAAAATAATCTGAGTTACCTATCAATACCATCTATTATATGTAATCCTGTGACACAATTTGTCTTGAGAACATTAAATATCTACCCAACATCCCTGTAACGTATGCAATATCTAGTCGCGTACGAATCTGAGTATATATTAAACTTATTACTGCTGATGCATGAGAAATTTTTTACATCTCCTTTTTGCTCAAAATCATTTTTAGGGCACTGATTAAAACTAAATTTGTCCCCTTAGCCACAAAGGTATCTACAGGTTTACAATCTGGCGTGCCATATCTCTTCAGAACCCTTTTGGTATACCTTTTTTGTGATAATTTAAGAATATCACAAGAGTAATCTTGGTGTATTTATATGCCTAATACAAAATAAGAGTCACCAAGATCTTTCATCTCAAAATTCTTAACTAGAAATCTCTTGGCGTCATGCAATAAACCTATATCGTTGTTGGCAAGCAAAATGTCATCGACATATAAAACTAAAAAAATATACTTACTCTCATAGAACTTATGGTATATCTAATCATTGATCAAAATCATCTCAAAACCAAATAATATGATCACTTGATGAAACTTGAAATACTATTGTCCAGATGCTTACTTGAGCCCATTGATGGATTTCTAAAGTTTGCAAACTATATTCTTTAGGTCTCTTGACTTAAAGTTTTTTTGCTACACCATATAAATCGTCTAATCCATGTCACCATTAAGAAAAAATTTCTTTAAATCCATCTAATGTAACTCAAGATTGAAATGTGCCACTAATGCCATTATAATCCTGAAAAAGTCTTTCGAAGACACTGGAGAGAAAGTCTCTTTATAGTCGATGCCTTCTTTTTTTGTAAAGCCCTTGGCAATAAGACGTGCTTTGTACCTATCCACATCGCCTTTCGAATCCCTCTTAGTCTTAAATATCTATTTGCAACTAATAAGTTTCACACCTTCTAGCAATGGAACAAAATCCCATATGTCATTATCTTTCATGGACTTTATTTCCTCATTCATATCATCAATCCACTTCTGAGATTTAGAACTTTCCATGGGTTGACAGAAATTAATTAGATTCCATTACTCCAATATCTACTTTATGCTCTTAAAGAAATACAATGTAGTAATCTAGTACTGCACTGCTCCTTTCTCTAGTAGATCTCCTTAACAGTATAGGTTCTTGAGATTGTAGAGTTTGTTCTTTTAGAATAATATATAGAGCTTGTTCTTCTAGAACAACATCTGGAGTTTATTCTTCTGAAAAAATGTCTGGTATAAGGGTTCTTCAACATTGTTTTGATATATTGTGCCTTGAACAAAGCCAGAAATGTGACCTTGATCAATACCAATGACACCTGTGGGAATATTAATATATTCTTCTTCAAAGATAAAATCTCTTACTGTATCTTCCCCTGCAAACTCGACATTCTAAAAAAAAGTGCATTTCCTGAATCGAAAATTAATTTAGTTGTGGGATCATAAACTTGTACCCCATGGATCATTCAGAGTATCCAATAAATAGCAACTCACCGTCCTAGAATCCATTTTCTTTTCATTAGGCCTATAAAGCCTTGCCTTAGCTGGACATCCCTAAACAAACAAATGCTGTAAACTAAGCTTCTTACCTGTCCAAAGTTCATAAGGGGTCTTAATAGTCGCTTTAGTCGGAACCCTATTAAGGATATATGCCGCAATCTTAAGTGCTTCCACCCAGAGTGAGTCACGTAAAGTAGAATAACAAATCATCCTCCTCATTATGTCTTTAAGCATCATATTTCATTTTTCAGTAAAACCATTCATAGTGGGCGAGCTCGGCATAGTATACTATGGGACGATACCACATTCCTCTAGGAACTTAGCAAATGGTCCTGGATTTTATTCACCGAAACCGTCATATCTACAATAGTACTCATCACCACAGTTAGATTTGATGCTTTCGACTCTTTTGTTGAGTTAATCCTCAACATCAACTTTAAAATTTTTGAACATATCCAATGACTATGATTTTTTTTGAAGAAAATATATATAGCCATATCTAGAAATATTGTCGATGAACGTTATAAAATATTATTGACCATTCCAAGAAACAGTAAGAATGGTCTGCAAATATCTGTATGCATAAGTTCTAAGACGTTCAAAATCCTATTGTTTTCAAATCTCATTTTAATGGCTTGTTTTCCCTTGATACAGTTAACACAAATATCAAAATATATAAAATCTATGGGGTCAAGAATTTGGTCTGACACAAGTCTCTCTATTCTCCACCTAGAGATATGACTTAATTTATTGTGTCATAATGCAACCAAATTCTCATTGGTTATTTTTCTCTTTATACCTCGTGTACTCAAATGCAAGGATTCATTAAATGAAGCAATTGTATCAATTAAATAAAGATTATTACCCGATAAAAAACCAGAGCCAATCAATTTTGAGTCATGAAACAAACTGAATTTTCCATTTTCAAATGAACAAGAATAACCGGATTAGTCTAAAGCAAAAATGGAAATTAAATTCCATCGAAAAAATGGAACAATATATGTTTCATCATGATCCAAATAGAATTTGGTATTTAATAATAATCTAATTTTCCAATTACTTCAACTTTTATTATTTTTCCATCACCCACATAGATTTATTAAATTAACCTCAGAACAAACCAAACCATGCTCTTCAGCTCCACAAAAGAAACAACTAGTATTTTCTATATCACTTAGTTTCTTTTGTTGTTTCCTTTAAAGTGCTCTATTTGCAACTTTCTTATCATTCTTCCTCATTTTTCCCCTTATCCTGGTCTTTATACCCTATTGAAATTAGATTTATTAAGAGCGTACCTATATCTTCCGTTTTGTTCTTGACAAACTTTTTTTTTAATTTCGACAAGGAATTCTTTAGCCTTAAATATTTTTTCAAATGCAGAGTCTCTAAATACTACCGGAATGGCCTTCTCATGATCATCATACAAATGGATTTGATTTATTCCATTTTCCATATCCTTATTTTTATAAAGGGTACTCTCATCTATAAGAGATAGGAAACAATAACCCTTAATGCAAGGTCGAGATCCAAGATAGTGAGAACTGGCATGTTAAGATCACATTGCATGCAATTTCTATGCTAGACAACCACGTCATAATCTATGTCATTCAATTGTATTGGCTTAATAACTATTAATGAGTCGAGTTACGATAGTTGTAACGAAGGCCGCTTTGATCCTATGTTGATATGATTAATGAACCAGATTTGAGAAGAGGCACGGCTGTTTGACCATGCCAGCAGGAAACCACGGCCATTAGGCCGCGACTGAATAGGTGAAGCAACTGCCATCACTACATGAGGAATAAGAAGCAGCGGCCATAGTTGTAACTTGCATAAGAAGAAACATTAAAAAATATATATTTTTTTAAATGGGTTAAAGATTCGGGTTGGTTTGCCTAACCCCTAACCCCGATTAAGGAAGAATCTGATTTTAGGATCCAAGTCGAGTTAAACCTTAACTGTTCAAGCTCAGACTGGTTAACAGTTGACCAGTCAAAGGTCAATCACTGACTTTGACCACTATTTTTTATTTTTTTTAAATTTAGGGTAATTTTTTTACATAATTTTAAATTCAAATATTAGTATGGTAATATATATTTTAAGATTAATTAATTAAAGCAACATGTCACCAAAGTAACCTTTCTTGTGGAAATTAATTTATTTTTTAAATATAAAAAGCTTGTGTATATGTAATTTTTATAAATATTTATCGACCCATAGAAAGGTCCATATTTGACAGAGTTATATGTGAATCTATGGTACTAAAGACATGATGATTATTTGGTTTTACATATGAACAATAAATCATCCCAAAGGAAGGTTTATTATTTAACTTGTTCTTTATTATCAGTGTTTGATTATTATACTAAGATATCACTTACAAATTCATATTTTATCTAAAGATGAAATATTAATGGAATGTCTGGTATCTTGAAATGGGGTTTACCTTTATTTGAATTTATTTTTGTTTTAAGACTAATGAGAGCTTATTTTGTTTATTTATTATTCTCTAAATTCAGATGTGACTCTTGCTAATATTACTGCCAACATCAGTTCTATTCTTATGCTACATGGCTCTAATTTCAAGTCTTAGAAAGAGAATATCTTAATAATTCTCATAGTTATGGATCTCGACCTTATGTTAAGGGTTGACTATCCCATATTTTTTACAGATGAAAGTACCCTCCTTGAAAAGAGGGATATGAAAAGATGGAAAAAAATCAAATTGCATGTATATGCTGATCATGAAAAAGGCCATTCTAGTAGCATTCAGAAACTTTATGTCTAAAAAAATAACTATGGCTATAGAATTCCTCATCGAAATTGAAAGAGGTTTGTCAAGAAGGAAACGGAAGAAATAGGTACGCTTTTGACAAATCTAATTTTAATAGGATATAAAAGCAAAATGAGGGAAAATGATAAGGAAACTGCAAATAGAGCACCTCAAAGGAAATAACAAAAGAAACTGGGTGATCCAAAAAGTACTAATTATTTCTTTTATAGAGCTGAACAACATGGTTTGGTTTATTTTGAAGTTAATTTAACTTTGGTGCCTAGACACACATGGTGGATAGATTCTGTTACAACTATTGACATCAATGTATCTATGCATGATTGTTTAAATTATTGAAAGCCTAGTGATATTGAAAAATACATCTATATGGGTGATGGCAAAACAATAAAAGTTAAAGGAATTGAAAATTTTAAATTATTATTGAAGATCGAATTTTATTTAGATCTTGATAAAACACTTATTGTTCCATCTTTTATAAGGAATTTGATTTTTATTTTCACTTTGGACAAATATGGCTATTCTTGTTCATTTAGAAATAGAAAATTTAGTTTATTTCATGATTTAAAATTAGTTAGCTCTAGTTTTTCATCAGATAATAATCTTTATTTAATTGATACAATTGCTTTGTTTAATAAATCCCTGCAATTGAGTACGCGAGGTATAAAGAGAAAATTAACCAATGAGAATTCAACTGCATTATGGCATAAGAAATTGGGTCATATCTTCAGACAGAGAATAAAATAGATTACGTGTGATCTGGGGACCATAACCACTTATATAGACAATATTTTCTGTTGTCATTAGGTATTCCTAATTCTGCCCATCATAGAGTTCGAATATCATTAGGGCTCTACACATTAAAAGGCCTACACCCTATTAGATACATTAAAGCCCAAATTCCCAAAAACCTAATTATATTACTTTTAATTGGGCTTAACCTTATATGAAAGTCCGCAATACATAATTATTCACATATAAGTCTAACGTTGGATTAAGGATCCAACATTATTGAATTAAATATCCAACAATTAGGCCTCGCTTATTTGATTTTCTTTAATTTTAACTTCATTATTTAAGTTCTTTTTACTTGAATATTTCAAAATATACTTACAATAATAAAATATAAAAAATTAAGATAAGTATAAATATAATAAAATATAATTGAACATAAAATTAAGTTGAAGAAGTATTACAATAATATATAAATTAGTAGCACATCAAATACCCCAAAACTTAACATTTTGCTAGTCCTTGAGCAAAAACTAAATAAAAATTATGAAATGAGAATTTAATTAAACAACTTTCGTTACAATAAGCCTTTAAATTCCTAGGCAGCCCTAGTGGATAAGTTGTAGTCCCATGAGGGCTTCACTGATGATACTCACAAACATTATCAAAGCATGCCTCAAAGACTGCATAAAGTATATAGCTAAAAGAAAATTAAAAATATTGGCAAAGTTATAACATTAATTCCATAGCCAATCTCATCTCACATTGGAAACTTGTGTGTGTGAATCAACTTAATCAAAACTCATTCCCAAAATCTTCAATATTAACAGTCCTAGTCTTTGTACTGAATAATAAATACATTAGGTCAAACTAACATCATTATCTTGATCTTTTTTTTTTTAACAAGTAGAAGTTTACATTTTCTTTTGACTTTTCTTGAAGTGCATGATTTTTTTTTAATCCATAGTCAAGAGCATTCACTCTACATCTTAAGGCAGCCTTCTTCTTATAGTAGATTATCCTCTACATATTGATAATATATATGCCCAAATTACTCGAGGATAATTTTACATTGAAAGTTATAGGTAGCTATTTATGATCATGGTACCTGTGTAAACTTAAGTAATGTAGAATCAAAGTAAATAGTCATTTAATCAATTTAAAATTCTCAACTCATATTATATCAATCTCGCATATCAAGTCAAAATTCTAAAAGAATTAATATAAATGCTCAAGATATTTAAAGAATCATAATCAAGATGAAACTAACAGAAGAATCAAGTACAAACTAAGACAATATTAATCCTTCTCTAATAACTATATTTATTTTTAGCCATATACTCATCATTGGCAGCAACATAAATTTATTTTTTGGTTTTTTATTTATATTTTTTTATGATAGCAAATATTTTAAACCCCAAACTTGAAATCAACATTGTTCTGTAAAAAAAAAGGAGAAAGAAAATGGAAACTTCCCAGGTTTTGCACTTGAAGATATGAACATGTAATTGAGTAGTTGGAGGACATGTAGGGGTGGGCATTTTTCGGTTCGATTCGGTTTGGTATCCGAACCGAACCGAACCGAATTGAAACCGATTGGTTCTTAAGAATTCAAATCGAATCGAACCGAATTTTAGAACCGAACCCAACCGAACTAAAATAATTTAGTTCGGTTCGGTTTTAAAATTTGGTTTGATTCAGTTCGGTTCGGTTTGAGAAATTAGGTTAATAATTTAGGATTTTTGTTTTAGATTTTAAATTAAATTTTTTTTATTATATTTGACCGAACCGATCGGTTTATTGGTTTGGTTCGATTTTAAACCGAACCGAATACAAACCGATCGGTTCTAAAGTTTTCAAACCGTTCGGTTTTTACTTCTGAAATTCGGTTCGGTGCGGTTCGGTTCAGTACGGCAAAAACCGAACCGTTTGCCCACCCCTAAGGACATGTGAAAAAATTAATATTTATCGACCCCCAAACTTATGCAAGAGCCTATATCACACAAAATAAAACAAATAAAAGAAAGTAGAAGTAAAGAGAAAAGCAAAATAAAAACAATAATAAAAAGTTTAGAAAGCTAAGGTTGCCTCTTAATAATATCTTAATTTATAGTCATTAGTCTAACTATCTTTTAAAAGATCGTTCAATGAGGCTTGCGGATGAAAGCAGATGATCTGGATGAACCTTGCACAATTTTCTTACAATCAAGTCTCTTCCCACTGTTGAAAAATTCAAATCAAAGCACATGTTCAAAGTTTGGCCAAAATTGTTCAAAGCCAAATTGTTCAAAGTTTGGCTAAAAATTAGGTAATCACCAACCAAACTTTGACAATTTTAAAGGTTTGGTGAAATAGTGCTGCCATGCATTCCTATAAATAGCTAATGTTCTTCATTTGTTAAGGCATCCCACAATTGAGAGCAATTGCAAGTGAAGCAATTGAGAGAGTTGAGAGAGCTTCCACTTGAGCGCTAGGAGAATTCATTTGAGTGTATTGGGTTTTTGTGCCAATTTGTAAATTCTCATTTGTTAGTAAAATTATCTTCTAGTCTTTGCCCGTAGATGTAGGCTTTACGCCGAACCACGTAAATTATTGTGTCAATTTTCTTTGAAATTGTTTACACCACATTTAAGTTTCTCTAAAAGTCACAGTTACCATCAATTAGTAATCTACTCAACCTGCGCTTCCGCACAATAAGTGGTATCAGAGCCGAAGGTTCGTACTTGGGGTATACAGTACTATTCACAAATACAGTACTAGATACGACCATTTGTACTTGGAGAACAGTTTATTGTAAGTAGTGTGTATTTTTGCATGTCTAGGAAAATTTTGTCAACAAGACGATAAGAGTCTAAAGAGTCTGGGTTTTAAGTGGGACCATTGTGACCCCTCCATTCTCCTGGGAACTTTCCTGGTGCATTTATTCAGGCGAAATAAACCGGATATGTATTTACTCTTGCTAGAGGGCCAATTAGTTGGAAGTCTACACTACAGTCTACAGTTGCACTGTCAACCACATAGGCCGAGTATATGGCAATTACGGAGGCTATTAAAGAGGCTGTTTGGTTACAATGCTTGCTTGGAAACTGGGGATTGATCCAGGAGCATGTAAACTTGTATTGTGACAGTCAAAGTGCTATTCACTTAGCAAAGAATCAAGTTTATCATGCACGTACGAAGCATATTGACGTACGATTTCACTTTGTGCGGGAAATTATTGATGATGGGAAGATTCTTCATCAGAAAACCAAGACTGCAGAGAATCCCGCAGATATGTTGACCAAGGTGGTGACAACGATCAAGTTTGAGCATTGTCTAAACTTGATCAATATCTTAAAAGTTTAAAACAGTGAGAAAGGTAGAGATTGGAGGATCATTTTATACAAGGAAGTTCAGTAATATTTTGAACTACGGTTGGCTTAATCACAAATTTTGGGTACGTAGGCAGTCACAAAGATGCAGCCACTTTGGGAATGATGGTTCGTTGGTAGTCGGCTCAGATTTGGATAAATCTTTACCGAGGTGGAGAATTGTTGAAAAATTCAAATCAAAGCACATGTTCAAAGTTTGGCCAAAATTGTTCAAAGCCAAATTGTTCAAAGTTTGGCTAAAAATTAGGTAATCACCAACCAAACTTTGATAATTTTAAAGGTTTGGTGAAATAGTGCTACCATGCATTCTTATAAATAGCTAATGTTCTTCATTTGTTAAGGCATTCCACAATTGAGAGCAATTGCAAGTGAAATAATTGAGAGAGTTGAGAGAGCTTCCACTTGAGCGTTAGGAGAATTCATTTGGGTGTATTCGGGTATTGGGTTTTTGTGAGTTTTTCCTAATTTGTAAATTCTTATTTGTTAGTAAAATTATCTTCCAGTCTTTGCCCGTGGATGTAGGCTTTATGCCGAACCACATAAATTATTGTGTCAATTTTCTTTGAAATTGTTTACATCACATTTAAGTTTCTCTAAAAGTCATAGTTACCATCAATTGGTAATCTACTTAACCTGCGCTTCCGCACAACACCCACAAAAATAAGGTGATGAATCTTCATTCATTGATTTCTTATATATTGCATAGATGTCAGAAGGATTAAATGGATGCTCATCCTTAAATGCTTTAGCCATTTTTCTATGCCCCGTGTCAACTTGAAAACAATCTTCGGGTTTAGATGAAGACTTGATTGGTGTGAACATATTGAAAGTGACTTGCTGATTTTGAACCCTCAAAATCAATTTTCCTTCTTAAACATCAATTGAAGCTCTCCCTGTAGCTAAGAACGGTCGGCCTAGAATGAGAGGAAAATTTATGTCTTCAGGCATATCCAAGATAATAAAATCTACAGGAAACATAAACTTATCAAACCTCACTAATACATCCTCATCTACTCCCCTTAGATACTTTATAGATCTATCTACCAATTGAAGGGTAACTATTATTGCCTTAGGTTCACCAAGTCCTAATTTTGTAAAAATGGAAAGAGGCATCAAATTAATACTTGCTCCTAAATTACATAAAGCATTATCAAAATAAGATTTTCCAATAGTCCAAGGTATATTGAAACACCTTGGATCTTTTAGTTTTGGTGGCAACTTATTTTGCTAAATGGCAATGTAGTCCTCAGTTAGTATTATAGTCTCATGCTCCTCAAATTTCCTTTTGTTGGACAATATTTCTTTCATAAATTTGGCATAAAGCAGCATTTATTTCAAAGTATATGCAAAAGGAATGTTAATATGTAATTTCTTAAACATATCAAGAATTTTAAAAATTGCTTATCTATGTTTTTTTTCTAAAGAAGTTAGGGAATATGATTGGAAAAACATATGCTTTGACCGGTACTACTATTTGAGGTTGTTATAGTTTTGAATTTGCTACTTTTGAAGCATTGGTTATGTCTCTAGCTTGCTCTCCATCAACTTTCTTTACTTCTTTTTATGGATCATTAAAGTCATTTACCACTCCAAAGTACAATTGCATTTACTTGCTCCCTTAGATTTGTCTCAATGTTACTAGGTAGAAAGCTTTGTGGTCTGCTAGATACTAAGTTTGCAATTTGATCTACTTGTACCTCGAGGATTCAGATTGATGCAGCTTGATTTTGAAAATTTGTCTTTGTCTTAGTCATGAACTGAGACACAGTTGTTGTAAATGGGGTAAGAGTGTCTTCAAAGTTTGATTTCTTTTCTTGCAGTTGGAATCCTAGAGGCAGTCTTAATGTATTTTGAGTGTCGTTCCATGACAAATGTGGGTGGTTTCTTCAACCAGGATTGTAGATATTGGAATATGAATTATTTTTTTACCTATGGAAGTTCGACATATAATGAGCTTGTTCAGTAGATGACGGTGCAAAAGGACTTCCAACTTGGCAATTAACACTGGTATAATTCCCTCTACACAGTTCACACACTTGAAGCTGAGTTTGAATATTCAGATTATCTAACTTGTCATGAAGAGTAATTATCTGTGCCTTGGTATCAGTTGCTCTGAAAACCACTCGTAATTATTAGATTATAAGAAGCCATCTCCTCTAATAATTTATAAGTTGTTTCTGGTATTTTTCCCATCAAAGTTCCTCCTGTTGTAGCATCAATCATTGTTCTGGTAGTATATCTTAAACCATTGTAAAATGTTTGCACTTGAAGCCAAATTGGTAAACCATAATGTGGACATTTTCTTAGTAGATCTTTATATCTTTCTCATGCTTCATATAATGACTCCATCTCAAACTAAACAAAGGTTGTGATGTCATTCCTCAACTTAACTATTTTTACTGGGTGAAAGAACTTTGCTAAATCTTCTGCACTAGACCATCTCATGTAATGATTGTCCTTGTAGGGAGTGAGTCCAACCATTCTTTTGCTTTACTCCTCGATGAGAATCGGAAAAGCCCGAGCCTAATAGCATTGTCTGAAACTCCATTTTGCTTCAATGTGTGACAAATGTCCAAGAAAATTACAATGTAAGCATTCAAATCATCATTCGACATGCCCCAATGGCATGGTCGGGTTAGTCACCACGCTCGCCGTAGAGTTGTGGCAGCCTGGGTTCGATTCTTGAGGGTGAAAAAGAAGTTAAAAATTGTATTTGAGCTTGTCCACCCCCGTTTCCTTTTAAAAAAAAAAAATCATCATTCGACGTTCTAGTAAATTGCACTGACATCTGAATCATCTGGATGATAGTCGACTTGATCTCAAAATTATTGGCTTGAATGGCAGGGCGTGCAATGCTTGTGCGGGCGCCATTAACTGTAGGAACGACATAATATCTTAAAGGTCTTGCATTCCCATTTTTTTGTATTGCATATTATGACAAGATTAATTTTGCTGCTCCTGCAAAGCTTCTCTCCTGTGAAGCTTCTCTCCTTTCACTATAGAGCCTTCTACACATACGTTCAATCTTTAGATCAAAAGGCAATAAATCAAAGCTTCTTAAATGTCCCATAAATTTAAACAAAAAAATGAAAATAATAATAATAAAATAAAAACAAAAAATAAAATTTAAATTAAACTAAGGCTGTTGGCATTGATACTAATTCAAACAATCTCTGGTAACGGTGCTAAAAGCTTGTTGCTTAAATTAGCAAGTATACTAGTCGACACAAGTAATATAATAAAGGATAGAATATCATCCCACGAAATTGTATATCTTATTAGTTACTGAAATTTTTCTATCCCTAATTATTTGAACAATTGGTTAAGTAAATTTAGATTAAAAATTAAAATAAAATAAAGCAACTAAAAATTAAACAATAAGGCAAGCAATTATAAAATTACCACTAGGACATCCGATTTCACTATAACCAATCTAATTTAATCCTCCATTTATGCTATTAAAAATTATTACTTATATTAACAGTAAATTTCTCTAATCTATTCAATATCCTCTCTTGAGTCATTAAAAATATATTCACATATTAACCCACTATATCTCTATGTAAATTTAAATAAGTAAAGATTTATTAAGTTCTACGAAAATTCTAAAATAAAACTGCACGAATCAAGTTAGCACATCTTTGTCTTTTATTTAATTTATGACATCCATTACATAGCAAAATACGTAAAACTCCTTTCGGTCTTATTATGTATCTTAAAATCATTCAAATATTGGCCATATATTTAAAAGTATTAAACATAATAATGAACATTCAATCACGGAATGATTTGAGCCATTAAGTACTTAATACATTAATTTAATTATATGATTCTCCTAAGCTTTACTTAAAAAAATACCAAGATGATTCTCCTAAGCTTAATACCCTCGAAGCTTATCCTTGTCTTGATGAGTTTGAGTTTTTTCTCACATGAATATTTTTTTATCTTTCAAGAGTTAATGAGATTTTAAAATATATGAAATACTTATTTTACTCATGACAAATTGTTTATTATTATCAAAATTGAAAGATCATATGACCGTACATATTTGTCACACTATCATAATATTAAAATCATTTTTTTTCAGAAAATAATCATAATTTTGGGATATTGCTCCAGATTTCGGTTAAAATATTAGTTAACATTCGTCTTAGATATTTAGTAAAATTTTCCGTAAGATAAAATTTTGATTATGTTTATTTTGAAGAGCATTTATATTTGAATAGCACAACGACACCACAATAACAGAAATAGTGTTATTATTCACTGCATGATAATATTGTAGCACACCAAAATAACACTCTTCATGCATAATAAAATTGTTTTTGTCGTCTTGATGTCACTCTATTGTTCAAATATTATTATAATATTTGTTTTTTACTTTTAGAAGAATTTTATTGGTGTATAAGATTAAAACCTCGATAAATGATAACTTTCATTAAATAAATCAATAATTAACTAATTTAAAATTAAATAATTATGATATGGCTATAGGAAAAAGCTTGTCTGTAGGACCTACTTACTATATAATAACTGATTTAAAACAAATAATAATTTTTGCATGTTCAACTTGGGGTTAATGTGGTAAATTAATAATTTAAGAAATTTTATAACATAATAAATTTTAAAATTTTTTATTTTACTATAGGACCTACTTACTATATAAATCAATAACTAACTAATTTAAAATTAAATAATTATGATATGTCTATAAGAAAATGCCGCTAAATTAGTTATTTTACTTTATTTTTTTATTCAATTTTTCTGGCCTTCACAGCATTTAATAATGGTTTATTTTTTGGAGTAATCACTGTTCTATATCTATATCGTTTTTGTAAAATATTTTTTTATTGTTGTTTACATTTTCTTAAAATTGATTTCGACTTAAATCTTATCTGTAATTTTTTTGTAATGTGAAATTCGAGTGGTTTTAAAATTTTACAATAAGAAATAATTCAATGTCAATATTGTTACGAGTGTTTTTCTACGTGATACAGGCTCTATATGTCATATTTAACATAAAAAAATTAAAAAAAACACTAAAATAATCTTATTACTACCAATGTGATGCAACTATTTAATCTTCAAATAAAATATAATAATACCATAATTCAAATTCTATAATTGTGATTATATTATTCAAAATTAGGAATATTTTTATTTATTTATTGATTAATTAAAATTAATAGATTTTCTAAGGTTCTAAAGTTATTAATTTATTTTGATTTTATTGTAACTACATCATTTATTTTATTTTTCATAACCAATTTGAAAGAAAAAGGAAAAAATAAAAATAAAAAATTGGATGACGATAATGCCACAGATTTTTATCATATTCACGAAAATGCCCTTCTCCCGCCTATTTAAGCGTCTCTCTCTCTGCGATTCGGAACCTACCAAAAAGAAACCATGGCGCCAAAAAAGACATCTCATGTATCTCAATCTCCACTTCCAATCGGTGAGCACTCCAAAATTCCTAAAAATTAAATCAGCTAATTTCCCCATTTCCAGGTCAATTATTCATAAAAAATTATTTGGCAGGTAATTGTGAGGTCACTGTAGACGCAAAAGAGTTCACTTGCAAATCTGATCATAACACTCTCCAAATCTCCATATCCAGAACCGCAAAACTCAAAATTGCAGGTACTTAATTTGATAAATCACTTTTATTTTGATTTAATTAACCTAATACAATCCATATCACTCTAGCTTAAAGCACATTTGTCCATTTTTCCCCTTTATATATAGATATTTTAATGAATGAAGTGACGGTAACTCGGTATGTTATTACTTTTTTATTCATTGATTGGTTCCTGGCTGTTAGAGAAGACATGAAGTCCAGTATTGATACTACTCACTGGAAATCCGATGAAAAAGGTACACTTATTACTTCAGTTTCGATTTCAATTATTTGATAGATATTTGGGAATTTTGTTGGTTTTTGGTGAATTGACTATGGTAGTTTTGTATTTGCATTACACGTTGCGATTGTACAGGGGAGGGAGGGGTATATCTTTTGTGCTTGTTAATCCTAACGACGCTGAAGATAGCTGCTGTAAATCCTACCTTCAGGTACTTCTATCTATATACAACTTGCAAGTATACATGGGCCTAACTTGTTACATCGAGCATTCCATGCTTCCCATTAATAAATATTTTCATAATGGGCTATACATTTAATGAGAGGCTTTCTGCTTCTTTGTCTTTTGAATTTGATATATTAATTATAGTGATGATGTTCTTCAGAAGATATATTGCTTACAAGTAGCCATTACTTGTTTTCAAGGGCGTCTCGCAAATATAATCAAGAGAGCTACCCACAATGAATTATGCTGCAAATACTGGGAAGCGGTCAATGTTCCTTGAAAAATGTGTACTGAATGGGTACATTTGTTTTCACTCCCTTGAATAGGTTTTTATGACACCTCTTGTTCCAGAATAGCAGTTAATCCTCATATTTTGAGTTAACAAGTTACTAGGTCAAGAAGATTGTGATCATGTCACTGTTAATCCTGCTGGAAATACCGTATGTTGCTTTTGAAATCTAATACCATGGAAGTAGCTGGGCAAAATTTTGTTTGTTAAGAATGTCTATTATTTCAGAGAAATTGGCTATTTGGTATTTGATGCTTGAGTCAGTTAATAATTGAAGGAAGTGCATAGTTTTGCATCAGTAGCAGAGGTAGACACGGAAGGTAGAGCTCGCAGGCTGCCTATTAAGGTAGATAAAGAGTTTTGCTTTCCTTGTGATTCCACCCTTACGGTTTCTCGTCTTAACAAGGACTGATCAGTTGACACTGCAGTCTCTCTGAAATTCTGTTTTCGGGTAAAAACTTGTGAGAAGTCTTTAATATTTACTCTTAATAGATCAACAGAGCCTGAAAGGTTGGTGGCAGATGGGTGTTCAAGAGAAGGAGCCAAGTCAGTTTGTAAGTAAATCTTAGTATTTTGGTAATGCAAATTGCTTTTATAAAGAAGAAATTCCTGTGAACTTATATCAATGGGTGTCTTATATTGGAATTGCAATACAAAAAGGTTTCATTGCCAAGAGTAATTGATGTAATCAATATGACCATAGATCTGTGAAGCCTTCAAAGGTACTAAAAAAAGTTCATGTTACGGTATTTGGAGTACAAGAACTTCATGCGGTTTTGAAATCTTTTGTCTTTCTCTCTTTTCTATATGGTATCTAAGTGTCACAATTTTTCAATTTGTCTTCACAAGCAAATCTTCAGAGGCTCTACACTGCAGAGCTAACATTTTCTGTTTGTTGTTAACAGGTTTCTCTTGGAGCATGGACCCAGTGCATGGCTCAGGGGACCTGGCTACTTTTGATAAGATGCACTGCAGTAACGTGACAGTCGGTGCTAAGCTTTGTTCTTGTTCACAAGGGACAGAGAGGAGGTGAGAAGCCTCAACAACTTCATCGAAGTCAAAAAAAGTGAAAGGAAGCAATTGTGCTGACTGTCATTTAGATTCTAACCAGAGCTCCTCTTCATAAGGTGGTGAATCCATTGGGCTTTGAGGTTGTAAACCTTCACAGGAAATCACTCCTAGCAATCATGTGACTGTTGATTGCATGAGGAATGATGCTAAAGAAGATAGGCCAGTATGTATAACTTCAGCAGCTTTTGTCAGCAAAGGTTTTCAGTCAACTGGAAAATGCTTTAGAATCATGCTGATGAATATTTTAGATGATTTTAAGAAAGTACATCTCACAGAGGTACACTAATTTGACTGATTTTCTTTTGTATTCTTGTGGGGATCAAAGAAGTTATTACTGTGCAGTTGAGATTCTGACTAATATATGAATGCTTAGAAATATGGACCAATGAGGACTTTTCCATCTCCTATCTGTCTTGACTTTACAGGAAATACTTACATATTTTGATGCTTCCTAAATTAGGCTTTGAAAATGATTGTCTCTAAAGGATAGCCTAGTTGTTTTGACCTCTTGCAACAGAAGTAAGAAGCCTCGAGCAAT
Organism: Murraya koenigii; assembly: GCA_025617385.1. Lineage (NCBI taxonomy): Eukaryota > Viridiplantae > Streptophyta > Magnoliopsida > Sapindales > Rutaceae > Murraya > Murraya koenigii. The sequence goes on from CM046818.1 coordinate 17,927,634, forward strand.
TTCAAGGGGATGCATTTAATTTGAGGGATTGGGGAGAGGAGGTTGAGGATGATGTATTGTTAAAAACTTTCACCGAAATACATCGTCTTCTCTTTTGTTTCACCATAATTGGATAAAAGAAATTTAGTTTTGCATGGGTTTAGTTCAGTTATATGAATAATACATGTTGAGTTTACACTCTTAAAGTTGTTGCTTGAAAACATTCCAAAAATTTGTTTGACATCTTCTAGGTGTTCCTCCAGCTGTTGAAAGAGAAATAACCAAAGTTTGTATTGAAAGTTCAACAATTGATTTAAGGACAAATAATCAATGTATAGTTTATCTGTGCCCCCATATGAGCCATATTTCTTTCAAACTCAGTGATTTTTTTGTGACATTGATTCTAGCTATCAACTTAGTTTGATTAATTCATATTCTAGTTTAGTAATTTTTCTGATTGTTTTAGTATCTGGATATTTTTATAACTAGGGAGTGTTCCTAAAATTTGTATTAATTTGGATCTATCTCTCAATTTAGTTTTTTTGTTGTTTCCCAGTAAACTGGTGCCAATGTTTTGTGTGATTAGAAAAATTATACTTTCTTCCCTAGATCTTTACATGAATGTCTGTTTCTTATTCATCAATGTTTCTGATATTGGTAATCGAGAACCTAGGAGGTGCTGTTACTTCTGATGGAATTACAAGTACACATGTTGTCACAGGAAAAGTGAGAAAACCCCTAAATTTCTTGACAGCTCTGTTCAGGGTCAGTCATTGCTAAAACCTCAAAATGATATCTTCATTTTGTATATCGACTCATAAAATTATTGGTTTCATATTGAGGCAATGACTCATAATGCAGAGCTTGGACTGTGTCACCAAGTTGGTTAGAGAAAGCTTCAGAGAAGGCAGATTTGTAGGTTAGTTGAAAGGAATATTTAATTATATAATGAATGGAGTATTTCAAAGCACAGTAATTTCCCATTAACTTCTCATCTTGTTGTGCAGATGAATCATCCTACAAGTTAAATGATGATGATTATGTGTTAAAGTACAGAAGTGAGTTAAAAGATGCAGTTCTTGGAGCACAGGCAAGGCCAGGAGGTTTACTTAAAAGGATATAACACGATCATGGCAGCTCATGTTCAACCCCCTCTCAAAACCCTATCTGCCATTGTCAGGTCTTCTAATGGAAATGTAAGTTCTAAGTATCTCTATCACAATGTCTAAATTTTGTGAGAGAAACCTACAAGCTTCCATGAACAAATTGATTTTCATTCTAGACTTAAATTTTTTGTGATTAGCGCAAGCTTAATTTGTTGAAGATTGCATGGAGATAAACTATAGAAAGAAAAGATGTTGGATGTATTTTGGATGTGCTGCTCCTCAAATAAGGTGGATCCGTTGCAAGTATGATAACAGAACTTCTGTGAACCGCTCTTTTCTCATCTTATTGCATGCCATAGAGCAATTTGCTTCCCAGAGGTTTAAAGCTCTTTTTGCTTGAGTTTTATTAATCATTAAGATACAGTAATTTATTTTCCCCTTTCGGGTTCTTTATGTTAATACTCAATTTGCTTCCCAGAGGTTAGCTGTTTGAAATAGAGTCGTGAAAGAAAAGTCCACAGCACTCCCTGAATCATTTGAAAAAAAAAAAGAAAAAGACAAAGAAAAAAAAGCATAGATTTTTATTTCATGGTAAATTGAAACATACTTAGACTTTCCGATTTACTGACCTCCGCTACTCTATCAATCAAACTAAAAACAAAATTTCCCCACCAAACAAAAAAAAAAAAAGAAAAAAAAAAAAAAGCGGGACATAAATTCTTATGAAGAGGGGCCTCCCATTAAACCAGAAAAAATTTCTTGTGCCCCAAAGCCTTTATTTGCATGCACGTACCCCGGCAACAAATTGTTGTGAGGAAGTATAAAATTGTTGCCATTATTGCCAATCTCATTCTGCAAAAATTTGTTGTCTTGAAGCATAGCATTGTCGCCAATGTTGCCAATCTCACTATCATTGATCTGATGGTTTTGACTCAGATGAAACAAACAACTCTCTTGTCTCCCAAAATCATTATTATTATAACTAACATAATCACCCATTAAAAGATTATTGCCATAATCCCTAGGCCAAATCGGTGGTGCTGCAAATTGTTGGTTTTTTTTCTCCTCAATTATCGCCAATTCAATTGTCTTCTTCATACTCGCCAACTTCGATTCCACTTTACTATACACAACTCCCAGTTCCTCCACAGACGATGATTCGTCTATTTTCGTTTCCAAAATCGAAAACATCTTTTCAATAAACGCTTTCTTCTTCTCCAAAAACTTCTTCTTCTTACTCTCAAACAACTCTACAAGGTCGAGCCTCTGTTCGGCTTTCTTCATCAGTACCGGCATCTCTCTCAGTTCCTTGTACTTGTTGATCATGTCATTGACTTGTTTCTTGTCTTCCGGCCACGTCTCGACTTTCCCGTCTGGCCCGTAACAGACGAGACACACCATTACGTCGCAGAGTGTCTCTAACTCGTGAGCTTTGTTCTTCAGTGTCGCTTTTCTCTTCTCGAAATTGCTCTGTCGTGAATACCCGTCATGGTCCTCGATGAACTTCACGACTCTTTTTCTTTTAGTTTGCGTTGTTTCTGCTTCCATTGAATTACTTCAAGAACTAGGATTAATTCAAGAAATAGTGATGATCGATAGTAGCTTTAATATTTATATATAGGTAGTGGGCATAATGTTTCTTTCCCTTAACCATCACGGGAAATCGTTGTGAGATTTTTGTTAGGTTTCTTAGTTCTAGGATTCGTTATTTTATTTCCGCTATTTTGTTTCCAATAATTAAATCGTTAGTTAGTGACACTTTTTCTTTTTATTTTTTTTACAGTCCTAAGTTGTCAAGGAATATGATTAGCTAGACTCTATATAAGGAAGTGTTTAATTGAAGTCAAAGAGAAACAATTTCTTGCATTAGCAATTGTTTCCAATAATTAAATCTGAAAGAAACAAATTCAACTTCCTCCGTCGAACTCTGTCCGGTTCCGTTCCGGATCCCCGACGAATTATCCCCATTTTACCCCTCCTCTCCTGTCCTATCTCCGAAAAATTCGGAAAAAAGAAAAGAAAAGAATTTTCAGTTTAGGGTGGTTATTTTTTCTTAGAATTTCAGTATTAGAATCAGATTATTTATACTCTTATCTCTCTCTCTCTCTCTCTCTCTCTCTCTCTCTATATATATATATATATATATATATATATATATATATATATATATGTCTTTCTATTTTTATTTGGGAAATAGCAAGAGGAGAGGAAAATAAAAAGACAAAAAAAGAAAAAAAAAGAAAAGGAAGGATCTAGAAGTAGCAGTGATAGCACAGATTCAGGTGTAACATCAAGCGCAAATGTCGGGGCTAAACGGAGTGGCGGCGGGTGCGTCAGGGAACCAGTTTCTAACGACTTGACTTTTTGTTGGAGATCTCGATTTCAACGTGACCGATTCGCAGCTTTTTGATCTGTTCAGCCAGGTCGGTCAAGTTGTGTCGGTTTCTCGGGACCTGAGCACCGGGCGTTCTCTTGGCTATGGTTACGTTTACTACGGGGACTCTGCAGATGCGGCAGGGGCACTGGATGTTCTGAACTTCACTCCACTTAATAATAAGTCCATTAGAATCATGTATTCCCATGGGGATCCTTGGGTATCCGAATTTGTTAAGGTATTCTTTTTAAATAATATTTATCTGATATGTGTTTTATTTCTATTATATACTGATTCCTTGTTTACATTTAGTCTTCTTTTTTTTTTTCACTTTTTTTATAATAATGATTGCAAAGTTTGGACAAGTCTATTAATCACAAAGCATTACACGATACATTTTCTTCATTTTGAAACATTCTTTCTTGAAAGATAGCCAGTCAAAGGCTATGGTTTTTTGCAATCTGACAATGAAGAATCTGTACAAAATGCTATTGATAAGCTAAATGGCATGCTTATTAATGATAAACAAGTGTTTTTGTTGGACACTTTCTTCGTAAGCAGGAAGGGAAATTGTTGGAACCAGATAAGTAACCCCCAAAAATCTCTCTAAAGACTTAATACTTCTTTAATCCAGACTCAAGATAAAGGACACAATTACCTCTTTAAGTAATTACAAGATAACAATCAAGAATTAAGGGCAAAGCAAGAACCAGATCAAACGCACACACAAATAGCACAATGATCTATAATGGTTCGGCCATTTTCAGGCTTACAACCACTGTGAAAGAGAAGAAAGCTTTTACTGATTTTCAGAGATTGCAAGTACAATGCTAGAGAGAGAAGGTGATTGATTAACTCCAAATAACAGACTTTGAGACTTTATATACAAGGAGAAAATCATCTAGAACTACCATCTGTTAGCCAGCTCACAAATCCGAGTTTATTTGCCAAGAAACCCAGAAATTATCCCGCATGCTAACAACTTTAACAGCCTTTTAAACAGCTGACTGACGCTTGTCACCATCTCATTTAATTTGCTACTTGAAACGCATAGAATGGTTACCGTTTAGATAAGTGAAACATGTGATACCTCCCTCACATGCATTACTAACCCTTATAGCTGACACATCAACTTTGTCATACAGCTCCTTGAATCATTTGAAACGACTCGTTGCATACTTAATAAGCATGCATCCGCCATGTCAGAATCAAATACATATTCAGATTTGAGCTTATCTCTCAACCGAAACTCCAGCGATTAATACAAAATTCAATAACATGTTTGTCAAAAACCTCGCTGAGTCAACTACAAATGAAGATTTGAAGAAATTTTTTGGTGAATATGGAACAATTACAAGTGCAGTAGTGGTGAGGGATGGAGATGGAAAATCCAAAGCTGTTGATGCTCTTCACGGAAAGAAATTTGATGACAGAGAGTGGTATGTTGGAAAAGGCGATTTGAGCAAGCTATTTGAATGCTTAATTTTTCACTGATTAATCTATGTAGTTACTGAGAAAATACTTGAGAAAATTAAAGAAGATTCTGGGTCTTGAGAATTTTATTGCTTAACTGAAAATGATAACAAAATACAATATTTATACTCAGCTCATTACAGCAAGTAAGCAAAACATAATAACAGAGTGTATTAACAACTTTTGCTGATCTGGCACTACTTTCATAACTAATTCTGCTGACTGGATTTCAATTTGTACGTGCCGCGTTAAGCAACCTTTCTATAAGCAGCATGTGCTTCCTTAACAATCCCCCTCAAACTCGGACATGAATGCACATGGAGTTTAGCTCTGAAGTAGTTGAAGTGAATCAATGTGAGTGGTTTAGTCAAGATGTCTACAATCTGTTCTTCACTTGGAATGTAGTTAATCTCCAACTCATTTGCTAACACTTTGTCTCGCGAAATTGACATAAATAGTCAGACTTAATTTTTAAATTTCAAAATTAACCATTCAGTTTATATCATATCAAATATAGCTAAACAAAATTCATATATCTTAAATTACCCTCGATGTTTAATTTTTATTCCTTTTGCCATTCGTCATCCCTGCAAACTTTCCATGTTGAACCTGAAGGGAATAAAACTAGGTTTTTCAAATTTTTCAATTAAAACCTTTTAGGACCGATCTCATATAACATATAAGAATTAAGTAATATAGAAATTCATACCTTGATTTTTTGAGAGGATGAACAATTGAGAGTTGTAGATCCGCCTCCAAACGATCTTCCAGGCTATGACTCAAATTTGATCAACACTAGACGTGTAGGCGTCTGTTTCACTACTCTCCAGTTGCAACTGGCTCCTCTTAGATGTCTTCTTTATTTTTCTTAAAAACCATGGGGTTCTCTTCCTCTTCTTTTCTCAAGAGAATAATGCCCCTTTTATAATATCTTATGAAAAACCCTAGTATGTTAGGATTAGGATTTTTATTTAAAATAAAATTCATCTTTTAACTATCTCTCCACTTACGTAAAAGTGGAAGAAATGTGTAACTAACTAGGAGGCCACCTTGTAAAATATTACAAGCCCCCATTTACACTTAAATATAACATACTAGGCCTTAACAAATATTATAATTATGATTTTCATCTAATATGCCAGTTTTTCTTGCTTTTGGGTTTAGTGATGGTGTTGTCAATTAAATGAGCTAACCCAGGAATCATTTGGGAACATATAATAGTGGCTACAATAATTAAATTTGTAATTAAACAAATATAATTATTTAATTCCAATTCTACTCCACTATAAGATTGGAATTGACCTCCATAACTGTAAGCTCGAATATAATTCGCCTAAGCCACATTGATTTATTTACTGCACAATCCTTTGTACCACATCGTTAATTTAAATTGATATCTCAACTGTCCAATCAATTTAATTACATTTTTTTCCTTGATACTTACTGATTTTCTCTAATGATCATTTTCAACATACTTATTTATGTTGAGACGCTCTAGCCAGAGAATTCTATGATCAAGTACTGAAAACCCATCAAGAGATGTGTCGTACAAATTCTATATTGTTAATCTACAATTTCAATACTTATAATTACTTCCACCAAGATACCGGCTAATCTAGACTACATGTGTACGTCATGCCCATTAGTAACTCAAATGAAATAACAACTACAATCATGAAATCATAAATAACTCAAGATTAAGATTACAGTAAATCAATGCCTACGAGATTTAATAAGTCTGACAGTTATTACTAGGTTAATTAAATCCTATATGTGATCTAGTTCAATGTAGACATACTACATCAATAAATTCATACATGATTAAGACAAATCATTCAGTGAATTTATTACAGTCTATACCTAAATAAAGTGCTTAACTTTATTTATCAACTGCGAACTTAATTTATTTAATCATAAGATAACTTGAATTTATGTCTTCTGCGAATCCACATGGTGATCACATAAATACATATGATATGATTAAATGAACTTTACTCAAAATATTAATGCAATTCAAAATATCTGAATAAATACTTGAAATATTTTATTAATCAGAAAATCAATATGCTTTAAAGAACACATAATCCCAACAGAACCTTGCAAGCTATCTCTATTATTTGAACTAATGGAACGATTGTCATAAAAAACTTCCTACACCTTGAGACAAAATTAGATTAGAAGCACATTAATATGCCCAGCAGTCTTTAAATCTCACCGAAAAGGGCCACTTAATAACATTGCTCAAAATGGAAATTGAAAAATGACACTAATTAGGCAGGGAATTGGAATTTAGCGGGCCACAAGATTTTATCCTTACATTTGAACTAGTATATTTTAGAACAGTTATAAATGTGCATGTAACCATATATAGATAAGGTAAATATTCAAATATTGAAAAAAAAAAAAGGGAAAAAAAAGTCCGAAATTTGTAACTTTAACATCAAATTCTTCATGAAACAAGATGTTGCTTGCTTTGTTATCCCTATGGATGATATGAGGGTGAAACCATGATAAAGAAAAGCTAGACTACAAGAAGCACCGCATGCAATTTTGTAGCGTTTAGCCCAATCAAGAACTTCACGGGATCCTGTAGCATTTCTTAGCCAAAGATCTAAGGCACCATTTACCATCAATTCATAATACACAAGTATCTTCTCCTCATCAAATGAGCAATAACCAAGCACCAGCACAATATCCCGGTGCTTTACCTTGCCCAAGGTTTCCATTTCTGCAGTGAATTATCGATGACCACGTGTTTTAGCTCTGGTCGAGCTTCTTAATCGCAACTGCTTTCCCATCGAGCAAAGTAGTTTTGTATACTGGTTCCAAAGCCACCATCTCCACTCTCATATTGATCTTGCAGAAGTAGTTCTTGCCTTCAAGAATGTCAACCAAAGTTAATTTCAGAAGAAGCGGCTGAAACACAGATATATTGATGCTCAAAGGCTCTTTCGACCTCATCGCTACTCAAGGTTATGATCTAAGAAACGGTTTCGATCAATTTCAAACTGAATTCTTTCTATCGAGAAATAGAATCACAATCATTATTGTCATTTCGCATACTTACAATGTCCGAAGGTGGTGTGGATGAGAAGGATGAAAGGTCACGAAAATCGAGAGTGGTCATGAGTCGATCCAAGGACAACGAGATATATTACTCCTCTTCTTCCTTACACCAGTTGCATTATTGAACCTTAATCCTCTGAAATCTTCCATATTATCAAACTTGTTAAAGCATGTTTCTAATGAGAATCTGGAATTTGCTGTGACGGTGCCCATCACACCATGACGGGCACCCATTGCTTACGCTTTCCGTCTGGATTACGCGATGGGAGAGGCGATCAAGAGAGATCATAAATCACTGACGAAGAACTGTGAGAAAGAATTTTGGCAAGAAAGAATTGGACGAGAGAAGATGAGAGGGGTAGTTTTGTCCTAAAGCTTTATGTTTGGCTAATTATGATAGCTAAAATTTCTGAAAGCTATTTGTGAAAAAAGAAAATAATTTGAGGTTATTTATTTCAATTTCCCTTTTTTCTCTGATAAAATGCATGTCTAATTCTCTGTGTTTAGTTCTTGAATGATAGACTGGGTTTTTGGCTAACACTGTTGCACTTATATTATCACACGAAATAATATGTAATTAAGTACATTTGATTTTGAGTTCATTGAACAATGATTGAAGCCATGTTATTTCTGCACTTGCAGAAGCAAAGGCTCTGTATTCACTCTCTGTACCTAACCTTGTAATTATGGACTGCTTCTTTGACGACTAGGATATTAAGTTGCTACCAAAATAAATGTAGTATGCACCTATTGATTTTCTGTCATCAATGTTACAAGCCCAGTCTACATCTATATAGCTTGTGATTTTCATTTTCCCTCTGGTATTTGAGTTTGTGTACAATAAAGGCTATTTCTAGTCTAGTCAACACCAGATACTGTAAGCCTCCAAATAAACTTCTTTAGCTTGTAGCATCTTCAATATACTGACCCAAATAGCCCTTGACTTCTTTCTGAAGCTTGGACCCCGTGATCAGAGGATTATCACATTCTTTACATTCCAGCATATTAGCCTTTGACAATAGGTTTTTAATATATTTCTTTTGAGATAGATAAATGTAATTATCTGTATAAAAAAATTCTATTCCAAAAAAATATGATAATTTGCCCAATTCTTTTAAGGCAAATGTCTTGCTGGATTCTGAAATAAACCTTTTCAAGTCTCCATTATCAAGTGCTATAATCAATATATCATCAACATATATTAGGATAAGAATCATTGAACTTTCTATTTCTTTGAAGAAAAAGGAAATGTCAGCTTTGGAGTTCTAAAATTTCCAATTAGTTATTAAACATGTCTTCAACTTATCATACCAGGCTCAAAAAGTCTGTTTTAATCTATACAACGCCTTCTTCAACTTGCATACATAGCTAGGTTTCTGCATATAAACAAATCCTTCAAGCTGATATATGTAGACATCTTCTATTAACTCTCCATTTAGAAAAGTATTATTCACATCCACTTGTCTTATTTTCCATTTATACATCACAGTCAAACTTAAGGCAACTCTCACTGTGGAAGCTTTCACAACTAGACTAAAAGTTTCAAAGTAATCAACATCCTTAGTTTGTTGAAACCCATTTGCTATTAATTATGTTTCGTACTTAGTTATTTCCATCAATGTTTTGCTTAATTCTAAACACCAATTTGCTATCAACAACCTTGTATTGATCGGAAAATGGTACTAATGATCAAGTCTTATTTTTTAGTAAGAGCTTCTTGAACTGTTTTGGGTTATGTATTGGTTAAAGAAGCTGTGAAGACTTTTCATATGAAAATTTCAGATTTGGATCTAGTAATCATTTGATGTGATGGTTCTAGTGGAAGATTTCTAGTTTGGTTTTGATTTATGTGTAAATCAAGAACATTTCAAGTTTTGTTTGTATTTGAATTATTTATGGATTTAGTGAAGGCATTAATGACAAATGTTATTCTAACGAGGTATTTGAAGGCTAATCTTATTAGTGTAGATCATTTGTATGTGTAGAAATAGAAGGTACTTGTTCATGGCTTGCTGAACCTGTTAAGTGAAAATCTCCAAAGCTGCTATTAGGTGAGAGCAATGTAGAAAGATTAAACACTGAGACATCAGGGACTTGAGGAGTTTTAGATGAGTGAAAGTCATTTGTTTTATAAAGAAATATGGTCTCATAAAAAATTAACATGTCTAAGACTACAAGTTTCACCTGAAATTGTTAAACATTTTTAACCTTTATAAGAGAAATTATAACCTAGAAAAATGCATTTACTGGTATGGAATTCAAACTTGTGTTTATTAAAGTCTCTGGGCTGCCAAAGCACTTAAGAAATGTATATTTTTGTTTGTCCTTAAACAACTTTTCATAAGGGGATAAGAATTTTAAAATAGGTGTAGGTAATCTATTTATGTGGTATGAATAGCCTCCTACCAAAATTGAAATAAAAGATTAGGTTGAGCTAGTAATGTCAAAGCTAACTCTACTATATGTCTATGCTTTCTCTCAACTAAATTATTATGGACATTAATGTCTAAAGATTATCCCATTTTTATTAAGAAAGTCAGTGAATACTCTATACTCTCCCCCTCCCCCCCAATTAGATTGTAACATCTTGACTGTTGTATCAAATTAATTTTCAATTTGAAGCTTGAACAATTTAAAGAGTTCAAAAGCTACTAATTTGAGTTTTTAAGTGGATAGATTCAAGTGTGCCTAATACAATCATCACAAAACTGATATAATACTTGTATCCATTTTTAGGTACAGTAGGTGAGGGTCCCTAAAGATCAGTGTGAATTAATTCTAATACCCTATTTGTTTATATTTCAATGGTTGAGAAGCGTTTATTATGAATTTTACCCAGCTGACATGCTTCGCATAAGGAGTGTGTGGAAGACAATATATCCTTTTAAGAGACTTTAAAATGCTCACAAGATTTAATCAAATGCACCAATATTATTAAACTTAGATGACCAAACCTTCTATGTAATAATGTGATCTTGTCAGGTTTGATATTATAATTATTGGAAATAGAATGATAAGAAGCCTTAAGAGAAACATCACAACTTTGAAAAATAGAACTTACTGTTGTAAAAGACAACATTGACATGGATTTATTCAACTGAGATTGACATAATATAGACATAGTTTTATTTAACTCAGATTGACATAGATAAGATATAGGTGATGGAGACATAGAATTAGATTTTAGCAGCAGCTTGTAAACACCTTTCTGAGCAAGGCCCTGTAGAAGAACTTGTCCTTTCATGTCTTTCACAAAACAAATATTTCTATAAAATTCAACAAATAAAGGGTTATCAATTGTGAGTTTTGAGAAACTTAACAAATTTTTGGTAATTGAAGGAACAAGTAGCATTTCTTTAAGTGCTATTTTAGTATGTATGGATGAAATATTTAAAGCTCTAAATAATAGAAATACATGTCCAACATGAGTGATTGAAAAACTTTTACCATTCCCAATTATGAGCTAATCAGTACCTTTAAATTCTTCTCTGATCTATAGATTTTCTAGGTTGTTAGTGAAATAGTGAGTTGCTCCACTGTCTAAGTACCATCCATCATCAACAAGCCCTTCAAAATTAGGAAATTACAAAACTAACAAAAAAAATTTGGTAATTTTTAAAAATAACCATCTTAATTTTTTCTATCAATGTTAACCAATCAACAACACAACATCCATTCTCCTTTCCCAAACCCAAAACTGTCAATAGCTTATACATGCGAAGATTGACAATATTTTTCCAATAAAATCACAGAAAATGAGTGTATTTCATGGTAGATATATATTTTATGTATATTTTGTGTGTATTTCATGGTAGATGAGTATTTAGTAAATTTTATTGTGTAATGTTTCCATATTAAAAATGGTATATTAGGTGTTTAATAAAATGCCTCTTAAAGTTTATTTGTTTCATTATAAATAGATTTATGGTGTTATGGATTGATGGTGCCTTGGGGTCGCACAAATAACACAAATTGCGAGCCTGTGACAAGCTGCTTTTTTTTTTTTTTTAATGCTGTTGCCTCTATTTATTAATAATGGTAAAAATCTCAAATATTAATTTGACTAAATTATTAAATGTGCCATAAATGGTTAATTAAACTTATAATATATTTTCTAAAATTTATTCATTTAACATGCTTTTAATATATTTTTGGTTGTTATAGAATCACCATATAAATTATCATTATTATATTATTTTTAAAAAATAATAATTTACTATATTTTTTACATTGCCGTTAGTCTAATGATGATGTCATTCTAACATTATATGGACAAAATTATAGTTTCATCAAATAAAACCCAAATTCACAGCCACTTATATATGTTTTGATTGGTTAATGAATGTTAATAATAAATAAAATTTAAATTTTTCCCATTTCTGTTTTCAAAACAACAATCTCTTAATTTTTTTTCATGATCTGTCAAAATACATTTGAAGAATAATTGAATTCCATTAAGGCTGAATAATTAAGAAGAGATTAAAAAAATTAGTAAAAAAAGCCAAAATGTGCAACAAGCGCCTGTAGCACCAATGAGACAGACACATGTTGCATGCAAAAACTGCTAAAATGTGTGATAGGTGCCTATCGCACGTTTTCTGGATTCATCTCCTAACTCGTAATCTAAGGGTATTTTAGTCCAAAATTTTTGTAATTGATTAGATATGATAGAAAATGTTAAGATGGTTATTTTTAAAAAATTACCAATTCTTTTTTTTGCTATTTTTATAAATTTCCTTTCAAAATTTTCCATAAAAGCTGCTCCAAGGGTGTGTGAATCAAAACCATAGTAATAACCAATACTAGGAACAAAATTATAAGTTAATGGCATGCAACTGAAGTTATCATCGTTATCAAAATTTAGATGAGAAGTGAAACCATCATAATTTGTAAGATAGGCTGCTTTGGTCCTTTTCCATTACCAGATCCCCTTGGAACAGGTACATAATCCTCAACAAATTTGTGCTAACAAGTATCAGCAGTGTGCTCAGATTTTAAAAAACTTTGCATATCATTTCTTCCATACTGTTCAAAGTTTCCTGTGATCCAATCATGTTAACAAATCCATTCTTAGCAAAATGAGTTGGATTTCTAGATATTTTAGAGGAGTTGCAGCCATTAAGATTTTAACCAAAACCACCACCAAAACTTTCAAATCCTCTTCGATATCCACTTATAAAACCTCCATGAAACATCCTTTGTGAATAATTCATACCCCCTGTGCCAAAGAAGATAGATCTACCACCAAAATTCCCACCAATATATCCTCCTCTCTTGAAATTCCTTCTAGGCTGTGCATAAAATGCCTTAGCATATACATAGTTTGCATTGAATACACTCTTATCCTCATATTCTTGTTGTAATCTAGTTTCATGAGTGAGTAACAGTGCATATGCATCATCAAATTCCATACGAGAACTAGTGATAAATGTAGCAATATCACGATATCCTGGCCCCAGTCCATTAAGAATGGTTAGCAATAGATCATTCTCTGTTATAGGACTTCCAGCATTAGCTAGTTTATCAGCTATTGCTTTCATCTTAATACAGTAATCTTCAACACTTAAAGACTCTTTTCTAAAAGTATTTAATTCATATTTAAGTTGTCAAACTCGAGCCTCAGATTGAACTCTAAATTTCTCATCAAGAGTTTTCCATACATCACATGAACTATCACAAATCAATGACAAGACTCATAGTACTTTTACTTAGTGTCGACAGTAGCCATCCAAGCAAAGTCTGATTATTTGACCTCCAGATTTGATGCTCAAGATCAGCAACCTTTTTTGGTAGATCCATTTGCTCCAGCCAAGAGAAAATATTCTTCAGGTGCCGATTTTGCTACTGTGATGAATTCCTCCAATCGATTTCCTCTTATTGAAGCTAGAACTTGAGAGTGCTAGAGCAAATAGTTTATTCGATCCAGCTTGATTGTGTTGGAAAAATATGCTCTTTAAAGCATATTTATATTTATTGTAATAAATAAAATTTCTGATTAATAAAATAAAATAAGGTATTTTATTCATGTATCTTTATTGCGTTAATATTTTGAGTAAAGTCCATTTAATCATATTGTATGTATTTATGCGATCATCATGTGGATTCGCAGAAGACATAAATACAAGTTATCTTATAATTAAATAAATTAAGTTCGCAGTTGATAAATAAAGTTGGGCACTTTAATTAGGTATAGACTGTAATGAATTCATTAAGTGATTTATCTTAATCATGTATGAATTTATTGATGTAGTATGACTACATTGAACTAGATCACATTTGAGATTTAATTAACCTAGTAATAAATGTCGGAATTATTAAATCTCATTGGCATTGATTTACTGTAATCTTAATCTTGAGTTAGTTATAATTTCTTAATTATAATTGTTATTTCATTTAAGTTACCAATGGACACTATATATATTTGTAGTCAAAATTACCCGGTATCTTGATGGGAGCAATTACAAGTATTGAAATTATAGATTAACAATACAGAAATTGTACGACACATCTCTTGATAGGTTTTCAGTACTTGATCATAGAATTCTTCTAGTCATAGTGTGTCAACATAAATAAATATGTTGAAATGATCCTTAGAGAAAACCTAGTATGCATCAAAGAACAAGATGTAATTAAATTGATTAGACAGTTGAGATATCAATTTAAATTAACGATGTGGTACAAAGGATTGTGCAGTAAAGAAATCAATGTGGCTTGGGCGAATTATATTCGAGCAAATAATTATAAAGGTCAGTTCTAATCTTATAGTGGAGTAGAATTAGAATTAAATAATTATATTTGTTTAATTATAAATTTAGTTATTGTAGCCACTATTGTATGTTCACAAATGATCCCCAAGTTAGCTCATTTAATTGACAACACCATCACTGGACCCAAAAGTAAGAAAAACTGGCATATTAGATGAAAATCATAATTATAATATTTGTTAAGGCCTAGTATATTATATTTAAATGTAAAAGGGGGTTTGTGATATTTTACAAGGTGGTCTCCTAGTTAGTTATACATTCTCTCCACTTTTACGTAAGTTGAGAGATAGTATTTAATTTAAATATTTAAATTAAAAGATAAATTTTATTTTTAATAGAAATCATAATCCTAACATAATAGGCTTTTTCATAAGATATTATAAAAAAAGGCATTATTCTCTTAAGATTAATGAGAAAAAAGAGAGAAGAAAATCCCAAGGCTTTTGAGAAAAATATAGAAGACATCTAAGAGAGGCCAGTTCCAATTGGGGAGTAGTGAAACAGACGCCCACATGTCCAGTGTTAATCTATCTTGAGTCATAGCCTGAAAAATCATTTGGAGACAGATCTACAGCTCTCAACTGTTCATCTTCTCAAAACATCAAGGTATGAATTTCTAGATTACTTAATTCTTATATATTGTATGAGATCGGTTCTAAAAAGTTTTTAATTAAAAAATTGAAAAACCTAATTTTTTCCTTTCAATTGGTATCAGAGACATCTCATAATAATATATAAAAATTTCGTAAGAAATCTATCTTGTTAATTATGTATTAGAGTGGCACAATTTATTTAGATATATATTATTTGTTAATAGATGAATAAAGCATACTTGGATTGTCTCAATTCATGGTTAGAAATTTATTTGTATTTTCGTTTTGGATTTGTAACAAAAGGGGTGGTCTATTATCACCATATTTCCCTTTTAATTTAATTTTATGTTTTTAAATTTTTTTGTAATTATTGGGGTTGTAATCTATAATTAAAAAAAATGCCGAGAAGCATCGTGTGTGCGTGACTCACGCAGCCAACACGCAGAAGGCAGCTTGCAGCATCGCCCGCTCGCGCTGCAGTGAGCGGATGCAGCTAGAGCGAAAGGCAGCAGCAGCAGATGGCTCTCCGACACTAGCAGGTGGAGCGTCTCCAACTTGACAGCGGCGGGTGCCCACCGGAAAGAGGGATGAATGGAAGCTCTGCGTATTTGGTGATGGCGGCTGGAGAAAAATATGAGATTAGGGTCTTTGAGTGGTAATTATCACTAGGCCCTTAATTTCTGTAATATTTTCAGAATGGACAAAATTAGTTTACTATTATCCATTTAAGTTCAAATATAATTTTGGGATTGGTAAATCCTAATTTTAAATCCAATAAAATTTGGGCTTAATGGATTAAAATGCATGGATATAGTTTAACAAATTAAATTTATTTTTGGTCCAACATTTTTACTTAAAATTTTATTTTATTTTCTTTAAAATTAAAAATTTAGACCAATAATAAATTTAAAGCCCATATTAGCCAAGTCCATCAACAAAGACAATCCAATGGAAGAAAATATTGACATGAAGCCCAATGGAGATTAAGCTTAGGGTTAATATTTTTTTTATTATTTTTAGGAAAATCATGAATTGAAATTATTTAAACTTTCTATATGTTGTGTTTTGGATGTGAACATGCCATGATAACATGTCATATAGAATAGGTAGTGTCACTCTATGCATAATAATATATGTCATTTATATAACATGAATTCATGTATATTGTTTGAAATTTGCAAATGCTTGATAATATAAGATATCACTTAGATAATATTATAGGAAGCATGCAATTAAAAATATATGTATGTTTTAAAAAGAAAAACCAACTTTAAAATATTAAGTGGGAGAGGGAAGATTCAAGATAATTTTCCCACGGGCTCCATTGTTAGTTCAATAATAAAATTATATATATACCTCGACTTCATGATTCGGTGATGCTCCCTACGGAGGGTATATATATTAGACATTTTATTTGATGAACTTCTTTAAAAATAAGATCGAAATATTTTTCAATCTGTTGATCACCCTAACGGTGGCTACATGATATGAGAAATACGTAGATTAAAACAATGGTTATACACTCAACAAAATTTGTTATTAACCTTTCCAATAAAGCTCTGTTAGCAAAATTTTGGCCCTAAAAGATAACGATAGTTATTTATCATGTTATGACATGAAAGTAAATAATCTAATGGTTAATTGGGTCTGGTAAGTGGCGGCATGACTTCCCCAACGGATAGCTTGCTAAAGCGGTACTAGATTATCGTTACAATAAAATAAAATGCATTTATGGTTTTTTACATTTTAGATTTTTATTGTGAATATTACTGTTTCAAAATATTAATGCATGGATGTTTTATTTTTCATAATTGTCTTCTTTAAGCCCACTTACTATTATTCTGAATCAAAACAAACTTACTAGCGAGAATTATATAGATTGGAAAAGAAATCTATATATTGTCCTAACTGTTGAAAATTATAAATATGTCTTAACCCAGGCATGCCCCTAAATACCACCAGAGAATGCTCATAGAAATGAGAAGATGCTTTATGAGATATGGCAAAAGGCTAATGAAATGGCTAAATGCTATATTTTAGCCTCAATTTCTAATATCCTGCAGACCAAACATAAGAATTTAGAAACTGCTACTGAAATAATGGATAGTCTCCAAGAGATGTTTGGGCAGAGTACTCATTCTGCAAGACAGGCAGCGTTGAAGGGTGTTATAAATAGTAAAATGGGGAAGGGCACAAGAGTTCGTGATCATGTCCTCAAAATGATAGACTATTTGAATAAGGCTGAGATTCAGGGAGTACAAATCGATGATAACTCAAAAATTGATATGGTACTAGAATCTCTGTCAGATACATTCAAAGAGTTTAAGGTCAATTATAATATGAACAAAAGAAACATGACATTAACAGAATTGATAAACGAACTCCATTCTGCTGAAGAGATCTATCGTACTGAGAAATCTCTAGGAAGCATAAATACTGCTGAAAATAATTCTTCTAGGCCTAAGCCAAAAAGCAAAGGTAAAAAGAAGAAACCTGAGAAAAAGAGATTGTCTACAAAGCAAGATGGTAAGCCTAAAGGCAAGTACTTTAAATGTGGACAGAAGGGTCACTGGAAAAAGGATTGCCGAAAGATTGTAAAATCAGGTGTGGGTAATCTTTTTGTTATTGAGGCCTGTTTAGTTCAGAATCCAATTGACATATGGGTGTTGGATTTAGGAGCAACTAATCTTATTTGTAATTCACTTTTGCGGTTTCAGGAAACCAGGAAACTAAGTGAAGGAAGCGTCAAGCTGTAGTTTGGGACAGGACAGTTCGTGTCAGCAGAAAAGACTGGATCTGTTTTATTATCTTTTAATAATAAGACTTTAGTTTTGAATAATTGTCTTTATGTTCCAGACATTAAGAGAAATTTAATTTCAGTAGCTTGTTTGTCAAAGAAAGGGTATACTGTAAATTTTAGATCCTCAGTTTCTATTTTTTTATAATAATAGACTTATTTGTTCTGGTATATTGGAAGATAATTTATATCATTTAACTCCTGTGATCTTTTTTATACATGACAAAGTAATTGATAATAATGAGCATACGCATTTATCTAAGAAAAGAAAGTTTTCTTCCAACCAGTGCTACCTCTGGCATTTATGCTTAAGTCATATAAACTAAAATAAGATACAGAGAATGATCAAAGATGGACTCTTGGGTCCATTAGAAAATGAATTATTGCCACTCTGTGAATCCTGTTTAGAAGGAAAAATGACTAACAGGTCATTATCGGCCAAAGGAGTGCGTGCAACAGTACCACTTGAATTGGTACAAAAAGATGTATGTGGACCAATCAATGTACAAGCTCGAAGAGGCTATAAGTACTTCATTACTTTCACTTATGACTACTAAAGATTCAGTTATGTTTATCTGATGCGTCACAATTCTGAAGCTCTTGAGAAATTCAAAGAATATAAGGCTAAGACAGAAAAGCAGTTAGATAAGAACATAAAAAAACTTTGATCTAATTGAGGTGGTGAATATCTCTCCAGAGAATTTAAAGAGTATCTGGTTGAAAATGAGATTATATTATAGTTACCCTAGGAACACCACAACAAAATGGGGTTGCTGAAAGAAGAAATAGAACTCTTTTGGATATGGTGAGATCTATGCTAAGTTATTCGAAATTGCCTATCTCTTTTTGGCGACTAGCACTAGAAACTGCAGTTTACCTTTTAAACTTAGTTCTATCTAAGTTAGTACCTAAAAACCCAATAGAAGTATGTTAAGTCGAAAACCAAGTTTACGATATGTCCGTATTTAGGGATCACCAGCACATGTGCTGAAATCAAAGGCAGACAAGATGGATTCGCACTCTGAGGTTTGCATGTTTGTGGGGTATCCCAAAGGAACAAAGGGATGTTTATTTTATAGTCCTCAAAATAGGAAGGTAATTGTGAGCACACATTTTACTTCCCTCGAGGAAGACTATATGAAAAACTTCAGACCTAAGAGTAAGATAATACTTGAAGAACTGTCAAATGATCAAATTGATAATCAGCTTTCAGCACATGTTTTAAAACAGAATGAAAATCAACAATCCGATCAACAAATGATTATCCTTGAACAAGCATCATTTTTAGAACCTCATCACAGTGGGAGGGTAACTAGGATACCTAGGAGAAACCTATACGGCTATCTCAGATAAACATGTACAAGATCTCACTAGTTACAATGAAGTTCAATAGATAGTGATGTTGACATTGGAAAAGGGCTATGAATCAAGAAATTGAATCTATGTATTCCAATAAAGTCTGGGAACTTGTAGAGGCACCAAATGAGGTAAAACCTATTGGATGCAAGTGGATCTACAAGAGGAAAAGTAGAGTAGATGGAAGGGTAGAAACATTTAAAGCAAGATTAGTAGCCAAAGGGTTCACTCAAAAGGAGGGAATCGATTATGAGGAAACATTTTCTCTGGTTGCTATGCTTAAATCCATCAGAATTCTACTATCTATTGCTGCAGTGCTAGATTATAAAATTTGGCAAATGGATGTCAAGACTACTTTTCTTAATGTGCATCTTGAAAAAGACATCTTTATGTAGTAACTAGATGGATTCATACAAAAAGGCCAAGAGCACTTGGTATGCAAGTTGCAGAAATCCATCTATGAATTGAAGCAAGCATCTCGGTCATGGAACATCAAATTTGATCAAAAGATAAAATCGTTTGGATTCATTCAAAATATTGATGAACCATATGTGTATAAGAAAATTCAGGGAAAATCTATAGCCTTCCTAATTCTTTATGTAGATGATATTCTCCTTATAGGAAATGATGCAAGAGTATTAGCTACTATAAAGAGTTGGCTAGCAAAATAATTTAATATGAAAGATCTGGGAGAAGCTAGTTATATTCTTGGTATCAAATTACTACGAGACCGGAAGAATAAAACGATAACTTTATCTCAAATGATCTATATCGATAAAATATTGGCTAGATTTAGCATGGAAAATTCCAAGACTAGTTTGTTACCATTCAGACATGGAATTTCATTCTCTAAGGATCAATCACCTAAAACATCTGAGGAGATAGAGAAAATGAAACGAGTTCCCTATGTAGAAACTGTGGGAAGTCTCATGTATGCCATGCTTTGCACTAGGCCAGACATATATTTTTCTGTTGGGATGGTTAGAAGATATCAATCTAATCTTGGATCTGAACACTGGGCTGATGTCAAGCACATAATGAAGTATCTGAAAAGAACTAAGGATTATATGCTTGTGTATTCTAGTGATGAACTTACTCTATTGGGTTATATTGATTCTGACTTTATGTCAGATAAGGATTCTAGAAAGTCTACTTCTTACTATGTGTTAACATTAGGAAGTGGAGCTATTAGTTGGAGGAGTGTGAAATAATCCTGTATCGCAGACTCCACAACAGAAGCTAAATATGTGGCTGCATCTGAGGTTACAAAAAAAGCAATATGGCTGCGCAATTTCCTTCAAGATCTTGAGGTGGTATCTGCCGCAAGTGCACTACTTAAATTATTTTGTGACAATAGTAGTGCAGTGGCTCAATCAAAAGAACCAAAGAACCACAAGAAACAAAAACATATTGAAATGAAGTATCATCTCATAAGGGATATAGTGCAGAGAGGTGATGTAGAAGTTACCCAGATTGCGTCACAGCAAAACTTGACAGATCCTTTTACTAAAGCCATCCCTGGAAAACTTTTCAACTTGCACTTAGAGTCCATTGGCATGCGCGAGATGCCAAATATGCTTTGAGAGCTAGTAGGAGATTATTGGAAAAATATACTCTTTAAAGCATATTTATATTTATTGTAATAAATAATATTTCTGAGTAATAAAATAAAATGAGGTATTTTATTGTTGTATCTTTATTGCGTTAATATTTTGAGTAAAGTTCATTTAATCATATTGTATGTATTTATGCGATCATCATGTGGATTCGTAGAAGACATAAATACAAGTTATCTTATGATTAAATAAATTAAGTTCGCAGTTGATAAATAAAGTTTGGCACTTTATTTAGGTATAGACTGTAATGAATTCATTGAGTGATTTGTCTTAATCATGTATGAATTTATTGATGTAGTATGACTACATTGAACTAGATCACTTATGAGATTTAATTAACTTAGTAATAACTGTCAGACTTATTAAATCTCATAGGCATTGATTTACTGTAATCTTAATCTTGAGTTAGTTATAATTTTTTTTTTATTGTAATTGTTATTTCATTTAAGTTACCAATGGACACGATATACATTTGTAGTTAAGATTACCCGGTATCTTGATGGGAGCAATTACAAGTATTGAAATTATAGATTAACAATACAGAATTTGTACGACACATCTTTTGATAGGTTTTCAATACTTGATCATAGAATTCTCTGGCCAAAGTGTGTCAACATAAATAAATATATTGAAATGATCATTAGAGAAAACCAGTAAGCATCAAAGAACAAGATGTAATTAAATTGATTGGACAGTTGAGATATCAATTTAAATTAACGATGTGGTACAAAGGATTGTGCGGTAAAAAAATCAATGTGTCTTGGGCGAATTATATTCGAGCAAATAATTATAAAGGTCAGTTCTAATCTTATAGTGGAGTAGAATTAGAATTAAATAATTATATTTGTTTAATTATAAATTTAGTTATTGTAGCCACTATTGTATGTTCACAAATGATCCCCAAGTTAGCTTATTTAATTGACAACACCATCACTGGACCTAAAAGCAAGAAAAACTGGCATATTAGATGAAAATCATAATTATAATATTTGTTAAGGTGTAGTATGTTATATCTAAGTGTAAAAGGAGGCCTGTGATATTTTACAAGGTGGTCCCCTAGTTAGTTATACATTCTCTCCACTTTTACGTAAATGAAAAGATAATATTTAATTTAAATATATAAATATTTAAATTAAAAGAGAAATTATATTTTTAATAGGAATCATAATTCTAACATAATAGGTTTTATCATAAGATATTATAAAAAGAGGCACTATTCTCTTAAGATTAATGAGGAGGGCTTTTAAGAAAAATACAGAAGACATCTAAGAGAAGTCAGTTGCAATTGGGGAGTTGTGAAACAGGCGCCCACATGTTCAGTGTTGATCAATCTTGAGTCATAACCTAAAAGATCGTTTTGAGATGAACCTACAACTCTCAATTATTCATCTTCTCAAAATATCAAGGTATGAATTTCTAAATTACTTAATTATTATATATTATATGAAATTGGTCTAAAAAAGTTTGAATTGAAAATTTGAAAAACCTAATTTTTTCCCATTAGATTAAAGTACTAAAAGAGAAATCGATTTGTGTCTGTTGATTTGTGCTATTGGTTATTAGATTGCAACGAGTAGTTGGTGGATTGCTAGAGGTAGCTCTGTTCGGCTTTGATACCATGCTTGAATGCTTAATTTTTCATTGATTAATCTGTTTGATTACTGAGAAAATACTTGAGAAAATTAAAGAATATTCTGTATCTTGAGAATTTTATTGCTTAATTGAAGATGATAACAAAACACACTATTTATACTCAGCTCATTACAGCTAAAGGAAAGAAAAAAGCAAAACAGAACAGAGTGCATTAACAACTTTGCTGATCTGGCACTGCTTTCATAAATGATTCTGCCGATTGATTTTCAATTTGCACCTGTCAAGTTGGGCAACCTTCTTATAAGCAGCATGTGCTTCCTTAACACAAGCCATGAAGGAAACTGTAGATGAATTCCAAAGTCTGAACTTGTGTATTAAGAACATGGATGATAGTGTTGACGATAAAAAATTAAAGGAGTTATTTTCTGAATTTGGCACAATTACTACATTGAAGGTTATCTGGTTATGTGTGATCCTAGTGGAATTTGTAAAGGCTATGGATTTTTGGCGTTTTCAACTTCTGAGGAAGCATCTTGAGCTCTTGCCGGGATAAATGTTTAAATGATCGTTAGGAAGCCTCTTCATGTTGTTGTTGCTTCACAGAAAGAAGAGAGGAGGGCCAGACTAAAGGTCAAGTTTTCACAAATGAGACTAGTAACTATGGCTCCCTCGGTTCCTCCTCGTATGCCAATGTACCCGCCTGTTGCTCCAGGCTTAAGACAACAGTTTCTGTGCGGCCAAGAACCACTGAAAATAATTCCTCTTCAAGCTGGATTTTATTACCAGCAGCAACTTGTTCCTGGAATGAGGCCTGATGAGGCACCATTGCGAACTTCTTTGTTCCTGTGGTCTCGCAACGTCAGTAGGGCCAGCCTCCTGGTGGACGACATGGTGTAGGACTTGTGCAACAGACCCGGCAGCCACTTCCTATGATGCAGCAGTGGCATGTCTAGCGTTACCTACTTGGCTGTAATATGCAAGATGTTCCAATGCAAGGTGTTCCTGACCGTATGCTTCCTGTTCCCTTTTACATGAGTGCTAGCATGCCTAGGTGAGACGCATATGTTGAACAATCTATGTCGATTATGGCTTTGTCTACGACTTTTGTAAATGCATCACTAGAACAGTAAAGGACGTTGCTGGGTGAAAGTTTATATCCTCTAGTGGAGCAGTTGGAGCGAGATGAAGTGGCTAAGGTAACATGAATGCTTTTGAGGATGGACTAAGCAGAGGTTTTGCATCTTCTTGAGTCATTGGAGGCTTTGAAGGCGAAAGTAGCTGAGGCCATGGAGGTTTTGAGGAGTGTTGCTCAGCAGCAGGCTAATAATCCAGTAGATCAACTGGCTTCATTGTCCCTGAATGATAACCTTCTTTCTTGAGCATGCTATTGTCATTGAAAAAGTTTGGATTTGTTGTGGTTTCAAACTGTTAAAGTCTTTCTTTTGTAGCATTCTTATTATTAAATTAATTATCCAGTTAAAAGTAAATATACAGGTAAAAGAAAACGGAAATCTAAATATGATTAGGGTAAGAGTATCTCCACTATAATATTCTCAAATGAAATATTAGACAATGATTTAGCAATATAGTTAAAAATTATTGTATTACTTATTATTTCTTATTTATTTACTATATTGATTGCTCAGCCACATGATTTGTACGGCCGATTGAAGTCCAATTTTTAAGCGTACTTGCTGTTTTCAAGAAAAAAAAAAAAACAATTTCTTGCAATTTACTCTTTGTATAAAAAGGAAAACTTCTTCGTCCTCTATACAATTTATTTATTATTTAGTTATATAAATAAAAATAGGTGATATGGTTTTAACTATTGAAAAAAAACTGCCTCATTTAGGTAAAATTTATATATCCCATACACAATATAATTTTACTTTTCATTATTTTTTAAAATTTTTTTAATTTGAAAAGTCAAAATTAATATTTTACAGAAACTTCAATTAATTCTTTAAAATTATTTGACACGAAAATAATAATTTAAATGCAAATAATCATCAGATCGTATAAATGCAAAATTATTTATCTCCATATGTTTCCAAATGATAAAATAAACAATTTAAAAATGATATTGAGACATTAAAAAAGATAATAATTAGATATACATATATAAATATGGAGTGCCAGGCTAATTGGCACCCTCCCTTATAAGCCGATTTTTAAGGGAGAGCTCTACTCATGGGTCCGAGCACTTGGTATTAGAACAAGTGCCACGTTAAGTGTTGAGTATGAGATTGGTACGATGCGACTACGTGACCGTTGTTGCCAATAACGCAACCAGGGGCTGCTACAGCAGGATCCGCAAAGTCACCTAGCTGGGTATAAAAGGCTTTTGTAGCCATCGATTACAAAGCGCGGTGGAATGTTAGAATCCAATAATCCACGGAGGAAAAATCCAGTAATTTAAGGGTGTGTTTATTGTAAGACCTGAATTTTCTTCCCTTTATGTGTGTGTGTGTTTGTATTTTATAGAAAAAAATTATTTTATGTTATTAATTATGTTGAATGATTTTGGTGATTGGAGAACTTGGTGGAGTGGAGTAATTATGTTGAATGATTAAAGTTTGTAAAATGATTAAAATTTACTAAATTGGAGAAATTGGTGAAGTCCGATAATTATGTTGAATGATTAATGTTTGTTAAGTGGAGTAATTGATGGAGTGGAGTAATTATGTTGAATGATTAGGTTTGGTTATAATTTATTTTAGTGTGGCTTATATGTGCCTTGGTGTTGCATAGATACCTCCCTCTCATTTGCATTTAAAAATTTCTAATTAGTGCTAGAGCAAATCTAGGGCTTTAAGTTTCAAAGGTGTAGCATTAAGAGAATTTGTTCGTTGAGAGGTAAGTATTTATACTCTTTCGAACTTTTAAATTCATGTATGAATTTATGTAATTGATTGGATGATTTTGTGTGTTATGTTGGTAAAATTGTGAAAGTATGATCATGGATTGATTTATGTTGTTATTAATTGAAAATAATGTTATTGTGTATATATGTTATCCTGAAACTGTGAACAGTGTAGAGTAAATGCTTTGCAACAGCCATTTTCATTAAATTTCATGTATGAAGCTTTATAATTTATTAAACTAGACATCTTTATCTTTCTATTCATATGTTTATTGTTCAAAAACTCATTCTATATTAATTGTTTTCATTTTTCAAATACGGAATATTGGTGCTAGAAAATTCTGATTTCCAGCAGCACTTCCCAATTGTATAACTTATTTCATAATCCAAATGACTTTTAAAAATTTCGGGAATGTATATTATGGTACAAAAATATATGTCCAGCTTCTATATATTTAAATTCATAATTTTTAGCCTTATATTAAAATCATTAAAAATCATAGAGTCGGGCTGCTACAATCATGAAAACTATTTTCTAGAATTTCGAAGGCTGACATTGAAGTTAGTTTGGGTTATATTTTCAACACTAAATATCTAAAATTTTTTAATTCTTATTACTTATTACTTCTTCTAATCAAAAAAGCTTTAATTACTATTTTTGTACATTTATAACTAAAATTATGAATTTTTTAATCAATATACCTCTATTTATATTACCACTAGACAGTTTGGACGTTTTTATGGAAAAATGATTTTTCTACTCTGATTAATTTTGTGAAATTTAATATTAAATACCAACATATATACAATATTTCTTTGTAATATTTATGATTTTTACGATACATTTATAACATATTAGAAATCAATCCCTATTAGATGGTCAATTGTAGTTTAGTGAATTAATATATTTAAGTTAGAGTTAATAGTTGAAGGATGTTTGGGTATCCTATTAAGGTTAAAATTGAATATAATATTGATGAGAATCTTATCTTGATAATTATAAATTGAGCTTGTGTGTTTGAGGTCACCATTGGTTACTTCATATTGAGATAAGTGAATTCATGCATAATATTTATTATATATATATATATACACACATACATACATGAAAAGAATAATATTGTTCATATGAATTGACATTTTATGGTTTTAAAATATTTTATTGTTATAGTTTATAATAATGAGTTATGTTTTGTTTTAAAGTTTATTTAAGATATTTACTTAAATTGTTTTATATATGACTTTAAAATACTTGTGTTTCCATAAATTTTTTTCATTAAAAAGCTTTTGTAAAGCTTTGCCAATTAAATATGTTAGAAGAATAATTTATTGATTGATTATTTAATATTGATATCGAAACATCAAAAATTATTTTAAGATTTTGGCTTATTGTCTGTAGTTATTGTTATTGCTTTGGCATTTATGATCTTTTTGATCAACTGCAAGGTGCGGTAGTATTCTCGAAAATTTATCTACGATATGGGTACTATTAACTGAAAATGAAGAATAAGGATGTGCCTAAAACAACTTTTTGAACTTGATATGAACATTATGAATTCCTTGTGATGCCTTTTAGGTTAACCAATACTCCAGCAGCTTTTATGGACTTGATGAATAGAGCCTTCCAACCTTTTCTTAATCAATTTGTCATTATTTTCATCGATGACATTTTAGTATGCTCTAAAACAATAGAGAAGCATGAGGAACATTTAAGGATGATTCTTCAAACACTCTGAATACAAGAAGAGCTTCCAATAATTGAATAATAAATTGGTTTTTGCTTTTGTTCTAACAGTTCTTTCTAGTTGCGGTTGCTATGTCATATATAGTGATGCTTCTAGAAAATAGTTAGGATGTGTACTAATGTAGTATGGTAAGGTAGTCATTTATGCATCTCAGTAATTAAGGAGTTATAGGCAAAATTATCTAACTCATGACTTGGAGCTAGCAGTTGTGGTATTTGTCTTAAAGATTTAGAGTATCTTTATGATAAAACTTGTGAAATTTTTACAGATCGCAAGATTTTGAAATACTTGTTCACCTAGAAAAATTTGAACTTGAGATAAAAGAGATGATTAGAGTTGGTGAAAGATTATGATTGCTCAATTAATTATCACCCTGGTAAGGTAAATGTAGTGGCTAATGCTCTTAGGAGGAAGTCATCCAGTTGCTTGGCACATCTGATTACTACTAAGAGTCATATACTTAAGCATTTGGAAAAGATAAGGATTGAAGTTGTTTTTCCGGTAAACTAATGTTTTATCTCATTTGAGAGTTCAGCCTATCTTGGTTGATAGAAATAAGGCTACTTAGAATAAAGATCTACAATTGAGAAAAATTATTGAGGCAGTGAAGTCTAGACATTCAGAGTTGAGACTTGATGAAAATGGTGTTTTGTGGTTTGGACTAAGACTTTGTTTACTAGAAAATGATGAATTGAAAAAGGAGATTATGCAAGAGGGCCACAAATCAAATTTTAGTATTCATCTTGAGGGCACTAAAATGTATCAAAACTTAAAGCAAAATCTTTTGTGGAGGAATATGAAGGGTGATATTGTTGATTATGTTTTAAAATGCTTAGTTTGTCAGCAAATGAAAATTGAGCATTAAAGACTTGTTGGGCCTCTTCAGTCACTCCCTATTCCAGAGTGGAAGTAGGAGCACATCACCATGGATTTTATAAGTGGATTACCTTGCTCGAGAAAAAGTTTTGAATTAATATGCCATTAAAGAGATACTGACAAGTTTTAAAAGCTGGGCAAACTTTTTATAGTTAAGATAGGGAGATTACACGGGGTGCCAATGACCATTATTTTAGATAGAGATCTATAATTCAGGTTTAATTTCTAGGGTGGCTTGCGAAACGAATTTGAGGCAAATTCAAGGTTTAGCACTACCTTTCATCCTCATGATGGACAATTATAAAAGACTATCCAAACTCTTGAAGAGATGCTACAAGCCTCTGTGTTGGACATAGTAGGTAATTGGGAAGAACATTTGCTCTTAGTAGAGTTTGCTTGTATTAACAGCTTCCATTCTAGCGTAGGCATGATGGAAGTGTAGGTCACCTATTTGTTGGGACAAAGTTAGCAAAAGAAAATTATTTAGGACCAAAATTAGTTCAGATTACTGTTGACAAAATTAAGTTGATAAAAGTGCATCTTCATACAACTCAAAATAAGTAGACGAGTTACGCTGATCGATGAAGATATAATTTGGAGTTTTAAGTTAGGGATTACATTTTCTTGAAAGTTTCACTTTGGAAAGGAATTTTTCATTTTGGGAAGAGAGGAAAACTAAGCCTTAGGTTTATTGGACCTTTTGAGATTATGGGGAAAATTGGCACAATGGCATATTGAGTGGCTTTGCCATCGAGCCTTTCAAGGCTTAATGATGCACTTCATGCGTCAGTGTTGAGGAATTACATGCTTGTCCCTTATCATATCTTAGATTACCAACCTATCCAGATCAAAAATGATATGTCATACGAGGAGCAACCGATGAAGATCCTAGACAGGAAAGAGCAAGTTTTAAGGAGAAGAGTTATATTTTTAGTGAAAGTTCGCTGGGCAAATCATTATGTGAAAGAAGCTACTTCGTAATGAGAAGCAGAGATTAAGAAGAAGTACCCTCAACTTTTTGAGGATTAAGATGATGTTCTAAATTTTGAGGATAAAATTTCTCTTAAAGGAGCTAAGAAGTTGTAAGACATGAATTTTCTTCCCTTTCTTATATATGTTTATTTTATAGAGTATAGTATTTTATACTTAGAATATGTAAGTGAATGATTAAAGTTTTATTTTATTTTTTTATTTATGTATTTTATAGAATATATTATTTTATGTTATTAATTATGTTGAATGATTAAAGTTTGGTTGATTGGAGAAATTGGGAGAGTAGAGTAATTATGTTGAATGACTAAAGTTTGGTTAATTGGACAAATTAGTGGAGAGGGGTAATTATGTTGAATGATTAATGTTTGGTAAGTGGAGCAATTGGTGGAGTAGAGTAATTATGTTGGATGATTATGTTTGGTTCTAATTTATTTTATTTTATTTTATTATTAAATTTTAGTGTGGCTTATATGTGCCTTGGTATTGTGTAAATACCTCTCTCTCATTTGCATTTAAAAAATTTCTAAGTGCTAGAGCAAATTAAGGGCTTTACGTTTCAAAGGTGTAGCTTTGAGTGGATTTGTTCTTTGAGATATAACTATTTATCATCTTTCAAATTTCTAAATTTATATATGAATTTATGTAATTGATTGAATGATTTTGTGTGTTATGCTGTTAAAGTTGTGAAAGCATGATTATGTATTAATTTATGTTGTTATTAATTAAAAATAATGTTATTGTGCATATAAGTGATGGGAATAAATATAGGTTGTTCAATTTTTCAATTAAAACTTTTTTAGAACTAATTTCATACAATATATAAGAATTAAGTAATCTAAAAATTCATACTTTGATGTTTTGAGAAGATGAACAATTGAGATTTGTAGATCCGTCTCCAAACGATCTTCCAGACTATGATTTAAGATTGATCAACATGTGTTTCACCACTCTCCAATTGCAACTGGTTTCTCTTAGATGTCTTATGTATTTTTTTTAAAAGTCCTGGGATTTTCTTCTCTCCCTCCTTTTTATTGTATTAAGAGAATAATACCCCTTTTATAATATCTTATGAAAAAATCCTGGTATGTTAGGATTAGAATTCATATTTAAAATAGAATTTCTCTTTTAATTTAAATATTTAAATTACATGCTATCTCTCCACTTACATAAAAGTGGAGAGAATGTGTAACTAACTAAGGGACCACCTTGTAAAATATCACAAGCCCCCTTTTACATTTAAATATAACATACTAAGCCTTAGTAATTTTGATTTTCATATAATATGTCAGTTTTTCTTGCTTTTGGGTCTAGCGATGGTGCTGTCAATTAAATGAGTTAACTCAGAGATCCTTTGGGAACATACAATAGTGACTACAATAATTAAATTTGTAATTAAATAAATATAATTATTTAAATTCAGTTCTACTCTACTATAAGTTGGAACCGACCTCCATAATTGTATGCTCGAATAATAATTCGCTCAAGCCACATTAATTTTTTTACTGCACAATCCTTTGTACCACATCGTTAATTTAAATTGATATCTCAACTGTCCAATCAATTTAATTACATCTTGTTCTTCGATACTTACTGGTTTTCTCTAATGATAATTTTTGACATACTTATTTATGTTGAGACACTCTGGCCAGATAATTCTATGATCAAGTACTGAAAATCCATCAAGAGATGTGTCATACAAATTCTATATTGTTAATCCATAATTTCAATACTTGTAATTGCTCCCACCAAGATACTCGGTAATCTTGACTACATGTGTATGTCGTGCCCATTGGTAACTTAAATGAAATAACAATTATAATCATGAAATTATAACTAACTCAAGATTAATATTACAGTAAATCAATACTTATGAGATTTAATAAGTCTGACAGTTATTTCTAGGTTAATTAAATCTCATATGTGATCCAATTCAATGTAGTCATACTACATCAATAAATTCATACATGATTAAGACAAATAACTCAATGAATTTATTACAGTCTATACCTAAATAAAGTGTCCAACTTTATTTATCAATTGCGAACTTAATTTATTTAATCATAAGATAACTTGTATTTATGTCTTTTGCGAATCTAAATAGTGATCGCATAAATACATATAATATGATTAAATGGACTTTACTCAAAATATTAATGCAATTTAAGATATTTGAATAAATACGTCAAATATTTTATTAATAAAAAATTAATATGATTTGAAGAGCATATAATCCTAACAATAAGTTATCCTGAAACTTTGAGCAGTATAGATTAAATGCTTTATAACAGCCATTTTCATTGGATTTCATGTATGAAGCTTTATAGTTTATTAAACTAGACATCTTTATCTTCCTATCTATATGTTTATTGTTCAAGAACTCATTCTATATTAATTGTTTTGATTTTTCTAAGTTGGAATATTGGTGCTGGAAAATTCTGATTTCTAGCAGCAGTTCCGAATTCTATAACTTATTTTGTAATCCAAATGACTTTTAAAAATTTTGGAAATTTTTTTTATGGTAGAAAATTATATGTCTATCTTCTTTATCCTTAAATTCATAATTTTTAGCCTTGTATTAAAATCATTAAAAATCATAGAGTCCAGCTACTGCAATCATGAAAACTATTTTCCAAAATTTTGAAGGCTGATATTGAAGTTAGTTTGGGTTATATTTTCATCACTAAATACCTTAAAAATTTTAATTCTTTTTCCTTATTGTTTCTTCTAATCAGCAAAGCTTGAATTATTATTTTGTACATGTATAACTAAAGTTATGAATTTTTGAATTTTTGAATCAACATACCTCTATTTATCTTAACATTGGACAATTTTGACATTTTAGGGGAAAAATAATTTTTGGGGATGATTTTGTACTCGGATTCATTTTTTGAAATTTTATATTGAATGCCAACATGTTTACAGTAGTTCTTTGTAATATTTATGATTTTTCTAACATAATTATAGCTTCTTATAAATCAGCTCCTATAAAATGGTCGAGTATAGTTTAGTGAATTAATATGCTTAAGTTAGAGTAAATAGTTTAAGGATGTTTGGATATCCTGTTAAGGTTAAAATTGGATATAATATTGATGAGAATCTTATCTTGATAATTATAAGATTGAGCTCGTGTGTTTGAGGTCATTATTGGTTGCTTTGGATTGAGATAAGGGAATTCATGCATAATGTTTATTATTATTATTATTATTATTATTATTATGTGTGAAAAGAATAATGTTGTTCATATAAATTGACATTTTATGTTTTGAAGTATTTTATTGTTTTAGTTTATAATAATGAGTTATATTTTGTTTTAAAGTTTATTTAAGATGTTTTCTTAAATTGTTTTACATATGGTTTTAAAATACTTGTTCTATGAATCATTTTCCTTAAAAGTATTTGTAAAGCTTTGCCAATTAAATGTGTTAGAAGAATAATTTGTTGATTGATATTGAAATATTGAAAATTATTTTAAAGTTTTGACTCATTGTCCATAGTTACTGTTATTGATATGACCGAATAGATAGCTATATTGTGCACCTAATGATGATTATCGTGGGGTACTGTACCCTGATTGAATTACTGGCTGTGTCACCAGGATTATAAGTGATATACTGAACTATTGGTCAGGTCACTGAGAATACAGGTGACACTCTGTAGTATAAGCAAATCGAACGAATGAAAGGTTTTATTGATAAATGGTTTCTTAGACGTTTATTTAATGAAAATAATTATTATATTATAATTTAATTGATTACAAGCTTTATCCTACATTTGTATTAGATTATAAAATGATTATTAGTTTCTGATTTATGATACATTATAATGATTATTATGTATTATATTGATATTAGTAACCTTATGCATAAGTATGTTTATCGAATTGACGGCTCACTGCTCCACTCTAACATTTTTGCAAATTGATTTTAGAAATGTGGGCCTTTGGTTTAGAGAAGATGTTTTGCTAGGTGAAAGCTTTGGACCTCTTTGTAATGAATAAATTATTGCTACTTTGGTTATTATTTAGAGCTGAATTTGGTATTAGAAGATTTTTGTTATATTTCTTGTTTTAGAAATTATGGTTGGACTATGCACATTATTGGACATTATTGATTTTTTTTAGAATAGTATTAAAATTTAATATTATAAGGTTTCATTCCAAATTTCTTCTTCAAATTCTCATTCCAAATTTCATTCCAAATTTCTTCTTCAACTTAAATCTTGTTACTAACTTTTTGTAACGTAAAATTCTGGTGGTGCTATAATTTTGCAATAATAAATCATTCAATGATAGCATTGTTATGAGTTCTTCTTTGTGTGATACAGGCTCTATATGTCATATTTAACATAAAAAATAAAAACTCAATGCGATGCAACTAATTAATAGTCAAATAAAACATAATAGATACCAAATTGAGGTAATTCAAATTCTATAGTCGTGACTGAATTTTCCAAAATAAGGATTGTTTTCATAAATGAATAATTTATTCATTTATTGATTAATTAATATTCACTAAATTAATAGATTTTATATGGTTATAAAATTATTAAATTATCGAGATTTTACTGTAATTTTATTATTTATTGTATTTAGCATAATCAATTAGAATGAAAAATGAAAATAAAAATTGGATGACGATAATGCCACAGACTTTTATCATATTCACGGAAATGCCCTTCTTCCCGCCTATTTAAGTGCCTCCCTGCATTTCGAAACCCAAAAAAGAAACCATGGCGCCAAAAAAGATATCTCATGTGTCTCGATCTCCAATTCCAATCGGTGAGCACACCAAAAGCCCTAAAAATTAAATCTTCTAATTTCCCCATTTCCAGGTCAATTTTTCACTCTTTTATTTAAAAAAAATTATTTGGCAGGTAATTGTGAGGTCACCATAGATGCAAAAAAGTTCACTTGCATTTCTGATCCTAACACTCTGCAAATCTCCATATCCAGAACTGCAAAAGTCAAAATCGCAGGTATTTAGTTTGATAAGTCACTTTTATTTCGATTTAGTTAAGCTACAAATGCAATCCATTTCACTCTAGCTCAAAACACATTCATTTATTTATTTATAGATATTTTAATGAATGAAATGACGGTAACTCGGTATGTCATTGCTTTTTTATTCATTGGTTGGTTCCTGGCAGTTAGAGAAGACTTGAAGTCCAGTAATGATACTACTCACTTGAAATCGGAAGAAAAAGGTACACTTATTGCTTCAGTTTCAATTTCAACTATTTGATAGATATTTGGGAATTTTATTGGTTTGTGGTGAATTGACTATGGCCGTCTTGTATTTGCACTACTCATTGCGACTGTATAGGGGAAGGGTATATCTTTGTGCTTGTTAATCCTAACGATGCTGAAGATAGCTGTTGTAAATCCTACCTTCAGGTACTTCTATCTATATACAACTTGCAAGTATACATGGGCTTAACATGTTACATCGAGCATTCCATGCTTCCCATTAATAAATATTTTCATAATGGGCTCTACATTTAATGAGAGGCTTTCTGCTTCTTTCTCTTTTGAATTTGATATATTAAGTATATTGATGATTTTCTTTTTGATTTATTATATTTCCTTTTACACTTATTTGTATGTTTCCTATTGATTAGTTCTCTTCAGAAGATATATTGCTTATAAGTAGGCGTTACTTGTTTTCCAGGACGTCTTGCAAATATACTCAAAAGAGCTACCCACAATGAATTATGCTGCAAATACTGGGAAGCGGTCAATGTTCCTTGAAAAATGTGTGCTGAATGGGTACATTTGTTTTCACTCCCTTGAATAGATTTTTATGACATCACTTGTTCCAGAATAGTGGTTAATCCTCATATTTTGAGTTAACAAGTTACTAGGTCAAGAAGATTGTGATCATGTCATTGTTAATCCTGCAGGAAATACTGTACGTTGCTTTTGAAATCTAATACCATGGAAGCTGATGATGTGGTAGGCTTGATAAGTTCTTCTGTAGTCTTTCCATGTCTATTGTCTTTTCCATGTCTATTCTTCTGCTAATGTTTTCTTTTTATAAGAAACAAGAGTTTATTGCTAAATGGAAAGTGCAAGTTATAAAATAGCAGCATGAGAATCACAAAATAAATAAGAGAACTCCCGTCGGTTCAGATTAAAGGAAAAGAGCATTCTCTATGAGTCAATAAAGGAAGCAATTTCCCTATATTTCTTAACTAAAATTCACAATTACCTGACAAGCATGTGCACTGAACAACCAGAGTAGAGTACCTTGCCTATGGAACTTTATCAGTTATATATGGGTTCTATACACCCCCTGATTAATCTACACTCAATGTCCAAGATGGTAAGCTTCTTGAAACTGGGAAAGGCGTGCTCATCCAAAGAATATAGTAAGTGCATAGGATGTCTAGTTGCAGCTCGTTTTACCTTTTCTGACCGATATGAATGTCTACGTCCTCCATTAAGTTCTGCATGGTTTGTCCAGCATTATCACTGTAGTTAATAAATTAGAGCACAAGAAGAAAGAAATTTAGGTTACTATTTTTCCAAGGTATCTTAGTAATTATTTCTCCTTTGTCTCATTAACCAGGTTGTAGCAGCAATTACTTATCAAATTGTCCCTGCAGATACACAGTTTGCCGAGGTCCCTCTTGCTGCTGTTAGTTCAATCTACCAACATAAGGTCATTTCACATTATTGTTTCTGGTTCTGTTGCTTGACTTTGTTCCAATTATCAATATGTGCATCCCTTAAAGCAAAGCAATAGCCGTTTTTTTTTTTTTTGTCCGATTATGGTCATTTAAAGAATATTTTTAGGTACTAGTAATTTTTTGCTTGGTTTCCTGTTATATAATGGAGACATTAGATCAACAAAACACTATCAGAAATGCAACATATGGAAGACTAATAAATACAAAAAAAACTTGTTCACAAGAATGCAAGATTTAGGACTTCTACAGAAGTTTCTTTGATTTGCAACCGGTGTGGGTATGATAACTTATCAATATCTTGTAACTCAATGTATTTTGTTCTTATTTTTTGAAGTTTGAATCCCATATGTTTCTCTTCCAGGTTTGGTGACTACAAAATAATATAAAGTGAATTATGGGATATTATTAGTAGCACTTATTCTTTTTTTCACATCCTATAAGTTATCATGTGGGGCACACCCGTAAAAGTTTGCTCTTAGCAACTTGTTTATGTTATAATTTTAGGGTATTGGTCGATTTTTGTACTTGGAACTGAGGAAGAGACTTCAGAGTGTTGGTATCCGCACTATATTCTGTTGGGGTGATAAGGAATCTGAAGGTTTTTGGCATAAACAGGTAAGTTTTGACTGGAATTTCTCTTGAGATAGGAATTGAATTATTAGTAGCTCTTTTATGTTTCTAAATTCCTGAACAAAATTGAAATCACAGGTAACGGAAATGGAAATAATTGATGTTAGTGAGATACAAAATTGAAATCATAGGTTAATTTTCTACTGTTTTGATTTTTTTTTTTTGTTATACACTAAACATTGTTATTGAGAAGGAGTTTTCTCTTTCTGAAAGTAGCTGGGCAATTGTTTGTTTGTTATGTAATGTCTATCATTTCAAAGAAATTGGTTATTTGATATTTGATGCTTGAGTCAGTTAATAATTGAAGTACAGGGTTTTGCATCAGTAGCAGAGGTAGACACGAAAGGTAGAGCTCGCAGGCTGCCTATTAAGGCAGATATTCGTAAAGCATTATGCTTTCCTGGTGGTTCCACTCTTATGGTTTCTCATCTTAACAAGGACACATCAGCTGACACTGCAGTCTCTCTGAAATTCTGTTTTCCAGTAAAGCCTGGTGAGAAGTCTTCACAATTTACTATCAATAGATCGGCAGAGCCTGAAAGGTTGGTGACAGATGGGTGTTCAAGAGAAGGAGTCAAGTCAGGTGGTAAGTAGATGTTAGTATTTTGGTAATGCAAATTGCTTTTATAAAGGAGAAATTCCTGGGAACTTATATCCACGGGTGTTCAAAGGTACTAAAAGAAGTTTCATGTTTCAGTTTTTGGAGCACGTGAACTTCATGTTGTTTTGAAATCTTTTGTCTTTCTCTCTATTCTATGTGCTTTCACAAGTAAATCTTCAGAGGCTCTATGCTGCAGAGCTAACATTTTCTGTTTGCTGTTAACAGGTTTCTCTCGAAGCCTGGAACCAGTGCATGGCTTTGGGGACTGGGCTGCTTTTGAGAAGGTGCACTGCAGTAACATGACGGTTGGTGCAGCCCAGATTGGAGCTGATACAGGTGCTAAGCACTGTTCTTGTTCACAAGGGACAAAGAGGAGGTGGGAAGCCTCAACATCTTCATTGAAGTCAAAAAAGGTGAAAGGAAGCAATTGTGCTGACTGTCATTTAGATTCTAACCCGAGCTTAGCTTCAGAAGGCAGTGAAACTTTTGGGCTTTCAGGATGTAAACCTTCACGGGAAATCACTCCTAGGAATCACGTGACGGTTGATTGCATGAGGAATGATGCTAAAGAAGATAGGCCAGTATGTATAACTTCAGCAGCTTTTGTCAGCAAAGAATTTCAGTCAAATGGAAAATGCTTTAGAATCATGTTGATGAATATTGCAGATGATTCTAAGAAAGTACATCTCACAAAGGTATACTAAGTTGACTTATTTTCTTTTGCACAAAGTGTATGTTGTTGCTTGGGTATTCTTGTGGGGATCAAAGAAGTTATTACTGTGCGGTTGAGATTCTGACTAATGGATGAATGCTTAGAAATATGGACCAATGAGGACTCTTCCATCTCCTTTCTGTCTTGAATTTACAGGAAATACTTACAAATTTTGATACTTCCTAAATTAGGCTTCCAAATTGATTCTCTGAAGGATGGCCCAGTTGTTTTGTCCTCTTGCTATAGAAGTAAGAGGCCTAGGGCAATTTCAAGGGGATGCATTTAATTTGAGGGTGGAGAAGCCAAGTGGTGTGCTTGTTAGCTAAAATATAAATAGCTTCCTTTTTTTTTGGGAGGGAGGAGGGGAAAGGGGGTGGCTCTGTGGGTGGGAGAGGAGAGAGGAGGTTGAGGATGATGTATTTTTTAAAACTTTCACCGAAGTACATTGTCTTCTCTTTTGTTCCACCATAAAAAGATAAGAGAAATTTAGTTTTGCATGGGTTTTGCTCAGTTATATGAATAATCAACTTTGAGTTTACACTTTTAAAGTTATTACTTGAAAACATTCCAAAAATTTGCTTGACAAGTCTCCCAGGTGTTCCTCCAGCTGTTTAAAGAGAAATAACCAAAATCTATATCAAAAGTTTAACAAATGATTTAAGGATAAGTAACCAATGTATAATTTATCTGCGCTCCCATCTGAGCCATAGTTTCTCTCAAACTAAGTGATTTTTTTTGGTCGCATTGATTCTAGCTATCAACTTATTTTGATTAATTCATAGTCTAGTTTACTAATTTTGATGATCGTTTTAGTATCTGGATATCTTTATGACTAGGGAGTGCTCCTAAAATTTGTATTAATTTGGATCTATCTCTCAAATTAGTTTCTTTGCTTTGATATTTGCTTTTTGTTGTTTCTCAATAATTTATGCCAATGTTTTGTCCGATCACAAATATTATGCTTTCTTCCCTAGATCTTTAAATGAATGTCTGTTTGGTATTCATTAATACTTCTGATATAGGTAATCGAGAACCTAGGAGGTGCTGTTACTTCTGATGGAATTACAAGCACACATGTTGTCACAGGAAAAGTGAGAAAAACTCTAAATTTCTTGGCAGCTCTTTGTTCAGGGTCAGTCATTGCTGAATCCTCAAAATGATATCCTAATTTTGTATATCGACTCATAAAATTATTGGTTTTATATTTTTATTAACAATATTGAGGCAATGACTCATAATGCAGAGCTTGGATGGTGTCACCCAGTTGGTTAAAAGAAAGCTTCAGAGAAGGCAGATTTGTGGGTTAGTTGAAAGGAATATTTAATTATATAATGAATGGAGAATTTCAAAGGACTGTAATATCCCATTAACTGTTCATCTTGATGTGCAGATGAATCATCCTACATGTTAAATGATGATGATTATTTGTTAAAGTACAGAAGTGAGTTAAAAGATGCAGTTCTTAGAGCAAAGGCAAGACCAGGAGGTTTACTTAGAGGATATAACATAATCATGGCAGCTCATATTCAACCCCCTGTCAAAACTCTGTCTGCCATTGTCAGGTCTGCTGGTGGAAATGTAAGTTCTAAATATCTCCAATAAAATGTCTAAATTTTTTGAGGGCAACCTACAAGCTTCTATGAACAAATTGATTTTCATTCTAGACTTTTTTTTTTTTTTTTATCATGATTAGAACAAGCTTAATGTGTTGAAGATTGCATGGAGATATACTATAGAAAGACAGATTTCATAATATTGGATATATTTTGGATTTGCTGCTCCTTAATGGGGGTGGATCTGTTGCAAGTTTGACAGCAGAATTTCGCTGAACCTCTCTTTTCTCATCTTATCACATGCTATAGACCAATTTGCTTCCCAGAGGTTTAAGCTCTTTTTGCTTGGGCTTTATTAATCATTACAGTACATTTATTATTTTCCCCTTTCGGGTTGTTTATATTAATACCCAACTTGCTTCTCAGAGGTTTAAGGTCTTTTTGCTTGAGCTTTATTAATCATAACGACACATTAATTTTTTCCTCTTTCCGGTTCTTTATGCTAATGCTCATTTTTACAATGCAGCGTAATAACTGGTGCTTGTCTTTCGTACTAACATACAAGAGTACTTTGATAGCATTTCAAACTGTCTTTAGTTGTCCCTTAATATAAGTCAAGTTCATTATTGTTATACTTTCTCTATCATTAAATTATTTATTTTCTAGAAACAAGGTATTGCACGGATATATATATATATATATATATATAAGTGTGTATTTTTTTGGATACAATTGCATGGAACCAAAAAGCTATTGCAGACAATACCTTGTTTCTAGAAATTAAAAAAAAATTTGATTTTTCAATCCTCTATTTTGTTTTAACATCTTAAAACACAGTCCTCTTCATCCACAAACAGTGAGAAGTACCATCTAGTTACAGAGCTGATGGTATTCATGATTAGGTAACACTGATAAGAATTCAAGTTCAACAGCTTATCATAGTGATATCATCACAACTGCAGTATGAGGTCTGTCATTCCTACCATCTTTGGTATCAACTAATCATGTCATTAATTCAGGTCATTTCGAAGTTGGACAATATAAAGGAAACATCAAAAACAATTTTTATTGCCTGTGAAGAAGACATGGAAGAAGCGTTATCAGCTGTGAAGAAAGGAATATGGACGTTCAGCAGTGAGTGGCTGATGAATTGTGTCATGAAGCAAGAGCTTGACTTGAAGCACTGCCAGTTTGCAGAGTCATTGTGAGCAGACGGCATATATTAAAATCGGTTTGAGAACATTAGACTCAGTTATCTTTATTATTCAGGTTTTTGCTGTTATCTGAACTCAGTTAGTTTATGTACATAAGTTTCTGAATTCCTTTGGGTGATGTTAAGGCACCCAGTTCTCTTGCAGAGATCAGTGTCTGGATCCAACAGGTACAAAATATTGAAAGTTCTTCAACCATAAAGGGATTCACATAATTAAAGAGACAATAAGACAAAAGCAAAGATAACCTATAGTTAAAGAAATCAAATAATCATTCACTCTTATTATTCATGTGCTCAAACGGCTAATTTAAAAAATCAATATTGATTCTTGTTATCTTCATTTGATTGCTATCAAATAGCACTTCACTATTCGCAGGCTCCTATTCTCCTCACTTTGTTGCTATCAAAGCATACAAACGCGTCGAGAATTCTGGTTTTTGCCGCTAGCATAGTAGGCACATAAGAGAGGGGAAGGAAATAAATAAAGTAAAAGGTAGTACTAGTACATATCTCATGGATGCGTTAAAGAAAAAGTAGTCAGACTTTCTAAATTTAGCTTTGTCACATTTAAGAAAAAGTAGTCAGACTTTCTAAATTTAGCTTTGTCACATTTTTTCCTTGAGGCAAGTGACTCAAATCACGTCTCTCCTTATGGTTAAATTGTTATGCAAAAGAAATAATTGTCAATGCCATGATTGAGATCCTTCACCGCTGCGACAATCACCCACCATAGTCTGTTGAGGTCTCTCATCACCGGATCTACACAACCATTAAGAGATAACAGGCATAAACTATCCCATTCACCGGAAAAATGCTTGAGAACCGCCAGCTATCTAAAGCCAACTAATATTGCATCAACATTGATGATTAAACAAGAAAAATAGTCATTACAACCATTATACATATTTTTAAATTACAATAGAATTCCTCTTTGCTACCCAATATGGTAGCAAGCATAATTTTACTTACCTTTTTTAATTATGCTTGGATACTTGCACTCTATTTTGAAGTAATTATCCACGCCATTCTTCACTGTTCTTTCTGTATTATGCATTTATTTAATATATTCTTTTTTTGACGAAGGAAACCGCCCTCGCACACTTACTAATAGTGTTTTTCTCCGGATGGAGCTTAATACGGCTGAATATTAATGAAGCGTTTATTGCCTTCAACCACGGCTGTCGATGAATACAAAATACACCACCTGTCATTTGAAGTAAATTTTGACCGATTATATTATGTTGGGCCCAATGCCATCCACTGCCATTTATCTTTGATTAAAAAATCTTGCTTTTAAAAATTATCGATTAATAGTTCAATTTCGTTTTTATTTTGTTCTTGTGCTTCAATTTTTTATAAAGTGCCTTCAGTTTGTTGGTAATTATTCTGTCTGTGCATGTAAGCATGACTTATCTTTTAATTCGTGCAGATATGTCACAACAGGTCTACGAAACATATGCAGCTCTAATGATAAAACAGAAAAGATAAGCCAAAACTGATAGCATTGTTCATCTAGTGACTGCCATGTAAGATCTTCCCAGCGTGAACTCGAGAAGCAAGGAAATAAGAATCTTCGACAACCAATGAATATTCCAGCCCACATCCGGGCTATGCATGGTGGTAATGATGCAACTTGTATAATAACACTTTTCCTGCAGCATTTCCCACAGCCATAAAACCTCCACCAGGACTGAAATCCAAACATCGAGGATATTGCAGATTCCTATTCGCAGGAGGCCAGTTAGAGAAAACATTATATGATGGAACGTGTATCAGCTTCAAACTGTTCTTCGTGGTAGAACAAATTACCAATATTTGAGCATCATTATTAAATTTCTTAAAATCCACTTTGGTGGTCAGATTTTCAATGGCTTTGATTGGTTTTCTTTTACCCCCTAGAAACTCCTCTCTGTTGTAAATATTCACTATCCCACTGTCAGAACGTGGCAAATAAAGTTCCATCGGAGGAAGTGCAAAGAGCTGTACCATTTATGCAACCTTCATCAACCGCTTTATGGATGCACATTCTTGTTCTCAAATCCCAATGACAGACCTGCCCATCACCTCCAGAACTCAGCAGTTGCTTACCATCATTGGCAAATGCCAGAGAACGAACGGTTTCCATTCATCTTTAGAGTTCCAATCAGCTCTTTTGTTTTAGACGAGACCAACAAGATATAACCTTCATTGCCCACATATGCAATTGTACTAGAATCAGGGGAAACTTCAAAAAATTCCAAGCTTTTCTCCTCCCTCCCAACCAGGGGACATATTTTATCAACCTTTGCTTTCACTAAATCAAGACTGTGAAAGAACTTTCATCTTCCAGCTATTACAGTCTGAGAAACATCAGGCAGGAAAGATGCCTTTCGAACAGGACAATCTTCGAGGAAAATGCTCTGTATTTTGGTATTCCGTTTGCCATCAATCTGAAAAAATCTTAGTCTTCTATCCAACCCAGCAACAAGTAGCAACTGAGCATTTCGATGGAACTGAACTGAATTTATAGGACCATTCGATGATTCCTCAGCATTTGCATCTATAAGTCTCGGGAACTCAAGAAGTCCAGGAGACAACTTGGCTCGGCTCTTCACAACAAGATCTTCATCTATTCTTAGAATATCATCAACAGCTTCAACATCCTCATGACCACGAGCCATCACAGCCCCAGTTTCTTCATCTGATGATTCATCATAAGAGTCATCAACCCTTGACCGTGAAT
This sequence comes from Murraya koenigii, assembly GCA_025617385.1. Classification (NCBI taxonomy): domain Eukaryota; kingdom Viridiplantae; phylum Streptophyta; class Magnoliopsida; order Sapindales; family Rutaceae; genus Murraya; species Murraya koenigii. The sequence goes on from CM046818.1 coordinate 17,970,946, forward strand.
CAAGCTGGGCCCATTCTGCACGAGGGTTCAGTTTAACGTGCTGAGCCCTCAGTCTTGAAACATACTTGTTTGGTAATACCGAGCAGACCCTGACACCGAGCAGACCCCCTTGAGGTCAACTCAGCCAGAGCAAAAGACTTAACCGCTGGCATGGAGATGTACTCGGTATTAAAGCTGGTCAAGGTCAAGTGCTCAAAGGCTGGTCGAGCCCTGACCCTCTCTTCCTGGTCGAGGTCTTCGAACCTCCGAGCAGAATCCAGTCACATCGACGAAAACACAGAGAGAATTAAAGCTCGAGCAGAGCTAACTTAAAACAGGATGACCCCTCCTCCTGACAACTTAACACGACAATCGATGCCTGGCAGACACCCCACGCCGTAGGGCTCCGTCACTGTTACCAATGGCCGGCGCGCACACCCACAGTGTCATCAGTTCATACACGCGTGCACGGCACCATCATTAGGCCACGGGAACCCATACCCGCCTGACATCCCACGTCCCCAGGGCGTGTTGCGGCAACCCCAGTTATCAAAGGGGCCCAGGCACAATTAATGCGGAGGGCGGCTGTCCAGGCGAAGAAGGGCGGGAAAACAGGAGGAAAAGTATCAGCCGAAGGACAAGGTTTGGGGATTCTTTTCTTTTTCCGGGGAACCAGGGAGATTCACTTTTTCTTAACCATATTTTCCTTCCTAAAAATCGGAAGCATTTTAATTAAAAAACTAAGACTTTCTTGATCACTTTGACCCTTCAAACGCCCCTATCTTTTCCGGTCTCTCAAACCATGAGGGATACCAAAAGAATCAACCCGATTACTAACTTGAGCGTCGGAGGGTTTTCACAGGAAAAACACCTGGTGACCTCTGACATTGTTCTTTGTAAGCGCAGGCCAAGGTAAATCATCGTTCCAGTAAACGGAGGAAGGCAGGAGTCAGCGAGAAATCCTGCTCGAGCATCCAGCGAGCAGAAGTTCACAGCGTCACTTGGGAGCGAGTAAAAAACAGTATCAACATTTTGGCGCCGTCTGTGGGGATCAGTTCAAAAAGCTTGACTTCCCGATACATTCGAAAAAGACAACACAACGATGGTATTATAAATAAGATATTATATTGTGTCACCCGTTGTATCACCACTACCACAACGGGGAAGTGGTAGTGGTGACACTACTTCCCCATGCCAAGGTTGACCGACGCTGGCTCCATACGTAGGGAACAGGGGATTGGAGGAAGTGCAGAAGTTCCATGCTTAACACTTTTAAGATATTATATTATTTATAATATAATATCTTAATTATGTTACATAAATATATATATATATATATATTAATACCATCCCCTAATGTCCCCCATTAGAATTAAATTAGCGTTCGATTAATCGAACGCTAGACCCTGCATAATTAAGATATTATATTATTTATAATATAATATCTTAATTAGCAGGAGAGGAGTAAGCCCAGAGGAGTCGGCGACTCTAAGGGAGGAGGCCAATGAAGCCCGAGATAGGGAAATCCAAGAGAGGATGGACCGGATGGAGAGACAAATGGAGAAACTGGCGTCCATCCTGCAGGAACTTAGGGATGGACAGAGGAAAGCAAGCAATGATGTCCCTGAGTCCAGCCGTGGGAATGCCCCCACCCGAGAACATGTGGGATATGAAGCCCAGAGGCAGAAAGCACCAAATGTTGACGGAAGGGAGGAGACGAACTTGGAGGAAAGAGAATCTCGCCAGCACTTGCAAGACACGGCACCTACCTCCCGTGTGGAGGAATTGGAGTAAGAGGTGCGCAGGTTGGCGCAGGTTGTAGAGGGCCTCTGGGGAAATGGGAAAGCCCCGAGTTGGAGGATAATGTTGGACAGTGAGTCCCCACTCTCAGTGGAAATCATAGGCGTCACAAACCCCCGGGATTTTCTGGGAAGAGTGACCCGCTAGTGCATATAGAACGATTCAACGACATGACTAGAGTACAGGGCCTGACAGCCGCCCAAAGGTGCAGAGCCTTCTCGCTTACTTTGGAAGGGAGGGCGAGAGAATGATACCGCAAACTACCGTGGGGAAGTATTCTGAGCTTCGAACAGATGTGTAGGGAATTTGCAGGGCAGTTCCAGGTGCGATGGCCCCCGAAGATGACATGATAGAGTTGGCGGAGGTAAAGCAAAGGGAGGGGGAGTCCTTCCGGGAGTTTGTCAAAAGATACCACCAGTCGGTCCTGGATCTTGGGGCATTCAATCACTCTCAGGCGCTGAGGGGGCTGAAGGATGGGATCAAGATGGGAAGCCCATGGTAGAACTTGCGAAGCCCCTCGATCCATTCGTATTCCGACGCATATGAGCAGGTGAAGATGGATATGGTTATTGAGGAAGAAAAAGCCGCGAAACTGAGAAGTGAGCAGGGCAGTGGAGCAAAGCGGAAAGAAAAAGGAGGGCTTACTCGGGGAACATCGACTTCCAGAGTGATAAGGGAACGGGTTGCTCCCTATATCCCCTATCAGAGGGCTCCCCAGCCACGAGTGGTTCCCGCTCCACCTCGTGGGTCCCCTAGTTGGAACAACAGCAGAGCCAATCTCCTATTACCCCCACACTCGGAAAGCTTCCCCAGGATAGGGCGGTACAGATGGTTGAACAAAGCCCCGCCTACAGATAGTGCACCCCATTGAAGGTGTCGCTCGAGGAAATGTTCTAAGTAGTGGAGGAACGATGGCTACTGAGCCCCCGGACACCAATTTCTAAACTGGCCAGTAGGAGAGACAGGTGCCGGTTTTGCCGATTCCACGGCGACCATGGCCACTCGACGTTGCAGTGCTAGGATTTGAAGAACCAGGTAGAAGACTTGGTTAGAAACTGGTACTTAGACGAGTTTATTGAAGGGCCCATCCGGCAGTCGAGCAGCAGTGAGTGGAAGATGACCGAGCCTGTGGCATGGACCGTGAACCGCCTACTACGAGGGTGATAGTAAGGGAACCCACAATGGCAGAAAATTCAAATAGGGCCCGAAAGAACTATTGCAGATACGCCTCTGCTGACCTGAAAGTCCTACTCGTCGTGCCTGCTGCAAAGAGAACTAAGGTATAGCAAGTGCCCATCATGTGAATGGAGGAGGACGAGGAGGGGGTGCTGTACCCCCACAAGGATGCCTTGGTTGTGAAAGCAAATGTTGCCAATAAGGAGATCGACCGAATACTGGTGGATTCAGGAAGTTCAGTGGACATTCTCTTCAGGTCCACACTCGATGATTTGGGAATAACGGAGGTAAGTCTCGAGCAGATGAGCACTTCTCTGAAAGAGTTTGGGGAGGAAGGCTAACCCCTCTAGGAATCGTCAAACTAGCTATGACTATGGGTTCGAGGCCCTTTTGAGAAGAACATGATGCTAGACTTCGTTGTGGTGGATGAAGTCATCCCCTACCAAGCGATACTAGGAAGGCCCTTCATGAGGATTAGCCAGTCGGTGTTATCCACCCATTACTTAGCCTTGAAGTATCATGTGAATGGGTCCATGGGAGTTGTCAAGAGCAATTAGAGGGTCGCGAGGAGCTGCTATGCTGTGGCAACAAAGGAAACGATGCAAGTAACATCATTAGACTCAAGGGGAGAATCAAAGAATGGAAGACAGGAGCCCGCTAAAGAGCTGGAGGAAATTAGGATAAGTCCAGATGACCATGAGAAGAAGGTTCGGATTGGCTCGGGCATTAGCGGGCCATCGAGGGAAAATCTGGTCGTGTGTTTGCGAGCACACTCTGATGTGTTTGCTTGGACACATGAGAATATGCCCGTGATCGACCCGGAAGTGGCATGCCACAAACTGGCGATAAGGAAGGACGCGAAGCCAGTGAGGCAGAAGAAGAGATTCGTCAACCAGGAGAGGTATGAGGCCATGAACTGCGAGGTAGAGAAACTACTGAAGGCAAGATTCATAAAGGAAGTCACCTACCCTGAATGGATCTCGAATGTGGTGTTGGTAAAGAAGGCAAGTGGGAAGTGGAGAATGTGCGTGGACTTCACAGATATGAACAAAGCTTGTCCGAAAGACAGCTTTCTATTGCCAAAGATAGACCAACTGGTGGACTCTACAGCAGGACACAGCCTGCTCAACTTCATGGATGCCTTATTGGGATACAACCAAATTCCTATGCACCAGTCGGATGAGGAATGCACGGCCTTTATCACTAACCAGGCCCTATTTTGTTACAAGGTCATGCCCTTCAGCCTGAAAAACGCGGGGGCAACCTACCAGAGATTGGTGAACAAGATTTTCAAGCCACTGATCAGCCACACGATGGAAGTTTATGTGGACGATATGATCACTAAGTCCAAGGACGTGGAGTAACATGTGAAGCACTTGGAGGAAACCTTCGCGCTCTTAAGGAAATATCGGATGAAGTTTAATCTTGAGAAGTGTGCCTTTGGAGTTGGTTCGAGAAAATTCTTGGGCTTCATGGTTAGTTACAGAGGAATCGAGGCCAATCCAGAGAAGATAAGAGCAATAGTAGAGATGAAGTCCCCACGCACTCTTAAGGAGATACAAAGCCTCACTGGAAAACTGGCATCCCACAACAGATTCATCTCCCGAGCAACAGATAAGTGTCATGTCTTCTTCTAGGAAATGAGAAAAAGGAGAAAGACAAAGTGGACACTAGAATGTGAAGCGACGTTCCAACAGCTGAAGGAATACTTGCTGAAAGCCCCGCTGCTGTCAACACCACGAGCAGGAGAAGTTCTGTACTTGTATTTAGCGGTGTCACAATGGACAACGAGCTTAGTTTTAGTAAGGGAAGAGTCGGGGGTGCAGTACCCTGTATACTACACAAGCAGAGCTTTGTTGGGAGTAGAGACTCGATATCCGCTAATGGAGAGGTGGGCACTAGCCCTAGTAACAGCAGCCCGGAAGTTGAGACCTTACTTCTAAGCACACTCGATGGTAGTTTTGGCAAACCAGCAGCTTAGGCAGATCCTGCACAAGCCGGAGACTTCTGGCAGGTTGGTGAAATGGTCGATAGAGCTCAGTGAGTTTAACATCAACTACCAACCCCAAACAACAATACGGGCACAGTCCCTAGCAGACTTCGTGGTCGAGTGTACGGAGAGGAACGAAGAAGCGGACAGCGAACACCCAGCAGGCCCCCTACCCCGAGCAACATATGGACAATCACAGTGGATGGGTCATGTGGGGATCAGGGCGCAGGAGCAGGGGTTGTGCTTCTCAGTCCTGAAGGGGTGGAGGTACAGTACGCCGTAAAGCTCGAATTTGAGGCTACCAACAACCAGGCCGAGTACGAGGCCGTAATAGTAGGACTGAAGCTCGCTCTGCTAGTAAAGGCGGAAGAGGTAAAGCTTCGGACGAACTCTTAGTTGGTGGCAAACCATCTTAACGAAAGCTTCCAAGCAAAAGGCAAGAATATGGAGGCTTACCTTCAGAAAGTGAGGCAGTTGATAAGGAAATTCCAAATGGTAGAGGTGGAACAGATCGTAAGGGAAAAAACTTTCGAGCGGACATGATAGCGCGAATGGCTACTATATCCGACCCCAAAATGCTAAAGTCTATTCCGTTGGAGATCAAGACCTGCTTGAGTATCGAGTAGGAGGACGAGGTAATGAGCTTAACATCGAGCAGCACCTGGATGGACCCAATTGTCTCTTATCTCAAGGAAGGAACGATGCCTACCAACAAGAAGCAGACAAGGAAGCTAAAATGTCAAGCTGCTAGGTATACGCTGATCGATGGGGTGTTATACAAGCGATGATACACTCTGCCATTACTGCGGTGTTTAGGCAAAGAGAAGATGACTATGTCCTCCGGGAAATACACAAAGGGATTTGTGGGAACCATTCTGGCGCGAGGTCTCTGGCATTTAAGGCCTTAAGACAAGGGTACTTCTGGCCTCGGATGCACCAGGATGCGCAAGAAAATACCAAGAGCTGCAAGAATTGTCAAAGCTTCGCCAACTACATGGCTTAGCCGCCTGAGAACCTCACAGTGATAAACTTACCATGGCTATTTGCTTAGTAAGGGATCGACTTAATCGGGCCGCTGCCAAAAGGGAGAGCGTCTAAAACACACGCCAGTGGTGGCAATTAATTATTTCACCAAATGGGTCGAAGTGGAAGCTTTGAGCAGTATTACAGAAAGCAGAACCACTGACTTCATTTGAAGAAATGTGATTTGCAGGTACGGGATCCCTATGCACTGGTTACAGACAACGGGAGGCAATTTGACAACAACAAGTTCAGGGACTTCTGCAGGAACATAGGGACAGAACTAAAGTTCTGCTCGCCATCACACCCGCAGGCCAACGAGCAAGTGGAAGCCATGAACAAGACTCTAAAGCGCCTCCTGAAGACCAGACTCGGCGAGCATAAAGGAGCTTGGGTTGACGAGCTACCTGATGTCTTGTGGGCTTATAGGACCACGCACAAAACTGCCACGGGGGTAACCCCCTTTTTCTTGGCATTTGGGCATGAAGCAGTGATCCCTACTGAAATAGGGATAGAGACACATCGGACGGAGCACTTCAATGAGGAGCAAAACGATGAGCAGATGTGTGCAAATTTAGACCTGCTGGAAGAAAAAAAGGGAAAAGTCAGCGGCGAAGATAACGGAGTACTAGCAGAGGGTGGCCCGCTATTACAACCGGAACGTACATATCCGCCAATTCTAGGTGAGGGATTGGGTGCTTAAAAGGGTAAATCAGAATACCAAGGACCCCAGGCAAGAAGTGTTGGGCCCGAACTGGGAAGGCCCGTCTAGGGTCTCTTAAATAGCCGGTCCGGGAGCGTATAGGTTGACCTACCCAGATGGACGAGAAGTCAAAAGGCCATGGAACGTGTAGCATTTGATGAAGTATTTGCAGTAAGTTTCCTTGTAACGTGAGCCGTGATATTTAGTTTTTATTTAGTTTTTTTCAAAAATAGGAGGGTGTAAAACCTTGTACATGAACAAATGCAAGAAAAACACTTCCAATGATAAGTCAATATAAGCAAGTTAAAGCTTATAGAAACGTAAAGACTAGAAGTCTCAAAGCCCAGCTTAAGGCGAGACGGTGCCAAGCATGAGCCAAAAGCAGGCTCGAGCAGAATAAGCTCCCGAAGAAATGCAAAGGCCAAAAGTCTCAAAGCCTAGCTTAAGGCAAGACGGTGCCAAGCGTGAGCCAAAAGTAGGCTCGCGCAGAATAAGCTCGCGAAGAAACGCAAAGGCCAGAAAGGCCAGACCACTCACCCTCTCGAGCAGGAGGAACAACCCTGGCTGGCGAGGTAGTAGTATCAACTCTAGGCCGCTTGGGTGGAGCAGAGGAGCTGCTCGGACAGTCTGCTATGCTTAGGGGCCTCTTCAGCCGAGAAAGGATGCCACTCATTTCTTCCTCAGAAGCGAGGCCAAACTTGACAAGGTTGTGAAGTGCCCCAATACGAGCTCGCGTTGTCTAAAGCAGTATTGACACGTGACTAAAGCTCTTCCCCAATTCGGTGAGACGCGCTCCAAGATACTGCAACAACAGCAAAAAAAATAGTGAGAAAAGTATTAGCAAGAAAGTAAAAAGCAAGAAATACAATGACCAGCAGACGACCTGGGGTGCAAAAATGAGAGGGAATTGGAGGAACCCCTTCAGCGGCAGAAGCTGATCGCCCCCAGTCTCCCCCAGTAAAGAAGAACTTGCGCTTCCAATTGCCACCAAAGGTGGGGAGGTCAGTAATGGGCTTCTTGCCCTTCAAACTGGAGGTGAGGTAATACCAGCCTACATCTTTTGGACTGCTCTTCAATTGGTAGATATGCTTTATCTCATCTACTGATGGCTCACCCAAGTTATACCATCTTCACAAAACATACAACCTTGACAGAACCCTCCACCTATTTGTGTTCAACTACCCTGGGGCTAGAAGCAGTCTGGATAGGACTCGGACAAAATAGGGTTGAAGGGGCAACCTAACGCCCCACTTGAAGCATTCTAAATAAAGGGTGACGTACCCCCGGGGAGGGCGGCTGGGCGTGTCACTTTTGCCGGGCACACGTAGATCCACGTTGGCCAGAATATGGTACGTATCCCTAAGCTGGTCTAGGTCTTGGTGTGAAGTCTCATACCTCATATTGTCAATAGCAAACAACTCGGCCTTTGACCTCTGGCCGACCCTCTCCCCTTATTGTGACCGGGTCTCCCTCACGACCTCGACACCTTCAGGGCTTGGGTCTCTCACCAGAGCCACCCTATTAGTCTCGGAGTCACTCGAAGAAGATGACTCTTCAGGAGACATCCGATCGGGTTGTTGTGTATCTTAAATTTTTTATAGGGACACATTCTACCAAATGGGAACTAGAAACCCAGAAAATGAAAAATAAAACAAGAACGAGAAGAAGGAGGAAAGTTTATACCTGAGGAAGGTTGGACGACAATAGATGGCAGCGACGGCGGAAAAGAAAATAAGAAACGCTTATAGGCGGCAGATTACGATGTTACCAAAGATTGGAAACAAGAAGTACAGTAAAGAAATTAAGGGTTTATAAAGGGGAAAGTACGTCATGTCAACAAAGCGACGCATCGCTTACTCAAGACTTCGAAATTCAAACGAATGGGCCAAATCCACCCACGCGTCCTGCATTAAATGTGAAGTGACGGAAAAGGTGGACAGCTCAGTATGAGAAGGTAAAAAGGGTGGGGAAGCCTGCTCCAATGAGAAGTTTCCAGTCTTATCTCGTTTCACTCTAAAAGACTAGAAACTAGGGGACTGATGTTTGGGTAATACTGAGCAAACGCTAACACCGAGCAGGCCCCCTCGAAGTCAACTTAGCCAGAGTAAAAGACTTGACCGCTGGCACGAAGATGCCCTCGGTAGATATCAAAGCTGGTCAAGGTCAAGTGCTCAAAGGCTGGTCGAGCCCTGACCCTCTCTTCCTTGTCGGGGTCTTTGAACGCTCCGAGCAGGATCCAGTTACATCGACGAAAACACAGAGGGAATCAAAGCTCGAGCAGAGCCAACTTAGAATAGAATGACCCCTCATCTTGACAACTTAACACAATAATCGATGCCTGGCAGGCACCCCACGCCGTAGGGTTTTGTCACTGTTACCGATGGCCGACGCGCACCCCTACAGTGTCATCATTTCATACACGCGTGCACGGTACCATCATTAGGCCACGAGAACCTATACCCGCCTAACATCCCATGTCCCCAGGGCGTGTTGCGGCAACCCTAGCTATCAGAAGGGCCCAGGCACAATTAATGTGGAGGGCGGCTGTCCAGGCGAAAAAGGGCGGGAAAACAGGAGAATAAGTATTAGCCGAAGGACAAGGTTTGGGGATCCTAAAAATCGGAAGCATTTTAATTAAAAAACTGAGACTTTCTTGATCACTTTGACCTTTCAAACGCCCCTATCTTTTCTAGTCTCTCAAACCAAGAGGGATACCAAAAGAATCAACCCGATTACTGACTTAAAGGTCGGAGAGTTTTCACTAGAAAAACACCCGGGGACCCCTGACACTGTTCTTTGTAAGCGCAGGCCTAGGGAAATCACTGTTCCAATAAACGGAAGAAGGCAAAAGTCAGCCAGAAATCCTGCTCGAGCATCCAACGAGCGGAAGTTCACAGCGTCGCTTGGGAGCGAGTAGAAAACAGCATCAACAATACTCCATACCTAAAATCAAACTCTCATCCTCTTCCTTCCTCAGCTTCCTCAACCTGTTAACTTTAGTTATATTTACATTGGTCTTTTCCTCTTCCTCATCCACCCAGACAGAATTCTTTTGCCAAGTTCCCCCTTCATCGTCACTTTCCTCTGAGAATTGTGCATCGTCTTTATTAACAGACAACATGGTACCAGCAGAAGTGTCCACAAAGTACATGCCATAACCAATCTCAGCTTCATCTTGGACCTTAGTTTTTCCTTCTCTCGCTTTCTCTTCTTATCCCATGATGTTTCCAAATCCCATGATGTTTCAAAATTGTGTGGTTTGGCTGAGATCATATTTGACTGTAAGAAATGCGATAAAAATAACTTGAAAATAGATGCAAACAAGCGCAGAGGCGAACCAATCCTACACAAATAAAAAATGCACAATTACTAAAGATGAGGGAAGAGACTAAGGCTACGTCTGGGAGTGTTGTATGGTAGTTGGGCTGCCAAATCCCAGCTAATGTTTGGTTACACTTTTATAGCTAGGAATTAACAGTTTCACAGCTTTTACACCCCCTGCTATACATGAAATTACTAAATTAGCCTTGTTTTAAACCGATTTTTTAACTTAATTTCAAATCGATTTTTTCCTAAACCCCCCATTTCTTTGTTTTCATCGATGCGAATCCGACACCAGAAGTTCTCAACGGTGTGATTCCGACACCAAAGTTCTTATTGACATGATTTCGACGCCAGCAGTTCTCATCGATGTGATTTCGACGCCGGTGAAAACAACAATTATTTTCAACACTAGTAGCTCAAAGTAAGAATCGATTGCACTTTTTTTATTTTTATTTTTTTTGTTCTGTGGGATAATTAATATATAAATTCTGTTCATCTGTTGTTAGATAGAATTTTGATTTTTGGCTTACATTTTTTTTTTTTGCTCAAAATAATTTGATGCAGAGCAGAATCATTGACCGAATCCTATCTTAAATTCAAAACGAAGCTCCAATTTTATTCCAGTGAGTTTGCATTCTTCTTCCATTTTTCTTAAAAATTAAAAATCAATAGATTCATTTGTTAATTTGCTGAAAAATTGCTAACTTATTGGCTATCGTTTTGTGCAAAGGTCGATATTGTTGCTGCCTTTACTACCAAAAAGGCCATTACAAAAGGTAATGACGTTACTTTCAAACTTTTTTCTTTGTTTTTCTTCAAATATATATTTAATTGCTTTTGATTTTTACATGGTCTGAATGCATTCAGTTACAATCTTTTCGATAGTTAGCATAATAAATATTTGTAAATGGTATCAACAAAACAATGCTTGATAATCCTATATTCATCATGCTATGTTTTTGAACTCCCTGAACCCCAAAAGAATTCATGTTAATTCAGTTTTTATTAAAAAAGAATGGGTATAGCTCTTAATTAATTTGTTACTTATATTGTTCTTTGACAAAGAAATATTATTTTTTATTTTAGGTTTAAGTGTATGAAATGATGTCCAGTAGCTCAACTAGTAAAGCTACCTGAACCCCAGACTTTAGATGTATTTTGTGACTTATGCATTAAGGAGGTGGGTGCTGGACATCATCCTGGGACTCATTTGGCTTCCCAAGGATATGAAAATTTAATTAAGGAGTTTACTAAAGAAACTAGATTAGATTACAATAGAACTCAAATGAAGAACAAATGGGATTCTCTTAGAACTAATTGGAAATTGTGGAAGAATTTGATTGGGAAGGAAACCAGTTTAGGGTGGAATCATAGGTTGAGGACAGTTGATGCAAGTGAGGAATGGTGGGAAAAGAAAATAAAAGAAAATTCGCAATTCAGTAGATTTCGAAAAAATGGTATTGATCTAGAGTTAGAGAAAAAACTAAATTTAATATTCATGAACAAAGTGGCTACGGGTGAGCATGTTTGGGTTCCTTCATCTGGTTTTCCTCTAGAGAGTAATGAGGCATCTGAATCTGTTCATGTTGAGAGTACTGCAGACTCTGATGAGTATGTTGTATCTGATGAGAGTAAGGGAAGCAAAGGTAAAAGAGTGGCTGTAAAAGAGAACAAAGTAAGAGGTGCTACAAAATTGTCAAGGCAGTTTGATCGTCTCATTGATGCAGTAGAGAAAAGGAACACAACAACTTCAAACACTCAAAATGATACAAGTGGGAAAGAGATTTATAAAGCATTAGAAGTGGTTGCTTCTTTACCAATTGTTGAGGCTGGGAGCGAATTGTGGTTATTTGCTAGCCAGTTGTTTATGGATAAAGAGAAAAGGGATTTATTTAATGAGATTGAAGATCTAAATGTCAAATTGAAATGGCTTGATTATGAGAAAAATACAAAATGAAAATGAACTATATTTGGATTATGAAACAATACTTTGTAGATTATGTTTGTGATTTAATTGAATATGTTAACTTCTTATTTTGTCACTAATTACACTTTATATTATATTTATAATATATATGAATTGCTGCTATTGATTAATGTGTGCAAATTTCATTCAATTGAGAGTGAGTGGACTCGTCGTACAGATAATATTATATTGCAGCTGCTCTTCTAAATTGTAATTGTTAGAAATAAGTTAACACCAGTTACTGTACTTAAGGATTTCTTGTACTCTAATAATGTGCAGTACTTTAAAAAAACAAGTAAAGTGGAACTGTTTCTATGCTGGATACACAAATGCTATTATGTCTATCAGCCTATAGTATTTTAATATGGTTTTGACTTTTAAGTACTCGATTCTGCTTTCTATTATGCTACTGTGTCAAAATTTTAGATGATGTATATGATATCATGGAATGTCCTTTGAAAGTTCACTTGAAACTAACAAAATATGTGATTCTTGTACATTTGGCAACCCATTTTCTATTATCCAGCTCTAAATTAATTTGATATGTTGAGTATTTGTTATATTTTCAGTATATATTTGGCAACTTTTGATCTTTTTATTCTTTGCAACATTCAAGTGTTTGCTAAAGCACTGCCTCATCTCTTTATGACACATTATAAAAACCTTTTTGTATCTTCTTCAGACGCATATCAGATTAGAGCTTTGAAGATTAAAATACTATCTTCTATTGTTACAGAGTCACCCATTTTATCTGTTTTTATTATTCCTTTTTTTTGTGAACAATGCATAATGAAACTCAAAAGATTATTGCCAATCATGAATCTGCTTTGAGAGTAAAGGAGTTTGAATTTGACTAGCTTATTTGTGTGACAGTTTGAATTATCTTATTATAATTTTAGATAATCGGTTTTAGATACGATCTAAAAATATGGATAATGATGAACAGGAGTTTGACCAGCTTGTTTGTGTAACAGTTGTTTTGATGCATCATTATTATTTAACATTTATTCATAAGGAGCCTTGTATGAATTCTACTTAAATAGGGCATAAATGGTTGATAGAAATACTTGATGGAAATGTAAGTAAGTGCTTTAACATGTTTTGAATGAATAGTGATGTATTTTTAAGATTATACAACGACTTAGAAGATTATTATGGGTTAAAGAGTTCAAGGAGAACATGTGCTACGGAGATATTAGGAATGCTTTTGTATATACTAGAACAAAGTGTAGGAAATCGATCAACAATGGAGTGATTCCAACATTCTAGTGAGACTGTAAGCAGATATTTTGACAAAATATTAGATAGTGTGTGTTATATGTCCATAGATTTGATAAAACCATTGGATCCTAACTTTACTACCACTCCTAAAGAGATATATGAAGATTCAAGATATATACCTTACTTTAAGGTAATTGACAAAATTAATTTAATTTATTATTTTTCTTTTACAAACCTAACCACTTCATAAAATGATTGACGTATATATACTTGTGATACTTTTAAGATTTTATTGGTGCTATAGATGGTGTTCATATACCTGCCTCAATATCTCCGAAAGATCAGATTCTATTTATTAGTAGAAAAGGGACACCAACTCATAATGTAACGGCTGTATGTAGCTTTGATATGCAATTCATATTTGCAGTGGCTGGTTGGGAAGGTAGTGCCCATGATGCAAGGGTATTTCAAACAACTATTATGAATCCTACATTTAATTTTCCAAATCCTCCTCCAGGTTTGTATTTCTAATTTTTTTATATACTTATTCAATTGATTTGACTTATATATGTATATATTATTCACCGAGGCAGCCAACCAATGGGTTATAAAGAATTGTTCAACTACAAGCATTTTTTCTTAAGAAGTGTTGTTGAGCGTACTTTTGGAATATGGAAGAATACATGGAAGATTTTATGAAATATGCCAAGATATGGTGAAGATAGTCATTGCTACCATAGCCTTACATAATTATATCAGAAGATATTCACAAAATCATGATCATTTTGATGTAACAATGGATGAGCCAAGTCATAATATTAGTGAACCTATAAACAATATTGCATCTCATATTGAAAGTTATGATTCAGTTGATAACACAACTTAAGATATGATAATCTTAAGAGATAGCATTGCTGTAAGTTTAATGGAAGAATGACAATGGAAATTTTTATAAGAATTTTGTAATTAATTATATTTTATTTTTATTATGTTTTGTTGTTCTTTAGTAAACATATTTGGTATAATTTATTTCTTCAATCAACGTGCAAATATTAGAATTTATATATTTTTATTTTTTAATTATTTTGTTTTAAAAATTATTTATTACAATTTATGCAAAAAATATATTATTAATTTAATTTTTCTAAATAATAAACATAATTATATATTAATATAATAATTCAAAGTATGAAAAATAATTTGATTGATTAACAATTAAAAATAATATTATTTTAAATTAATTATTATAAATATTTATCCACACCACAATTATTAAATTTACCAAACATCGTCACTGTTTAAAAATTACAGCATCTTTACCAAATACTATCAACTTCCACTCTACAACTATAACTTTTATTACATAATAATTATAACTTTAAAACTACGTCACCTCACCCCCAAATATATCCTATCAAGTACCAAACACGAAAACAGCGGCGGAAGGAAGAACAAAGATGACGGACGGTGGAGTAACACCGCAGCTGGGCTGACGCTTGACGTGACGGCAGAGGAGCGGCGGCAGCAGGCTCTTCTTGCTCGATTTTAGGGATTTTTTATTTGGCGGGTCTTGTTCTGATTTGAGTAGGTTAGAATTAGCCCCACATTTGCGACTATCAATCATGGTACGAGTCCTGGCAATTTAAAATATTTTTTATTTTTGGTTTGGCCGGGTTTATCTGATTGAATATGTTGACTCGGTATTGAATCGAAACAAATAAGTTCGTACTGGACCGTTCGAATTGAACACTGTACCCGTCCCATTGTTAAAAATTTTAGTTCATGTTTAGTATAATTTTATTTAATTTTATAAGTATTTTTATATTTTTTTATCTAAATTTTTTAATAAAACTTTTTAGACTTAAATAAGTTAAGTAAAAACTGAAAATTTAACTTTTTGAAAACAGAGATTAGAGAATTTTTCTTAAATATATGTAATATAAAAATATCATAAAAAATTTCATTAATTACATAATCCGTTATTTAGATATAAAATCTACACAATAAAATTCTTGCTGTTATTTAATAAAAAAATATATTGCAGTCACTTTATTATTTTTTTTATGAGATTTCTGTAACTTTAATTTAATTATTATATACAAAACTTCATATAATATAAATTATTATCACTATTTGATAGAATATATCATTGATATGTTTTTATAGAATATAATATTAATGTATTTTTTATTTTGGACATTGGAGAAATAGTTGAATTAATTTTTTTTATTAACTGATATTTTAGATGCATTTTATTTTAAGTTATAATTATGAAACGTATTTTTTTATATGTCATTTTTTATAATTTAATTACAAAAAATACTTTTAATTTTATAAAATTAAATAGTCTAATAATTCAAAAAAATAATTAACAATCAACTATTCAATAATTTTTTTATAAAATATTTTATTTATATAAGCTTTTCTCTTATAAACTCTATTAATCTTTAATAATACCGCAACAAAAACACCATTTTTTCTCTAAAACAAACAAAATTAAAAAAACATTAATTGAAAAGCAATTCCATTACTCATTTTTCACCCCCGCTATTTAGAGCCGTGGTTCTGAATGGATCATAATGACTGACGTGGAGCTGACATGGCATGAGCATTGATCAGAACGCCAAAAGAGAGAGAGAGGGCAAGAATCCAGTACGTGGACACACACACATCTCAAGCTTTCAAACTCAGTTAACATGTGATTAGAGTTGTTATCCTTTAAATTATTTAAAAGTAATAGTTTAAATTTTCATAAATATATTATAAAATATTTTTATAATTACTTAATAAACAGTATTTCATATGTATTTTTTATTTAAATATAATAAATAAATATTTTTAAATATTAATGAAAATATAAATTTAGATATTATATCATATAAATTATTTTAAATTATAATTTAATTTATTAATTTATAAATATAAATTATAACATGAATATAATCTTAAATAATATAAAATATATATTTAAAAAAAAAAATTAAACATGGCACGGGCCAAATAATCCCGCGATTTTATCGCCATACTTTCATTTGTAGCCCAAAGAAAGGTAAAATGGCTGCGGAGCCTTTATTTGTAAGAGGAGCTGGAGCTACCAGTTCAGCTTCATGGCAAGCTTGTACGAGTAAGAACAGAAGCAAGTCAGAAGCTCAGCTTCTTTGCTTTACAATCCGAGCTTCTCATTCCGCTGACAAGAAAAACAAGGTCTACAAACAACTGGGTTCGTCTCTTTTTGCTCAAACTGCATTAATATTCCTTTTTTTTTTTTTCAATATTTTGTTCTCCTCATTCAAAAGGCTTCCACCCGGTTTAAATTTAGTAGCTTAATGTTAAAATTTTGGGTATCTGGATATGCTTGATATTGAAGTTCTGTGGTTTATTACCTTGCTGCTGTTGAATGAAACCACTAGTTGTCAAGTATAGCAAGTGCTGAACTTACTTTGCTAATTGTTGCATTTGGATTATGTAAAGTAGCTGTGCTTTAAGCTTTTTCAGACAAGGAGAAGTATTATTATAGTATTAATTTGATAGTTTAGTGCCTATTGCCCAACAACTTTCATCCAGTAATTTTGTCATAGAAAAGGTTGTTTCAGTTTTCTGTTTGTTATTTTTATTATCTCCAATATTTAGAACTACCAAAAAGTTTTGCTTTTGTTATGCATTTGTGTATGGCCATCTTTAATCTGGGCACTCATATGAGGTTGTGTAGACTCTGATTTGTGACCACTGGCATTGAATTGCCTGTTCAATTGATATGCAGAAACTTTTATTAGTGATTTGATATTGAGCATGATGTCCTTTTTTTTCCAATGCATTAGATGATCAACTTAAATAAAGGGTTGGGGCCTTTTCTACTTAAAAATTTGACTTAAAACTTTTGGCATAAATTCCAACCATCCATCTTCTTTAATCCAATGGTATAGATTAACATCACTGATGTCACTAAATTAGAATCTGTAATTTAGCTTGTAACATAAATGGTAATATTACTAGTGAATTAGTCATTTTCCTATATCTGTGTCCTTGTACAGCTTGGTTTCAATTTGAAATAAAAATTGGACTTGTTTAGGTTTGTTTTCATTGAAAAAGAAGATTGAAGATGCAGTTCTTCGTGCTGAGAGTTTGGCAACAACAGCATTAGAACTCGAAGAAGCGAGAAGAGTTAAGCAGGAAGAGATGGTCCGTGACTATAACCTCTGGGATGACCCAGCTAAATCCAATGAAGTTCTTGTCAAGCTAGCTGACAGTCTCAAAGTAGTTGATGCTCTCAAAGATCTAAGATATAAGGTAATGTTGCTTACATTGGGTTTATTGGATTTCTATGTGTGAATTCTTATTTCACTGTAGAAACATGTCCACATAGATGAACCTTGTGTGTCGAGGATTTGACAGTAACTAATTGTTCTAATTCATTGTACTTTCGTTGGCCTCTTGATATAGCCCATACTTGACCTTTGACATTCATAGATGTCTACAAATTAAATGTAAAACATAGTCATCTTGACAAAACTCCTCAATGTGCAGTTTATATGTTTTATATATGCTCATTTAATCTTTAACCTCAATAAGTTTTTGGGACAATCTCAGAACTTTGTCCCTAGACAGTGTTATTCTTTTCTAAAGTAAAATTAAAGATTGCACTGTGTTATATGATTATTTTTGCTTGTTTCTGCAGGCTGAGGAAGCAAAGTTGATTTCACAGTTGGCTGAGATGGAAGCTATCGATTATGGGCTTTTCAAGCAAGCATACCGTGCATCTTTAGATGTGAGCACGCTACTGGATCAGTATGAGATGTCCAAGCTTCTTTGTGGGCCAAATGACATAGAAGGAGCATCTGTAACTATTACAACTGGATCAAAGGGCATCTGTCCCGAGGTTTGGTTTTCATGTTTTGCTCTTCAATTTAAGTTTGATTGAAATAGTAAATCTTGAAAAATGAAAACTGAATGCAGCTTCAATATCTCGGTTATTCACAAGTTGCATTTTCTTTTAAATTAAAAGAGAATAAATGTGTAAACAAAAGGGTTGCCTCTGTGGAGGACCTGTTATAAACGGCAGTGCACATAGGTAAACAATGCATATGTTAATGTTTCATTCTTGTTGCTACTTGGTCAGCAAGCTTTTTCAGTTGGTAGTAATACATCTTCCTAAAAATTTCATCCAACTAGTGGTGTGAAAAATTTTGTATTGCTATCATGTTCGTAGATTCCTATGTCCAAGTAAACCTTAGATGCATATATTGCTGATAGTTATAGGTGAGCCATTGTGGGCTGCTGGGTTCCTACTCATGATGGGAACTGTTAAGATTTATCACCGGCTCTTTTTCCTCCGAATTGATCATTTTTAATTTGGACTGTGAGCTGTCACTCCAAATTATTTGTTTCTTTAATTTTAATGTATGCTCATAGCTTGTTGATTTTCTTGTTTTCAAGAATTTACACTAGCCTTACTGTTACAGTTGTCCTTAGCTGTAGTTTGCTCCTACTAAAATAAGCCTAGAATTACAGGGGGAGTCAATCTGATCATGCATTGTTACTGTAGTGCTCGCTTAAATTGGTGGAATTTATTTTTGGTTCTTTTATGGAATATTTTTGGTTAACCTTAACAAGTTTCAGTATTCATCTACTGAATCACGCTTTTTTCTCCAATTTACCAATTCTGAGAGGAAATATCTATCTTTGTAAAGCCTCACCTCTTGTGTAGTTTTGGGCATTGATTGAATTTTATATATGGATATCCGAGTTATTTAAGGTGTTAATTCATTCAATGAGCATGGTAGTCCTGCATGGTTTACCTGAAGTTTTATTGGATTGGGTTGGAATATGATCTGTGTATATGAAACAATGGAATGGCTACCATCTCTCACTCAAGTTGCTAAAGTTTCTAAATTTAGATATGGGCAGAACAACTTCTCCGCATGTATGTAAGATGGGCCGACAAGGAAGGATATAGAGGAAGGGTAGTTGATAAGTGTTGCTGCAAGAATGGTGGTATCAAGTCTGCAACTATTGAGTTTGAATTTGAGTATGCTTTTGGCTATCTTTCAGGAGAGAGAGGTGTCCACCACCTCATAAATTTTCAGAATGGTTCTGTTCCTCATGAGGTAAAACTACCATTTTCATTCTGGCTAAAGTTTCTAGGTTATCCATATTTCTCTCTTGTACTGTAACCAAAGCATCTGCTATAAAATTCTTCATTGCTTTCTATGAAATCATTTTTGTCCTATAGCTTCCAATATCAGTTTTATTTCAATTCACCTCTTTAGGTGAGTGTTTATGCAACAGTAAGACTTTTTGCTAATTAAATTCAATCTTGCAGGCTACATTAGCATGTGTAGATGTTGTTCCTCTATTCTTGGAAACAACTTCTGACCTGCAAATTAGTGATGAGGATTTGCTTTTCTCATCCCCTTCGTTGCCAGGAGAAGGGCAGAGTACTGCTAAACCTGCGGTTTGCATTCAGCATATCCCTACTGGCATAGCAGTCCAGTCGTCAGGTGCCTACCGATATATTATTGGGTTTTCTTCCTATCAGTATTTTTGTTTCTTGTAGAAAGCTTTTCATCTAATCCAGTAACATGCCTCTGATCAATATTTGAAGAAAAAGGTAAACAAACAATCTTCCTATGATCCTGATATTTTGAAAAAAGTTTGCGCATACACATCCTTGGAGTATTTAGCAACTTCAAGGATGAACAGCAACACATGAGGGATAGGATATGATAAATGGCACTTCTGCCACTCCTAGGATCACAATGTTTCCTCTTTCGACTGTTTGATGAGTGTTTCAGAACTTGCATGAATAGGTTGTCAATCTGGCTGGAGAGAGGGTGGGGGGAGGTGGAGTAGCTCCTGCATCTTTGGTTCCATTCTTTATTTTTACCCTTATCTGAAGGTTGGAAAGAATCATGTTTATGAGTTTCTGTTATGCTACTTTCCCTCACCCTTGAGTTTTTAGCGCAAGAAATGAAAAGTTGGAATGACACATCATTTGACTGACTATTGACAAATAATACACCCAAAAGGTTTCTTTTAATTCACTTCTATTGCTCTCTTGTTTTTTCTACTGCCCACAAAATGAAACACTAATAGCATAGCTAGGTGAAGAGATATGTTTGGCATTCCTTGTGTTTCATTGAAGGAAAAGTTTGAATATAGCAATCCTAGGCTGCCTAGAGTTATTGATAAAATGGTTCCTGTACTGCAAACTATGAATAATTGATTACTTCCCAACCATATTCTCTTCCCTTTTTAATAACGGTGGAAAAAACTTTTAATTTTGTTTCTACCGCATTTCCTCCCTGGTTTCTTTTACTTCAAAGAAGAAGCTAAGTGATATTTTCATCTGCAGGTGAGAGAAACCACTTTGCAAATAAGAAGAAGGCTCTTAATCGATTGAAAGCCAAACTTCTTGTGATTGCAGGAGAGCAAGGAGTTTCCAATGTAAGTTGCATAAAGAGAGAAGCCATTGTCAATATCTGGCAAAAAGAGACGCGAAGGTATGTCTGTCACCCATACAAGCTAGTACAAGATGTAAAAACTGGCATTCAACTGCCTGACTTCAATTCGGTTTTGGACGGAAACATTAAACCTTTTATTCAAGCTCATATCAATATTAGACGGTCAAGTGATGCAGACTAAGTCTTCACTACTGCTTACTTCTCGCTGTACCATGGAATTGTAATGTTTTTGTTATTGTCATTACTTTTTATTATTTTGAAATTTTACAGGAAATAAACACTTGTATGTGAAAACGCATCAACCCTTCACGACTGTGAAGTAGCTAATGATGTGAAAAAATAGAAATTTATGACTTCACCCAGCATACAACTCTAATTGGTGGAATTTGGGTCTAAATTCACACGTTAAACGTCCCATATTCAACTTAATGTGTTGTTAACTTTCTGAATTGATGTTACAATTTGAGAGGAAATGGACTGTAACACCGCAAACTCACCCATGAAAACATAAGAGAAATTTGGAACTTAATCTCACATCATCATACTTACCACTATATAACAAAATAATAATAATAATAATAAACTACCAAATAGCCTTCTAAAAGTCTGTAAAATGTTAGAAACGAGGAGTGAGTCTCAACTCAGTAAGCAAATCTATTCACAATATTAAAATTATTAATCATAATACATTAAACATTATAATAATCTTTTTATCATTTGGCATAAGTGATTGATTCATTATAAGCATTTAAATAACTCAATTTTTTAAAGCATGTAAACATAAAATATAGTTAGCTCATACCTAGAAGTTCTTATCATCATTCATAGTACCGCACCCGCTTTGTTCATAACATAATATCATATGTGCACAACATCATTACCATCCAACTAGCTGGCTATAACATAACATAACATCGTATACAGTACTTTGAACAATGAACCAAAACATTTGAATCCATCTCACATACTTTTTTATAAATAATATTTCAAAGTCTTCAAATAACATTTAATTTTCTCTTTAATTATTTTAATCTTTTGATAAAATCCTTTTAAAAAAACATTTATTTTAAAAGAAATTTCTTAACAAGATTCATTAAAATACATTTAAAAGATAGTTGTGATTTAAGTAAATACTTTATATTAAATATATATACTTTCTTATGAAAGGTGATTTTACATTTTGAATTTCATTTGGTTACAAAAACAACCCAATTCTATTTTTACATATCTTTTATATCTTAAACATATTTATCACATAGTATATCATGCATAAATATGCTTATCTCGAACCGAAACAACAAAAAATGAGAACTTCATCCACTATCCCGGACTCATTCACATCATAAAATTATAATGTAAGTATTCTTATTAATAACATATCAATCTTGACATCAAAGATAACCTCAAACATCCTTATTCCATAAATACTTATACTAACGTAACATTTCATAACACTAAACATAAACGTTATCATCCTATACTTGTTGATTTTAAACAACCTATACAAATGTCAGAAATTCATGAAAATTTACAGAGCTATTGTGCACAGATGTGGCATTTCATGTAAAAATCCACAAGAATCAACATTAGTGATGAACATTTCTGAAAAATAACTTTAACCAAAATCAAAAAACTGTCCAACAATACCAAAACAGAGGTCTACAATTTTAGAGTTGCACAAATAAAGATATAGATAAAATTCAGAATTTATAGACTTATGAAACTAATTTAAGTATTATTATTTTCGATATAACAAACCTGCCTAGAATTTCCAAATCTACTATTACCCAATTCAAAAATTCATATATTTGGTTACACATATTTAAAAATAGAAATTCCAATTTTGACAAACAAAGGAGACAATAAGGAATTTGTGTAAAAATTAATAAGGCATTTAATAATGACAAAGCAACCCAAACTAACTCCCAATTTAGCCTTTCAAATTATGAAAAACAGTATTCAGAACTGCAGCACCAAACATTGAAATTTTTATTTATTTTTTTTATAAAAGGTTAAAAATAAAAAAATAATTTTTATAGAAACTAGACATATAGACATATTGTAAAACAAATTCCTATAATATATAGAAGCTATTTGAGTTACCAAATAAATTGTATAATTGAGAACTACTGCTGAAAATTAAAATGTTGCAGCACTGGTATTGCAACTTTGAAAAATCATAACAATTCATGCTTTAAGAATTTTTTAACATCAAACATATCAGCTGAAAGCTCAAAAAATCTAATTTAAAATTATATAATTAATTTCACACAAGTCCAAGTAAATCAAATGATATTTAGTGTAACATCCACACTACTCACAGTATCTCAAGATTACTAACAATATATTCTCATTACTTTCAAAAGTTAATTATGTGTCAATAATTATAAATCAACTAACCAGCAAAACAGAGCATATTTAAGGATTAAACAAACAACACCTCAAGAGTTTAGCCCCCCTTTTATAAAAGCAAAGCCAAACGAAAATAAAGTAAAAAGACCCCAAGCAAACTTCTTCCAAAATCAAAAGAAAACAGCACATTTCTTCTCCTTCTTCTTCCTTTCAATGAAAATATTTTCTTTATCTTTTTTTTTTTGAAGCCATGAAAGTGCAAAGAGAAATAAGGGTTTTGACTTTTTTAATAAAATAAAAGAAATTAGTAGATAAGATATGATTACTATTTTTTTTTGTTTTAAGTGTACTTGGGTGACACTTGTGTATATAAAAAACTATATAACTTTGTTTTTAAAATAAAATAAAAATAGTGAAAAGGTAAGAAAAAACAAATAATGGGTATTACATGGACCATGAGAACAAAGCAGTCATCTTATTTGGATAATGGCTGAAGTTGATGCGTGGCAATGAAGCAAATTAAAACTCTCTTGCATTATTCTTTTGTTAACGACAACATTAACAGTTTGTTCTTGCTTTGTGGGTAACACAAGTATATGATTCTATATTTCACCCATGAGATAATTATTCTCCAGTCATGCTGAGAAAGGACATTCAACAAGCAAGTGATGTTCATTCTTTTTTAATTATTATTGTTATTATTATTATTATTGTTTTGGTAACAAAACAAGCGACATTGATTGATGCTTGAATGCAACTTTTTGAACATGAGATTTTCATGGCGACTAAAGAGGACATCTAAGTGAACAAAAAATTTTGTCATTACAACCAGGAAAACAAATATTCTTATTAAAGTACATTAAAAACAAGATGTTAAATTAGAAAAAGAGAGAGAAAATAGTTTTTCTCTCCAAGATTAGTGTCGATGTTGTTTTCTCTTCTCTCCCAAGTAAAGTAGTGAACTTCTGCTCTCTGGATGCTCGAGCATGATTCCTCGCTAATCCCCTTCTTCCTTCGTTTACTGGAACAATGACTTCCTTCGGCCTGCACTCACGAAGAACAAATGTCAGGGATCGCTAGGTGTTTTTCCGACGAAAATTCTCCGACACTCAAGTCAGTAATTGGGTTGATTCTTTTTGTATTCCTCTTGATCTGAGAGACCGGAAAAATAAGGGTGATTTAAGGATAAAAGTGATAGAGAAAATCCCAAAGATTCCCCAAGAAAAAAGAAAAAGAAGAACCCTTTAACCTTGTCTCTTGGCCGATATTTATCTTCCTGTTTTCCCGTCCTTATTCTGCCGGGACAACCGTCCCCCTATTAATGGTGTATGGGCCCCTCTGACAACTGAGGTTACCGCGGCACACCTTAGAGATATAGGATGTCAGGCAGGTATGGGTTCCTGCGGTCCAATGATGGTGCCGTGCATGCGTGTATGAAATGATGCGCCTGCCATCGGTAACAGTGACGAAGCCCCACGGCGTGGGGTGTCTGCCAGACATCGATTGCTGTGTTAGGTTGTCGGGAGTCATCCTACTTTAAGCCGGCTCTGCTCGAATTTTTCCTTCCCTCCGTGTTTTTGATGGTGTGACTGGATCCTCCTCGGAGGTTCGAAGACCTCTAGCAGAAAAAGAGGATCAGGAGCCAACCTTAGAGTGCTTGACCTTGACCAGCTTTGATACCTAGCGAGGGTATCTTCGTGCCAACAGTCAAATCTTCTACTCTGTCTGAGTTGACCTCGAGAAGGCATGCTTGATATCAGAGTTTGCTCGGTATTACCCAAACAATTAGTGTGAGAAAAAATCAATTCCTTGAAATCTTTATTACAAGCACCAAACTAACCGGGTCTTTGCTAAAGAAAACAATCATATTGATCCATTATTTAAGTTCGATTACTGCAATAAATAAATAAAAAATAAGCAATGAAAACAACACGAAACCCATTAAACCATAAAATGATAGTCACGTGCGAGTTGGTAACACTAACATACCACTGAATATTTTTGTCTGGACGTAAACAAAGATACCACTAAAAGGAAAGATACGCGATGTAATTACCAATTGGGGTCTCTATCCTTATTACATTTTTCAAGTGATATTATTGTATTTTTTCCCTTTTAATTATATTAAATAAAATAGTATATGATATATTCATCCTATTTATGAATCGTGTTATCATATAGTGTTCGTATTTGGTAAAATAAAATCTTTATAACTTATAAAGTTTCTGTATGTTTTAATAACTATATTGTATTTAGCTCATAAATAAATGATATGAATAATTAGTAAGTAGCGTATAACAATGAATTATATTAATTTATATAATTATATTTTTACTCTTGTCAAGTAAAAAATTTATATTTTAATCAGTAAGTTGGTATTAATTAAGGATTTGTATTTTATGATATCGGAGGATGTTCCAACTAGTGACGTAAATTTGTTGTAATCATACTTCTGGATTTTAATAAAATTATCTCTCAATTTAAAAAAAAAAAGAAAGAAAGAAAGAAAGAAAGAAAGAGCTTAGCAATTAGGCGCAAAAGGGTATTTCAGTCATTCCATTGGAGGAATTACCAGGGCTTATTTGATGAGAATGAAATTAAAACTGACGTAATTTGAAAAAAAGACCTTATGAGCCGTACTTGTAATTGCTTACCTTAATTAAAGCCACAAAAGCACTGGCGCAGACGACAAAAGCAAAGCAAAGTACAACCGAACAAATTGTACTCGGTTAAAAAGCACCCAACTCTCACAATTCTCAAACAAGGACAATGGCTTCTCCCTTTACTTGTAAGTGAGCCTCTAAACTCTACTTCTCTCTTTCACAACATATTTATCATGTTATTTGTGTATAGGTGTGTCAATGGTGTTTGCATATGATCTTTGGTTTTGCTTTTTATGTTACTAGAGTTGAAGAAGAAATAATTAGTGTGTTCTTCAAGTTATAGCTTCTGGGTACTTGATATTTCATTGTTTAGGACCTGGGAAAATCAAGGTCGCCATTGGAGCTTAGCCTAGTGCTCCAGTTTCATAGAAGCAAGAAAGCGGCAATAAGGGAAAGGATAGGTGTTGCTTGATGTTCTGTTAATTCAGGTGATCAATATATGTAGATTTTGTAGTTGAGTTGAGATCACTTCATTGGGATTAATTAATTATTCTGACAATTTGATTGCAATTCATGAGATGGTCTTTCAGTGTTAGGTTGAATCATCATGAATCTCATATTCATTTGGTCCTAAGATGCAGAAATCTTTAAAGATCCCCTTTTTCAGTAGCTTACATAATCAAAAAATAAATAAAAGGTGAATGTTACCGTGGGCAGGTTTTGAATGCTTGGAAATCACAGAGACGGGTTTCCAGTTTGGTACTTTGTTATTGTCCTTATCAAGAGAATATTTGGCAGTAATAAGGGTCATAACTCATAATTTGATAATTATGCTATGTCCTGGTAAACAATAAGTATCATATATCTTCAAATGATAAACAAAGGTAAAGAATTCTAGCTGACTTGGTTTGCCATTAGGCTATATACAAAGAAGTTGTAGCTGACTTGGTAAGCGCACCATGGTAGGGGCCTGGGACTTGGTGTCTCCTTTTCTGTTGTGTGGCATTCTGCCTCTTAGTATGGAAGGTTCAAAGCAATATTTTCTATTTTTAAGTGAGAATGCTTTCAGCTATATTTGTTAATTGTTCCTGGTGCTTTTGGTGCAGGATTGATCTATCTGATGCTTGTTCATACAAATAATACTCTGAAATATGGGATATTTGGAGTTTCACACTTCCGTAATTGTCATTTCTCCATGAGAAAAAAATGGAGCTTTTCTTGTTTACCTGCCTCCCATAATGCTCATGATCTCACTGGGAACAATGATCTCCAACAGATGACAAAATGTAGGATCAAGTTTTTGTATATTACTTATAATTAAATGCAGTAGTTTGCACATTGGAAATGGAAATATAATTTTTAATTTTCTGATGTTATACAATTCGTATGAGTGTTGAAGATCGTTCAACTGCAAAGTCTGAATTTCTTCCTCGCCTTTGATTGTAAAACCAAATCATTCACTTTAACATCCATAGTTATGAGATGTCACAGGTTTGGTTAAGGGATCAGTGATTGTATTTGAAACATTGTAATATATACTCTTTGAGATTGGGAAAATTTCTATCCACAAGTCACCCAGTGTACTTAATCACTTCAAAAATTTACGTCCTTTATCTTGATGCAAGGTGCATAATGTTTCAGGTTCCAGATATACGAAGATGTCATCTCAGGTCATGGGAAAAACAGTAAGTAACGTGCTTATGACAGAATACGAGGAAGATTTACCTCTGTCTTCTTCATATGAAAATGCAATGCAAGCACTTTCCTCTCTAATTACACGGCAGAAACGTGGAGAGCAATCACACATAGCTGGTAGATATGGAAAACTGCAAAGAATGTCGATGTATCTTAAGGTAATGCTGGCATGATTGAAATTTTTATGTCTGTATTTTTTGAGAATATTGTATACTTCTGACTTCCAAAAGTCATTGCTTACGTACAATTTATGAAACATGAATGCTACACTACACCATATATCTGTATGTTAGAAATGAAATTGGATGCCAGTAGTTTCACTATTGCCCTGTGTTATATCACTGAAATAGTCAGTCTTTCTTATCTTAATTTAGTTTCCTTGGTCTACATCCATACCTGAATCTTATAGGAATTCTTGCATTTCTGCTCTGAGGGGTTTACATTTGTACCTTTTGTTGGATTCTGAAATGTACAATGTTATTTCCATCCTTAATGTAATTCTGGGAAGTTTAAGGTCATTGTAATTGTCTTCAAGAACTTTTTCGTTGGGCCAAACAAATTGAGAGATTTCCCTCCTTAGTTTAGCATTTATGTGGTTTCTTTGGGTATCTCTAAATTTTTCTTCTCTTAGTTGTTGTACTTAAGTATCTCTACTTGTTGGTAGTATGAGTGAAGCTTCCTTGTTGGCACTGCGGCGAACATTAATTTTATGAGAAATTAATGATGCTTAATATTGACCAAAATGTCTTCATTTTTTTTCATCCAGCAGTCTATATATATTATGTATCTCTGCAACTTCTTACACTTTGGGAGTGTACGAAAGAAAAGAGAAGGCTGTTATTTGTGGATTTATCTTTTGAATTTTTCCTTTAATATCTGTGTCATTAACTTAAGAGTGAATACTGTTCAGACTTATGAAGAACTAAGGTCAGGCTCAACAATAATCAAAAGAGGATGTCATTAGGCTAGCAATTACAGTTTTTCATTCATGGGAGAGAACCTTTTGCTCCAGAGAACTGCATACTTGAGTGAACTCATGTTTCATTTTTGCATCTTGTCATATGGGTAGTTTCTCAATTCTTGCTATAGTTAACCTGTGACCAATGCCATCACTTTATTTGGGGCATTAAGTAGCTGAGTGGGTCTCTGGATCATGGATGGCAGAGTAGCTCATAGTGGATAAGAACTGAATGGGTAGAATACAATTGAAAGACATTTGGTATCAAGATGTTGTCTTTTCTTCCTCTAACCATGCTGAAATCCAAAGATGTCTTGAGAAATTATTCAAATTCGAGGAGAATGTGCTCCATTCCATGTTGTTGGTGCATTTATAAACTTATTTCTGAACCCTATTATTATCCATTTCCTTTTAGTTTGTTATGCTTGTATTTACTGTGATGATTTATTGTGCTTATTTATTGTCAGTGATATAATTTGGTTTGCATCTTTTTCTGGTCACATGATTTTTGGTTATTAGAATGACTATCGATGATGGAAACTTAGTTCCTCGTATACGTATCTATTTTGGAATCTCATTCATTCCACCTGAAATGATTCTGCCTGAGGTTTGAAATCTGGTTATCTGTTATATAGATACTAGGCTTGGAGGATCGTATAGCTGAGCTCAAAGTTATCCATGTCTCAGGAACGAAAGGGAAGGTATTGATCATTTTAACTACTTCATTACTTCTTGGATAAGGCAGGGTTTGAGACCTTTATACCCTGCTTGTTTTTACACAAATAAAATTGTACTTTAATATTGGTTGGACCCACAGTATGGTCTATGTTGATATTCTCAATTGATCAACCATAATATTCTGTGAATTAGCCTTTTACTCTGTGCCACATATTAGATGATAAATTTTATAGATTAAGCAAGCACTGATTCAGTTGGGTAGTGACTGGACAATATCATTTCGTTAGAAGTTTTTGGACATTTTCTCTTTATGTAGTTAACCAGTGATACAAAGGTGCCAAGTCCATAAAACTAATGCTTCAAAATCAATTGTTAAATTACAAAATGCATTTCTTTCTTTTTTTTTTTTTTTTGTTAGAGCCTTTGAAAAGGTATTGCTTCTCCAACTCATATACATGTTATTATATGTTTCTGATATCCTCATATTTGATTATTAAAAGGAAAAAGAACAGATACCAATTTAATGATTTTGTCTCTAATTGTATTTTGAGTTTTTAATACTTTAGTAATGAAGACTTCTTTTTTGGATGTATAGATCTCTGCCCTTCTTATATCTGCATCAATCGTCATTATTAAATATAACAAACTTCAGTATCTTTTTTGAAGTGTCAGGCACATGCATAAAAATATTTGAGAATTTGAATCACATAAAACTTATGGACACCCCCCTCCTACCTTTCATCATATTGTTGGTTTTGTTAATGTTGATGAATACATATTTCAGGGCTCAACGTGCACATTCTGCGAGGCTATTTTACGGGAGTGTGGTTTTCGAACTGGACTCTTCACCTCACCCCATCTGATTGATGTGAGAGAACGATTTCGCATTAATGGGTTAGTAATGTTCAAATTTTCTAGCCCTTTATTTTCATTTTGGGTTCTAATTAGGCATCACTCAAGGTTATGAGCGGTTTTACACCCCACCAAAAAAAAAAAAAATGAAAGAGAAGTAGGACAAGACTAGAGACCAGATTTGCATTCCCAATGGATATGTAGCTCAGCAATCATGTCCGTGGATGCATTTCATTGGCTCTTTATTTATCTACTTTTTGATAGGAACCAAAATATTAATCTAATCTCTGGACCAGCAGTCTGCTAAACACATCTCATTGTAAACAAAATTATTAGAATCAATTAAATTAACTACAGCTCCTGTTGTTTTGAATAAAATTGGCATAAAATTAGAAATTAATGTGTGCGCATAATTCTTAGAAACTCAAGAGAAAATCGAAGAATTAAGAAATGTACCCTCTAAAATTCAAAATCTTTTTCACTTTCTTAAAATATCCTTCAAATTTCTTTCCATCCACGTCATTGGGAACACTGCCCTGACAGTGCAATTCCATTATCACTTTACTGTCCTTTCCTCTCCATTGGTATCTGTTATCAATTCACAGGAGATTGGAATCACCCTTGAAATCTCAGCTACCCTGAAACGTTTATACCACAACTCCAAAGCCACTTGCATAATCAATGCTTTCCTCCACCCTCTTCACATAATACACCAGTAAGGAAATGATGATGTAGTAAGTTTTGCTATCTGTGCTACGTTGAAAGTACTTGATTTGCCACGCACAAATCCTGTAAGCTGGTTCAAATGTATAAATTGATGAATCATTAAAGAAAAAGTTGTTAAAATGAAAGTTCCTGGCTTTTTCCATGGAGTAATGCCTCAAGTTATGCAAATTCGGGAATGGTGTGTGAAATTGTAGCAACTGAATTTCTATTTCCCTAAAATTATGCCTCTTATCATTTTTCTTTACTCATTTTTGTGATGATGTCTCAATTTAGAAGGAAAACTTTGTGCCGTCTATATCTTAATAAGATATCATAGAGTCATTTCATTATGGTTCAACATTCACTTATTTATTATTATCAATTTACTTAGGGACATTAAATTTCATTTGTCATCTAATTTAGTTGTGTCTGTGATTTCTATATTCATTTCTTTTAGGTGTCAAATTGATGGTCTATGACACGACTCAAAAGTGTTTGATTTACTCCTAAGTATAAGTGTGTCTAGTTATAATATAATTCGGTGAGTCCGGGGTCGAATTGCAGGGAATTTTAAATTCAGTAGTTTATTATTAAATAAAATTTAATAATAGAAAAATAGATTACTAGTCTAAAAAGTGCTAAGATTACGAGATTCACTCTTAGTATTCAAATTATGTTCATAATATTCTCTCATATTTATATTTTATATTTTATTTACTAGTTAAATATTGTGTCATTTAATTATTAACTAATCAATTTTTATGGATGAATATGAGAATGAAGTACATGATGTGCCACAACTAAATTGGAGTGTCAACATAATGTCAAAATATAATATAAATTCAATGAGATTTTAAGTTTATAAATTAATATGACATAAAAATATCCAGTAAATAAAAATACAAAATGGTATATATATATATATATATATATATTAAATAAAATAAACTTTGAACTCACTTGAGAGAGATATTAATTCTATAATTTAAATTCTTGAATTTCATCCTTCACCCTAACTTAGTAAATTAACCACCCATATTGAAAAGAAAAACACTCATTTTATTTACTGACTTTTGAAATATATTATACAAAAATTTTAAGAACTTGAAATAATAGAAGAAAAAAATTTGATTCTGCAGAGACTCTTCCTCTTTTTCTTTCTCTCTTTCCTCTTTTGCTTTCTTTCTCTCTTTTCTCTTCTCCTTTCTTTCTTCCTTCAATGCTTTCTTCCTTTCCCCCACTTCTCTTTTTATAGTAACATTTGATACGAACTATTAATTATTTTATTATTATTATATTATTCTATTATATATTTATTATATTATAATAAGTAAATTAGCCACTCAATCTCTCTCTTTTTTTAAAAAATTTTTTTAATATAATATATTTTATTTATTTATTATTACAAAGCAACTGTCTTTTTTTAATCTCCTATTTTCAGTTTTGATTTCTCTTCACTCTCAAAATATACCTACAATAACAAAATATAACAATTAAGATAAAAATTAACATAACATAATATAATTTACATAAAATTACATATGGGGAACATTAAGATAAAATATGAGTTATGTACACATTAATTAATATTTTAAGTGAGAAAATAATAATTTAAACCTTCATAAAATATATACTTTCTAGTACTAATCAGTCTACAGAAAATTCAGTTATAACGTAGATGAGACATCAACTTGAGTAACTTTTAACAATTTATTGAGATGGATGATTGAGGCTGCGGGAATGGTTCGTTTGCTGAATATGGTCTGATTGATTTTTTTCAGAAGGGAACTAATACTTTCATGAGAACTGGGGAAATTATTGGAACAATTTCCTTGATGTATATGGAAGTATTACTATAAATATTAAGCAGATTCAAAATCTAACTTCGATCATGTGTGTCTTAACTTCGTGTTTAACTGAAATTCATTTTAATGGTTCGGATGAATGTTTGCTTAACTTGATAGATCCTTAATAATATACTAGCTGGGATCGAATACCTGAAGTATGAATAATTATGAAGCATGTTATCTTATTGTTTGACACCGAAATGCCTTTGTAGGTTGGACATAACTGAAGATAAATTTCTATTTTACTTTTGGGAATGCTGGAGCCTGTTGAGGGTAAGATATATTTCTTCTTTATGGTAACTATAGGTTTTTAGTCTTGATTTCATACATATTTACTCTGGGAATAAGTATTTTTTTTCCCCTAATTTATCTTTTCCGCTGCACTTGTACTTTAGTGGTACCCCTTTTGCTTTTAGTATGTCTCTCTTAATTGAGTAAAATGTGAAATTAATTGTGGCTCTGCCCCTCTTGCTTCTAAGTTTGGCGATTAGCATTCCCATACGCTTCTTCCTTTTTTCATACTTACAGTGAAGGACCATAGGATTCAAATCTCATATCATTTACCTCCCTGAATTTGTTAAAATGTTTTTACTTTCATGTTTATTTTGGGCATGAAAAAAATAGACATGGCACAGACATTTACTTGTTTTAAAAGCCAGGACAGATTATGAGGGGGTATTTTGAACCAAACTTGGAGCTGATTTCCCAGCCTGAATGTTGGAAGCTAAATTTAGGTGATTTGGTATGTGAATGTGTATTGTTGATATTTCTTGATTATGATCACTTGTTAACAATCTGACCTTAAATTAGATGATAATTTGTCTGGTAAATTTCCCTTGGGCTTTTTGGCTAAATATTACTTTTACCACCTTAATCCTGTTTGGGATCACAATATGTGGAAGTTATTTTCTTACACTAGAATATTCAATTTGCAGGAAAATGTTACGGGTGACTTGCCAATGCCTCCACTTTTTCAGTTCCTCACTGTATTGGCATTTAAAATATTTTTACGTGAACAGGTTAGTTGGGAAATATCTAATTTTCATCAATGCTCATCTTTCAACTCTGGCATTGCAGTGGCTATCCGTTTTATTCATGCTGGAAGTAAAAACTGAGCAGTTATTATCAAACCAGATTCTGAATGTATTTTCCTACATTCACAGTATGTTTATTTTCTATTCCACGGGATTCAGCAATTATTGTAAAAACACATTCTAGAATGTTTATTTTCCTTCACCCACAGTATGTTCTATTTTCCATTCATTCAGGGATTGATACCATTCAAGTTCCTGGCTTTCCATAATTTCAAATCTTACTCCTAAAGAATTTCTAGAAGCATATGGAAGATTCTATGAGCACCTTTGTGTTTTCTGGAATGATTTCTGTGTTTCCGCAACCAATAGTGACCCTCAGATCTTCCATAAATATCATTTTAGACACTCAATCATATCATTTGATTTGAAACCAAACCTGAATCACTTTGATAGGACTTAGGGCAAAATTAGGGTTAATCTTTATTGATAGAATTAAAATAAAGAACAATCCTGACCTACAGTTCGAGAGGTAGGTCAATCTCTCCCAAGACTCCTATTACTTCTAATACTTTGATAGAAAACTCCACATAACTCTAAATGACTCCTTAATCTCTTATTTATACTAATAAGTAAATAAGCAAATTTACTAAACTGCCCCTGTCATTAAAAATACTAAATTGCCCCTACCATTTGATACTTATGTCTAACATAAGTTTTCACGGGTCTAACACACTTGTACTGGGCAGAAGGTCCCTGCTGGCCCTAATAGTTTTGTCGTTAAGAATTTCCACTTTAAACTCCATGAAACTTTTGCCACATCACAAAAAAATTCCATGAAATTTGTTGGGCCGGCTTGCAAGTACTAATTAGGTATTCATGATATATTTAAATCCTCATGGCTATTGGTAATGTCATCCATCACCATAAGCTTTCTATCATGTATGACTCCCTTCACCCTCCTAATACTTCACCTATATTTTCTAGTTCTATTAAATTTTTAATGCCTTTAATTGATATCCTTGATGTCTTTTTTGCATATTCCTAATGTGATCTTTGTTCACTGGCAGCAATTTTTTTCATAGAATTTCAGATTCACAGACTAACATATTGGTGCCTTATTTTTTTCCTGTTATTAATCCCTCTCTCTTTCACTGAATCAATTCTTGTTCCCAGGTAGATGTTGCTGTCATTGAAGTTGGTCTTGGCGGAGAAAAGGATTCAACAAATGTGGTAAGGATCTCGTCATAGAGTTGCCTCTCAAGATTGTTGTAGAGTTTACAAAAAGTTTAAGAGTTTATTTTTATGGTTTTACAAGAAAAAAGCAAAAACTTAAAGATGACCTTGTGCATTTTTTTCGCATGTTATTTGATAGGATTGTGAAAATAATTGTAAAGGATAAATTTAATGGTCATGGGATTTGATGATGAAAATTTTCAGATTAAAGAACCTGTTGTATGTGGCATTACTTCTCTCGGCATGGATCATATGGAGGTGTTGGGTGAGTTGTTTTCTGAAATTTTCATTCTATTACTCACAGATAGTTGCAATTTTATTTGTTGCAAATTTTGTGGCAAATTTATTTGTTTTTGCTTCCATGGGAGTGTCATTAGCGGTTTCGGAAACCCCCTTATGGCTCTCACACTTAACTGCTTGTGTGTTCTTCTAAATTTTGCCACTGATTTTTTTTTTTATTGGGTGAAATTTAAACAATGTAAGATGAATAAGTTATTTTCTTATTTATATGAGGGTATTTGGCATACACAGGAAATACCCTCAGTGACATTGCTTTTCATAAAGCCGGAATATTCAAGGTACAAATCTCATATGCTAGCAACTCAACTTGCATGAATATATGGTTTTCTTTAGCATTGATTTATTTTATTATTGCTGTTCCGATTGTTCAAATGAGCAGTTTTCATTTTCAAGTATTTTCTGAGTTGATGTCTTTCCTGCTCCTGAAGCCACAAATTCCCGCATTCACTGTACCCCAGCTCTCTGAAGCAATGAGTGTTCTTCAGGACAGGGCATTTGAATTGACGGTATCATTCTAAACTCCTCTTTCATGTCACATTTATCATAATTCTTAGTTCACATTCTGATATATCTCTAGTTAAAGCCCTTGTCTTTATAAAAGTATTTGGAATATATCTGAATCCTATGTTGTAAAAGAATTCAATCCTCAACGATGGATGGGAAGGGATTAGCATCAGAATGATTTCTTATCATGGTCCATTTTGCATGCCAATTTAATTTGTATGCTTACATGTATGAAATGTTTTTAGTATTATTACGATCTAAGTTTAAAATAACCATTTCCACCAAAGAGGATATATGCATGTCCAACTCAACTCTAATTTTTTATGGACCTTGGTTGTGTAATCGTTTTTTTTACTGTCATCTGATGTGCATCTAGATCAATGTAGATTGCTATTGTTGTTTTATTTTATAATTTCCCAATATCATACATTGTAATCTTCATCTTCAACTATAACTTTTCAACATTATTCATAGTAGGTTGGATGCAGATCACTTACCTCCCTCCACATGAAAACAATAAAAGGAAACCCCACTCTGACCAAATCTCACACACACTCAGAGGGAGAGGAGCAGAAAGACTCTAATTGTTATCAGCATTCCTGAAAGAACATTTTTATCAATTGCAGGTTCCCCTGGAGGTAGCAGCACCTCTTGATATTGAAAAGTTGAAGGGTCTAGAACTTAGCTTGTCTGGTGATCACCAGTTGGTTAATGCTGGTCTTGCCGTCTCCCTCTCTAAATGTTGGCTTCAAAGAACTGGAAACTGGGAGAAAATATCTCACAATGTCAGTTATACCCATTCTTCCTTAATTTATCATTCTTTCTGCTTAACGTGAAGTTACATGATAGACATCAGAGGACATATAAACTTGTAATTTTGTTCTTTCTCATGCAATTCTCTGAAATTACTGGAAATTATAATGGGAGTTTTTATTTTCAAACTGTTCTGAATATGCATGCACCTATAGGGTGGGTGTGGGCAATAGAGACAGAGGGAGAGAGAGAGAGGCATCTTAAGTTTTGTTTAAACCTAAAGTTGTGTGAATTGGGTGATTCATCTTTTGCAATTAAATTCTGTGGACACCAAAAAGGTAATCATCTTTGAAATGGATATTAATGGTCCTCTTCTTCAGTATGCAGTCTATGTTTGAAATTTTGCACTTACCGTGAAAATTGGTGAAATGATAAACAGGATAGCGAGGGAGCAGATTTGCCGGACGCATTTGTTAGAGGTCTTTCAACTGCACGTCTTTCGGGGAGGGCTCAAATTGTTTATGATATTTCTTCATTGTCCAATTCATCAGGGTTATTTGAGAACTCATCTGGAGAGCTGATCTTTTACTTGGATGGAGCTCATAGTGCTGAGAGCATGGAAGCCTGTGCCAAATGGTTTTCTAGTGCCGTGAAAGGAAGCAGAAATTCTTCACTATCATCAATGTGTTCTATAACCAAAATTAACAATATGGAAGAAGTTCAAAGGAATGGTTACATCAGACATAAAATGGAGAAAACTGAGCATCCTAACAAAATATCTAAGCAGGTAAACACCTTGCAAATAGAAAGACTTAATTTCAAGGAATGGATTACATCATGTGATTCTTTGAAAGCTTATGTAAATCCGGTATTACTTTCTGTAAATGTGTATCCCCATAGGCTTATAATGTTTAATATATATCTAGATAGTTCACATCAGTTCCATTTATTGGCACCTGATATGGTGTATATGCCTCATTGTAGATTCTTTTATTCAATTGCATGGAGGTGAGACACCCTCAAGTTCTGCTTCCACGGCTTGTGAGTACATGTGCTTCCTCAGGTATCACTAATTCAGACACAAATGATCAGTTTTATTTTTTTGTCTCTTACACATGTAGACCTTATATTATGGAACACCTCAAGTCTTTTCATCAACATATCACCCTTGTCAACCGTGTGAATTTGCATTATGAGTTTGCTCTATTTTTACTCTATCTTGGTAGGCCATTGGCATCCTTATCTTACACTATGCATGTCTGTCCTGCTCATACTTCCTTGAACTGGATTTCTTTCCACTTTTTTTTCCCTCGCTCCTTTTATTTCTTGGAGAAACACTTCCTAGGAAAAAATCACTTGCAGTGAACTGTACTTGAACACCGAAGTCAAAATGATTTTCCAGAACACAATCTTTTTATTGTACCAGTGAGCTTAATCTGCAGTTTCTGCGATTGGTTATGCAAACACTTTTGTATCATTAGGGTCTCTTCAGAGACATATAGACACAGTATTATCTTCTGTTTTCTTTCAGCAAGGCAATTGCTGTTTTTATGTCATCTTGAGCTCCTATTAATTCATTTCCTATTAATTCGATATGTAATGCAATCTTGCTCAGGCACTCATTTCTCAAAAGCGCTTTTCGTCCCAAGTGTTTCAACATATAACAAGGTTACGTCTGGGTCCTCATTCATTCCTTTAGGTATCTCTGGCAAGGACTTGTCTTGGCAATTTAGCCTCCAGAGACTTTGGGAGAGGATTATTCATGGAGCTGGTAATAACTAATTCTTTTGTTCTTTGTTGCTGAACAGCTGTATTTTCTTCTTGATGTTCTTTGTCAGGTCTTCACCCACTCAGTAATCATTATAATAGATGGGTTTTAATAGATTATGAACTAATGGATAATTGGATATAACTACTTTTCATAAGTTATAATTTTTGTTAATACTTTGAGCTTGAGGTGGTCCTCGAGAAAATATAGTTTGTAATCACTTGCAGAATATATTGTCGACCAGATAGTATTGGCTCTTTAGTTGAAGTAACCATATGATGGGAATATGTGATGAATTCAACTTCAAGCAGCCAAAAGTTATTTTGATTCTAGCGTAGGTGTCTTAAGCTCAGTTAGCTAACCTAGTAGATTAATAATTGCCTTCTTTATCTCAATGACGTAATAATAATAAAAAAAAGAAAGGAAAGAAGGCTTGCGTTTCTCCGTTTAGAAAAAGGAAACTGCAAACTTCTTAGGGTATTAAATAATATAAATATTATTTAATATGATTTATTTTATATTAATCATTATAATCTAAAAGAAAAGAAAAAGGTATAATGTAATATTAAATTATAATTTCATGTTTTATGTTAATTGTTATAATATAACTACAAAAAAAAAAGGGGGTTAATGTGGCAGTTGCTGCATTAAGGGTGTGTTTGATAGACTATATAATATGGGACTATATTGCATTAGTTAATGCAGTCCCTATGTTTGGCAAATTAAGAGACTGCATTATGATGAACCATAATGCAGAAACTGCCGTATTAGACAATCTTGAGGCAGCTTGGGTATGTTTAATGCTACAACTACCTCAGTAGCCTTTTGGCTTTTTTTATTTTATTTTATGCCATAACAATTAATATATAAAAATGAATCTATAATTTGATATTACATTGTATATGAATATTGCATTAATTATATTATTTAATAATATAATATAATAAATAATAATTTATTTTCTTATTTTTATATTGTTACGATGAATATATAAAATAAATTACTTAATAATAAATTTCAATAACTAATTTAATATAACTAATAATAAAATACTAAAATATTAATAAATCAAAATTAGATTTGCTTAATACAAATATTAATATAACATATTATTATACATAATACAGTCCATACCACACGTTTTTACAGTATGCAATGTACTCTAATACACTACAGTGTGTCAGACGCCTCTTAAGCAATCCCAAGGTCTCCCGAGCTTGTTTAAATTTTAATGCGGCAGGTGCTACATTATGGGGTTCATTATAATGCACCATACTGCCATAGCTTAATTTACCAAACATTTGATTACACTAGCTTATGCAATGCAGACCCATGTAATGTAGTGTGCCAAACACATCCTTTAACTTTCAGGTTTTTTAGGCTATCCAATAATTCAGGCACACACTATAAGGATTCAGGGACAAACAAGAAAGGAAAGCTTTCATTTTTTTGCAAATAAATGTCAACACTTTGACTCCAAAATTATACGGTACAGTTGTGGTAGTACCCTTGATGACAGTAATGCGACATACACACCATGAAGATGAGTCATCAGGATTAAAATTTCAAAATTTCCTGTTGTATAGATTCCATTCACATGCATTAACAGATAGTGGAACAAAGATATTTTTGTCTCAAGTGGATTAAAGATATTGACCATTAATTTAATGAGACTCTGGTGTTCATTTGGATTGATGACAGATCCTGTACTTGAGAAGAATTCTTTGGTGGATAGCACTGAGATCTTACCTCCTCGCAAGTTTCTTTATGAGGACGCTCCTCTTTGCAGTCCTGCAGAAGAATGTTTTGCTTGCAGTGCAGTAATTCCTTCATTGCCATTGACAATAAAGTGGTTGAGAGAGAGTGTAAAAGAAAACCCTTCCATAAGACTTCAGGTAAGAATAATCTCTTCAATATCTTTTTGGTTTGACTCAACATGGCTAAATGAGTAGAACATAGAACTAAAATAATTGCAATTTTTGCTTGTCTAGAATTGACAAAGGATGAGTTCCAAGAAACCAAGTTAGTGTTTTACTAATGTTTTTTTCCTTATTCAATCTACAGGAGGCACCCAATGCCATTAAAATGATACTGTAGATACAGGATATTGGGGTTGGGATTCCTGATTACTTGAATGACCACCTATGAATATATGAATATATTGATTCTCACTTTTTAATGGAAAAAGAGCATACTCTTGAAGCATTTTGGGACCTGTCTCAGTGTTTAAGTTGTTTTATAACTCTCTCTCTCGTGTGGGGTGTGCATCAGTATCATTTTTTTTTATTTGTTGTTGATAGTTCACATGACCATTGTATGATAAAACAGATACTTCTGCCATCGGAAGCAATGATTTTTTCTCTTCATTTCTTAAATATCAATAGCATAGATTATTTTTCTGTTAATTTGCTTTGTTTGTTTGTTGTTTTATGTATTTATATGCACAGAAATAGTCACTCTTGTAAATATTCTATATGTTTAACGTGTATTTACAGGTTCTTGTCACTGGATCATTGCATTTGGTTGGAGATGTTTTAAAG
The DNA here is from genome assembly GCA_025617385.1 of Murraya koenigii. Classification (NCBI taxonomy): domain Eukaryota; kingdom Viridiplantae; phylum Streptophyta; class Magnoliopsida; order Sapindales; family Rutaceae; genus Murraya; species Murraya koenigii. Next base: position 18,011,407 of record CM046818.1, read on the forward strand.
CTACTAAAGAGATAGTATAATATTTTAAAAGTGCTGCTTCCCGAAGTCAGGGTACATTTTTCTTTTTGTTTCTTCTGTATCACTCAAATGCCTTCTCTAAACCTTTATCATTAATTGATCCTAAGGTCATCATGGAATGTGATGCATGGCTAAACTAATAATGCTTCTCATTGAGTCAGCATAGCTGCGATTCATTGTTATGCTGTGTAAAATTACATGATGTTTGTGAAATTCAGAAAAGAAACTATTATTCTAAAACTTATTGGTGGAAAGATCCGTACGGCTGTATTTTGCCAAATTTACTGTTATTTTTTCTGCTGATGTCTTCCATATGCGTCTCTATTGTCAATAAAATGTTAAGGAGTTTTGAGTCATCTATTTGAGAAAATTTGTTGCTGCTAATCTCATATATATGTCTTTGTCCTTGTAGATTTTTTTTTTCAATTAATTGTTCTTATTTTTGGCTGAATGTTGGTGGATTGTTTTGTATAGAAATGGTGAGAAAAAGCAAGGAGGAATAGAGTTTTGTTGGTTGTGTACCAACTTTATATGCGTTTATTTATTTATTTTTAAATTTGGCTGTGATGTGCCAACTTTTGTCTACGTTCTTACTTGTGTATGCTTCTTTAATTCTTTTGAGCTCACCTTGTTGTAGATGAATGCAATATTGTGGTCAAATTTTGGCCCCTCTTTCCACATAAATTTGTAGTACAGGGGTGGAAAAATTTTGGGTGCTTCTGGGGTGTATTATCATTCCTCATTCATTGGTTTCTTGTAATGGGCATATTTAACTTTTTACATAATTAATTGAGAGACACAACAAACATGCGAAGTTATATTCAGGTGTTATAAAAATTTATTTTTGAGGCCTATTGTTCTTTTCCATTATCTTAAAGCTTAAGAAAATGGTGGTATTAATTTTAAGGCATAGACATTGATCCTTATATTATGACTGTCATAAACGAGACATGTTAAAATATGTAATTATAGAATTTGGACGTCAAATTATAACACTCAGTTTATGAAATATTAAAAATTATAACAAAAAATTAACATAGAATTTAAAATAACTAAAGTGAAACTTGAAAGCTATTTGTAGTAGATAATTAGCAGTAAGTGCATGTACCACAAAGCACCTACTGCTCTCTCTTTTGATTTCTCTCTCTATTTTCCGTAATAGTTGTTTTTTTTTTTTCAGTAATTGTTTTAGATAACAAGGTGCAATCCACAAATGGTTGAAAAGAATGCTAATTAATCAAGCAACTAAAACATAATGGTAGTGGATGGTTGCATTTAAACTTTTTATCCAGATCAAATAAATAATGGATTGCATAATTAGATAAATCAGAAATGTGGATTCCATGCAATCTGATCCTATAACCATACATTACTCTAATGCTATTGCTCATGCTATCTCTTATTAATGGATATTTCTTTCCATAGTGTTCCACTAACCTATTTGCCACTTACTTTTATAAAACAGGATCACACGGCCGACATCAAGTTATTATTATTATTTTTTTCTATTTTTATATTAAGCTTATCAATTTTTTTTAAAAAATAAATGATCTGCTTCAAAAAGATTTTTTTTAATAAATGTGGCACAATTAATTAACTTTATTTTTTTATAATTTCATATATTTTCCATTTCATTATATTTGCAAGTATTGTAAATTAAAATATTATTGCATCAATTGATAATTAATGTAATTGGTGTATTTAAGAGATACCAAAATAAAACAAGCTAAAAAGACTGACCTTATGAAAGGAGAAGCTTGGGAATAGTGAGGCTAAAGGAGCGAGGAAAAAAAACTTTAAATGATTATATATAAAAAGTAACGATACAATTACAAATAATTTCATAAAAAAAAAAAACTGTGAAATTTATAAATTTGATTATAAAATTACGCTAATCTTTTTATTATTAATTTTTTGCCATAATTTGGTCTCATTGACGACCATGTGAGACGTATAATCTTAATAATTTTGATAAGTGAACTACTAGATTGGATTTTGGATTAAATTTAAAAAGAAAAGATGATAATGGATAAAATTAAGCATTCTTTTAGTCTAATCAACAGCAATTGGATTGTGTCAGGCAATGACACAAGGAAATCAATCCCCAAAAGATAAATAGATATGCATCATCTAAATCTTAAAATTTAAATATCCAACTTTCCTCTTATAGTTAAGGGGCATGTTTTTTTTAGTATAATCTAACTTTTATGTAGAAAATGGAAAATTAGTTGGCCGCTACTAGACTAGACACTATGAAAATTTGATAAGAAGAGGGGAAAAAAAAAGAATAAATTAAAGCAAGTTACAACAATAGGCTGAATTTGCAAATTAAATAATGCATTTATTTTACCAAAAAGAAAAGAAATCTATAAATTGACGAAATATATAGAAGATTATCTCTATCAAAAACTGATAATATGGCATGAAATGTAATAAATTAAAGTTTCAATACAACATAATCAAAGAATTTTTTTCTTGGAAGAGTGTAACTTGTTAATTATTATTATTTTTTAAAATTCAATCATAAAAGTTTTAAATATTTGTACAAGGCGAGATTCCTACCTTTTGGATATTTGCTGTTAAATTCACATACCATATGTGAATAAACAGATAAAATGAATTTGGATAATAATAATGTTTGGTTTCCGAAGCATTTACATATTCTTGAAAAATTTTATAATTTATCTATCTATAACAAATAGGTCCCTAATCTTAAAATGACCAAAGTACTTTGTATTGTATTTTGAGTTGATAGAGCATATTTGTATTGTATTTTGAGTTCATAGAGCATGTAACTTAACACCAAAAATGGCGTGTGGTGAGTTGGTGGAAGGGAAAATAAATAATTCAAATGGATTATAATGCAATATATTGGAGAATATTAAATTTTGTGCTATATTATATTTGGTTTAGCATAAGACAATTTATATTTAGATACTGCATTGTTGAATATGTGATTATGAATATTTTTATTTCATGGTATAATAATTACTAAAAATAAAAATATCAATGACTTCTAACTTTTTGTGCGACCTTTTAACTATTATTGAATTCACATAATCTATGTGATTTCTTATGTTAGAAAATAGTGTTCGATTTTACAACAACCGTGTTATGTCATCGTTAAACAACATCGATCCAAGTTTGAAGAAAACTACTATCCTCTTCAGAATAACCTTTATGCTAAATACCTTAAGGAAGTTACTTGTTACAATTGAAAATCTAGATCCCAAATTAAGAAACAATAATGCTAAGGATTCAAGCATTTGACTTCTAATTAAGTGTAAATTGATGTAGCAGCTTATTTGCATTTGTAAAATCATATTAAACATTAATAATTGATTTAATATTGTTCAAAAACTAATTTTACTTTTCTTTTCACATTAATTGAATTCAAATTAAATATCGTGACTCGTGCAACTTAAGCACATAATTTTTATAAGAGATATTATTATTTTTCTATTAAAACTTTTTGATACATTAAATTAGTACCATGGTTTAATAAAAAATATATTTTACCACAAACGTTTATGTTATTAATACTTTACTACCACTCCGTTAAAAATAAGTTAATATTTAATGGAATATGAGTAAAAAGTCAAATTTGCTCCAAGAGCATAAAAACCATTTCATCATTTGAACATAAAGAAATTATAAAAGAAAAATTTAATATTTGTCTACAAAAAATTTTCTATCATATTGATAAAAATTATATTTTACTATCTAATATTTAAATTATTATTATTTTATCATTAAAATATTAAAAATAACTAAATATTTAACTTGAAGTATAAAAGATGATTTTGTCATTTGAAAGAAAAAGAAATTACAAAAGAAAAATTATCCTAAAAAAGTAACTATTATATTAGAAAAAAAAGATTATTTTTTTATTATATAAATATGATGTTGTGCATTCAAATATCAAATTTCAAGTAATACAAACCAAACACTTTAGTTTTGATAATATTATTCAATATCAGCAACTCTAATATATTTCAAACACTACAATAATAACTAAATACTCTAAATTTAATACTTCATCATTTAATAATTATGTTAAAGTTTTAGTTTCAACGTGAAATTCTTTAAATGTCATTATGATGTCATCAAAGTTTTTATTATATTAATGTTTTGATGATAAAGTAATAACCACTTGAGTAATAGGTGATAAATGTAATTTTTAAAAAATTTAATATTGAATTGATATGTTAAAAACTTTTAACCGAATAAATAATAATATCTATTTTACAATTAAATGATATATTTTAATTTTAATATGAAATTCCTTAAATATCATAATGGCATAAGTAAATTTTTTATTATCTTAACCGAATTGTAGTAAAATTCTAACAACGTAAATATTTGGATAAATAATAATAATCCTTTGTAAAAGCAAAAATTTGATCCCTCAATTAAAAAAGAGAAAAGAAAAAATAAGGGCGTGTAAATGATATTATGCAAAAACAAAAGAAACTGAAGACGACGGCAGTAATGAAACAAAATCAACATCAACGACAAAACGGTTTCCTAGTATCACTCTCCTTACAAGCTTCAGTTCAGTTTCTTTCAATTTGCATTTCATATCATTTATTTTTATGTATACATAAAACAAAAACAAAAACAAAAAGAGAAAAATCACATGCAACACTTTAACTTTCTTAATCTCTTGTTCATTTTTTTAATCCTCAAATGGCGGGTCTCCACAGTTCATCATCATCATCATCAAGGCCCCTTGTTTCCATATCATCATCACACCCACCTCAACAGTTCTTCACTTCGCGTCTCCTCTTTCTCTTAACTCTCTTGCCCTTAACTCTCGCCGCATTCGCCTTTGTTCTCCAATGGCGCGGCGGCGGCGTTGGCGTCGGCGACGGCTTCTTGATTGCCGATCCCGTCGCCCGCTGGTCCCCCGATCACCACCAGTTCCCCGGCATGGACATCGACTCCTCGCTACTCCCTGTCACCACCACCGTCCGTTCCTCCTCCTCCGACGGTTGCACTGATATTCTCGGCCGGAGTAACTCCCCTTCCTTTCATTATTTCAAAGACTGGAAGTTTGATTACGGAGCAGATCTAAAGCCCAAGGTGAGCCATTTTTTTGGTTTTGAAAGATTCAATCTTTGATGGGTTTCTTTTTGTTTTTGTATTTATTTATATAGCAGACACATTATTCTGTTTTTGTTTTGTTTTTTTTTTCCTTTGTCTTTTTGTCTGGTATCAGTTATTTTCCTGAATTTTTGGAGGATTGTAATTGGTGTTGTTTCAGTTTTTGGATCTTGTTTCTTGAATATTCAAAGTGCATTTTTTTTTTTTTTTGTTTTGGTTGGAAAAATTTGATTCTGTTTCACTTTCTGTGAATAAGTTACGTTTCTTTTATTAGCTTTATTTACTCCATAATTTCGTTTTAACTAAGCGTTTGCAAATGAATATTCCATTTTACTTTCACTATTTTATTTTATTTTTGCTCTTTTTAACTTTTAGTCAATTATTCTCATCTGTGGAGTTTTGAAGGTTGGTACGGGCTTAAGCATTAAATGCAGATGTGGTATGGAAGTGTGCTGATGCACAGCGCGTTTTAATCATATTCCTTGTACATGAAACATAATTTTCTGAGAAAATTCTTAAATTTACGTGTAGAATGGGTTGTGATTCATAAATCTGGAGTACGTAATAATTGATGTGCCTGAATGTAATGGAATTCAATAGAAATTGTACTGAAAGCTGAGGATTTTTTAAATCAGGCTGTTATCAATGACATTACTCTGTTTTCTTTCACCACTCACTAATGAAATTTAGAATCTGGTATTTTGGATCATTTTGAATTTGCTATATTTCAGGTATTGGGACTAATTCATGTACTCTCCCTGTTGGTTTGACCTTGTCCAGATATGTATTACGACAAGTACTTCTGCTGGCCTTGAACAGACTATACCTTGGATCTTTTATCACAAGGTTATTGGTGTTTCTAATTTTTTCCTTTTTGTGGAGGGGAAGGCTGCCTCTCCTGCTGTATCCAAAGTTTTTGAGTCAATTCCGGTGAGATCTGCTTCCTCGTTTGCCTGTAATAATTATGATTTTTCGCTGTTTTATTTACCTTTCAAATATCCGTAGCCATGAGCTATAATTTATATGTTTGCAGGGGGTGAAGGTTATATACAGAACAAGAGAACTAGAGGAACAGCAAGCCAAAAGGTCAGTGCTGATATTCCATTTAAATAGTTGATATTGATAGAGATTATTTATTTATTTTTAATTATGCATAGTTTTATCCAGTTTCTAATTGTTTCAACTAAGATGTAACGCACTTTGTTTTGAGTTTCTTTTGTGCATATACAGAGTTTTAAAACTGTAATGTAGCTGTGAAGAGGCATTGGGTTGGAAGGGTGTTAAATTTTGTTGCAAGGCTGGAATCATTATTCAGTTTCTTCTGTTTATGGCCTTATCATACTTTACTGTTTTAAGAAAATCTTGGGAGTAGGCTGACAAAAGAAAAATTTTTGTCTTTGGGAAAAGAAAGAACAAGCAATTAAGTATCCATTATGGTAGAGCACAAGCTTGAAAATAAAACTAGTGGATTGACATCGTGTAACAGGATGTAGACAAACCTTCACTAACCACCATCATTAACATTTAATTGGGATCACAACCCTTTTCTCTTTCCGGTGTTGTATAGCTCTAGTGCCTCTGGTTTCTTCTCATGATGAGTTTGTTATACAAAATTTCCTTTTCAGATTTTATACGCTATGTGTCTGATGAATTATGTTTCTTTTTGTTTTGTTTAAATTATCTGGGGTAGCCGCATCTGGAATGAGACCTGGTTGTCGAACTTCTTCTATAAACCATGCAATCACGAGTTATTTGTGAAGCAATCCCTGAATATGGAAATGGCTATTGTCATGGCAAGGGTATCGATTCTACATTTACATCTGCAGCATGTAACCCTATGCATGTTCTGATGATAACTCTTTCCTCTTGTAAACTTTTAGGATGCAGGCATGGATTGGATTCTTCATCTTGATACGGATGAGCTAATACATCCTGCGGGAGCTCGTGAGTACTCCCTGAGACAGCTGCTGTCTGATGTACCTAGCAATGTTGATATGGTGGTTTTCCCTAACTATGTGAGTAGATCAGTATTTATTACACAGATGAAAAAATCCCATCAGTATGTATTCTGGTGCAGAAAGAATTTGACACTCTTTAGTTTGATGGTCCCTTTGCATTGTCACGTTGACATGAATGATAATGGTGCTATATAATTTGTCTCAGGAGAGTAGTATTGAGCGAGATGATATCAAGGAACCTTTCAGTGAGGTAGGATCTCTCTTTTCATTGCTTCCTATGCTTCTGGCTGGGTCAACTGATAAATCAATGTAATATCAAAGTTAGAGTCATTCTAGGCTCCTTTATTAAAGGCTTCACATGTTTTTTCTAATATGATTATTATCTGCAAGTTTTCTAGACTCTCTTGGATGGTTGCATCTTAACACAAGCACAAAAAATTCCTACTTGGTTGATTTTTCATGCTGTCACAGGTCTCGATGTTTAAGAAGAACTATGACCATCTTCCCAAAGATGTTTACTTTGGAAACTATAGGGAAGCAGCCCGCAATAATCCGAACTACTTTCTGACATATGGAAATGGTAAAGCTGCTGCTCGTGTTCAAGATCATCTTCGTCCTAATGGTGCACATAGATGGCACAATTACATGAAGAACCCAATGTATGGTGATTCTATACTACTCTATTAATGTATTTTATCTCCATCCATCCATCCATCCATGCATGCATGCATGCATGTATGTATGTATGTATTTATGTATGTATGTATGTATGTATGTATGTATGTCTGTATGTATGTACGTTCATTGAGATTTAATACTATATGGATAGATCATGTGAAGTACATTACCATAGAATTTATGTACATATGGACAGTTTGGGCTCATATGTAGTAGCAGCATGTCCTGGTCCCGGTCTTTCATATACTTCATTCCGCCCATCACTCCGGAACCAAATCGGTTGCATTTGGGTTCAAGCCATATTCGGGCTCATAAGTAGCACAAGCAGCACAAACTAATTTGTTTGGGGAGAAATGGGGAAAGGGAAGGAGAGGAAGTGAAACTCTGAATGACCAATTCACCTGAACGAATAAACATTTTATATAAATTATTAAATATTGAGTAGACCTCCTAATTTAAAAAAAAAAAATTGACCACATTTACTTTAATATACTTTGTGCAAAGAAATTGGAAGAGATTCACTAGTTTATACAGGGATGGTGTATATCTGTGTTATTTACTCATTTGTTAAAAGCTTCTGGTGGACTGCTTGTATGGATTACTTTTTACTAATATATTGAAGATAGTACTTTAGATGAAGCTGTAATCAAAATATAGAATTGATTGTGGATCAAATTTCCTGGGGAGAAGAAGAAAGAGATAACAGAGTTGAGAGCAATGGTAACAAATAAGAATACCGATTATCCATCAGGGTAATTTTGGCAATAAAGCCAGGACAGGCTGGCGAGGTGTTGCACCCACAGCCTGACCCTGCCTTATCCCCTATTGGCGTTTTTAGTTGTTATCTTCAAATTTCCTTGATCCCTAAAATTTTATGAAAAGCCTTACCCTGCCATGATGGGTTTATTGCAGTTCCCATGAGAAGTGGGTACGAATACAATTCCCATCCCTTTATGTACTTTGTATGTGTCTTAACACTTTTAGCACATGGTCATTATGATTATCTCTTTATTGAAGTACTGGTTTCTGCAGTAACTATTTTCAATTAGAAGTTATTAATTCTATGGTAAGGATCAGAATACTTCCTTTTTCTCATTTATTGACTCAAGACTTAATATTGCTGTGTAATCTTTGACAGTGAAATCAAATTGGATGATGCTGCTGTCCTGCATTACACATACAGCAAATTTTCTGATCTGACTTCAAGACGTGATCGGTGTGGCTGCAAGCCTACAAAGGAAGATGTTAAAAGATGCTTTATGTTGGAATTTGACCGAGCCGTGAGTTTTTTCCTTCACACTCTCTGGCCTTTACAATGCGGCATCTATGTTCTTCACTCCGATTCAGCATCACTGCTCCTATTATTTTAATTTCTTGTGTCTCTTTTTTAATTTTTTCACCATTAGATGTATATATGTTTTCTACTTTGTTAAATTAGTTTCAAAGTAAAGTTACTGTTGTGTAGAATTTGTTCAAGATAAATGGCAACTACAGACAATTCCTTCTAAGAGCAAACCTGCATACACAAAAATAGGCAAAATAAATTTCTCACAAAATAATCTTTTGACATTTTCAAGGATAATTACTGAGAACTTTTAATTAATATCTGTAACCTTCCCTATGGCACATTTTGCTGCCGGAAGATATTCACAATCATTGACTGTTTAAAAATTATATTTTTTTTAAGGCTAACAGTGAAGCAGTTTTAACAGTGGCTCTTTCTTATTATGTTCTGTGCAGGCATTTATAATTGCCTCAACTGCAAGCGAGGATGAGATGCTGAGCTGGTAAAATAATATTAAACTTATAATATAGTATCCTATTGAGGAATTAATACAATTTTCCATTTTAGAAGTTTCAAAATTTTTGCTTTTGAACGTCTTGAGTGTTTATGAATTTCATAATTTATAAGCTTTTGGATACTCTGAATATAAACCTGCTTTATCATTGTGTTTTCCCCAGAATTTGTTTCTCGTATCATTATACAATTGCTATGAATTTATTACTTTCTCACACGCAAGGCTACTGTTGATACAGGTATCGTGAACATGTTGTGTGGGCTGACAAGACACTGAAAAAGAAACTCATGATGAAGGGCATCTTGACTCGCATTTATGCTCCCATGGTGAGTCCTTTTGAGTTGTGCAGTTGAGGGATTTTGTGTTGCATGTATGCACCTAGTGTCTTAAAACTGTTTGGTATTATTTTCCTTCATAGATCATTACTCAAGGACTACGGGAATCTGGGATTTACACCTCTGCAATAGCATCAGCGAATTCAACACTCTCAAAGGACAAGTTTCTATCATCAGTCCAAAGTAATAACACTACTGGAGAATCTAATTCCAGAGTAATTTCTTCAAGAAAGGTTGGTGATATCAGTCAATCTCAGGTGACTGCAAGGAGGGTCTTGGAATTTATTGGTGATGCAAATTACACCTTAGCAATCCCGCCAGAATCTCCTCCTGGTCCAGATGATCTTCACATTGACACATAATCATATTACATTCGCAGTGGTGATTGTATCCAGCTGCTTCCTTTTTGAACTGGGATCTAAGATTTTGTTACTATGTGAAAGAGAAAACTCAAGGGGCGTGATATATAGGTTTACCTATGGTTACGAGGTATGGAGCTCTTCCCGATCATTACCCAAGCGCTTGTGTACATTTCCAATTTAGATATTAGGTTCTATAGAGTGAGAGATGTAGAGCGGTAATATGATTGCTGGAGCATTTGTTTTTTTATCTTATAGTGTCATATTTTAGAAATGCTTTGGCTTATAACCTGGTTCTGTAATCTGAATCACGGTGATTGCATTTTGTTATACACATTGAAAGGGGCACTACCATATTATTCATCTCTTATTGAAAATAAAAAATGAGAGGTTCGGTATCATTTCCAAGTCCAGTTTCATATTTTTTGAATCCAACAACCATACTTGCACTTGCAATATGGAAGAAAAGATATTATATTTTAACTGCAAATGAAACCAACTGTTTACATAGATCAGTTCCAGATTAATGTACAGAATGTTGTTATCTCATGGTAACTTGGTTCAAGACCATACTTGCACTTGCAATATGGAAGAAAAGATATTATATTTTAACTGCAAATGAAACCAACTGTTTACATAGATCAGTTCCAGATTAATGTACAGAATGTTGTTATCTCATGGTAACTTGTTTTCTTGAACCAAAAGTGCTTGTTCAGCCCTTGAGGTTCATTATCACTGACTTATTTAGCTTCTTATGCTTCTTCCCCCAATTGGCTCTCTCTATAGTGGACTGCCTTATCGGAATAGTCATCTAATATCGATGGATTAACCGTAAATTTGTGCCGTCTTCATGAGGGTTGTTAGAATTTTTATACCGATACCTTTTCTTGAATCCTATTATATGATCATCAGACCTGCTTGCCAAGCCCCCAGCGGCGATCTTTTTGTTCAATCTTGAACCATTACTTGGTGAAAAAAAAATAAATTACCGAGCTTTATCTTCTAGAAAACCATGTTCTTCGAATAGCTCCCAAATTGCCATATTTCTTGTGGCCCATAAAGACCATACTCTCTCACAGGACTATCTCATCAAGAACTGGGTTTTTTGTAATCTTATCGTACAGGAAGTTGCATACCGGTTCTTGTTCTGTTGGACGAAATCTGTAATCAACCTTAGGCATTGCAATGAACTTTTCCCGTTAAGAGAAATGATTGAGGAATCAGAAAACTAGCTTTGTAATGTAAAGGATTAAACAAAGTAAATTTTGGTGAGCAAATAGATTGAAGAATGAAGAACAAGAGAGAGATAAAACGCTGAATTTTGGAATATCAATTACTTGCAAGTCAAGCTAATTTTTGTGTTATTTATAGCTGATGAACAAATTTTTATTTAGGAAGGTGATCTATTTGCTTGCACAGCAAGTTTACAAATGAATTGCCGGGTCTAAAGGTTGGGAGCTAGTTGTTACGGGCCGCTCAACTAGAGCCCAAAAATGCCCAAGCCATGAGTGAAGATGTGCTACCTTAGCCCGATTTCGAAACTTCTACAAAATTTCAGCAACTCTAGCATACTTGTACATACACTATATTTCTCTAGAAATTGGCACCTGTGTAGAAAATTCTCTAGACATAAAATTCTATAGAGCTAGGCAAGCCTCCCTATAAATATTGGTTGTCATTAGGCATTTGAGCATCCAAGCATTAAGCAAGCATCTCAAGCATTCTTATAAGCTCTCTTGTAATCTTTCTCTCAAGCAATATAATTTTCGCATTTGGCTCAATTGCTTTCTAGCTCTCTTCTCTTTAGCATTTTCTGAAAACCTCTTGGCTTAGATATTGAGAAGCTCAAAGGCTTACTTAGGAACTTTCGGCAAGTGTTGTCTAAGTGCCGCACGGGTTTGCTGCGTAAAACACTCATCCCGTGACAAGTGGTATTAGAGCCAGATTTGCATGCACGCAATCTAGTTCATTTCGGAGCGTGGCCAATCTTCCAACTTCAAACACAACACAAGAGGACGCTCTTGATGTGGAGATTTTCCCAAAACTAAGCTGGGGCTGCGATGAAACTCGCAAGTAGGCCAAGACTCGTAGCAAGTCCAAGGTCGCTTCCATCGATGCTTTGGAGCCTCGTATGGCTACGCTCGAAATTTCAATGTCCGCCGCTCAGGACACCTTAGAAAGTTTGGGGAAAGAGTGGACGGTCTCGAGGGTGAATATGCCGACTTCACAGTGGCAACCAAGGCCCTCATCTAAGACCAAGCCGACACCCTTCGAGGGAATTTCGAGCATTCCATTAAGAGTTGTAGAAACTCTGGAGTTTCGAGCAAGATGAACTGCGCGCTTTCTGCGTGGAAGTGGATGAAGTCCGCTCGGATTAGACATGGCACAAGCGCACACTCTTCGCTAGTTCGGCTGCCATAAGCACGAGTGATGCATGATGCATTGATGTACTAAAGCCCGACACCTACGATGGCACACGCAACGCCACTATCGTAGACAGCTTCTATTTGGGCTAAATCAATATTTCGATGCCATGGGCGTACAAGACAAGGCATCGAAGGTCGACACGGCACCCATATATCTCCGAGGCGCTGCACAACTATGGTGGTGTCAGAAGCATGGTGAAATAGGCAAAGGCATTTGCACCATCGACACCTGGGCGGATTTCAAGTAAGAACTCCGAAAGTAATTTGCCCTAAGTAACGTAGAAAAGGAAGTGAGAGCACGCTTACGTCGCCTCAAGCAAACAGGTAGCGTCCACGATTAAATCAACACGTTCACTACCCTCATGCTCGAGATAAGCGACATGTTCGATAAGGACTTACTCTTCTACTTCCAAGATGGCCTCAAGGATTGGGTTGAGACGGAGCTTGATAGGCGAGGCATTCAAACTCTTGATGACACCATTGCCACCGCGGAGTCGCTCAACAAGTACTCCACTCAATCCAAGGATAAAAGGCCCAGCCAAAGCAAAGGTGGGGGAGAGAGTCGCAAGGACAAGGGCAACAATTGTAAGGATTGGGGGCAGAAAAAGCTTCCGAGTGGCAAAAATGAGCAAGGTAAATTGGAAGGAAAAAATGAGCAACTAAAGCCACAAAGCCCATACTTCATATGCGACTGTCCCGAGATAAAGTCGTTCAATGCGCTGGCTACCCAACTCAGGGGCAACTCCACACCAATGCTGGAAGAACCTCGGCATGGGTTCTCTCCAATGATTTGGCGCACTCAATAGCCTACAACCGGCACTCGCCAAGAAAGGGCTCATGTATGTAAGCGTGAAGATAAATGGATACCCTGTTCATGCATTATTGGATACAAGAGCAACGCACAACTTCGTATCCGAGGATGAAGCCAAGCCCCTAAGCCTCAAAATTACTAAGAAAGGAGGCACCATGAAGGCGGTGAATTCACCCGCCAAGCCCATTGCAGGCACGGTATAAGGCGTGCATGTTGCACTTGGCTCCTAGAGCGGGAAGCTCAATTTCTCCATCATGCCCATGGACGAATTCAAGATGGTCCTTGGCATGGAATTCTTCAACCAAGTCCATGCCTTCCCACTTCCAGGCATGAACTCCCTAAGCATTCTTGACCGGAGTAAGGCATGTATGGTTCTTACGGAGCGTGGCAAGCTCGAGGACAAGACTCTTTCGGCCATGCAATTCAAAAAGGCTTTCAAGAAGGACCCAAGTTTCTTAGTATCCATCAAGGAGCTCAATGAGGGAGAAAATTTCGCAAATGTTTCAAGCCAAGTCCCTCCAACGATACAATCCGTACTTGGAGAATTCAAGGACGTGATGCCTCCGAAGCTTCCAAAGAAGCTTCCACTTAGACTAGAGGTGCATTATGAAATTGAGTTGGAGCAAGGTTCGAAACCTCCAGTCTTGGCACCCTACCGCATGGCGCCACTTAAACTCGAGGAGCTACGAAGACAGCTCGCTGACTTACTAGACACAGGGTATGTTAGCCCGTCTAAAGCCCCATTCAGTGCACCGGTCATCTTTTAAAAGAAAAAGAATGGATCGCTATGGATGTTCATTGACTGTAGAGCGCTCAACAAGATCACTATCAAGAACAAATATCCAATTCCCTTGATAGTGGATCTCTTTGACCAGCTTGGCAAGTCGTGATACTTCACCAAACTCGATTTGTGCTCCGGGCACTACTAAGTTTGTATTGTTGAGGGAGACGAACCGAAGACAGCATGCGTAACAAGGTACGGATCTTTTGAGTTGTTTGTAATGCCTTTTGGCCTCACAAATGCACCAGCCACATTTTACACACTCATGAATAAAGTATTGCAACCATTCCTCGACCATTTCGTGTTCGTGTACTTGAATGACATAGTGGTGTATAGCACTACGCTCGAGAACTTACTGAACATTTACGATAAGTCTTCCAAGTACTTTAAGAAAATGAGCTTTACCTTAAGATGAAGAAGTGCTCATTTGCTCAAGAAGAGGTAAAGTTCCTTGGGCATAAAATAGCGGCCAGGAAGTTAATGATGAAGAACTTAAAAGTGAAGGCCATCATTGATTGGGAGCCTCCTACGAAAGTGCTCGAGCTTCGCTCATTTTTAGGATTGGTGAATTACTATCGTGATTCATAAAAGGTTACTCAGCCAAGGTGGCACCCTTGACCGATCTTCTCAAGAAGAATCGGACATGGTATTGGTCTGAAAAATACCAACACTCATTCGAAGGCTTGAAGAAAGCAATCTCGGAGGAGCTCGTACTAGCTCTTTTGGATCACAAGAAGCCCTTCAAAGTACAAACGGATGCCTCCGACTTCACCATTGGTGGAGTTCTCATGCAAGAAGCCCAACCTATAGCTTTCAAAAGTCAGAAACTAAATGATACGGAGAAGCATTACACAATACAAGAGAAAGAAATGACCGCAATCATCTATTGTTTACGAGTGTAGCGACATTACTTACTCAGGTCAGACTACACAATCATGACGGATAATGTGGTGACAAGTTACTTCCAAAACTAAAAGAAGTTGAGTCCGAGGCAAGCAAGGTGGCAAGATTTTCTTGTAGAATTCGACTATCGGCTCGAATACAAACCAGACAAAGCCAATGTCGTTGCAGATGCCCTAAGTTGCAAGGCGGAATTGGCTACACTTAGCACGAGCCAATCGAAGTCCGACCTTGTCTCACGCATCAAAGAAGGCCTCCAACATGATCCATTGGATAAAGACTTACTAGAGAAAGTTCTCGAAGGAAAGACAAGGCAATTTTAGCAAGAAGAAGGCATCCTCCTCACCAAAGGAGACCGGCTGTTCATTCCAAGATGGGGAAACTTACGCAAGGAAGTAATCAAAGAGTGCCACGACTCCAAGTGTGTTGTTCACCCAGGGATTTAGCGCACTACCGCACTAGTCTAAGCCTCGTACTTTTGGCCAAATATGTGGGATGACATCGAGGCCTATGTAGGAACTTGTCTTGTGTGCCAATAAGACAAAATAGATCACCAATTACCAGCAGAATCGTTGGAACCCTTGCCCCTAGCATCAAGCTGTGGGAAAGTGTTTCGATAGACTTCATTACAGCCTTGCCTATGTCCGAAAGATGCGGCAACATTATGGTTGTGGTCGATCGATACAGTAAGTACGCAACTTTTATTACCACACCCGTAGATTGTAAAGGCGATGAAGTAGCCCGCTCTTCATCAAGCATATAGTAAAGTTTTGGGAGTTCCAAAGAGAATTGGGAGTGACCGAGACCCACGCTTTATTGGACGATTTTAGGCGAGCTCTTCAAGATGTTGGAGACGGATCTCAAGTTCTCAATAAGCTTCCATTCGTAAATGGATGGCCAGAACGAGCACATCAATGGCCTCCTCGAGATGTACTTGAGACACTGGGTGAGCGCTCATCAGCGAGATTGGGCGAAGTTGCTTGATGTCACCCAATTTTCTTACAATCTCTAACGGAGCAAGGCTACCGACAAGAGCCCATTTGAAATCATCCTAGATTCCATCTCATGAATCCCAACGCTATAGCCTCAACCTACAGAGAAAAAAGCCCCACGACTCATAAGCTCGCTCGCGAATGACATGAAGAGGCAGACATCACGCGAGCTTAACTCGATAAAGTTGCAAGAAAAATGAAAAAAGTGAGCAAATACAAGGAGACGGCACGTTGAGTACAAGGAAGGTGATCAAGTCATGATCAAGCTCCTGCCCCAACAATTCAAGACACTACGAAAAGTCCACAAATGGTTAGTGAGGCGATACAGAGGGACCCTTCCAAATTGGCTGACGTGTGGGCAATGTCTCGTATCTACTAGGACGTTCGCCAAGACTTAAGATCCATCTGGTTTTCCACGTCGAGTCTTCTCAAGTCCTATTATAAAGATGTGGCAGGCCCAAG
Source organism: Murraya koenigii (assembly GCA_025617385.1). Lineage (NCBI taxonomy): Eukaryota > Viridiplantae > Streptophyta > Magnoliopsida > Sapindales > Rutaceae > Murraya > Murraya koenigii. The sequence goes on from CM046818.1 coordinate 18,028,032, forward strand.
TCGTGGAGAATCAAGGAGTGCTCCAACAGCCGTTGTCATCGCGTTCGACAAAGATGTAGAGTACACCCTTGCCGACCGAGTAATTCGAAGGAGGGGCGTGAGCCGCATGCCAGCATACCATGAGTACTTGGTGAAGTGGAAAAACTTCCTCGAAAGCGAAGCCAATTGGGAACGTGAAGAAGATTTGTGGCAATTCGTGGAGCATATTCAAAAGTTCAAGTATGAGAACGCAACGACGACGCCGCGAGCTTAGGTGGGGGAGGATGTTACGGGCCGCCCAACTAGAGTCCAAAAATGTCCAAAGCCATGAGCCAAGATGTTCTAGCTTGGCCTGATTTCGGAAACTTCTACAAAATTCCAGTAACTCTAGCACACTTGTACATACACTAGATTTCTCTAGAAATTGGCACATGTATATAGAATTCTCTAGGCATAGAATTCTCTAGAGCTAGGCAAGCCTCCCTATAAATATGGGTTGGTATTAGGCATTTGAGCATCCAAGCATTGAGCAAGCATCTCAAGCATTCTTGTAAGCTCTCTTGTAATCTTTCTCTCAAGCAATATAATTTTCGCATTTGGCTCAATTGCTTTCTAGCTCTCTTCTCTTTAGTATTTTCGGAAAACCTCTTGGCTTAGCTATTGAGAAGCTCAAATGCTTACTTAGCAACTTTCAGCAAGTGTTGTCTGAGTACCACACGGGTTTGCTGCGCAAAACACTCATCCCGTGACATAGTGCTAGCTGTTAAATTTCGGTTATATTTGGGCATCAATGTATGGATTTATAGTGGTTGCTATTGAAACAAATTTTGAAGTTCTAATTTCGCGGCCATGTGAGTTTACCAAGTTCTAATTTTGCAATGCCCAAAATTTGTGCAAACGTTCACGTCAGAACATGATTTGGTATTTCTATATGATTGTTTGTATGAACTTAGAATTTTTTCTATGCCTCTTTATCTTTATTTGAAGCAATGTTTGAAGTTAGCTTCAAATTCTTTATATCAAAATAGATCTTGGTAAACTTGTAATTATAATATCAGTAAATTGTATTTAATATTAAAAAATAATAAAAAGGGGAGTATTAATGCATTCACATTAAATTCATGTATACAATGTTTTCCAATTGATTTTTTTTAAATATATAGTTTTGTAAATTTAATTATTCAATAATAAATGTCAATTCAATATTTAGGATAAAAAATAATGGGAATACGACTTCGAAATTATACTAGTATTACACTTTTATTTATTCGGAGACATAAAAATGTCATTGCAATCATACTGAACTTAATTGTAGAGGATAAAACAAGTCTTTTAGCTATGAGATATTCTGTTGGTGAACGAAGAAATTAAGCAAAACTTGGAAAGTTGCATTGCATGGCCCCAAACAAATATAGCAGAAACAGACCTGTCAAAAACTAGTTTCACCAAGGGTATCTCTAGTGCAGTGGATTTCAAGAATATTTCAGTCTTTTGGGCTGTAGACCTGATCATCTTCCTCCTCAAAGCTCAAACTTCCAATGGGATCTTCCATGGAGTCCCCAAAATCCTGGGTGTATATTAAATGGGTTTCACATTTTTTCACCTAAAAATCCTCTATGCAATTGCCAGTCGAATCCTGAAAATGGAATTGGACAAGGGCCTCATTATTGTAATCCCAGGAAACCATCTGAAAACATAGAGAAATCGTACCCCAAGAGTATGTGATCCGACTCAAGAACAGAATTTGTTCCGAAATCTTGGTGCCATACAGAAAGGATGCCGATAGCAATATGCCAGTCTCTGTCTTTGGTTTTGAGTTTGCATTCACAGACAGCACGTTAACCCCATGTATTGCCATGATACTCTGGAACAATAGCGCACAGAGCAAAGCCAACAAAGTTATTGTTGAACCAACCTGGCGGCAGCTCAAGTGTTACGGAAGATCCCATACTTTGAAAGCTAAAACCCTCATGAATTTCACTTCCAGGATAACAGATAAAACCCCAAGCAACTCGATCATCTTACTGCACCACAAATACCATCAATTGGATTATTAAATTTGTCTTAGGTGAAATCCTTATAAATATTTGCACTTAAGAGTCACCAGGTCTTGTTCTATCCAGCATGCTGCCATAACCTGAATTTTCTTGAGAGCTTCTTCAACAATTTCTCTGACCTAATTCCGGTCCAATTTATAAAAATTGCAAAAATCGAATACCTGGTAATTCTCTGAAGTGAATTTGAACAGTGACGTTAACTTGGATAATGTTTCCAGTGATGTGTAATGATGGGCAAATACGAGGCTATTGCATGGAAGTTCTGATAAGGACTGAAGCCTCTCAGAATGGTTTAGGCTGAGGACCAACAACTTGGACAGCTGTTTCTTGCTTGTAGGTATTCTCTCAAAATTGTTTTCATCTAGATACAGATAGATTAAAGAGGATGACTGGCCAAGACTTTCAGGTATTTCTGTGATGCCGCAATCAACTAGAATCAGCTCTCGGATAATCTGTAAGTGCAAGAAAAATATGCAATTTCAAACCCATTAGCAACTTTCAAAACATAAATAATAAAAGCCTGTTCATACATGCAATGGACGATGGTAATTGTCTAATAGCAGTTTCCATGGCCGTCAAACCTGTCAGAGATTCTAAATTTCCAATTTCCTCAGGCAGTTTCTCAAGTTTTAAGCAACCAGAGAGATAAAGGCTCTCAAGTGATTTCAAATTACAGGGGCTGCTCGAGACACTCTTAAGCCATGAGCAATTTGTAAGATTCAATGTGACAAGTCTAGATTGATTCCCTATCGATGAAGGCAGTTCTTCACTCGCAGTTCCCCGTAAATATAATTTTTCTATATTACAAGAGATCTCAGGAAAACTCTTGAAATTTGAGCAGGATGTAAGGAAAAAAGCTTTTTAAGTGAATCCAAATTGATTTCGGTTAGAAGACTCTTCAGACTATAGCAATGGCTTAAATCAAGGGTAACAAGCTTGTTGAGATTTTGAATAGATGAATTAATCTCAATCAAACTTATGCAGCCTACTAAAATCAAACTCTCAAGATTTAAGGCCAGTGAGAGGTCTGGGATTCTGGTTAGCTGCTTGCAATGTCTGAGATTTAGATGCTTTAACTCAGCAAGATTCTAAAAAAAAAAAAAAAAAAAAAATTCAACCCTATTAATTATCATCCATCACATTTAAAATTTGATGTTGAAAGATTTTCATAAAAATATTTAAGATATACCTGGATTTTAAGTGACACAATGTGCTCTGGAAAAAATTTTGAAGGCAATGATTTCAAAGGGTATGGATGCCAATGAAAATACCTTAGTTCATTGAAAAGAGATTCCAGGCATCTTAAATGATGCACCTTACATCTGTTCTCTCTAGAGATTGAGTTATAGAATTTGAAGAATCTCAATCTATGCATCTTTGTAAAAGTATTAGGATTCAAGCATATCTCTTTGATTTTAGAAATATCCAAGGAAATGCCCTCAATTGCTTCACCCCCTAAAAGTCAATGAAAGATCACAAGTTTCAACAAGTGTAATTCTGGCTGTAACTACTGTTTAGTGGGGATCAAACTCTAAATTGGTAGTGGATAAAGAGAAAATAATAAATGTTCAGAGAAATGCTAGAATACAGGCGTTGTATCTATACAGTTCATTAAGTTTTTTGTTTCATTTCCACACATCCTTTGTTAAGTTTAATTTTCAAGTTACAATTCCCAAATTTCTTCAACACTTGAAATATGATGCATAAGTTGTGACATTTAATGAAAAACTTAGGAGTTAGGACATAGGACATTCAATGAAAACTTGGGAAACGAAAGCAAAAAATTTTGTTGCTTTGTTATAACACAACGGCTTTACTCTAGAAAAAAATGTATTATACCAAAACTCTTAGAAACTATATTATGGCCCAAAATATTTTACATAATTTCAAATAAGCCCATTATAGAATTTTAAACAATACTTGGTGATTTTAAAGTTTTCAAATACTGTTTCAATTTAATCCAAAAACTTGAAAATCAACCAATTTAAAACTTCTTCAAATTTAATCAATTGAAAACATATTTATTGTCATCAAAATCATAATTATGAAAATATATATGCTAACAATCTCTCATTTTTTGGTGATGACAAATCCTTACAAATCCTTAAGAAATGTTTGAAGGATTTGGAAAATTTTATACTCCCCCAATGTATGTGCTTCCTGTTCCCTACTATTAGAAAAATGGTTATTACTGACACTTAGTTTACTGATACTTTATAAAAAGTGTCAGTAATTATATACATATGTATTATTTTCTGCTTTTAACAAATAAGTGTTCAATAAATTAAACATTAGAAATTTGTGACACTATGGTATTAGTAGTTAAAAAATAAAATTTTAATTTTGTACCTACACGAATCGAACCCAAGAACTCTAAAATATAAATTATTTAATTTTAAATATTAAACCACTGAGTTAAGAGTTTCATTTTAATTTTTTAAATTACATTAAATAGTATATAATAATTAAAAATTAAAGTAAGTTAAGTATACGATACTTATAATAGAAAATTTTATCTTATTTAAAACCTATCCCACGACTGCATGCCAAGCTCTCTCGCTCATTTCTTCTTTTCCTCCCTCGATCTCTCTCTAACTCCCTCCCTCTCCTCTCTCTTCTCTACCTTGAAAGCTATCTCCAAATTTAGCCCTAATAACCGTCCGATATTACACATACGAAAATTGATTTTTCTTTTTGGGGGAATTCGATTCAATTCCTTGAATCGCGAGTTTCCCCATCTCCGTAATCAAAGAATTAGGGCACAGATTTGTAAAACCCCGAATCTGTCGTTTTGAAATTCAATATGCGACACCCTCTTCGGCCGCATCTCCGCCTCGCCTCTTTCCTCCGCCTTACCCTCGCTTGCAACTCTAGGCTCTTCGTCGCCGACGTCGCCTCGCGTGAGTCCTCTCGCCTCCGTGGCCTCCGGGAGCTCCAGATTGGTCTCTCCCTTTACGTCGAGGCGTTCATCCCCAGGGGTGTCATAAACCGCTTGATGTGGTCAAGGGCGTCGAGGGGTCCACCAAGTGTGATTTGGAAGAGTCTAAGTCGAGGGCCATGGCGATTTTGGATCTCTTATTTTTGGTTCATGTTTTCTTTGTTTTTGTTATTGTTATGGTTACTTATGCTCGCTATTTCTAAGACTATTGCTATCGGGAGATTGGGCTCTTATGAGGCCTTGCCTATCGCTGCTACTTCGATGCTAACAATCACATTCGGATGAAGGCTTTGGCTGGTACTCGAGACTCGATACTCTCAATTTTATCAACTTAATTTATTCAAACCAGAAAAAAAAATTGTGAGATTTTCATTTTGTATACTCGAGTAATGTACTTTTATTTCATTGTTTTGAGGAATCATTTGCCTTTCTCGTGGTTGGGTTATCTCGTGTTAACCTCGCTTCTGCTGCAATGTTTGTAGTTCTACGTGTTAAATATTAGCAACAGCCAGAGGAAAACAATGGAACGGTTGATAAAGGTACATTTTACCGTTGATTAGAGCATCCATCAAGTGATAATGAGAGTCAGACATACAATGCACAACTTTTTAAAATTGTCAAAATGGATGAAATTTTCTAGAACTCCGTTTCATGATATTTTTTCTGTTTATCTTCTTTCATTTATTTTGTGATTAATGGGGAATATGATTCTCTTATGGGTTAGTCTAGTTTAGAGTATTGATTTTTAATATGTTGTGCGGATAATACTCGGGATCCGGAGGAAGATGAACAACAATTGGTCGAGTAAAGGACTGGATCAACGACCAACAATTGACTTGTAATATTATTGGCGTCAACCTTAATGTCAGATGGTGCATTGATGAAGTTGCATTTTGTTTTTCTCTTATGTCAATATGTAGGCTGTTACCATTTGAAAATAGAAAAGTATGGCCAACGATCTTAATGCTGAATTATCCAAGAAAGCTATTTTTGGAATTAAGGTTTGGGAAGTAATTGGAATTTCGTTGCATTATTCATCATTATTATTCTCTCTATATTATCATTTTGTTTAACGTCGAGGAAAAATCAAGAAGGGCCGAAACAACTTGCCCTTCGATCGAAATCCCAACTGTTTCTAAGGAAATTAAGGAAGTTAGGGTGGAGCAAGTATCAACGAATGAGTTTGTTCCACGTGATGGTATTCTTCTTACTATTAATGACAAATCCAGGTGACAAAGAGTCAGATAAGGTTATGGATATCTTACTTGGGAGGCCCGTATGAAGGTTCTTCTTGGCACGACTAAGGCGTAAGTCAATTAGTTTACAACCTTTTCGGTTCCCTAGTTCTAAGTTTGACTTGCTTGTACTTGATGCGGTCTTGCCTTTCCGCATGAGGCTATTGAGCCTAAAGTGGTTCAACGGACATTAAATCGAGCAATATATTGATTGACGATGAATTCAATGCAAAAGTGTCTGATTTTGGCTTGGCTAAGTTGTTGGGTGCTGGGAAAAGTCATGTCACAACTTGAGTTATGGGGACATTTGGGTAAGTATGTTTTTGAATTTAGGACACAACTTGCATTGGTATTGTTTGGCTTATCTCACCTCTCGCCTTTATGTTTCTTATTATATGTTCATATAGGAGTAATCATCTCATAACTTTATTTTTCTTCTCAAACTTTGACGGATATGTGGCTCCGGAGTATGCAAATCCTGGTCTATTGAATGAGAAAAGTGATGTTTATAGCTTCGTAGTTACGCTTTTGGAAGCAATAAGCTGGTAGAGATCCCATGGACCATGGTCGATCCCGCTCATGAGGTATGCATTAATTATTCTGAAAATCTGGTATAAAAATATAGTTATTCAACTATAATCAATAAATTAATGCAACTTAAGTTGACCGTGTTAATTACCCTTTCTCGCTTAATTGTTGGTTGATATCTTGTGATTTGGGTAGCATCTATTATGGCCATAACTTGCTTTTACAATGTAGATTAACTTGACACTTAGAGATTGCTTTGGCTTTCTTCGGTATACTTGGTTTCTAGTTTTTAGATCGGTAATTCTATATGATCCGATCTACACGCTAACCTGTTTTCAATTTAATCTTCTCTAATACCGAAAGAGTTTGAAAATTTAATCCTTAATATGATCAAACAAATAATTAATTAAACCAAATAAATTTCTAACTAACAAGAAAGACTGGTATTTGTGTTATGCATGAAATTTAATGATAATCTAGACCTCGATAGTTTTTAAGATACTTGTAGTGTTGTACATTATCCCAAATCATATTCCCTTCACGGATTCTTGCTTCCCTATTGCCCCTACCTAAGGCCTGCCCCTTCCGGATGTGTTGTGTATTTGTGTAGTTCGTAGCTGGTTTTATGTTGCAATTGTGTCTCTCATCTCCCCGTGTGTGTGCTCCTAATTGTTGAAACCCCGACAAAAATAGAACTATTTTTTTTAAATGTCGATCAATCATTTCTCTGTAGCAATTTTTCCGGTTTGATACCGACTTCAAGTTGCCTTCATTATCGAGGGAAGATCTGTTCAATAGATTGACCATGCATTTTCTGCTCCGTTATGTTAGGTAGCAAACCGATATTCAACTTTTGGTTAAAGTTGCTAATTTTATGCCTAGCAGTAATGGAGGTACTTGGAGAACTGTTCAATCTGTATTAGTGATGCAATTTGCTACTTTTTATCACTCGTCTTTATCAAGGAATGTGAACTGCAGGTTGTCTTGAATATGTATTTACTTAACTTTCAGTCATATAGAGATATTAGTTCGGTGATTGCCTTGGGCTATTTTTTAAATCAAAGAGACAAAGACCGCTTGCTTACATGGACAAATGAAAATTTAATGCCTATCTCTGTTTGGTGGTGGTGGTGGACCAGAAATTGCAGCAATCGTAGGAATTGTAGTCGCAACCACTGCAGACATCACAAGGGTATGTTCTTGATAAGAGAAAATGAGTCCCAATTTGCACTGAGCGATGAAGCTGCGAGTTGCTTCTGTCGCTGCAGACAAGCGATAGACTGCATTTTTGCTTCGCTGCAGCTAGAACTCGCAACACAAGCGACTACAGCATTGTTGCTACTACACCACAAGCGATGAGCTGCATTTCATCGCAGATGAGGAATCTGCAGCAGGCTGCACTGACCAGTAGAGTGCTATAGTCGCTATGTCTGCAGCTTCTGCTGCCGCAATCGTGATCCGCTTCTTGTTCTACTGACAGCAGCAATTGCAGTACTGCTGTCACTGCAGACTAGCAACTGCAGATTGTTCGTCTTACACCACAAGCGATAGCTGCATTTACAGCATTGCAGTTGTTCGCTTCTTGCTTTCACTGTGCTTTCCTTGTCAATATTCTGAGGTAGTGCTACTCGTAAAATTTTCTTTACTCTCAATCCTCGATGCTAATGTTTTGTGGTAAAATACTTAATTTTTTTTCCTGTTTTCTTAATTATTTTGGTCTTCTTTTGCGGAACAATGACGGTTCACAAAAGATCTCGGAAGATGCATTCAAAGATCTCTACAAGTCTTTCATCTCTAATTATCCTATTGTATCAATTGAAGATCCATTTGACCAAGACGACTGGGAGCACTATGCCAAGCTAACAGGCGAGGTTGGAGAAAAAGTACAAATTGTTGGAGATGATCTTTTGGTCACCAATCCCAAGGTAAATATGGACATTTATTAGGTTTTTTAGGAGAAAATATTTGTGTACATCAGGAATAAAAGTCTTTTTCCTAGTTCCTATTATTTTTCCTCCGGTTCAAATGATTTTGATTGCTGGGCATCATTTATTTCAACTTGTCCATTTTCCAAGTTAATGCAATTAATTATTAAACAGCCGTTAGAGGGTAAGGAAAATATTGATTTTCATTCTTATATCTTCCCTATTGGGTTTCATACTGTGTTAATGATTTGTACATATGCTTTTTATTGTTGCTTCCATCAGTGAATAGACTTATTTGATTTCATGTCGTGAATAAGAAAATGAGTCAAGTTGTGCGCATGCTTGAGTCCGAGGAGTATCCAATAGTCCCAGGGAGGCACCAGTATGGAGATTGAATCCCAGAAAGAGAATTTTGACATAGATCGGAGTGATTATTCGAGTTCAAGGTCAGAAAGCAAGCGAACATAATCGGAATAAACAATTCATTTTTCAAAACTGGAGGGATTTATAATCCGATGAGGAGGATGGAGGGATTATTTCTTACAAAATTTTTTTACTCTTATTACTTCTTGAGTTTGCTTTTCATATCAGTTGTCAATATCTAGGGAATGGGGGCCTAGGAGAGATATGATCTTTATTTTTTTTTTAATATTTTAATCTTCCTTAAATTTGTAGATGGAGAGCCTGATTTGTTTGTGTATAAAAGTAACAGTGTTTTGCCAAAGAACCCATATGATTTAGGGTGTGTACAGAATTAAGTAGCAAACTCTTTTAAGATTATTTGGTGAAGAAAGCCAAACAAAAGAGCCATAATATTTTGTTAGAAATTTTATATATAATTGTTCATTTTAGCAGTTTACTAATATTCTTTTTTAAATAATATCATTAGATTGACAAAACTTAAAATGACAATAATAACTAATAAAAGTCATTGATACTAAAAATGTATCATAAAGTATCAGTTTCATTGGAGTGATTGTTTTACTGATATTACTAACTCGTGATACTATAGTAATAGTAATTATTGATACTATAGTGTCATAAAATCTGTAATACTATAATAATAGTAATCCCTGACACCACATTCAAGTGTCAGTATTTTTCTGACTCACAGATCACTAACACTATTAATAAGTGTCACTAAAGTAATTAGTGACATTATTTTAGTATCACTAAAGGCTATTTTTTAGTAGTGCCCCTAAATAAATCATAAGTTTAAAAAAATTGTTTCAAAGCCATATGTTATTAAAAAATTTGAAAACTTAAGTGCAAATATATTTTCTTACATATTTGTCCCTCTTTATGATTAGAAAGAATAAAAATTGGAAAATTGAAGGCGCAGAAAATTTTTAGGGAATTTCCACATAGCTTCTCCAGAAAATTAAGTAAACCAAAATTTTAAAAACCTGAAAAGAACACTCCCAAGAGATTTTAAAAGATTCTTAACTCCAATTCACAATCAAACTAGCATTTAAAATCTCATTAAATCAACTCATCCATCTATAATGAAACTATCATTCGAAGATTATGATTAAAGGAAATATAAGCCATGACATTCATGGATAAGAATATAAACTAAAATAAAAGCAAATAATAACAACTATAATCTGCCAGCAAATATCATCCAAAAGATAAGTAGACAACATGAATGTATGAAACAATTTACAATAATGTATGTGCAAAATATAGAAATAAATAAGAAGACTAAAGAAGTAGCTGTAAGGATGACTCGGATGGAGTAACTCTAAGAGTCGAAAGGACGCGTCGCTAAAACTCATATTGTTGAATCTAGAATGTCTCGAACTGAGACTGAAGCTACTGTTGCTAAGCTATAAACTACTACTGCTACTCGGAAAGAATGTCAACACGACCCATAAGCTGCTACAGCAAGTTGTTTGAAGCCGGAGGCTACTTGTCATCATGTCCCTCATGCTTAGGCTCTTCCTATTCCTCCTCTCGACCTCGTTGTACTCCAACTAATTGAAGGGCAAGAAGGCGAGCTCATAAGCGAAATCTAGAAGTTGATCAATATGATATATGTCATTGAGGAATCCTCCATTTTTAGGTAGCAATACGAGTGTCCTCATTCTCAGAGGAGGAGATCATTACCCATCTATCGCCCCGCCTTTAAAAAACTAATAGTAAAGATGATCTCCCATCCTAGTCTCTCGATCTCAATATAGATAGGCTCTATGAGAGGAACGGGAAAGTGATAAAGAATTCAAGTAATGATGCTCCCATAAGGAAGAGACCAGTTACTAACACCTGATGAGTGATGGTGTAGCCAAGGTTAACGCCCCTAACACAGATAAGAGAATCCAACAAGCCTACATCAAGATGGGTTACCTCATCACTATGTCCCTCCCTTAAGGTGACCATGTGCTATAGAATACTATGGAGAATATTAACTTAGAAGGATAGGAGCTGGGACCTAAAGGATATGGTGTAAATATCGTTTGAAAAATCACGACGTCTATAAATATTCTTAACTGTACTAATATAACAAAAATCATCAAACTCTAACTCTTTCCTAGCAGTGTATCAGTAGAAATCACACAAGTCAGCATCAGTAAATACAATACGCACCCTAACAACCTGAGTGACCACTTGACTAGATCGATTATCATTGATATTTATGTTAGAGTAAAATATCGTAACAATTTTCTCATATACATGCTCATCTATACTTAAAGCTAACTCCTATTATTTTAACAAGTTCATAACACTACTTCCAAAAATAATAATATCATGGAAATCATCAATATCAACAAAGAAGGAGGGACTAACTGATTTACCCATAAATGAACTCTCAAATTGTTGGGCTAAGTGAGCAGGAGGGAAATGAAGTTGAGTGAAGTCCACAAGAGTAGACCCTGGGCCTATTATAGTAGAGTGCTTGGCCTTTTTGCTCTTCTGTGATGAAGAACTACTTGTCATAGAGGGTAAAAATTGAGATTTTGGAATGTGTGTAACATATGAACTTGTTATATTTATTTATGTAAATAATGAATTTAATAGGGGGTTTATGTGATAAATTGAAAGGGGGTTTATGTGATAAATTGAGAGGGGGTATATGTGATATATCATGAGGGGGTCTATTTGATATTTTGCGGATGCTTATAAAAGAGTGAAAACCGGGTGAAATTTGAGAAAAAATCGAGAGAAAGAGAGAGAGGAGAGACCCGTAACCCGACCCGTAACCCGACCCGACCCGCGAAACCGACCACCGGTTTCTTCCATTTCCGACCACCTCACCGGCCGAGCTTGGTATCAAATCGAAGCTTACGAGACGGAGAACATTCCCCAGCCGTCCTTGCTGCTGGAAAACGCACGTGAACGCCGTCGGTGAAGCTCGAAAGTTCCGCGGGTTTGCGCGGACGATCGCCGGCGATTCCAGCCGTATTTGGCCACGCCACCGGTTGCAAAAGCTTCCCACCTCACCATCTTCCATTCCCGACCAGTCACCAGCACCGAGGAGGCCGTTTGCCGCCGTCCGATCACCCCAAGAGCCGCGACTTCACGTGCTCGATCCGGTTTCGCCGCCGCGTGGGAGGACACCACCGGCATCGTTGGACTCACCTCGACGAGAAGTGTCTAACCCGAGCTTCCCCACCGCCGTTGGGTCAATTCCGGTCAACGTTGACCGTAGGGGCTTTTTGGTAATTTCACGTGTTGAGGGTAATTTCATAATTTTCAGCTTTGAGGGTGATTTTGTAATCTGAATTGAGGATATATTGGTAATTTTATGATGTTGTGGGTAAATTAGTAAATTATGAAATTGAGGGTAGTATAATTTCGGATTATATTAGTAAATTATGAATACGGGATTATTACGGTAAGCCGGGAAGATTGAGAGTTGTAATATTAGGACGAATATTTATTTTAAGGCATTATTTTCGCGAGATTAGTTCGAATTATAATTATGGAAAGTAATTGTGTCGTTTACGTAAATTAGGTGGATCTGTGGACGAGAATCTACTGCGGACTTGGGTGTTAGCCGAGTCTGAAATTGTCACTGTGAGTGGAATATATTAAAATTATTTGATTTTTATATAGTAGAGCTTGTTTATGAAATGAATATTTAAAGTGCTTTCATTAAATGGTTTTCCGCAATATAACTATTGTGTTAAGTTATATTTATTTATTTATGCTCCGTATCGATTTTAAAATGCAAAAGAGATGATTGATTTCCGAACATGTTTTAAAGTACTTTTATACGGATTTCGAGCATGATTTTAAGAGTATATGATTGATCCTGTTTATGATTTAAAATGTATATACATTACTTTTGAGCATGATTCAAAGTATTTATATGTTGATTCCGAGAATAATTTAAAGTGTTTACATATGATCTTCGAGCATGATTTAGAATGTTCATACATATGGATTTTGAATACGATTTAAAGAGTATATGATGATCTTGGACATGAGATATATTGATTTCGAGTATGATTTAAATCATGATTTAAATGTATACATATATAATGATTTCGATCATGATTTTAAGTTTTAAGCAAATACCAGTTCCTCCAGGATGAGATGAGATAGTAGGCCTTTGGGGCTGTCTGAACACACATAGAGGCTTTGGGCCGTGTGTTTGGGCGCTTTCGCCCTTTGGGGGCATATGCATGCATATTGAGATATGAGATCGGATGGTTCGGACACGATGTCGCGGGGATAGCGCATCATTGCACGTCCGATGAGATCCGGGTATGAGATATGCTGATGAGCATGAGACGGTACGTCCTTTTGTCTATCCGTGTAGCTCCGGGCATGATGGTACTCAGATAGTACATCATTGCCGTCCGTTGAGGTCCGGATGAGACTAGATTATCCCCTGGGTATTTGTTTAAAGGTATTTGTTTAAGGATATTTGTTTAAAGGTATTTGTTTAAGGATATTTGTTTAAAGGTATTTGTTTAAGGATATTTGTTTAAAGGTATTTGTTTAAGGATATTTGTTTAAAGGTATTTGTTTAAGGATATTTGTTTAAAGGTATTTGTTTAAGGATATTTGTTTAAAGGATATTTGTCTAAAGGATATTTGTTTACAGGATATTTGTTTAAGGATATTTGTTTAAGGATACTTGGTTAAAGATATTTGATTTACTTAATGTTTGATATTTTAATTTGAGAAGATATTTCGATATGAGAAGTTTTTATTGATTTTGTGATGATGATCGGTTTTGCTTATGTTCAAATTATGATTGAATTGAAAGTAATTTTATATTCAAATATTTATTTGAGAAACGTGATTATACAAGTGATGCACTTATTTTTGTAATTATTTTATAATTTAAAAGTTATTATCCACTCACTGAGCTCACTGAGTTTTATACTCATTCCTATTTTATTATATTTCCCCCCCAGGAGATTACAGGTACAACAGTTAACCCAGCAGCTGTACATAGTTGGAGTCATTTGGGCCACTGAGGTTGTTTGAGAACATAGAAAAATTATTTTCTTTTGGTTAATGTATAATTATCATGTTTTGGATTTATATTAGGGATGTGATTTATGAATTATGAAAACGTGTGTATTATTGGATATGTTATCGGATGAGATTGGGTTGATGCAGTTGATGTTTGATAAATGATTTGGGAGTGCTTGTGTTGTAATTGCAGGTTTGGAAATGTTATATATTTAGGGGAGGTTCTGCCGAAATTTCGGTAGAATTCTCATTAAGATGATTTTAATATTTAAGTTCAATTTCTTAAGATAGGTCGCCCCTGGAAATGGGGCGAGTCGTCTCAATGTGGATGAGTGTGAGGGAAAATGAATTAGTAGAAAGGTAGTGGGAAGGTAGAGGAAGGTGTGTATGATGTCAATTTGATCTAAAATGGAAGAAATTTAGGTAAAATTTGAAGAATAAACCCACGGTAAAATTAGGTTTTCAAATTTGGATTTTTGGATTTTGATCTAAAAAATGGGTTTAGATTGTGAATAATAGGCGTTTAGGATAATTAGAAGGCTATAATAAGTTTAATTTGTACAAGAAAAATAAAAAAATGATGAATTCTAGGGAAAGAATGAACTGTCAGCATGAAGGGTAGGGAAAACGGTTGAGGACCAAGGAAAAATAGGAAGGAAGAAGGTCGTTGTGCTAATAAAATACAAAAATGGAGCACCGTTTACTTAGTTATTGGCGAGTTGTTATCGTCTAGTGAGTAAAATTTTGTCAGTATGATATTAGTAAGTCGTTTATTTGTTAACGGTGAATTGATAATGGTCAAAATGTAAGAAACCTATTTCAATGGTATCAGAGAGTCAGTTACTGAGTTATTGGCGAGCCGTTAGTCTCCAGTTAGCGGCGATTCCATTAATTAGTAGAATGCTGATTTAAAAATCTTAAAGTAATTGGCTAGTTGATAATAAAGTTAGCGGCGAGCCATTAACCTTCAAAAGGCATATCTAAAATTTCTTATAAAATGATTTCGTATTTATTTAAATTTTGGCCAAATTATGGGTTACTTCAATGTCATTTCTTGAGCCCAAAATGTTTTAACGGCCATTCAATGTATGATTCATGAATGCATAAATAATTAATCAGGTGAAACACATTCAAAGAATTAATCAATGAGATTACACAAACTAGAATAATAGATCAATATGCAATATTCATCATTCTAAGTTCATGCCTAATTTTAGTGAATTGCTCTTCATTAAGAAGTTTTGTGAAGATATCAGCAAGTTGATTTTCAGTGGAATCAAATTTAATCACAACATCCCCCTTTTAAACATGATCTATCAGAAAATGATGTTGAATCTCTATATGCTTAGTCCTAGAGTACTGAATGAGATTTTTTACAAATTAATAACACTGGTGTTGTCATATATAATGGGAATGTGATCTAACTTTATATTATAATCTCTAAGTGTTTGTTTCATCCACAATGATTGTGCATAACAACTTTCAGCTGCAATATATTTTGCTTTAGTGGCAGATAGTGCAAGAGAATTTTGTTTCTTACTAAACCAAGAGACTAAAGAGTGTCTTAAGAAATGACATGTACCATTATTGCTTTTCCTATCAACCTTATAACCAGCGAAATCAACATCCAAACAACATGTTAAATCTATATGTGTTCCTCTAGGATACCAAAGGCCAAGATTAATGGTACCAATCAAGTATCAAAAAATTAATTTAACAATAAGTGGGACTCCTTAGGACATGATTGAAATCTAGCACATAAGTATACGTTAAACATAATATCAGGCCTATTAACAGTTAAATAGAGTAAAGATCTAATCATATCTCGATAAGTCTTGATATCAACTTCTTTACTTTTTTTTATCTTTGCCTAGCTTGGTGTTGTACTCATTATAGTGCTTTATACCATTCCACTTTTATAACCAAATCTTTTGAATAGATCCATTACATACTTGGCTTGGTTTATGAAAAATGAATGAGTTATTTTTCAAGGCTTCTGGACAAAATTGATAAATGATTTTGAGAACTTTGAAATCCCAGAAATGGGCATATTTGAATCTTTATAAAATTTTTTAGGGTAAAATCAAAATTTTAGAAAACTGAATAACCAATCGCTAACTTCAAGCGGCTAACCAATAACGTTGGATAAGTTTCTAAAAACCATTTATTGGTGAAATTCTAAGTATGCAACCCGAGAGGCGGATAAATTGGGTATTTAAAAATTATTATGAAAATTATAAAGCAAATTAATTCAAGATAATTTCTTAAGCAATGATAAATGTAAATTTAAGCAATGAATAAGTAAAGAAATAATGGATAGAGAGAACAAACATAAGAGTTTTTATGTGGTTCGGCAAACTCTACTTACATCCATATCTCCAAGTAAACCACACTTGAGGATTTCACTATTCAACCTTCCCAAGGCTAAGTTTTTATAATTGACTTTCGAGGTGTCAATAAACCTTTACAAATGGTGTTTCACTCACACAAATTTGATAATGAATTTAAAGATTACAACAAATACTCTCTTTTAGAATGAATGATAGCTCAATAATGACTCAACACATATAGATATGCAAATGAAAGTTTAAGATAATTTGTATGAACAAGTTTAAGCTTGATAGAGATTGGAGAACTCAATTTGCAATGAGTTTGATTTGGCTTTTTATAAGTTCAACAAGAAAACTAGTCATTATTGACTTTTTGGGCATAATTGGATCGCTATTAACTTGCTATTGGATAACCATTTGACTTTGTGCAAGTTACCATTATGAAGTCATGAAAAATAACTTGAGCATTTAAATGCTTAATCATACATATATTTAATAATACTAGTTTTACAAGATATATAACAATAAAGATCATCTAAGCTAGTACCCTTAATACTTATCATTGACTTGATGAACTTTATACATTTGTCTTTGAGTCTCTTGAACTTGATCTCATATGTATGATTCTTATCCTTTAAGAGTTAATGAGATTGTGAAACATATGTGTTTCCAATTTTACCCATGATACGTTATTTATTATCATTAAAATCAAAATACCATATGATTGTATAAGTCAACAATCTCTCATTTTTTTATAATTATAAACACTCTGTGTATTTTGACATTCATAAAGGGAGTTATAAGATAAAATTTCAAATACAAGACTTATAAAACATGTCAATGACTTAAATCTCTAATAATCAAGTATACATATAACAAAAAAAGAATACTCAAAATGCATATATTTCTCCCTCTTTTGACATCATCAAAATTTAAGCATATAGCATCTCCCCCTATCAATTTTCAAAAGGCAAATAATGCATGCAAATTTTAAGATATCTAATAAAAAAAAGAAATCACAAGAGCATGTCATTAACTTATCCAAGCTTAATAATTATAATCACATTTTAGAAATAAAGAGAATAAAGCTCATTAAGGATCTAATGTGACATTTTAATTCAATTTCAATAATATCATATGTGTCAATATCATAAAGTGAATGTATTTCTCCCCCTTTCAATATCATTTAAAGTAAGTATAGAATACACATTAAATAATTTGTCAGAAAGTCTAAAACAAAATGCATTAATTCACCAATAATAAATATACACAAAATCAGCTTTATCAAGTATACTCATTAAAAAACATCATTTATTTTAAACATTTATAAAGACTCCCCCTAAGTTTATGCATATGTTACAAAAATTAACATGATTTCATATCTAACTTTTTGACTCCCCCTAAGTTTATGCATAAGTTTAATTTTTGACTCCCCCTGTGTGTGCATGTGTGTCACAATTATATAATCCAAAACACATTTAAACACATGCAACTCTACACATACACTTATACTTCACAATGCATCTACTAATCTTTCTTTTACATCATTAAAACTTAAGTAAAATATGAGTACCTAATAGCAATATACAGATCATCAAAATCAAATAATCCATTATAATAAGTTGATATATTATCATCATATATATCCATCCATTATGATAATGCACTCAGTGTTACACTCAATGATAATTCAATCACGTAAACATACAGACATGTTTTATAATTTCAACCTATTCAACCTACTATCTATGATCCACTCAACATAATCGATAGGCAAAATGATCTTCCCCATATCATGCTAATGCACTTGATGTCATGATATCACAATATAAGTATAAAACATTAACTAAGAATAAATTAAATTGTAATGACTTATAATTAATAAGTTAAGAATTGCTATCAAAAAATTAAATCATCTTGCCTCGTCATTTTCTTCTTACATCATGATCAAGTGACTTCCCTCACAAGTTTTTATCAAGGAACTCTCCATCATTCCTTGAATGTGGTACCTACAAAAATATTCAAGTTGTGCCCTTTGGTA
This sequence comes from Murraya koenigii, assembly GCA_025617385.1. Classification (NCBI taxonomy): domain Eukaryota; kingdom Viridiplantae; phylum Streptophyta; class Magnoliopsida; order Sapindales; family Rutaceae; genus Murraya; species Murraya koenigii. The sequence continues at coordinate 18,046,495 of CM046818.1, forward strand.
CCCAAATATTATTGGGTTCTTGAGTATTAATTTGGTTCCCTTTGGAACTCAAAGCTTCCTAATACCAAATAAATGTTCTACCTAATTGAATATGCTCATATGACCAATACCATTACAATAATTACAAGTGATTTGATGTTCATTGGTTGAGGTAGCCTTAACAAAATAGCTCTTTTGATGCTTTTGTTTTATGTTAAGGCTTATATCCAATGCCTTCTTTGTCAGAAATACATTTTTTAGAGCTAAACAATTTTTCTATATTCTTTTGACCATTTTTTAACTTTAAGACAATGTCATTTAACTCATTGTTCTTTTTCTTAAAAGCTTCCTTTTCCTTTTTCAAATCATCAATAAGTAATTTTACATGCTCATGTGAAGTGCTTTGTTTTTCTTTTAATGAAATAATCCTATCATACGGTGTTTTATTCTCTAGTTCTAGTCCTGACTTCTTCATTTAATGAGGCATTACGTTTTACAAGGCATCCATTTCATTTGAAAATTCTAGCATTTTCTTTTTAAGACATGCATTTTTCTTACCAATTTTCATCAAACTACTATAAAGCTCTTTAAAAACATCATATAATTCATCATAAGTAGGAAGATTATTTACCTCATTAAGTTCATCAAATAATTCTTCTTTAATTACCAGAAGTGCCAAGTTTGACATCTCAGGAGCTTGCCCATCATCAGTGGATTCTTTATCACTATCATCCTATATTGCCACCATTACTTTCTTTCTTGATTTGAGATTTATTCCCTCATATACAACCTCAAGTTTTCTCTAAATTTCATATGAACAAGTTTAAGCTTGATAAATATTGGAGCACTCAATTTGAAATGAGTTTGATTTGGCAAGAGAACTAGCCATTATTGACTTTATGGGCATAATTGGATCGGCATTAACTTGTTATTGAATCACCGTTTGACTTTGTATAAGTTAATGTTATAAAGATTTTCAAATTATTGAATCACCATTATCTAGATGTGGGATCACTATTATCATCCAGTGACCTGCAAAGAGTTATTTGCAAAACATATTATGTTTTGGAAGATATCAGTTTACCATTATTCAGATATCGGTTAGCTGTTTGCTACAATGAAACAATGCCGCTAAAGTGAAAACTTTCCAAAATTATAGTTTTACTTTAAATCTTTCAAAAATTATACTATAGCCTAAAAACTTTATAAATTTTCAAATAAGTCTATCTTCAGAATTTTAAACAATACTTGTTAATTTCAAAGTTTTTAAAACATTTTTAATTTATTACATAAACTTGAAAACAACTAAATTTATAAAATTATTTTTCCTTTAAGTATAAAACTTTTATGTTATGAAAATAATGATTTATTTAGAATGTCATGAAAAATGACTTGATCTTTTAAATGCTTAATCATGCATATATTTAATTATACTAGCTTTATAAGAAATATAACAATAAAGATCGTCTAAGCTACTAATCATCAAGTCAATGACTTGATGAACTTTATATCTTTGTCCTTGAGTGTTTTAAACTTAATCTCACATGTATGATTTTTATCCTTTAAGAGTTAGTGAGATTGTGAAATTATGCATTTTCTATTTTACCTAAGATACCTGATTTGTTATCATTAAAATCAAAACACCGTATGACCATATAGATCAATAATTAGAAGGAGATATCTGATATCTATAGAAGAGTTTCTAGAACTAATCAATGATCTATTTATTAAAAGCGGCTAGCCAATAACTTTGGGGGAGTTTCTAGTCTTAAACGGTTAACCGATAATTTTTAAATGGTAATTTAATTTTGCAATAATTTTCAAATTATTTCAAAATGGTAACTTGCCAAAATAAGCAAATGGTGATCCATTTCAAAATTCGTGACAACCTAATAACTCTCTAAAAATGAATAGCGGCTATTTTTCTTATCAAGCTATAAAAAACAAAGTCAAACACTTTTTGAAAGTGCTTTTTCATCTTATCTCATTCTTCTTCAATTCTATCAAACTTAATATTTTTCATACAAATCACTTTGAGCTTTCATTTCCCCATTCATATACATTGATTTATCATTGAGCTATAACATGCTAATATACTCTTATGAGATTGCAAATCCTTGTAAACTTTAATTTCATATAAAAAATTGAGTGCTTGTTATTGTGAGAAACATTTGGGAGAGAGGTGTGTGAGCATCTCAAATTTAAAGATTTATTGACACTTTGAAAGTCAATTGTAAACATATTGAAGCCTTGAATTATAATGCATGGATAATGAAATCCTCAAGCGTGGTGTGCTTAAAGGCATGAACATAGGCGAGTTTTACCGAGCAACATGAAAATCCTATATTTGTTCCCTTTTTCCCTAACCTCTTTAAATTTACTTATTGTTACATTCACTATTATTATTTGATTGAAATACTTGTTTGTGTTGGATTGTGCTATAACTGTCTAAGATTTTTTTTAAATCCAATTCACCCATTTCTTGGTTGCTTTACTAGAAGTAAAAGATATGTAAAAAATTATAGTTTCTAACAGATTCATCAGTCCACATCTCCATGGGTATCTTGCTCGTAATTACAGCTGATGGCAAGCGATTAATCAAATGACATACGTATACAACTGCTTTATCTTAAAACTCTTTGCCTAACCCAGCATTGGACAATATGCATCAAACTTTCTCTAGTATAGTTTGATTCATGCATTGTACCACTCCATTATCTGCTGTAGTGTATCCTAAACAATAAAGTGTCGGACTATGCCCTCATCTTGGAATACTTATAGAAATGGATCACTTTTGTCCTTACCACCATTATTAGCCCATAACACAATGTTAAAAAAAGTTTAATTTGTAAGAATTTGTACTTTTTAGTAAGCCTTGCTTTACCAAAATTTAGAAAGCTTTTCACCAGCACAACCTAGTCACATATGCCACAATTTGGTTACCTCTTAATCTGTATCTTGTCCAGATATTATTGATGCTGATCCAATAATTATACTTTCATAAAAATAGTATAAGTTATTTCTTCTTGTGCCTTTCAAAATTGTCAATTCCTTAACTACAACTTTTAAAAATCCTACTCTCAGTGATTGTGTGCCTTTTGGATTCTAGGACACTTATTGAGAAGAGAATCTTCTTCAAGCTTGGTACGTAGTGAACATCTGTCAAGACTTAGATTAATCTATCATGATGCTTCAATCAGATTAAGCTTGTTCTTATTATTTTACAAGTATTGTCATTGTATATAAAAACAACTCCACCGTCCAGCTCCTTAAAGCTAGAAAACCAGTCCTTGCTAGAACGCATATGATAAGTACAACCCAAATTCAAAATTTGCTTATCTAAGTCACATATTAATGTTATGCCGAATAAACTAAAATATGAATCATTAGCAACATGCTTAGCTACATATGCATCAGAAATAGCCTTCCTTTTATCATTCATTTACCATTTGGGACAATTCTTTTTCTAATGCCATTTCTTTTGTTAAAAAGCACATTCATCTTTGGCAGTTTTCTTTTAAACTTTTCTATTTTTCAAGGTTCACGGATTCATGAACGACCTCTTATTGTCAATGCTTTTACCACTATATTTCTGTGATCTTTTCTATCTTTCTCTGATCTCACAGTTAGACAAAGAACTGCATACAACGTTATATGTGACTTCGTCCTTTTTATTAAGCAAAGTGGTGGTGACATAGTCATATTCATTAGGAAGAGTCAACAGCAACAATGCCTTTTCTTCATCGTTAAAAGTCTCATTCAAAATTAACAAATTAGCTAATATATTATTGAATAAGTTCACATGGTCATTCATTGATGCAGGTGCATACGTGAACCTGTGGATTTTTTCCTTCAAATAAAGTATATTTTCAAGGTTTTTGGTCATGTACTTATCCTATAGTGTTTCATAATTTTTTTTACTGATGTCTCCTTCATGACAGAGTGCTTCTAATCTTTAATCAGACACGAGTAAATAATACCATATGCCTGTTTATTGATTTTTGTCAACTTCTTGTCATCCATCTTACTAGCATTTTCTTTAAGAGGGATCTCTAACTCTTACTGATATAAGACACCCAATACTTCAGATTGCCACATAAAAAAGTTATTAGTATCGTTAAATTTCTCTACTTCAAAATTTTTATTAATCATAATAGTCCTTACTAACGAGGATGCGGATTACGACTCCGTCATCCTTTTTAATAACGTATCCCCAGCAACTAGTATCTACTTGTCCATTTGTATAGATAATGCACCAAGAAAGTTTCTAGGAAAGATTGGAGGGGTTATAACATTCCCAAGTAAAATCCAAACTCTTTGCGTAATTCTAGCCTTATTGACAAAACTTTCATAGACATGCACTTATCCACACTACCACACTGCAAACTTTTTATACAACCAAGTATGAACTATTGGCTCCATTATATTTGTGAACAGTATTGTTTGTGAATAGCACTATATATGTGAACAGAACTATATACATGAATAATATTATGTACCCTTGAGTTCAAACTATTAACTCTAATACCAATTGCTACAGAAGCACGAGTGGAGTAGTTATCAATATTATAGTGATTGCAACTTCTGGAGAAATATAAATGTGGTGATAGAAAAATGTAAAGATATGAGAACACAATAATTTACGTGGTTTGACTTAAAGCCTATGTTAACAGGAAAAGATTGGAAGATAATTTTTTTATAACAATTGGAAGTTACAAAAGTGAGAACTACTCTCAAAATCCAATAACCCAATATACCCAAATTAATCCCATTAGTATCTAAAGAAATTGCTCTATCTACACTCTTGAAGAGCTCACTTGCAAATGGTCTTAATTCTCACAATTTTGGGATTCCATTAGAATGAACAAGGAGCCTACTATTTATGGGGAAAATTAGTAAGACTATTACACCAAACAAGCAAATTTGTCTTCAAATTCGGGGCCCAATTTTAAATGCAAACAAATGTATTTTGTCTTCAAATTTGGCGCACGTAATTTTGAATGCATGCATGTGTTTTCATTGCATGCACTGGCTAGTTGACTTTTCAACCATATGAATTGGACAACCTTTCCTCCAAGCTAGTTAAAGCTCAATGTTGATGTAGCTATAAACTCTCATGCTGATTGAAGCTAATTTTTTTCATTCATCCTTTTGTTATATATGAATTTGTATGCTATGTTTGAAGTTAATTTGAACACGTTGAGTGGGCTAGATTTGGTGCAGATGAATATAATGATTGAGTTTATTAAAATCTTATACAATAATTTAATTTCAACTTAGTCAAATAATTTTGTGGTACTATGTTGAATTTAATGAATCATTTTTTTAATGTAGAAATGTAGTAAAGCAAGTGCATCGAACTGTAACAAACTATTTAAAGAATTGCATACAACTGGATTAGTTAAGCTGCTGAAGAAGAAAAAGAAACTAGTAAATGACCATAATTGTTATAAATTTTAATATATTTATTTTTATCATAGAAGTATTTTTTAAAGATTTAGTTTACTATTATAAAATAATTATTTTGATTATTAATATTTTAGTTTTTATAATACAAATTAATTAATTATGTAACATTAGTAATATTATTGTTATTGTATTAATAGGCTGAGCAAAATGTAAATGAGCCTAGTCCAATAGATTATTTTGAAATGTTTCATATGCAAAGAATGAAGCTTGGCCTAGTGACAAATCTAAGGAACTGTTTCTATGTTATTGTTTTTTTTTTTTTTAAATTTCAAAAGTGTGTATTATTATCATTTTGGATGTTTATACTTATCTAATTATTGTGTTCATATTTTGATAAGGCAGAAATGATATAAAAGAGGAATGAATTACATGAGTCATATGATGAGGTCCCACTGAGAAAACAATGGGATATTTATATATATCTTAATGTAATATGAGATGTTAAGCATGGTCATGCTCTTGGAGGCCTCAAAACTAAGGATGTGTAGGGATCCCTTGCAACAAAGAGAAATGTATGTAGCGTAAGGAATTTTTGCTGAGTACTTTGTGAGTGGTGCAAGAACAATTGACCATTGTGCAGAAAAAAAGTACTATACAAGCAAAGCAATCTCATTCTCTACATGTTGTGGCTTCTTCTTCAATGTATAATGTTCTTTTCAATGTCTTTTCTTTTTTAATTTGCATAATTCATTATCACTTATTTATTTTAAACACTCATTTAATTTTTCTTGATAGGATTCAATTGGAAAGTTGAATGCAAATGACAATGGGGTGCAATTTTTGAAAATAGTGGTGGTGCAAATTCTAATGATGATGGTGGCACAGATTCAAATGACAATGGTGGCATTGATTCATAGTACAATGGTGATGCAAATTTTGATGATAATGGTTATGGTGATTCAGAAGATGAAGGTGATGCTGATTGAGATGGCTTTAATGATATTTGACATTCATATGATTTTTAGCATTTGAAAATAATGCAATAATTCTTCTTTTTTTTTTGGACAATATGAATGGTGAGAATTTTGATTGAATTGTTTAGGAAAATTCATTCATTTTATAATAATGTTGATGTATGAAATCTATTTTCAATAGTCATATATTATTAATAATTGTATTAGACAGTTGAAATAGCTGTTGCTCCAATTGCCAGCGGCAATTAATAAAATAATTCCAAATATGTAGATTATTTTCAATTGTCTATCCCTGTTAAAAGTAAGGAATTTCCAAAAAAGATATGTCATAAAAAAAATAATACTTTTCTAACTATGACTACATTATTTGTAGCGTATCACTTATTTAGACTAATATGTAGTATTTTCGATTGTAAAATTGATTAGAACAATGTGTTGTTCTAAATATAGTTTAGCTTTTTTAGCTCTTTAAAATTAATGTATTTTCAGTGCTCATATTTAGTTGAAATTGCTATTACAAAAGCTACTGCTAGAGCCGATTGAAAATAGTATTTTTAGTGCTTAAATTGATCATAAAAATTATTCAATAGTTGTGTCCATATTATTTTTTATCATTTTTTTGTAATTTTTTTTGCTCAAAAAAAGCATATTTACTGCTGCTGGCTGAAAAAAATGTATTTCTATCATAGGTATTATCAACGGCCAGCGACTACCTTCAAGCATTGAAAAAATGCATTTGCAACGGCTTTTCACTTGGTCTAATTGTATTAAACAATCATGAAAAATAGTTTTTCTTGTAGTGAAGTTTTATAGAAACTCTTGGATGGTTCCATCTTAACACGAGCACACAACATTCTTAATTGTTGATTTATCACGTTGTCACAGGTCTTGATGTCTTAGAAGAACTACGGCCATCTTCCTAAAGATGTTTACTTTGGAAACTATAATGAAGTAGCCCGCAGTAATCTGATCTATGTACTTTCTAACACATGGAAATGGTAACGTAGCTGCTCCTATTCAAGATCATCTTCGTTCTAATGGTGTTTATAGATGGCTTAACTATATGAAGAACCAAAGTACGATGATTCTATACTACTCTAATTAAATTAATGTATTTCATCTTTATCCATGCGTGTGTGTGTGTGTGTATAGTGGGTTTTCATTATTAAAGTTAGGAATGAGCTAAAAGACAATAAGACACATATTTCAAAATACTACAGGATAAAATACCCTGAATTGGAGTCGTGTTTTTTGTTTTGTTACTCATAGTTGTATATTTTAGAAATGCTTTGGCTTATAACCTGGGTTTGTAATTTGAATCACTATAATTTCATTTTGCTGTACTCATTATAAAAAGTATTGCCATATTATTCATCTCTTATTGAAAATAAAAAATTAGAAATTCAGCATCATTTTCAAGTCCTATTTCATATTATTTGAATCCACAACCATGTTTGTACTTGTGAGAGGAAAGAAAAGATATTATATTGTAACTGTAAATCAAACCAACTGCTTATATAGACTAGTTTCATATTAATTTACAGAATGCTATTGTTTGCTTATGGTAAATGCTTTTCTTAAACCAAAGGTGCTTCATGTTTAAATCTTAAGGTTCATCATCACTAACTTATTTTATCTTCTTATGCTTTTTACCTAAACTGGCTTTCTCTATATGTGCTGTTCTGACTTGTTCTTTCTAATGCGACAGAGAACATGTCGATTGCTTTATTCGATTAGTCCCCCAATATTGATGAATTAATGGTAAATTCATGCATAATCCACATGCCGTCTTCTTGAGGGTTATTAATATTCTTATACCAAAACCTTTTCTTGAACCTTAACATATGATCATCAGACTCGCAACCAATAACTGCCTTGGCTTCGTCCAAAGCTTGCCAAGCCCTAATGTTGATATTTTGGTTTATTCTTGAACCATTAACTGTCAGCTTCTTTTAACTTGTTGAAAAAGTAGAGTGCTTGTGGACTATTAAGTGCATTATTTATAGAGTTGGTATCTGTCTAGTTAAATTATAATTTTATTTATTGAATATCTTGTAATATTAATTTATTAAATCTCTAATTTAGTGAAATTTTAATTTATTAGGAATCTTTGTTTCTTAGTTTAATTAAATGTCTAATTTAACAAGTCAATTCATGACAGAATTCTATAATTAGCGTCTAGAATTTATTTAGAGTAAGAAGTTGGTTCAACCAAGAAATTTATTAAATGCTTTAGATATTTCTTAAGAGTCAAGCAATATAAAAATATCAGATTTATTCTTATTTAGATTCATAGGAATTATAAAAGGAAAGAAACTCTATTTTGAAAGAATCTAAGTCTTTTAAGACTTGTGATTTTTGTGAAACCCCACTGCCTATATAAAGAGAGGTATGTTGTAATTGAATAAGTACAACACAGGGCATAAGCAAAAAAGCAAAATTTAGCCTCCTCCCTAGAAAACTTGGATTTGGTGCAAGATGTTTTCTTGGATCACTAGACATTGAAGAATTGATATTGATCACTTTGCAAAGTGCCTTGAAGATCGTGGATCAAGAGGGATAATAGTTATTTCAAGGAAAGATAATAGTTATTTCAAGGAAAGAATATTCAGTTTGAGGTTGAGTAAACTATATGATGATAAACTATAAATGAGAGCCTTAAGTTTGATAAATCTATAGGTTGTAACATCTCAACTTAGTGAATTATTTTTCATTTATAGGCGTGCCCGTGTGGATCTAGGATTGATTAATACAAATCATGTAAAAATATTGAGGTCATTTAATTTCTGCAATTTATTATTTTTAGCAAAATTAATTTTCTTGATGTAGATGAACAGTAATATGAACAACTATTATGAACAATATTTGTGAATAGTAACTATAAACAGTATTTTCTGAAAACTAATTTAGTTTAATTAATTTTGTGTTTTTAATATAATTAGGTTAATTATATAAAAAATTTTCTCAGGCTTCATTCTGTTAAGGAATTTAATTAACTAAGTCGTTAATTAATTCGTTCTAAAGCTTTAAAATTGCCTATATCTATTTTTAGTAGATCTAAATTCCTTTCATGGGCCATAAAGATCATTCTCTCTCACAGGACTATCATCAATAACTGGGTTTTTGTGACCTGGGCATAGAGGAAGTTGCATGCCAGCTCTTGTTCCGTTGGATGAAATATGTAATCAACCTAAGGAATTGTAATGGACTTTTCCCGGAAAGGAAACAGTATTAGGAATCAAAAATTTGATTGAAGAATGAAGAACAAGAGAGAGCAATAACGCAGAATTTGGAATATCAATTATTTGCAAATCAAGCTAAGTTTGTGCGATTGAATGAGATTTGGAAGTTATATATATAGCTGTTTGAACTAAATTTTGGTTTAGGAATGTGTTTTATTTGCTTGCACAAGAAGTTAACTAATGAAGCCTGGTCTAAAATTTAGGTGCCAGAGACTAGCCGTTAAATGTTGGTCTTATGGGGCGCCAATGCGTGGTATTATGGCCGTCGCCGTTGAAACAAATTTTGTATAAACTTTAGAATTTCTCCCAATCTAGGACTCTGCCTATTTATCTATCTTTAAAGCAGGGCTCCAGATTATGCTTCAAATAAATTATAAAAAATGGTCTAGGCAAACTTCTTACTATAATATTAGTTAAATTGTATTGTAATATTTGAAAAAAGAAAAATCTAAAAGTTGGAGTATTAATGCAAACACATAGTCTAAAGCAGCAATTAAAAATTTTCGTACTTAAAAATTCTTATATTGTTCATTCCAAGTGAGGTATTCTGAGGATAGAAGAATAAGCAAATTCATAAACCCAATTATTCAATAATAAATGTTGCTTCAATACTTAGGAATAAAAATATTAGAATATAAATTTGATGTAATGTTATATATATTCGGAGGCATAAAAGTCATTTTAATCATGCTGAATTTAAATTAAGATTTCAGTTCCATAACCACATGCACAACGCTCTTAGGTCATTCTTCATGATAAGTACAGATTTGAGAGAGCTAGGGAATTTGTGAAATGAAAATGGCAGTGGACCCATTAATTTTTACATGAACCAAGCAATAGATAGTAGTTTCACATTAAATATAGAGAATAATTTTTTAGACGCTTACCTCTCCCAACGTTCGAATCCGGGTGGCCATCTAAACTTCTGCTGGGACTTTGCATTCGGAGTTGCTTTTATTGCCCCCAAACAAATTAAAGAAATCAAAAACAAACCTGTCAAACTATTTTCACCTCTCGTACGTGCAATGGATTTCAAGAACATTTCAGTCTTTTGAGGTTTAGCACCTGATCATCTTCCACCTCAGATCTCAACCTTCTGCTGGGCTCTTGGGAGTAAATTAAATGAGCTCCACATTTTTTTACATCAACACCCTCTATACGGTTGCCCATGTAATCCCGAATATAGAATTGGATACAGGTCTTATTGGAACCACGGAAACCATCTGTATACATAGAGAAATCGTACCCCAAGAGTACGTGATCTGACTCGAGAGAAGAATTTACTCCGAAATCTTCGTTCCATACAGAAAGGAGACAAGTGGCAACATGCCAGTCACCGTCTTTGGTATTGAGTTTGCTTTCACAGTCAACTAGTAAATCCCGTGTGTCGCCGCGGTACTGTGGAACAATAGCGCACAAAGCAAAGCCAACAAATTTATTGTTGAACCAACCTGGTGGCAGCTTTAGTGTTACAGAAGATCCCATACTTTGAAAGCTAAACCACTCTGGAATTTCACTTCCAGGGTACCAGACAGAACCCCGAGGAGGTTTATGATCACCTTCCTGCACCGCAAAAACCATCATTTTGTATAATATTAAATATAACTTGGGGAATAATAATAATAATAATTACAAAAATTTTTATATATGCAATTATATAGTCACCAGATCTTGTTCTTTCCACCATGTTGCGAAAACCTGAATTTTCTTTACAGCTTCTTCCACAATTTCTCTGACTTCATTCCGGTTCAATTTGAAACAATTGCAAAAGTCAAATTTCTGGCAAAACGGTTTGAACAATGTCGATAAATTTGATAATGTTTCCAGCGATGTGCAATGACGGGCATATACGCTGCTGCCGGATGGAAGTTCTGGTAAGGATTGAAGCCTCTTACAATTGTCTAGTATGAGGAGCGACAACTTAGATACCTGCTTGATGCTTGAAGGTATTTTCTCAAAATTGTTGTCTTCTAGATTCAAATATTTTAAAGAGGGCGACTGGCCAAGATTTTCAGGTAATTCTGTGATGCTGCAATTTATTAGAGACAGATTCTCCAGAATCTGTGATTGAAATAAAATAGGCAATTTCAAACCCAGTTGTGCGAACGACCCTTGCGTCCTGCAGAAGATAACAATTCAACCCTGTTCAAACAAGCAATGGACGATCGCTTGCCATCACCGCAATTGAGGGCAAAACACCCATGGAAATGTGGAATGGTAAACCCGCTCATCGATTATGATACTTTACATGTCTTTGGTTCCACCGCTTATTATCATGTAAAGAAATCTAAGTTAGACCCAAGAGCGAAGAAAACATTGTTCATGGGTATAACTCGGTGGAGTAAAAGGATACCGCTTATGGTGTCCAGATACAAAGAAGATCATTTTCAGCAGAGATGTGACTTTTGATGAATTAGCCATGTTAAAACAAAAGGATTCACAAAAGGATGACAACACCGATGAGTACTCGCAGCAGTGGAGCTTGAAAAGGTTAAAGATGATCCAACTAGTGTTGAAGAGGCGGATGATTCTCAATCAACCGAAGATGAAGAAGAGGTTCCGACTCAAGAACCTTTAGAGCAACAAGATTCAATTGCATATAGAAGGTCACGGAGAGAGATTCGTAGACCGCTCACTTTGTTGATATGGTGGCCTATGCACTTCCAATCGTAGATGGTGATGTTCCTTCCATTTACGGTACTTGCAGGCTTATAGCAGTTTAGTTGGCGCGGCACTTGAGCTCATAGCAGTTTAGTTGGCCCGGTACTTGGCTTATAGCAGTTTAGTTGGCCACCATACTTTTCAGAGATCTTAAATTTCCAATTTCCTCAGGCAATTTATTAAGTTTTAAGCAACCAGATACATAAAGGCTCTCAAGTGACTTCAAACTACAGAGGCTGCTCGAGACTCTCTCAAGCCTTGAACATTTTCTGAGATCCAATGTAACAAGTCTGGATAGATTCCCAATCGATGAAGGCAGTTCTTCAATTGCTGTTCCCACCAAATCTAACTGTTCTACATTACAAGAGATCTCAGGGAACCTCTTGAAATTTGAGCACTGTTGAAGAAATAGCTTTTTAAGAGAATCCAAATTAATTCCAGTTGGAAGACTCTTCAGACTAAAGCAAAAACGGAGATCAAGTACAACAAGCTTGTTGAGATGTTGAATCGATGTGTGAATCTCAATCAGACTTGTACAGCCTGCTAAATTCAACTCCTCAAGATTTAAGGCCAGTGAGAGGTCTGGGACTCTGGATAGCTGCTTGGAATAGCTGAGATTTAGACGCTTTAACACAGCGAGATTCTGGGAAGAAAAAATATATCAACACCAGTAATTAGCGTCCATCATATTTAAAATTTTGAATTGAAAGATTTTCATATAAATATTTAAGATATACCTGGACACCATTCCAGAGTTGTTCAATATTGCTATCAGGCATTTCAAGTGAAACAAGATGCTCTGGAGAAATTTTTGAAGGCAATGATTTCAAAGGGTATCCATCCCAATGAAAATACCTAAGTTCGTTGAAAATAGATTCCAGGCTTCTTAAATGATGCACCTTACATCTGTTCTCTCCAGAGATTGAGTTATAGAACTTGAAGAATCCCAATCTTTGCATCTTCGTGAAAATACTAGGATTCAGGCATATCTCTTCGAATTTAGACATATCCAAGGAGATGCCCTCTATTGCCTCACTCCCCTAAGATGAGAAAAGAAAATAATGTGTAAGAAAATGCTAAAGCCTAAAACACTAATTTGTAAGAAAATGCTAAAGCCTAAAACACAGGGTGCGTTTGGCATGATGTTTTGTATTATGCTATATTGCGTTATTTTAATACAGGTGTATCGTATTATACTATATTGCATTACTACTATATTATAATAATGTTGTATAACGTTTGATACTATACTGTACTATATTAATTTTTTATTATACTTTATTTGGTGTGCATCTATATTAATTTTTTATAATTAATTTATATATTTAAAATAATACTAATTTAAATTATTTGAAAATAATTAATTTTATATATTAATTATTGTAATATAATTAAATAATGTAGTACTACAGTATATTTTCATATATTATTTAAGTATTTATTATTAGTTATATTACCTTATTAAATTTTAATCAATTTTATATATTAATTATTGTAATATAATTAAATAATACATTATATAGTTATATTTTTAATATAATAAAAATTAAAATATAATATAATAATATAGAATAATAAATTATAAATTTATTAATTCATATTTATAATGTAAAAATATAAAAATGAAAAATGATAATGTATAATATTATATTATGTTAAATTAAAAAATTATATTTATTTAATTTATTATTAGTTATATTAACTTATTAAATTTTAATCAATTTAATTAGATTATTATAATATAAGTAAATAATACCTTATTTAATTATATTTTTAATATAATAAAATTTTAAATATTATATTAAATTAAAAACATACTCATTTATTATTATTTAAAAAAAAAACCTAATGCAGCAATTAGGCTAAACCTAACTCCCGGTCGAGTTCAACAATTGTAGCAAGTGGCTCTGCATTACCATAATGCAGTCACTTATTGGAGCAAACATGGGGTTGCATTCCTAAAAAGGGTAATGAGGGGTGCCATTGTTAAGTCAAAGTTTCAGGTTGCATTTGCCAAATTTCGTCAACTATTAAAATATGATGCAAATATATAAGATGGGACATTTAATGAAAAGCTTAGGAGTTATTAGGACACAATGAAATCTCGGAAACATAAACAAAAAAAAATTTGTTGCGTTGTTCAATTGTTATGACAAAACGGCTCTACTGCAGAATAACATGTACATGATACCAAAATGAGGATGCATACATATCTTTAGAATAAATTTATCCCATAATTCTCAAAGGATTAATTTGTGAGATGAATGCTATAGCTCAATCATATTTACTAATTTATCAATGTTTACATTATATCAATATGTAATGTTTATAATAATAATTTTTATATTAAAACTAAAAATATAAATAATTAATAATTCAAAAAATAAAATTATTAATTTAATTATTACTATAAATATTATAATTTAATTTTAAATAAATAACTAAAAATTTAAAAATTATTGATTGATTATAAACAAAATATTCAACGGTTATCACTTAATTTTAAACTTATTATCTATTACTATAATTACTTTATTTAAGCATTACTATAAGTATTATAACTTAATGTGAAATAGATAACTTAATTTGTATAAAAGATTATTAATTGATTATTAAAAGAGAATATTCAACAAATTTCACTAATTTAACCTTTTTATTTATTATTATAAATAATAACATGACCTATATGATCTATCAATGTAACACTTCAGTCCGCCAATAGTTTTATATATTTTCCTTAATTTGTACAAAAGAGTTTTCTACAGAGTGTAATATGTTTGTGGGGGCATCATAAGAAACAATATTATCCATCAAACAAAGTACTAAACTAAATATTCCATAAGCAAAATAAAAATGGAAAGTTAGTGCTTTGGACTCACAATATTTTTGTCTAAAACTTGATAGACGTCTTCATGGTGCCACAATCGACTGCGTTTTCCTGGATCTTTAATGGACTCTTGTCTCATAATTTCCCTACCCATATCTTGTAGCAAATCATGCATTGTTATCTCGTTGTTCGAAATAGTCACAAGGGACTTATCAACAAGAACACATATTCCTATCTTTGCTGGAAAAATCACAAGCATCTAGAAAATTTATAACAAGTCCTTTGAAAAAGCATGCAATATCTAGAAAGATATTTTGCTCTTCATCATCAAGGCTATCATAACTCACTTTCAAAACCTTTTGGATATCCATGTGAGGAATTCTTGTTAGTTTTTTTATTGCACTTTTGCACTCTTCTTCACTCCTTCCAAATAGATAGCGCCCCAAGACATTACGAGCTAACGGAACACCATTTGCATATTTTATCACTATATTTGACAACTCCAAATAACTTGCAGCAGGATGGTTTTGGCCAAGGCATTTCGACTGAAAATCGTAAGAGAATCATTGTGTGATAATTCCTTAACCTTAAATACGTTACCCACTCGACTCCCAAGAAGGTTCTTGAGCAATTGTGCATCTCTCGTTGTTATGATAATT